>CM053790.1:30520647-31720647 GCA_028749045.1 Cupressus sempervirens
TCTCATTAGAATAATTATGAAGGAAAAAATATTTTCTATGTAAGTGTGTCGAGCCCAAAAAGAAACTGATAGTTGTAGTCATTGATGGTGAGGATATTGAGTACCTAATAGGATCCATCATTGTGATAGGCACATGGCTTAGAAGGTAGTATATTTTTGTCCAGTACCATAAATATATATCTAAGTCAATTTGTCATGTATAATGTATTGAAATTATGACTTTAAATTTTCTTTACAATTAAATGTAAGTACCCTATCAAAAAATACACCATATGGTTATTTGAGGATTTTGAGGTACATAGACATATTCTTCATTACTCTAACCTTATTGTTGCAACAAATATTCAATTGATACCTTATTGTGGTAGGCCTCCTAACAAGAAGTTGTGAAAAGTACATGAATCTGATCATGAGGCAATACTTGGTACAATAAGGGTTAGAGTTGATCCAGAAGGTTCCCTTGATTGATTTTGTGCTATATAGCTGAATAATTCTACATATGGTAGAATAATTTTGAAAATTTTGCATATATGCTATGTGAATGTTGCAACTTTACAGTAATGTGCATATGTAGATGCCAAATTTTGTATATAAAAAAGAGAAGACATGTAACATGTGCATATTTTTATGCCATATTTTGTATAAAAATCTGATAAGAGATGTCACATGTGCATATTTAGATGCCAAATTTTGTATATAAAAAAGAGAAGACATGTAACATGTGCAAATTTGTATGCCATATTTTGTATAAAATTTTTATAAGAGATGTCACATGTACATATTTAGATGCCAAATTTTGTATATAAAAAAGAGAAGACATGTAACATGTGCATATTTGTATGCCATGTATTCTCTATAAAAATTCGATAAGAGATGTCACATGTGCATATTTAGATGCCAGATTTTGTATATAAAAAAGAGAAAACATGTAACATGTGTATATTTGTATGCCATATATTATTTTTTATGGGTTTGATGATATCCTTAAAAAAAAATTTAATTATCTTCAAGTTATATGGATTTATATGGCTGTCCTCTTGCATTTTTCTTCCAAATTTCCCAAAACACTAGGAAAATAAATTATAGATTTAGATATTGATTTGGCTTCTCTACAACATATGAAAAACTTGTATAGGGTTATTTTGGACCGTTTCCTTGTTGTCACACTATGTCACCCTTTTTTAGGCTTAAAATGGCCCTTTGATTAACACAATGCATGATGATGATGTCATCATGAGGTCAATAGGGTCCATGAAGAGTTAGGGCTAGATTTTTACCATAGGTAAGGTTTGTGGTTAAGTTTAAGGTAGGGTCAATTTGCAACTTTTTTCAAAAATTGCAAAAGTGTTTTATCAACTTTGCAACTTTTGAACAATTTTTTCTCTTGACATCTTTTGGTTGAATGGGTCCATCTAGGACTATTCTAGGACCTAGTTAAGATTCCTAGGATGTACTAAGTAATATAATACCTTAGTTTCCCATCCCTAACAACTTTTAACCTATTCAATAACTTTTGGCTCATTAAGAAACTTTTTACCAACTTAGGACCTAATCAACAATTTTGGCTTTTCCTAGCAATCCACGGCTACTCCATTTGCTTGAGTTTTTTAGGTTTAGCCTAGGACCATCCTTGTTTCAGCCACAATATCCCTCTAATGGTATTGACCACACTAAAAAAAAGCATCCCTCAGGGTCTTTAAGCACCATTGGGTTGCACTCTTTAATCAGCCATTTCTCAGAGCTTATGCAAGGTGTTGATGAACTGTCAAGTGCTATAGGATTGTGTTATCTAGGCCCACAAAAAACTAAATCAATTTTTAGAGATTTTACTTTTTTTGGATTTGGTACTCCTATCTCGCTTATTGCCAAAAGTTGCAATGTTTCTCAATTAAAATGAGCAAGGTTGTGTATATTTCAAATCATTGGTCCTAGGATCAAATCATCTGTCTATTAGCTCTGGTTGGTTGGGTTTAGGCTAGGACCAACCTTGTTTTAGCCACAACATCCCTCCAAGGGTATCGACCACTTTGAACAGAAGTGTCCCTATGGGTCTTTAAGCATCATTGGGCTGCAATCGTTGATTGGGCATTTCTCTGAACTCATAAAAGTTATTGATGAACTATTAGGTGTTATAGGATCACATTATCTAGGCCCAAAAAAACCTATCTAAGTTTTTAGAGATTCAACTTTGTTTGGATTTGGTACCCATATCTCGCCTATTGCCAAAAGTTGTAATGTTACTTAGTTAAAATGAGCAAGGTTGTGCATATTTCAAACTGTTGGCCCTAGGATCAAATTATCTACTATGTTAGCTCAAGTTGGTCAGGTTTAGGCTAGGACCAACCTCATTTCAGCCAAAACTTCCCTTCGAGGATATTGACCACACTGGACAGAAGCATCCCTAAGGATCTCTAAGCACCATTAGGCTGCAATCTTTGATTGAGCATTTCTCTAATCTCATGCAAGGTATTGAAAAACTACTAGGTGATACAAGATCATGTTATCTAAGCCCACAACAACCTATCACATTTTTTAGAGATTCGACTTTGTATATATTTGCACCCGTATCTCACCTATTGCAAAGGTTGTAATGTTGCTAAGTCAAAATGAGTAAGGTTGTGTATATTTCAAACAATTGGTCCTAAGATCAAATCATCTACTCCATTAGATCTAGTTGGTTAGGTTTAGGCTGGTACCAACCTCACTTCAACTAGAAAGTCCCTCTGATGGTATCAACCACACTGAATGGAAGTGTCCATAAGGGTCTCTATGCACTATCAGGCTGCAATCTTTGACACAAATACAAAAAACATTACATATTTTTATGTTTCATATCTTATTACATCAAAATAAGTGACATATGATTACATGTTATAATAAATTTGATAAACATGTTACATTTTCTATATAAAATAATGAACATTCATGTGTTTGATTAATTGTAAGAAAGTAAGGTGAAATACAAGTTTGTATGCACACATTGAACAAGTTGGATGGAAATCCAAGTTTAATGTATATCATAATGAATAATATATTATGTCATATCAATCATATAGTTACAAAAAGATGTTATGTCACATCAGTACAATACAAAAGTTGAATATCCAGCAAATTTCAAATGTGTACAATAGAAATGTCAAATGTGCACAATACAAATATCGAATATACATAATACAAAAGTTGAATACTCAAAAATGTCAAATGTGTACAATATAAATGTCTAATGTGCACAATAAAAATCTTGAATATATACAATACAAAAATTGAATATATGTCAATGTCATGTGATGACCACAATTACATATGTATATCACTATCAATATCTATGACTATGTAGAATCATCATCAAAATTGAGCCTCTTTGATTTAGTTTGTGGCTCACCAAGTGTCCACAAAAGAAAAATTAAAATACACTATCAAATATCTTATCTATGAGTAACATGAAATAAATAGAAATTTGGTTCTAAATTGTGGATAGTTGAGTTTTTTATTACCTCATCCCTTTGTCCCATAGTTGGACTGAATGATAGTGGTACAATGGGCTCCTTCGTTGATGGGTGGCACTACTCACAAAATGAATAGATAGATTGATGATGGGAGACATGACTATTGATGAATCAATGCTCATAGGAGGCACAACCTATATGATAAGTGATAAAATGTTAGCATTATTGAGTGGCATTAGGGATTAAAAATAGAGTTTAAAAAAAATGTACTATAGCCTAAGGTAGATCTCTAGTGCTAGTAGGAGGTACAAGCACTAATTAATCAATGCTTCTTTGAGGCACAACCTATATGGTAAGCGTTAAAATGTCAGAATTGTAAAGTAGGCATTAGGGATTTATATCACACATACAATCAATCCAAATTGAGATAAAAAAAGGGCTTCAACTAAGAATCTACATACATACCTCTAGCATCTATTGTGTTTGACCCAATCCTTAATGCTTGGGAATCCTAACAAAATGAAATGGGAAAGTATTTGCATGAAGTCTCAAAGACTGTTATAATAAGTACAAGATGTATATAACACATGTTAATACGACAAAATGTTGATAATTATTATAAAACTAAAAAAAATATGTACTCATTTGTAAATGCAACTGTTCAATACATATAAAGAACAAATGCATAATACAACCTAAAATTTATGAGAAGGAAAATATGAAATTTTACCTCTTCCATTTCCTCAACATCAACAGTCTCAGGAGCATTCATAAACTCTACAAAACTAAATTATTTCTACATATATTCAACAAACAAGTCAACACATATTCATCAATATTGAGTACATGTATATACATTCATTCTTATTAAATTTCAAAATATAAAATTGACTTATATTTAATACCTTTTTTTTGTTTTAGTGTTCTTGTTGATTTCTTTCCCTTTCCTCCAAACATCGAGCTATGTGGAGTACCCTAAAGAAGAAAAAAATATAACATAAGACGAATCAATAAGACACATCACGAGTTCAACTCAAATCATAAACTTGATAGGTGTGCAAGCTATGATACCACATAGCTCTCAAGGCCAAAGTTAATGGCACGAAGCATGACATCTCAATTTGAGAAATTTCAGCCCCTGACAAGCTCTATAAAATAGTAAAGAGTATTGTTATAAATATAAGATAATGTTATAAAAGGCAAGAAGGCACAATAACAACAAGAAGATCATAGGAGGGAAAGAAGATAAAAGGACTTGAAGGATATAATTGGAAGGCTAGTACAAGGCCTAGAAATTGAAAATAAAGAGATCAAGAAGGAAAAGAGAGATGCGAATGAAATTTTGGCACCTTGTCAAGAAATAAAAGTGGAGATTTATGATCTCTACACTCCTGCAAGACACCTTATGTGATATGGAGGTTGAACTCACATGAGGTTCATTAGATGGAGTTTAAGTATGCTAGGATCAAGATATGTGGATGGGAATTGAATATATTTGATTAATTTGGGAGGGTTTCAATGATGGTAGAAGATGGAAAGGTATTACTGTGCTTTTAAGAATACCAATTAAGAAATAATATTTCAAATCCAATGTATTATTGTACTTTTAAGAATATTTAAAAAAATTTACATCAGGTGTTCTTGCTCCTAGCCTTGCACCTTTAGCAAAATGAGTACACTGTTTTGTTCTAATACTACTTGCTACACCCTGCATTGCATATTGTTTGAACATATAAATCTAAAGTTCTTTATAAAATTAAAAAACTATTTAATTTTGTGATATTTCTAGGTGATTAAATAATATCATTTCAAAATTAACGAGGTTCATTAGATGGGGTTTTGGTAATGCTAGGAGCAAGAGATGTGGATGGGAATTGGATGGATTTGATGAATTAGAGAGTTTTAATTATGGTTGGAGATGGAAGAGGATCTATAAGTAGGTTTTTAGTGTCATACCAATTAAGAAGCAATATTTTTAAGCCAATGTATTATTATACTTTTAAGAGTATTTAAAAATCCTAGCCTCACACCTCTAGTAGAATAAGTACTCTATGGTGTTCTTGTACTACTTACTACACCTTGCATTGCATATTGGTCACATATCAATCTAGAGTGATCTATAATTTTTTCAAAAACTTTTACGATATTTAGCTGATTAAATAGTATCATGTCAAAACTCAAAAAAAAATAAAAATAAACCTATGTCCCATGTCCACCGAAGACCATTGCCATCAAATCATCTGTGAGTGTGAAATCCCCACCTTCATATGAATAACATGTATTCCCATAATGTACACATGGATGAGATGACACTCCATCCTAAGACACATCTATATGTATCCCATCACACATGTGTTGATAGCTAAAACCAAAATATTGATTGGGACGTGAAGACTATAATGATGCATGTGATGATGATGTAGGTGATAGAAGTGAGGATGACACTGGTGGTGCAGCTAACACAAGAAAATATGACACCAGTGGTGTAGGTGACACAAGCGAAGATGATAGTGGTGGTGCAGGTGATGCTAATGGAATTGTTGTGGGCTGTGATGATCGAGGTGCCATAGGTGATGATTATGGAGCTATCACATGCTATGATGTCCCTAGTTCCATAGGTGATGATGACCCTAAAGGTGCATTTGATGATGGTTGGGGTGCCATAGATGAAGGAAAACCACCTAACTATGAGCCATGCTGAATGATAACATTTGTCAATGATGCAACCCCATGAAGAGTCTATAAATTAATAGACTTCTTTACAATTGATGGGAGTACAACATGAGGCATGATTTTTCATGCTTTACGTCTCCTATCATGTTGTGGCTCCACCCTATGAGGCCTAGGTTTATCCTGTATAGAGCCTCTCCCTCTATCATAGAAATGATGGATGTCAAAGTAATTTGGCTTCTCACCAAGGATGAACTCAAAATATAGATTTCTCAAAAACTATAGAGGCACCTCATAACTATTACATGGTGGTAGGTCAAATACCATATACCACCTATTAAAAAAACATGATCTCATCCTAGCATGAGTGCACCAATGAATAGGAAAATTTTTGGTTGTGTGTAATAGGGAGTTGTCGGATATAGGATTGACTAAAAGAGAACATATGGTACCTATCTTTATGTCTTTATCTTTCACTTGCTGATATGATAACCCATTGCAATAAAATACATGACATCTATCCCTCCATGTACCCCATTTTGTAACCTCCCTAGACACATCATTTGCATTTTTGGCCATTTGTTCAAGTGTATTCACTAGGGTTGAGTGGCGATCAAGTCTAGATGACTACAACCTATTGACCATTTGGGTAATGTTAGCACTATTTTGTGAGGAGGTTTATGAGGTCCTCTTGTGTAGTAGTTAAATTATATAATTATATGCATGAAGGGTTTATAGGAGGTGGTGGTTGTTGAATAGGAACATTGAGTGGAGGGTTTTGTGGTTTTGTCACTATGGGTGGAGGGTTCTATGGTTGTGTCACAATGGTGTGAGTGTTTTGTGGTTGTGTTGTGTCGGGTGGAGGGGTTGATTGTGTAGGAGGTGGTCTTTCTTATGTCCCTCATTTTCTTGGATTCCTTGATGCATCTATATTAAAAAAATTAAAAAAACAATTACAAAACTTATATAAAAATTGAAAAACTAAATTAAAAAATTTGATAAAAATATACATAATGAAAAATAGAATGAAGATTTACCTTGTTTTTGGGGCACCATGGATAAAGATGTAATATAAATTTTTTTTTATGTTAAACCCAATCGGGTTTTTCTCACCTCCTTTGCAATTCATGTTGTTGCTATCGTTTGAGGGTAAAAAAAGCCCTCAAATGCAGATGGCAATAAAAAAAATTGTTTAAATAACCTCCTCAAATTTTGTAAACTATAATGGTTAGGCTTGGATGCCAAGCCTGACTGGCATTTCACTTTTCAAATAACTCGATTAGGTTTTCAAAAACCCAATCTGGTTATTGATTTTTTTAAATTTTTTTTTGGGGTGGGGGGGTGTCCACTTTTTTGTACACCATCTTGGTGCACTTACCCATTTTCTTATATAACTATTTCAAGAGGAAAGATGGTGAGACAATATTTTTTTTAGATATTAATAAGACAAAATTTTCTCTACCAACAAGAAGTTGAGAGGGAAAATACCTACAACTAATATATGACTAGCCCCTTAAACTCAATCATTTCTCATTAAAGGAGGAGAAGTCTAGGCATGAGCTCTCAATGAAAACAATTAGGATGACTATGATCATAGTAGCTACTAAAAAGGACCACATTGAACTTAGGAGTGAGTTAGGGATACCCTAGCCAAAACATAAAGTGTTTATCTTAGTGTTCTAGTAACATTTCAAATGACTCATCTCAACTAGAAAATTAATTTGTTTTCACTTGAACATGTAACAACACAATAAAATGGATGACACATGAACATAAATAAAATAATAAACTTATGAACAATAAAATATCTTAAAGGAGTAGAAAAAATTCTATCTTAAAAGAATTTTGTTGAAGTTGATGAAAGATCAACCCCATAGCTACCAAGAATCACTTGCGTGCAAACACTTGTCACAGAGAAAGAGAGAAATAAAAAGCTATGGAGGCAAGAATTGCTAGATCCATAGATGAGACATTGTTGATGAGAAAAAAGACAAATTTCTATAATCAAAGTGAATTAATCTCAATTCTCAATTACAAATTAATGTTTACAATGAGAGATCATCCTTATAAAGGAGATCAAAATCCTAAAAAGGTCTAACCTAGGTTGCATCAAAATAATTAATAAAAGAATTAATTATTAGATGCCTAAATTTTAGCTTAATAAACTAGAGTTAATTAGGAAATATTTAATTACTATAACACTCACCTTAAGATAAACTTAGGGAGTAACTAGAAACCTAGAAACTACTACTAAAAGTAGAATTGGGTCCTGATAAACAAGGCCTAATGAGGTACCTAAGCACAACCAAATCTCTAAAGAGAGAAGAAATAGAGAAAACCACATGGGAAAAACTCTACTCCAATAAGAGATAGAAAATATGCTAAAAGAAACTAGTGAAGGACTAAAGAAGCCTCCAAACTATGGAATGTCTCAGAAGATAGGAACAAAAGATGATCATGAAGAACATCACTAAAGCATATAGAATTTGCAAAGCTCTGTCAAAAGTATCTATTGATCTAAAGAACCTCCACTGAAATAAAACCTAACTAGGTAGAAGAATATAATCTACATTGAATTAGGAGGCACACAAAGGTAGACAAATTAATTCAAAAATACAAATGGCATGAAACACCAAAGCTTCAAGAGTTGATCAATTGAAACAAGAAAGCATTAGAAATAACAAAAGAAACCCCTTAATGTAGACAAGGGTGAGGTGACAGGAAACTGAAAAAGTGGACCAAAAGAACTACAAGTCAAGGAACCATGATCAAGAAGCACAAAAGAGTACATATGTATGTATTGAGGTGATCAATCTTAGACATGTCATGAGGCTAATGTCATGGAAGGGACACTTACTAGACAAAGGAAGATGACAGATAAAGGAAAAACATCAACCCCCCATGGCACTTTAATCATGAGTAGTGCATGTACAATAAGGCACAAGACATAATGAATCCCAAGAATACAATAATCTTTCTGAGTATCCTTAGATGACACTACTCAAATCAGAAGGAAAAACAAGGCAAACAACTTAAGTAAGAATATAGATGCAACTTTACACTTTATCTCAGTGCATTTGTAAGAATGAATACAAATGATGTCTAAATAGACTAGAAGAGACATAAGCCTAATACAATAGATAGTACAAGTCATGACAAATCATCTGAAGCAGTGAAATCAATCCTTGGACCTAAAACAACCAAGATATCTACCAAAATGTAGAAATGCATAAGATTGAATAGAATGTTTCTAAAGAAGAATATGGAAAAAAAACCACCATCATTGGAAAGAGCTCAGAAAGACCTTTCTAACGATATAAAAAATTCCCAAATTGGAGATCAAATGCTAAAAATATGCCTCGTAGAGTACAAAAATAAACTCTTGACCTAGCCAAGAAAGCTATAAAAAATGCATCAAAACTGAAAACTAAATGTAGCATTGTGATAGGCTCAAAACCAACTTTTTGATGATATCTTATTTTTATAAAATGAAGTATGTATGCCTAAGATATGAGCAACAACATGAAGGTAGGTCCAAATAGAGGCCAAGGAGGTGATATGAACTGGTAATATGCTGATGTGGCACTGATATCAGCAAGTGATGAGCCCAAATTTGATGGTCAAATGATCGTTGAGGCAAAAAATGCCTAAAAATGATCCCTATCAGAAAAAAATCTAACCGCTAGAAACATAGAGTCGAGCAAAGCGCCGATGTTGGATTAAAAGCTGGTGGCCAAATAAAGAGTATGTCATGGTGGAGCTTAGAAGGTGCGCCTTATAAGAAAGAAAAATAAATACCACCCAAGGTATAAGGAAATCTCATAACATCAAGATACCTCTCACACCCACAAAAGACCATCCTTTTTAAGCATGAAAACCTCCTTTGGTGGAAATAAATTTTTAAACCACTCAAGGAAAAATCAAACCACTCATAATGAAGGAAAATGGTGAGAAAAATACTGACAATGAGTCTACACCATGGACCACCATGTGCTTGTTGTAGTCAAAGAGGATGGGTACAGGTGAGAAAACACACAATAGGATAGGAGGTCCCAAATTCAATGATGATTGGTGCATTTCCAAATGGAAAAATCACCTTGTAAATCATTGAATAAAGTGCGACAATCAAGGCCAAATTGCGTGGGATATCGACCAATAAAGAAAAAAAAATAGGCTCATGAGGAAGGAGGATAGAAAATTCTATGATCCAAAATTCAAACTCAATGCATGTGTTCATGATATTCAAAAAAGCCCAAGTCACTAGCATTTGCCCAAAAAACTAGCAACAAATTGTTGAATATGTCTGAAACCACAAAGAACTCCATAAGCCCATGTCCTCAACCAAACATGCATGCATAATTCATGCACATAATGCAAGAAGTGACACATGCAAAAGATCCCAACCAAAAGAGAAGGCAAGCTGAGCACACCAATGAAAACACAAGTAGGTCAAGGCCAATAGTGTAAAAATTTATCTTCGCTACCCACCAAACCACAACTGTCCATTAATGTAAAAAATTAGACCATTCCAAACTGCATAGACCGCACACCACCAAATAACGCCTCCATTAAAGGTCTACAGACTTGGATGGAATTGATGACACCCTTCAGATGAGCATGGAGGTGTAAAAATCTCCAAGTCAAATGATGCTTGTGTGGAGGGAAGGCAAGTGTTGTGGTGTCTAAAATATTCCTTACAAATGGTGTCATCTCCCAAAATGGGTTCATAGGACACATTCCTCCCAAAAAAATTGCTTTATGGGTGGACTAATGCATGAAGGCCAAGTTAGACCCCCAAAAAGAATCAAAGCTTCTAATAAAAGGTATCGATGAAGGTGGAACTAGTTGGGATGACGTGGATTTTTTTTCAAACCTAAAAAACTTTGCATGCACTAGAGTTTGTGTTGGAGATCATAGATGGGCCTGACAAGGAAGTTAGAAATAGAGCCCAAGGAGATAGTCTTGGGAATGGATACCATGTGAATGCCAGATAGGTATGAGGTGCATCTTCCAAGAACATGAATGCAAAAGCATTCCAAGCATATTTTCCAAAAGACAATATGTGTTGGCTAGTCAAAGATGGAGGCACTGTGAAAACTAGAGTGCACTACCTCCTTCTAAAGAAAGAACCTCAACACCAAAAAAGAAGATTTGATGTGGGCTCCTCTGCTATGTGATCCCAAAAATATTTTGATAAACGAAATCAAAATATCAATTCCTTAGTTTGCATGCCCAAGTCAAAATGGCCTAGGTGCAAAAAACATTTGCCTTAGATTTCAATAGTGCCCAAACTAGACATATTTTATTTGGAAATGGGGGTTTTGAAGTTCTTTGAGATCAATGGTGATGTCCATTTTTGCTCAAAGTTCCTTAAAAATTAGTGACCCCCTAAATCCAAATAAAGAAATCTACTAAAAGCTTAGATTTGAAGAATAATTCTCTCATGAATAGAGTAGGGGCATGAAGATCTGGTGCTCTGATACCATGTTGGAGTTGATGAAAGATCAACCCCATAGCTCCCAAGAATCACCTACATGAAAACACCCGTGACAGAGAAAGAGAGAAGCAAAAAGTTATGGAGGTAGGAATTGCCAAATCCATAGATGAGACATTCTTGATGAGCAAAAAGATAAATTGCTATAATCAAAATTGAATTAATCTCAATTCTCAATTACAAATTAATGTTTTCAATGAGAGATCTTCCTTATAAAAGAGATGAAAACCCTAATAAAGGTCTAAACTAGGTTGCATCAAAATAATTAATCAAAGAATTAATTATTGGATGCTTGAAGTTTAGCTTAAGAAGCTAGAGTTAATTAGGAAATATCTAGTTACTCTAACAAATTTGTAGAAAATGTGAGCACAATATACAAAAAAGACCATGTAAACTAGGGAAACAGAAATGGTCTAAAGGGTTTGAAAAAGTCACATATGACGTACATAAAAAAGGCACCTAGAATCAAAACCATCCAAATAGAATACCTTGAAACTAATGGAGACATCTTAAGGTAGAAGACAAAAAGCGAAGTAAGTCAATTTACATTTTAACAACATTGAATGTTTCTATGCTATAATGCCTACCCCTCATTTACTTTTCATGTTGGATTTCTAGATTCTTTTAGGCTATTTTTATGTTTATGTTTTATGATTAGTAGTACTTGGTTACCAAATTTTATTAAATGTTATTTGAGACTCAGTTTATATATGTCATGAAATACCTAGTTATTTCACGTGTTCATGATTATTTCGATGATGATATATCTACATTCATACAATGATTTTAGTTATTTCATGATAATAGTTAGATTGATTATTTATATGCAATTCTATGATTACTTATCCCATACTTGTATGTGTATGGTGTACTTGTAAGTTTTACCTTAGGTTTGACATTTCTAATGTGGTTAAGGGAGGGAGTCATAGTCACTTGCTAGTTGAGATTTACATAATGCACCACTACCCACCATTTCTTGTTTAGTCTAGACTATATGCATGTATGTACATGCTTAGATTTTATGCAGATTATAGGTACTAGGCATTGACTTCTCTAGATTGCTAGGATGAGCGTGCACTAATGCAATATCTCAATGGTAAAAGAGGGGAGATAATTCTTGAGTCCAAATCCTAACCTGAAGCCAATTAAACTAGAAAGTAGGACACACTTGTATCTAAGTTGTTTACCTTTCCAAATTTGTCAAGTGATGTGAATTTGTGATTTTAACCCTAGAGTTTAAACCTGTGTTTTGTCTTTCAATTGGGTTTTCATATTCAGTTTTGCGGGTCTGTTGTGATTTTTAGTGAAAATTAAATCAAATTAATAAAGTATTAAATGATTTAATTCAATAAAAAAATTTATAAAGAAAAATCAATATTTAATTAATTTTGAGAAATTAATAAAATAAAATAATTAAATTTTAAGATTTAATTAAAGTTATAATCTTGATATAATCATATTTATTTAATTTAATAATAATATATTTAGGAGTTTCATTTTTATAATAAACTCTAAATATTATTATTAGTTAAACTAATAAATATTTTATAAAGATGTCTTGTGAGTTAATAAAAGAGAGAAATAATTAATTTAATAAAGTTTATTTGAATTAAATTGCAAAAGATTGCACATGAAATTAAAATATAATAAAATAATTAGAAAAAGGTTTTGCATGATTACAAAAATGAAACCGTAATTGGAGAAAGCTCTTTATTAAGAAATTAGAGCTCATTTCTCCACACATAGAATTGGAGGAGCCAATTTTTGAGAAGAGGATTTTCAAAAGAAATGGAATTTGCTTGCAAGCTTCATGCATCCATTTGTTTAGTATTAGATCTAGGTAGCATCTTGTGGGATTTTCTCAGTGGTTTCTTTTTTTGAAATATGTCTTCTCTATGTCTGAATGGAATTGTTTTTAGAATTTAATTGGGTTGAAACTCTTGTTTGTGAATTTATTGTTCTTCATTTCAGAAACATTTGTAAATTAATTGAAGATTGGAAACCCTTGTTTTGTAAGTTTGGAGACTCCAATTTTGATTTGGATAGGGTTTGCAAAAGAGATCAAAATTTGATTGGTTGTTCATATTTTTCTTGTCACATCTATTACATCATTTTTTAAATATATATATATATATATAATAATATATTTACCATAGTAAGTAATAATTATTGTGGTAAATACATTATTAAAATAATATGTGTTTATGCGGGGGCTATGATATTATTTTGTTTTTTTTTTTTTTTAAATTGATTTAATATGTTAGGGAAGCATGGCCACCACCCCCCACCACCTCCCCTTCGTTTGTCCTCAATGGTCATAGAGCTGCCAATGGGCTTTTAAAGCTTGCCGCATGACAGACTTTGTTGCTACAACAGTAATGCAGCCTATGGGCTTTAAAAAAGTAAAAGGTAAAGTATTTTTTTTAATATTTTATTTTATTATATAGTTTATTATTATTAAATATTTTTTTTAAAATTAAATGTTATTGATACTTTTTAGTAAATTTTATTATATTGTTAAATTTAGTATGGTTGTTAAGAGATTAGTAAGATATTACTTTAATAATTTAATAATTATTATTTATTTGAATAATTATTATTAAAATATTTGGATGTAATGTTATTCTCAAAATTCAAAAATATAACAATATTTTTAAACTAGAGAATTTTAATGGATATTGGTGTTATTAAATTGATAATTCATTTTTATATAAAAAATGGGGTTTTATATTTAAATGACTTTTAATGGATTATTGAATCTCTTTGGCTTCCTATAGACTTGGAAATTTTGTCAGATATGACACTATGAAAATAAAACATAAAATCTATTTTAAATCAAAATCATATGCTTTCAAAAGCAAAAAAATGAACTAGGTAACAACACTTGTTTAATTACTTGATGAGATGTATGGTTTATTGATGTTAGGGTTTGAGTTTGACTTAGTATGTTGACCAATTAGGATATTTACTAGAGGCTTGGGGAGTTTTCTTTTTATGATGATGTTATGTATATGATCTTTTCTACCTGACCATTGCACTAGTCACCTGTTTTCTATGATGAGTTTGATTAGATGTTTGTTAGTGCTTTCCAATTGTTTGTGTAGAATTGAGGTGAATGGTGTGGTTTTCTTGGTATAACCTTTGAGTTTTGATCAGTTATCTTTTGATGCTTTCTAGTTTCTTATATAGGACTAAGGTGATTATTGTGATTGGTCTTTAGGTGCTTTCCAGTTGCTTGTAAATGGCTGAGGTGATTATTGTCTTTTATCTATAGGTTCTTTCCAGTCACTTGTAAAGGACTGAGTTGAAAATTGTGATTTGATGAGTTGTACTTTTCATGAGCTTAGGGTAGGTTACCTATGTGTATAGTGGGAAGTGGCTTGCAATAGAGGTTGGAGCCCTAAAGAGGTTGCCTAGGTAACCAATTGCAAGTTCTTTTAGTAAGTGATAACATTTCATTAAATGTATTTAAAATGAATTAATAAGAGTCAGGGTTTTCTTCGCCCATGCCTTGAGTGCTAGTATAGGCTAGGATGAGAGTAGAGAGGATGCTTGGTTGTAACCTTGCTTCATTAGTATGCCTTCTCTGTATGAAAGGATACTAATGCTAGATAGAGACACTAGGGGGACAGAGTCTAGAGAGGCTGCCAAGTAAATCTTAGAGTTGGCTCATGTGATGACACTTTCCCACTTACATAGTAAATTCCCTTTGTGTCATTGTTGCCTCTAGGTTTAGATGTCATTTGTGTCTTGGTGTCTTTAAGATAGATTGCTTTCAAGTTTTCCTTGACCTAGATGTTGGTTATGACTTTTGGTATTATTTTTCATTTGAGACTTAAGACAATCTCCTCAGTGTAGTGGGAGTGGGCCATTTAGGTTCCATGAGGTTGGGTGGTAGTGCATTTTTCTTGTACCATTGAAATCTCACCATTGGATGTTATTGCTAGATGTACCTATGCAGTTGTTCCTTTATTTTTGATCTTGTATTTTTTGATGGATGGTTATACTTTGTTGTACAATAATTGATTTAAGAGATCTTATGAGATGATGTATATTCTTTGAGCTTTTCATACCTTGTGACTTGTACAATGGATAATTATGCATTCTGATTATTGCCTCGTGGCATCTTAGATAATTTTATATTATTTAAATGTATTTGTACTTGTGATTATTTTAATATGTGGATTTTTTAGTATTGGATTTAGTTTTAAATAAAACTTATATATGTGATTCAATGTCATGTAACCCTTAAGAGATCTAGTTTGTTTATGGTAGATTATTTTTTATGTAGGGGAAGTGCACCAAGTTGTGGTGCCAAAAGGGGGGTATAAGTGGAAAACTTTTTTCCTAAAATTAGCAATTTCTGAACTTTAACAAGAATTTGAAGATAGTTATGCTCAAAATTTTAAGATATGAAAAAAAAAAAAAAATAGTAGTCCTTTGAATCTAGTTTCTAAAGTACTATTTTTTTTCAAAATGGTTTAGCTTTAGGTCCTCAAAAAAGGGGGCCATAGAAAGTGGTATTGTTTATTCAGAAAAAAACATAACACAGAACAAAGTGTGGCCCCCCTAAAATTTTAACCTTTTTTTTTTGAAATTCTTTAATCGCTTTGGTCAAAAGTTACTTAACACTATTTAGTTTATCCTAAATTTTTTAGGTAATTTTATAATGTGTATTTTTTTAATGAATTTTTTAATTGGACACATCCCAAACATGTGAAATATCTATGTACTCCCCCTAGAAATGATTGAAAACTAATCTAAAATCAAAATTTCTTTTTTTCAAAGTGTGTAGAATGGAGTCTAGTTTCTAAAAAACTAAGTTTTGAAATTCGATGAATGAGCTAAAATCTACAACCCAATTAGTACATGTTGGTTTTTGACAAAAAATGGACATTCATTCAAAAGAAATTATAATTGAAAGGCTTGAAATAGTTCAAATAAAAAATAAATATATGGTTATATATCTAACATAGAGACCTATAATGTCATGTATCCTAATTTTATTGATTCTCAACCATGAGGAAACTTGAAGGAAAGCACACAAAAAAAACCAATCATTTTTTGTATGTTTGCACAAAACACATCTCAGACTAGTTTAGAGACTCCAAACCTTTGGGTTGTATCCCCAAGGAAAAACCAAGCCTTAGGCTTGGTAGAATGGAAATTTAAAGAAATTTTAAATTTGGGTCTTAATTGTGTGTACAAGCTTTAGGGTGCACACACTATTAAGACCTAAATTTCAATAGAGAGGGAAGGAGAGAGGCAAAGAGGGTAGAGAATGAGAGAGATTAGAAGATGGGAAGAGAGTAGGAGGTGGGATAAGGAGAGAGGGGGGAGGGAGAGAGAGAGAGAGAGAGAGAGAGAGAGAGAGAGAGTAGGGGACTAGAGAAGGTGGGATAGGGAGAGAGGGATGGAGAAAGAGAAAGAGAGAGTAGGGGATGGGAGAGAAAGAGAGAGAACAGGGGATGGGAGAGGGAGAGAAAAAGAGTAGGGGATGGGAGAGAGAGAGTAGGGGATGAGAGAGAAAGAGAGAGAGGGATGGAAGTGTGTGTGCAAGAGAGAGAGAGAGAGAGTGTGAGAGAGAGTAGGGGCTAGTAGAGAGAGTAGGGGATGGGAGAGAGAGAGAGTGAGAGTAGGGGATGGGAGAGAGAGTAGAGATGGAGAGTGAGAGAGAGAGAGAGTAGGGGTGGGACAAAGAGAGGAGAGAGAGAGAGAGAGAGAGAGAGAGAGAGAGAAGGTAGTGGGAGAGGGAGTGGGAGAGGGAGAGTGAGAGAGAGAGGGAGAGGAGAGAGAGTGGGAGTGGGAGAGGGAGAGGAGAGAGAGAGTGGGAGGGGGAGAGGGAGAGCAAGAGAGAGAGGGAGAGAAGAGAGAGAGTAGGTAGTGGGAGAGGGAGTGGGTGAGGGAGAGGGAGAGAGAGAGGGAGAGGGGATGGGAGAGAGAGATAGAGAGAGTAGGGGATGGGGGAGGGAGAGAGGGAGAGAGGGAGAGAGAGAGAGAGAGAGAGAGAGAGAGAGGATGTGAGAGAGAGATAGTAGATAGTGGGAGAGGGAGAATGAGAGAGGGAGGGGATGGGAGAGAGTGAGAGTGAGAGAGAGAGAGAGTAGGGGGTGGAAGAGACAGAGAGTAGGGGGTAGGAGAGAGAGAGAGAGATTAGGGGATGGGAGAGAGATTAGGGGGTGGGAGAATGAGAGAGAGAGAGTAGGGGATGGGGGAGGGAGAGTGAGAGAGAAAGTAAGTAGTGGGAGAGGGAGAGGGAGAGTAAGAGAAAGAGAGAGAGAGGAGAGGGGGGATGTGTGTGTGTGTGTGTGTGTGTGTGTGTGTGTGTGTGTGAGAGAGAGAGAGAGAGAGAGAGAGAGAGAGAGAGAGAGAGTAGGGTATGGAAGAGGGGAGAGAGAGAGAAAGAGAGAGTAGGGGATGGGATAGAGTGGAAGTGAGAGAGAGAGAGTGGGGGTGGCAGAGAGAGTAGGGGATGGAAGAGAGAGAGTAGAGAGGGAGAGAGAGAGAATGAGAGTAGGTAGTGGGAGAAAGAGTGGGAGAGGGAGAGGGAGAGTGAGAGAGAGGGGGAATGGGAGTGTGCGTGAGAGAGAGTGGGGGATGGGAGAGGAGAGAGAGGGGGATGGGAGTGTGTGTGTAAAGAGAGAGTAAGGGATGGGAGAGGAGAGAGAGAGGGAGAGTAGCCCAAGAGAGAAAGAGTTAGGGATGGGAGAGAGAGTGAGAGAGAGAGAGTAGGGAGTGGGAGAGCGAGTGGGAGAAGGGGAGAGAGAGGGTGATGGGAGTGTGTCTAAGAGAGGAAGAGTAGGGGATGGGAGAGTTTTCAATATTTTGAGAGAGAGAGCAGCGGTTGGTAGAGAGTACAAGATGGGAGAGAGAGAGTGAGAGTAGGGGATGAGAGAGAGAGAGAGTAGGAGGTGGCAGAGGGAGTGGGAGAGGGAGAGTGAGAGAGAGAGAGAGGGGGGATGGGAGTCTGTGTGAGAGAGAGAGAGTTAGGGGATGTGAGAGGAGAGAGAGAGGGGGGATGGGAGTGTGTGTGTGAAAGAGAGAGAGTAGGGGATGGGAGAGGGGAGAGAGAGAGTAGCCCAAGAGAGATAGAGTAGGGGATGGGAGAGAGTGAGAGAGAGAGAGAGAGTAGGTGGTGGGAGAGGGAGTGGGAGAGGGAGAGAGAGGGGGGATAGTAGCGTGTGTAAGAGAGAGAGTAGGGGATGGGAGAGAGAGAGAGTAGGTAGTGAGAGAGGGAGAGTGAGTGAGCAAGAGCAGGTAGTAAGAGAGGAAGTGGGAGAGGGAGAGTGAGAGAGAGAGTAGGGGATGGGAGAGAGAGAGTGAGAGAGAGTAGGTAGTGGGAGAGGGAGTGGGAGAGGGAGATTGGGAGAGAGAGAGAGTAGAAAATGGGAGAGATAGTGAGAGAGAGAGAGAGAGTAGGTGGCGGGAGAGGGAGATAGAGAGAGTAGCCCAAAAGAGAGATAGAGTAGGGGATGGGAGAGGAGAGAGAGAGTAGGGGATGAGAGAGGAGAGAGAGCAAGAGAGGAGTAGGGGATGGGAGAGGAGAGAGAGAGAGTGAGAGGGAGTAGCCTGAGAGAGATTAGGGAATGGGAGAGGTCTAGACAATGAGAGAGAGAGAGAGAGAGAGAGTAGGTGGTGGGAGAGGGAGTGGGAGAGGGAGAGTGAGAGAGAGTAGGGGATGGGACAGAGAGAGAGTAGGAGATAGAGTGTGTGAGAGAGTAGGTGGTGGAAGAGGGAGTGGGAGAGGGAGAAAGGGAGAGAGAGAGATGGGAGATGAGATTGTGTGTAAGAGAGAGAGTAGGAGATAGGAGAGAGAGTGAGAGAGAGAGAAGGTGGTGGGAGAGGGGGAGAGAGGGGGATGTGAGTGTGTGTAAGAGAGAGTAGGGGATGGTAGAGAGAGAGTACATGATGGGAGAGAAAGTAAGATTAGGTGATGGGGGAGAGAGAGTAGAGAGGGAGAGAGTGGGAGTGAGAGAGAGTGAGAGTGAGAGTAGGGGATGGGAGAGAGAGTGAGAGAGAGTAAGTGATGGGAGAGAGAGTGGGAGAGGGGGAGAGCAAGTGAGAGAGAGTAGGCAGTGGGAGAGGGAGATTTAGAGAGAGAGTGGGGGATGGGAGAGAAAGTGAGAGAGAGCATAGGCAGTGGGAGAGGGAGTGGAAGAGGAAGATAGAGAGAGAGAGATTAGCCTGGGAGTGAAAGAGAGTAGGGGATGGTAGAGGAGATAGAAAGAGAGAGAGTAGGGGATAGGAGAGGAGAGAGTAGGTGGTGGGAGAGAGAGTGGGAGTGGGAGTGGGAGATAGATGAAGAGATAGAGTAGAAGATGGGAGAGAGAGATTGAGAGAGAGAGAGAGAGTAGGGGGTGGGAGAATGAGAGAGAGTAGGGGATGAGAGAGAGAGAGAGAGTAGGGGGTGGAAGAATGAGAGAGTAGGGGATGGGAGAGAGAGAGTGAGAGAGAGAGAGTAGGGGTGGAAGAATGAGAGAGAGAGAGTAGGGGATGGGAGAGAGAGAGTAGGCAGTGGGAGAGGGAGAGTGAGAGAGAGAGTAGGGGATGGGGGAGAGAAAGTGAGAGAGAGTAGGCAGTGGGAGTGGGAGTGGGAGAGGGAGATAAATAGATAGAGAGAGTAGGGAAAGGGAGAGAGAGAGAGATTTATAGAGAGAGTAGGGGGATGGGAGAATGAGAGAGTAGGGGATGGGAGAGAGAGTGAGAGAGAGTAGGCAGTGAGAGAGGGAGAGTGAGAGGGAGAGTGATCGAGAGAGTATGAGATGGGAGAGAGAGTGAGAGAGAGAGTAGGCAATGGGAGAGGGATAGCAAGAGAGAGTAGGGGATGGGAGAGAGAGTGAAAGAGAGTAGGAAGTGGGAGAGGGAGTGGGAGAGGGAGATAGATAGATAGAGTATTGTGTGTGAGAGAGAGAGAGAGAATAGGGGATGGGAGAGAGAGTGAGAGAGAGTAGGTGGTGGGAGAAAGAGCAAGAGAGAGAGTAGGCAGTGGGAGAGGGAGAGTGAGAAAGAGAGTAGGGGATGGGAAAGAGAGAGATAGAGAGAGTAGGTGGTGGGAGAGGTAGTGGGAGAGGGAGATAGATAGAGAGAGTAGCTCAAGAGAGAGAGAGAGAGAGAGTAGGGGATGGGAGAGAGAGTGATAGAGAGAGTAGGCGGTGGGAGAGGGAGAGTGAGAGAGAGTAGGGGATGGGAGAGAGGGAGTAGGTAGTGGGAGAGAGAGAGAGAGTAGGGGATGCAAGAGAGAGTAGGCGGTGGGAGAGGGAGAGAGATAGAGAGAGTTGCCCAAGAGAGAGAGAGAGAGTAGGGGATGGGAGAGGAGAGAGAGAGAGTAGGGGGTGGGAGAGGAGAGAGAGAGTGAGAGAGAGAGGTGGGAGGGAGAGAGTAGGGGATGGGGGATGGTGGGATAGGGAGAGATTATTTTTCACATAGTATGTACATGCTTTATAGTGTGTATGTGTTATAATGTATATGCACTATATGAAAACACCAAAAAATAGTCATTATTAAAGTTTGGGTCCCTACTGATCCATATTTTTCTTTTTTTTTGTTGTGTATTCTGTTGTTTCGACAAAAAACATGGGTTTAATTCTATTGGAAGTTAGCAAACACTATTTGAAGGATTTTTGAACATTCTTTCATTCTATTTGAAGCTAGCAAACACTAAATTCAATCATTGGATACAATATTTGAAGGCTTTTTGAATATTCTTTCTATAGAAAAGGTTGGTACAGTCCTTTTAAAATATTCTTTGTTATTATATATAGACAAATTTGATTATAATTTGACATGTTGTTTAATATATAGTGAATTCATTGAAATTTGTATGTTTGAATGAATTGTTATTTGGAAATAGTTAGAAATTTGACAAGTTGTTTAATATATATTGTGTATTCATTGAAATAATTGTAATTTGTATATGTATTTGAATGAGTTGTAATTTTCAAATTGTAAGTAATTCAAATGTTTGAATAATTTGACATATAAAAATCATCATCATGCCAAGGAAGAAACCAAAAACTCAAACAATGGAAGAGAGGGAGAGAGATTTGACAATTAAAAGAGATAAAATGAAACTACTACATGATCAAAAAAAATTGTAAAGCAATAATGAAGAATTATCTTTCGAAGAGGAACAAGAATCACCGATACAAAGAAACAAAGAGGAAGAATTGGAAAGACAAAGAGAATGAATGAGACTATTATGCTCAAGAAGACAATTGAATTGTGAAGCTACACCATCTTCCAATGTTGGAGTTATATCATAATCTCATGTTGAAGAGATGCTAATTTGTAGATCCAACAATGTGCACAGTCCATCATGTCATGTTGAAGGCACAACATCAACATATCAAGTAGGTGATATTCCATCTTTTGCATCTTATTGCCAAGGCACATCATCTTCGGTTCAAGGTACGCAAAGCACTCAACCTTATGTTGATGTTCAAAATGTTGAGGGAATGGAAGAGATTATAACACCTACAATTCATTTTAGAATACCAAAATATTTGATTGATATTGATACTAACATTCTGAAATCAATGCCTAACAAGATTAGCAATTGTACTTGTCAAAGAAAAGTTAATCGTATGTGGAGATTATTCTTTGAAGAATTAAATATTGCAGGTCAATGCTAATTATTTGTTGAAATGGTGAGAAATTAGAAATTTAGGCCTATCATGAAGATTCTTGGGCTAAGAATGATGGATGATTCAAATGAGAAAAGCAATGCAAAGAATCTAATGAGTGGTTATGACAAAGTGGGTTCTAAATCATGTACCAAAGATAGTAATATCACAAGACGAGTACTTACATTAACAATAGAAAGCACCCAAATGAAGAAAGCTCGAATCATGAGAAAGACAAGAAAAACATTGAAAATCAGTAGAGTTACTCTAAGGAGAGCTATGCTAAGGCATGAGAGATTGAAAGATCCAACAAAAAATAAGTTATGGACATTTGGTGGTAGACTACCATGAAAGGATAAAGAAATAAGTGAAGCTTTGAAATCATTGATTGAATATTTTTGGACAAATAACACACATGTTTCCCCTAATCAAAGAGATCTTCTAAGAAGGACGATTGGTAGCCAAAATCACGACCCACATGCAAAACATTTTTTGGACTCAACTTAGACACAATTTTTTGCAAAATTTATCGGAATGTATCCTTAAATTTGAATAAGTCAATGATTTTTTGAGATGGGTAAACCTTTTTATGTGAAACTAAATCACACATGCACAACTTGTTGTTGTAGGATACATATTGAATTTTATAACCATTTTGATGTTTTAAGGCATATATGTGTGTTTTTGCATTCTAAGTTTGTTTTGTAGGATTGTGACATGAATGAGCCACCTAGATCTTAAAGGGAATTCATATCCAACATTTTAAGTGAAATAGGGGATAGCCAACAATTTTACAAGATATAATGCTTGGATAGTATATGCTTATTTTGTGGTTTTTTACAACTTTTATCAACTTGTGAACATATGGATAGTACACATGCAATTGAAAATGAAATAGTAGATTATAAAAAATATAAGACAGTGACATATGCTCTAAAAGAGGGGAAACAAGGTAAAAGATGTGATTTAGTCATTTAAAATATTCTAGTATATGAGTTCATGAAGATTTTTCATGAAAAGATTATTTACGAGTATGCAAGGCATACACATAGAGCTCGATGGCTAAATTTTCAACTCAAGTAGTGCAATGATATATTTCCACTAGATACCATTTTTTTGGTTGTAGACTTTGTAGAGAACTACACACTACAACCACAAAATGAGGTGCAAGAAAATGATTATACTTCTTAGTAGGTTTCCATATTTTTTTACATAACATTCACGCATTCACCTACAAGTACAAAAGATAATAGGAAGATTTTTAGGGAGTACCATTTTTACATCAACGATGATCGATCATATTCTATAGAGTTTATACATAGTTGCTTTCAACTATTTTATGGAGATTTGGCTAACAGGGACATACCATATCATCAACACATTATTTGGTTAGACAATTGTGCATCTCAATTTAAGAATGCATGGATGTTCTACTGGTTGAGTAGGATGAACAAGTTGTATAGAATTCAATATATGTGGAATTTCACAGAGGTTGGTCATGGAAAGGGAGAGCACGATGGTGCAGGCACATGCATCAAAAGAGCCTTACCTTGTGAAAAAAAAAAGTACAAATATTGTGCAATATTGACAGATGTAAAATCCATCGTCTAGTGGTGTAATGCTACAATGGGTCTAGATAAAGAAGGTGCATCTATGGTTCCTAGATTTTTTTTGTTGGTATATAATACTAACATTGCACCATATGAGGATTGTTGCACACTAACAAGATCAAGTGAGTTGCACTCTTTTAGAAGCTCTAATGCAATTTCATGGAGTATCCACACATAAAAAATGGCATGCTATTGTCCATCATGTGTAGAGGAAAATTGGGATGAGTGTGAGTCAACTGAATGGGTGGACAAAATGGGATATACGAGTTTTGAACCCAATTGACATTTATTGTCCCCCACAAGCAAGACATGGTAGATATATATCTTTGTAATTTTAATATGTAACTTTATAACTTTTACCTAAGTATTTTTTGAATTAATGACCACATTTTGTACATTTATCACTGTAGGCCATGTTTTTTCTATTATTGCACCTAAAGATAATGAAGAAGGGACAAATTATTATTTGTGTCATTGTGTCCAAGCCAAACAGAAATTGGTTCACTCGGTTATAGATGGTGAAGGTTTAGAGTACCATATTATTGCAGTGGTTGTAATCAACACATGGCTTAGACAATATTCTATAAAGAACCCTAGCTTGTGGTTATTCAAGGATTGGCAAACAGAGAGGAAGATTCTTCATTATTCGAACCTTGTTGTCACATCAAATGTTCACTTGATAAAATATGGTGCAAAACCACATAATAAGACTCTTTGGAAATTTCATGAGTCAAACCATGAAGTAATACTTGAGACATTAAAATATAGAATAGATCCAATTGGTTCATTAGATTGAATAGGGAGGTGGAGAGAGAGATCTAAGCCAAACAAACATAACCGTCCAATAGCTAATAAATAGTCATTTTGAGAATCTAAAGAAAGTACATCCAATAAAGAAAAGGAACATCATTGAAGGATCTATATGCATATATGAAAATTAACCAATAAAAAACATTAAGGAATACAAATATTGAGTATTGTATACAACAAAGATTTTTCCAAACCAAAGGCAATAATCATTCATAATAGTCAGACAATTAAGAACCATATGTGTGTGTGTGTGTGTGAACTTCATTATTCTTACATATGTATATAGTATTATTGACCAAATCAAAATTAGCAAAATGATATTGCACATGTCTCCATTACAACAGCTCATGGAAGCTTTGTGATTTTAATAGTTATATTCTTTAGTCCCGAATATGGACATTACAAATATTGCTCACTAATCCTTTACATTAGAAAATGTTTACAAAAAATGGCATGTACTTGTATGAGGACATTATATATTATAGAAATCCCACAATGAAGCAGCTGGCTAATTGCTCAAAAAATAGTAATTGAATGCAAGTGGAATCATAAAGATACCTTAATAAACTAGTATCCCCTTTACTCAAGCAACATCTTGGTCATCTACTTGACTAGGGCATGTTTGGAAACTGACAATATCCATTTAAACTCAAGTCTCCATTTAAAGGTAGCAATGAGCTTTTTGTTATTTTGTTAAGATCATTAATATATTTTGATTGGTTAGAATCCATCAGTTTATTTTGATTTTAAGCACACTTGTGCTTTAGGAGGACCTACAATGGTCATTGGCAATGTATGAGCAAAAGTTGTTGAAAAGTTTCTAGCAACTTTTTAAAGGTTACTTAGTGACTTTTTTTTATTTTATTTTTGTTTTTCCATCTTTACTAAGAGGCTAAAAAGCCCTAACCAAACACAAATACTAATGGGAAGAATATAAAGATGATGAGAAACCCCAAACCAAGAGTTGGTGAAAGTCATTGTATGACTAAAGTTTAGAACAATAGACTATATGCAACAATCTTTGAGGAATAGTCACTTTCATGACTAATTTCTTGTTAATAGAGTGGATTTTTGTACAAATTTTCAATGTATTATTGTTTAGATTCTTATAGTTTTGGTATTGTTTTATAAAATTCTTTCCAAACTATATAGTGTGTTGCCAGTTTTGGCATACCATGTAAATTAGGGGTTGTATCTTTGGTTTCCATCATGGAAAAACCATGGAACATTGGAATCTTGAAGTGAAAACCCCATTTTTTTGTATAAAAGTGCAGGGCCCTTGGATGCATGTGCAACATTTTTTTTGAGCTTGCCTTAATAAGCGAATACAACAGTATCCGACTAGCAGTGAACAACAACAAATTGGCTCTAGAATGTAGAGGAGTGGGTTTTAAGATAATCCCTTTGGAGGAATTCAAGAGGAGTATTATAAGGTATTATTTTGTGAGGGAGAAGTTTTGATAAGCTTGGGAAGGTATTTAAAAGGTAAGGACAATAGGGAACCCTCAGAACTGTCAAAAACCCTTAATTTTAGCATAATTGTTGTACGGCTTTTTGGTGGCTAAAGACCCCAAAAATCCTTTAGGGTTGGTCATTGGAAAAAAATTTTATTATTACCAAATTTTATGAAACCTTAAGGAAAAGTTGGTAAAAGCCCTAGAAATATGCAAGGAGGCCTAATTGGGGCTCCTCTAGTAGCCCTGTTTATGAAGGAACTATTCAATCAGGTATCAACCCAACTTGATTATCACTTTTATCATGTGTAATAGGTTGTAAAACCTCTATAAAACTTCTCACAATCCTTGTTAGAGCTTATGTTGGTGAAAACCATAAATGACCCTTATGAGCCTGTAGAGAGTTGGTTGCTAGAGAGCAAACTTGCAATGTTAAGGAGTTTGAATTCTTGACTTGGTGGGTAGGTTTGGGTAGGTTAGGGGATCCTTGACTATGAAGGAATCCTAGAGACCATTAGTGGTGTCAGAAAAACACTTAGATCCAGTTGAGGATCAGAAGCATAGACTATCTAGTCTATCCCAAGCTTCCCCATCACATGCCTAGCTTGAGTATCATGGCTTCTCAAGTTCTATAAATGCAAGTCCATTGATGAATAGGCATTTCTAATTGAGAAATCTCTAGTGTTGGAATGAAGTGTGTGACCAAATTCTTTTCCTACTAATGAGCCAATTTGAGGCTTCACTTCACATTGCTCCATGGATAATTCTATAGCACTTGTTACTTCTCTATCTAAAATTTTTATGCCTGTGTACATGCACACTCTTTACTAATAGCTATAGGTTTTGTCTCTTCATCCTTAGTAATTATCATACCTTGGATGGCACCAAGATAACCATTTTCTTCTAAAATGTCCATTTCTCTCAAATTAATTGCTCTATTAAGCAGGTTTTCTATATCTTCCTCTGTATATTTAAAAGATGTAGCTGTAATTCCTTTGTATATGTTCCTCTATATATTAAGTTTTCCTCTATAGGAATGAGAAGGCATGAGGAGTCAGGCTAACTATTGGTCACTTTATTAAAAATATAGTCACTATATTTCACTTGTAGGACTTAGAAAAAGTTCCAAACTATAAAAAAAAAAAACTAAAAACACCTAATCCTAGGCTATCTTGACCAAAAACTCAAAAAGGCCCAATTTTGCCTAATTAGCAACTTTTTCTCATTTCTTGCACAAAGAGGCCTAGGCATACATATCTTGCTCATATCTCTCTCACTGTGCATCATGAGATCAAACTATCTATTTTGTTAGC
The DNA here is from genome assembly GCA_028749045.1 of Cupressus sempervirens. Taxonomy (NCBI): domain Eukaryota; kingdom Viridiplantae; phylum Streptophyta; class Pinopsida; order Cupressales; family Cupressaceae; genus Cupressus; species Cupressus sempervirens. The sequence continues at coordinate 30,548,067 of CM053790.1, forward strand.
TTCAAGTGATTGGGTAGACCCTAGCCCAAAGCTCCTCCCATCTTGTTGAGCACTCAAACATTCCTAGGCATGTCAAATTGAATTGTCCCTAAGAGTCACTAAATGTCATGGGAAAGCGATATTTGATTTGCATATCTGATACCTTGTGCAAGGTACATATGTGATTCTAGGTGCTATAGGACCATGTTGTGGAGACCTATAATAACCTCTCTCACTTTTTGGAGATCTTATTCTATTTTAATTTTGTTTCCCCATCTCAAGTGATGCTAAAACTTGTAGTGTTGGCCAATACAAAGTTTCTAACTGTCAAATCTCTCTAACCTTTTGTTGTGAGATCAAACTATCTATTTTGTTAGCTTTGAGTGGCAAGATAAACCCTAGCCCCAAGCCTCTCCCATCTTGTTGAGTGATCGAACATTCTCAGGCACGCCGAACTGAATCGTCCCTAAGAGTCACTAAATGCCATAGGGTAACAGTATTTGATGGGGCATATCTCAAAGCTCATGCAAGGTATGGATGTGATTCTAGGTGCTATAGGATTGTGTTACAAAGACCTACAATAACCCCTTTCACTTTTTCGAGATCTTATTCTATTTTGATTTTACGACCCCATCTCGGGTGATACTGAAACTTGTAGTGTTGGCTAGTACAAAGTTGCCAACTATCAAATCTCTCTCTTTTTGTTGTGGGATCAAACTATCTATTTTGTTAGCTCTAAGTGGCTGGGTAAACCCTAGCCCCAAGCTTGTTCCATGCTATTGAGTACTCAAACATTCTCGGGCATGCTGAACCGAATCGTCCCTAAGTGCCACTAAATTCCATAGTGCAACAATATTTGATGGGGCATATTTCAGAGCTTGTGCAAGGTATAGATGCCCCATCAAAGATTCTAGGTTCTATAGGACCATGTTGTGGAGACCTATAATAACCTCTCTCACTTTCTAGATATCTTATTCTATTTTGATTTTGTGACCCCATCTCGGGTGATGTTGAAACTTGTAGTGTTGGTCAGTACAAAGTTGCCAACTACCAAATCTCCCTCATCGTTCCTCATGCGATCAAATTTTCTATTCTATTAGCTCTAGACGACTGAGTAAACCCTAGCCTTAAGCTCCTCCCATCCTATTGAGCACTCAAACTTTCTTGGGCATGTCAGAGCAAATCATCCCTAAGATTCACTAAATGTCATAGGGCAACAATCTTTAATAGGGCATATCTCAGAGCTCATGTAAGGTATGATGTGGTTCAAGGTGCTATAGGACCATGTTGTAGATATTTACAATAACCTCTCTCACTTTTTGGAGATCTTATTCCATTTTGATTTTGTGACCCCATCTCGGGTGATGCTGAAACTTGTAGTGTTGGCCAGTACAAAGTTGCCAATTGTTGAATCTCCCTCACTGTTCCTCGTGGGATTGAACTATTTTTTCTATTAGATATGGGTGGCTAGGTGAACCTTAGCCCTAAGATCCTCCAATCCCATTGAGTGCTCAAATATTTTTTGGCACTCCGAATTGAATCATCCCTAAGAGTCACTAAAAGCCATAGGGCAGTGATCTTTGATGGGGCATATCTCAGAGATCGTGTGAAGTATGGATGCAATTCTAGGTGCTATATGACTATGTTGTGAAGACCTACAATAATCTCTCTCACTTTTTGGAGATCTTATTTCATTTTGATTTTGCAATGCCATCTCGGGTGATGTTGAAACTTGTAGTGTTGGTTAGTACAAAGTTTCCAACTACTGAATCTCCCTCACTATTCCTCATGGGATTGAGCTATCTATTCTATTAGCTCTAGGTGGCTAGTTAAACCCTAGCCCCAAGATTCTCGCATCCTATTGAGTAATTGAACATTCTTGGGCATATCTCAAAGCTCATGTGAGGTATGGATGTGATTCTAGGTGCTATAGGACTATGTTGTAGAGACCTACAGTACCCTCTCTCACTTTTTGGAGATCTTATTCTATTTTGATATTGTGAACCCATCTTAGGTGATGCTAAAACTTATAGTGTTGGCCAGTACAAAGTTACCAATTTCCAAATCTCCCTCACCATTCCTTGTGGGATCAAACTATCTATTTTGTTAGCTCTAAGTGGTCAAGTAAACCCTAGCCCCAAGCTCCTCCCATCTCATTGAGTGCTTGAATGTTCTCGGGCATGCGAAACAAAATCATCCCAAAGAGTCACTAAATGCCATAGGGCAATGATCTTTGATGAGGCATAACTCAGAGCTCATGCAAGGTATGGATGTGATTCTAGGCACTATAGGACCACATTAAAAAGACCTAAAATAACCTCTCTCACTTTTTGGAGATCTTATTCCATTTTGATTTTGTGACCCCATTTGGGTGATGCTAAAACTTGTAGTGTTGGCTGGTACAAAGTTGCCAACTGTCGAATCTTCGGCACCGTTCCTCATGGAATTGAACTATCTATTCTATTAGCTTTGGGTGGCTAGGTAAACACTAGTCCCAAGCTTTTCCTATCTTATTGAGCACTCAAATTTTCTCAAACATGCTGAACCAAATCATCCCTAAGAGTCACTAAATGTCATAGGACAGTTATCTTTGATGGGGCATATCTCAAAGATATTATGAGTTATGCATGTGATTCCAACTGCTATAGGACTATGTTGTAGAGACTATGATAACCTCTCTCACTTTTTGGAGATCTTATTCTATTTTGATTTGGTGACCTCATCTCAGGTGATGCTAAAACTTGTAGTGATGGCCAGTACAAAGTTTTCAACTGCTAAATCTCTCTCACCTTTCGTCATGGAATCAAACTATTTGTGCCAACCGAATCATCCTTAAGAGTCATTAAATGCCATAGGGCAATGAACTTTGATGGTGGAAACTGGATATGTCATCTCATCAAATGATAGAGACTCATGATAGAATTTAAAGTGGTGATCATACACCTCATTTCAAACATGTTATTTTTTTATGGTAATCCTTGTTTGTAAGGTCAAGGAACTTGAGCTCACCTATAAACCCAAGTTGCCTTAGTCCTAACAATTTTTCTTATTTTGTTGTTTTTGTTAATAAGTTGACTCAATAAGTTTTTTGAGAGTCATTACACCTTATATAGGTCCTATGTGTTACCAAAAACCACTTGGTTAAGTTCTAGGAAGAGTTAGTGCAAAAATTGCATTTGCAATAAAAGTTGCTAACAACTTTTTGGCAATTTTAGCAATTTTTTGAAAAATGTTGAAATTAACTTGTAACCAATCAAACCAACTAGTAATTGGTTGCAATGGATGTCAAATGATGAAAATAACCTCTATTAATTTAGAGGAGGCATAAGGTGTTGGTGATTATTAAGTTTTTTTTATATGACAAGGAATCACTGTTGATGTTAAACTTATATATAGGATCATTCAGTTATTGTCAAATATCATTACTTCCTATTTGGAATAGAAAAATCATACTTTGTCAGAATAAAACACCACTTTAGCTACATGTTATCACTTAATGGAGTCATTGGAAGATGTTAAGGATCTTCTTGGTTGTCTTAATAGCCATTTCATGGGTTTGAAACATAATCACTTCCCTTTGTGAAGAGTTGTCTAAAAATCAGCAAATTACATGTTGTTGCAAAGAAAATATAGTCATAGGATGTTGGAAGATTGTTTTCACTCATAGGATGTTGAAGAATCTCTTGGAAGGATGGAGATAGACTGAAGTTTGTGAGATAGTTATTAGGTGTTCCTTGAAGTATTTGAGGTGTTAGTTTGAAGCAAGAAGTTGATTATGATCCATTTCTCCAATTTGTTCATTTTTCCCTTATTGGTTCCCAAGTCTTGAATAGGGAAAGTGATCAAGTAGTTTTGTGAAGTTGGGTAGAAGTTTTTTCAATGTTGTAACCAAGTTGGAAAGATTCTTTGAAGACACTTAGGAAGGTGGGAAAGGTATTTTTCCTTAAAAGTGTTCTTGTTGGGAATCCACTAGCTTTTAGTCTAAGCACTCTGCATCATTTTGGATGCAAATTACATTAAAATGAAATACACATTCAATTTACTTAAAACATAAACAAAAAAAACAAGATATATATTATGATAACTGTTACCAAAATTTCAAACATGCTGAATTTTACTAAGAAGTAACATCACAGAAAACATTGCAAAAGAAAGTATTCATTTCTATTCATTTTTATCATTTTGCAATCATTTATGAAACCATGCGCAAAAGAGATACAAATGTTCATTGTATAGATCATCACTGATACGTACAATTTTCATTTTTACAATATGAAATGGATTAATGTGCTGAATAGAGAAAGTCTCACACAAGCCGTGAGGATAAATGATTATTTTCTTTCATCAAGAAATACACTAACAGATAAATATATACATGAAAGAAATAGGAATAGAGATAACCAGTCATTGCCTATTGCTTTGACTGGTTATGGTTTCTTTTCCTTCCGCACTTGTCCAGCTCCGAGCTCCACGCTCTCCAGTAACTGCAAAAACATAAGGCAACTGATGTTAGATCCTGAGGGATCTAATCAATGACTACCTACCTCTACGACTATATTGTCTATTTGTCAATGCATTATGTCATGAAGGAAAACAGGCAGTGATATTGACATTTAATGTTAAAAAGGAAATAAAACCATTTGTAAGTGTCATGAGCCCGTGCTTGAACCTCATAAGATATGCAAAAAAATAGAAAAGATGAACAGACTAACAAATCTATATTATAGACTAATCTATGAACATGTGCAACAAGCAAACAGGGGTACCAAGGATGCTGTTTGCATCTTGCTTTCAGCAAAAATGACAAGTACCTCAAGTATAAATTGTATTTTTCAGCAAGTCAATTATGTTTTGAACACTCAAAACATCTAATCAAAATTTTATAGAACAATGATGGAAACAACAAAGCTTGGCAATCAACGAGAAACAGCAGGACATTTTGATAGTGGGGCAACGAAAATTAGATGAGGTATATCTTGGGCAATGTGACCCTCATAAAGCATGATTCATCTGAATAAATAGCTACAGCAGAGTTTAGCAACATGTGAAGTCATTAATCAATTCAAGCTAGAGGACTTTGGCACATTAATTACTACATGGAAATTTTCATAAACGAATTTAACATAAGGAGCAACAAGGGGACAATTGCCTGCAGTTGTGAGACAGAGGCTTGCTAAGGTTGCAATATTATCAATGAACCAAGGGAAAATATCAAATAAATTGCTTAATTGTCTTATGAACATTGTTGGCAATACAATATAGGTTAACGTATTCAAGAGGTATTGCAAAACCCAAAGGAGAATTAAACATTTTGCTGCAGAAATCAACCAAAAGCCGATACCCTCACATTAGAAGGAAGAAACTTATATGTTATGATCTGCATGAGAAGCCTGACCTGGGTCTTCTTCCAAAGCAATAGGTATTACAAAGTCCGTATCCCTTTGAGAAACAACTTCCAGTAAGACCCATGACGAATTTAGATGAAGAAAACCCTGCAGCGGCATTAACATTGTGCATTTGACCATGAAATACATATAGAACAATGATGGGATAGCATGAAATGCAAATACAAAAACCCCAAAACAAGTTCTTCTGATAATACAACAAAGATAAGATCCCAATTATGGCAGCCAGCATCTACAGTATGCAGCGATAAATAAGACATCAGCTGCACACTTGGGTCACATACAACAAGTTCTAGCAAATCAGTTCGAGTGCCAATAACTCATGACAACAAGCTCAAATTAGGAAAATCTCAGCACATATGTTAGTGGCCATGAGAAAGTACACAAATGAAGGTGCCAAAACCAGAACAACAAATTTCTAAGCTCCAGCAAATATGACAATAGCATCCAAACGAGGGGTTCAACATGAAATTATGAGCAAGAAATCCTTTTAAATATGTTGCAAAAGTAATAATTTCCAGCAACAAAGCTAATCAAACCCATATAATTTCTTCCCAACAGCTAGCATGAATGTTTCATCTATACTTCATGCTGGATTCAGACATAGCAAAGAGTCAAGTTCGGCCAAAAAAAGAAAAGAAGAGATGGTGTTTCATTTATGATAACCTTCAACATAAAATCACAATCTCTATATGCTAGATCAACAAAAGCATGAAAGGGATTTGACATCTATATTTCATGACAACAATTGTGTTAAAAAGAAAGATAGAACTTACTGTAATATATTTCAAGCCCACGAATTGAGAGAAGCCGGAGTAAAATCACCAAAACTCACGCCATGAAGGAACCGTGCATTTTCAGTCAAAATCCACAAAGAAAACGTGGCAGTGAATTTTTTTTTTCAAAACATAGCCAGAGCCAAGTTCGGCTAAAGAAGAAAAAAAGAGATGGCGCCCAAAGCTAACTGAGTCCAGACAAAAGGAATCACAAAGAAGCAGATCTCGCCTTCAGCAGGCGCATGAAGACTAGTAGATTCTCCACCCAAATGGCATCAATGAAAGATCTGCAAACCCTCATTCCATCCTCCATTGGAAACTCGGATGTTTCCAAAAGATGGAAATGATAACATGAAAGGGAATGATTAGGGTCTTTCTATCTTTCTGCCCCAAATTCTTTTCAATCAAGTTTTGAAGTCCGCAGTCTTTTCTTACCCAAGATCAACCTTTTTATTTTATTGCGAAGTTTTTGTTTTGTTTAATTCTTTTAGGAAAACAAATATATTTTTTTCCTTTATTAGTTTCTTTTATAATATAATTTATATTTTTCTATTTTAATAAATGTTAGCTATTTTATAAAACCTTAAGTAATTGATTCATATTACTTAATGTTTTACATAAAATAATAATAGCTAAAACTTATTAAAATAAGGAAGTGTAAATCATATTACAAAAAGGTTATTAAATTATAAATATTAGATGCTTTATATTTTATTTTTTAAATATAAATCATTTAATGAATATCATTTAATAAGTAAATAATAGGAAATAAATATTTGTTTTCCTTTTAAAAGAGTTAAGAGGCATATATTTTGTAGATCATTCTATTAAGTGTTGAGTCATGTATGATAAGATTGGGGGGGCAGGAAATCATTGCTTTTGGAGTCTGGTAGGAGTTTTGGGGCTTCATTTATGAGAGGTAGTTGGTGATGTTATCAGACCATGCCTTTTGGGCTATTTTGTACACCTTTTTGAAGCCTTGTAAAAGACTCAAGTTGGCCTTTGGGGTTGAATCCGACCCAGCATTTATGACTTCCAAATGCAGTTGGGTAATTTTTGTGCATAAGTATGAGTTTTTCAACTCATTTAGGGGGTTCTGATTTGGTGTGGATAGAGGTTTTGTGGCTTTTTCTCTAAGCCCTGGACTTCATTTTATAGAGTCTGTAATTCATTTCTGGAGATATAATATAGGTTGCAGCAGTGTGATTATGCTTGGTGAAGTTATCAGTGAGCCCTTTTCCTTTCTACAATTTATGTGTGCATTTCAAAATGATTGGATAGGTTAACTTGTGAATGTTTCATTATTCCTTGTTTTCTGTCTCATTTTAGCACCTCTCTGTAGAACAGTAAGTTTGTTTGCGGGTTATAACATGTGTTTTTGGGTGAAATTAGTCAAAGGGAGGTACTAGTTTGTCTTTCTTTTTGTAGTTTTAGTAAAAAAAACCTTATTATAAATCATTTGTGCAAGCCTTTACAGGAAGTTGTGCTTCATCTATGTTTCATAAAGTTACATTATCCTCTCTGTCACATGTGGGTTACATTTCCATACCCATCTTTAGTGTATCACTTCCTTATTTTAAGACTTAAGGTTTAGTTTTTTGGTTTTCAGTAACTTCTTCTAGTTTTCCCTCAAGTTTTCTTTAAGTTTTAAGAGGTTATCACTGAGAGATTCAATAGGAGCCGGCCTAGAATTCGGAGGTTTCATCTCACTGTCCAGTCCCACATAGTGAAGTGAATCCGATGTTAAGTAAGGGTTACTGAATGTTTTCCCATTCAGTAAAGGGTGCAAATCTTGAAACTTAACAGTTTTGGCATGCCCAGTGGGACCCGAATACATTTTCCAACTGTACTGGTATAGCTGAAAGCCTTGTTTCAACCAACTAGCAGGAAATGATGAATTTATGAGAAAGATACAAAGATGAAGTTCTAGTTCTTTTGAATATCTACAGCTAGAAACTCCAAAAAGACGTGGAAGGAGTCTTGCTAGAATGAAACTAGCACCAAGAAGGCAACTATCAGCCCCTGGTTTTTGCGTGTACAACAGAACAGGCCAAAGGAAAGTCAGACGTTCAGAAAGTCCATCAGTAAGGGCTGAATTATTTGACATATCTACTGATTCACCTACAAATTCAGCAAGTACTGGTTTTATACTAGCAGGTGTAGCAAATACGAACTTTTAGCAAAGTGTTCCTGCTCAACAGCAACCTGTACAACAACCAGTACAACAGCCTCTATAGCAACCTCCTCTAATGGCGAGACAATTTTCTTTTGTGCCTTTTAATCAAGGGAGCACCTTGAATTTTTCCCAACATCATGATATACCACTTGCAGCATTGAAGAGTCTACCAGATTTTACTGGAGAAAATCAGACTACAGCTTATGAGCACATAAGGGATGTTGCTAGTTTGTGCAACGTACATCATGTTATAGAGGAAGATGTGGCTACTAAGTTGTTGGCAGCATCTTTAAAGGGGAAAGCATTACAGTGGTTCAGAAGTCTAACTATTGGCTCTATAGGCTCATGGGATGCCTTGGGTGACGCTTTGACAAAACATTTTGAAGAGAAGTCTGACTTCTTGTCGCTGGTAGAGCAGCTCACAACTATAAAGTGGGCACCACAAGAGAAAATGATGGATTTTAACAACCAGTTTCAAAGAACCTAGACTAGAATACCCATTACGGTGAGACCTTTAGCTGATCATGGTTTTCTTTATTATTTGAGAGGCTTAAATAGCAATATATCAGTAATGATTCAATCTATGGGAGGTGTTTCGCTACCTCAAGCTTATGATATTTCCATTAGAGCTGAAAATAGTCTTATTCAAGCTGGTAAAATAGCCCCTATGCCTCCAATGCCCATTTTTCTAGTCATTCACCCAAATATGCCATTGACAATTCCACAATTTAACCAGTTACCTGCTGTTCCCAGCCAAGAAATTACCATGGCATGCCCTCCGAGTACTGCAGGCCCTTCATAAGAGCTGCAAGAGATAAAAAACAGTCAGCTCAAGATCAAAAACATGATGCAAACTTTTAGTAACGAGCTGGTTAATCTTAAAAAACAACAGTTCCAGCCTAGGCCGCCTTACCAACAGCACAATCCAGTTGCAAATCCGCCTTACCAACACCAAAATCAAGGTTAGGCCCAAGGAAATAGACAACCATTTCAAGGTAATGCAATAGGTTATAGGAAAAATATCAATCAAAGACCTTTCTGACCTTATAACCTGACCCCTCTTAATGCTGCGAATCCAGTAAGAGACATAGTCCCCATGCAAAATAACCTTTCAACGGATTTTGAATGATGTTACCCCTGTAGTGAATCGCATAATCAGGCCACATGCACAAATGGAGTTATAAACCAGGCATTAATGGTACAAAATACGTTGGCAGGATAGCAAAATGCCACTTATGATGCACCTGAACAGCAACATGACGCACCTACTCCTAAAACCGGCTTCCTTAACTAGCAGGAAGATGAGTTTTGTGCAGTCAATAATGACTCACCAATATCAACAAATACCTGAGCTAAGAAAAAAGCCCTTGAAATAGAGAAAACAACAAATAAGGGTAGACTACCTGATACTACTGAACCATCATCAAGCGCCACAAATGTAGTGGGAGACACTCACGTTCCTGTCACTAAGGAAATCGTTCACAGGCCAATGGAGCATGGTGCTGTTAAAGCACATCAGAAATCACACTTCGCTGCACCATTTAATATCATGGAGAACATGAAGAAGATGAACATGTCCATGTCAATGTGGGAGACTTTGGCCATCCTCGGTCAGGCGGATATCTTGCAGAAGGCCCTCTCAGATGAAGCAAATCCCGCAAGGATGATGAATGAACTAGCAAGAGTGGTGTTAACCAGTGCTGATGAAAAGGGGGAGGACAGCAATAAAATTTCCATGAAACCAAATAAGGTAATAAAACTGCCCCCTTTCTATCTTTCCTTAATTATTGGCGATAAACTAGTCCATAACTATATGGTAGATAGTGGGGCTACAAGCTCAGTCATGCCAAAAAAGATAGCTGACTAGTTAGGACTAAAATACCAACCCATTGAAAAGGGTGTTGTTCAGCTTGATGGGACATCCATAGGTACTATAGGCATGATTAGAGATGCAAGCGTCACCCTTCATGCCTGTCCTAATTTTTCCATTCAGTAGGATATCTATGTTATAGATTTACCTCCATACTTTGCCATTTGTTTGCGTAGAGATTTCACAGCGAAGATTGGTGGTTACCTGTCATCCGATTGGTCTCACATGCTTTTTAGGACTAGATATGGCACAAAAGTGATGATCAAATCGGAGTTGCAAAAAACCACATAGAGCCTTATGTTCCTAGTGTTGTCAATGCAAACCTACTTGCATTTGACCAAGCAGAATGTCATACAGCTGCTGAAAATCGAACCCAGATAGATGATGTCCAAGATATTCTTCTTGATGAATGGGCATCAAGTCAAACATATGAAAAACAGTTTTACCATATGATGAATGCTGACTTGGGGACCTACATTATACATGAACAAAGTGAAGTTATTCCCAATCTGGTCAAACCAGTGAATCAGTTGGGAGAATCCCAAGATCAGCTATGGAGCATGTTTTTCGATGGTTCAAGAGGTAAACAAGGTGCTGGTGGAGGCGTCATGCTGGTTTCACCCGACAATGATAGGTACTATGCCGCTTTTAGATTTAGTTTTTCTTGCACCAATAATACAATAGAGTACGAAGGGTTAGTTCAGGGATTAGAATGGGCAAGAAAGCACGGTATTAAGTGCTTGAGGGTGTATGGTGGTAGTGAACTAGTAGTAAATCAAATCAAATGTCTGAATGCTACAAAAAATGACATTTTAAAGTCTTATAGACATTGTGTTTGGGATTTGCTTGAAAATTTTGATGCATTTAATATACTGGCTGTTCCTAGAAAAGAAAACTAGCATGCCGATAGACTGGCAGCTATAGGAGCTCAGTATGACATTGTCAATAGTGTGTCTGCCCATACTGATCGGCATCATATCAGAATCATTAATAGGCCTTCAGTTCCTGATAACGATGTTAGTTGGCAAGTTTTTGACAGCGATGAACAAATTCTGCAATTTTTGCTGGAAGAAGACATTTTTGCTAGTTCTAACCAACAGAGATATAAAGATCAGTATGGTGATCAGGTGATACAGTTAAAAAACAACAAGTTACCAAAAGGTTTAGTAATGCTGGAAAGCATATTTAATTCTAATGATCAGCTCAGACCAAGAAAAGTCAACTTTTTGGTCAAAGAAAACCAGTATGCAGATCTGGAAATTGCACCAGGTAAATGCCTTAAGTTCGGCAAGGTAAATTCAGCTGAAGAAGAAGAAGCTTTTTTTCATTTATTTCAAGAATTCAGTGATGTCTTCGCTTGGCAATACAACAATTGAAAAGGGTTCAATCCAGGACTGGCACAACATACAATAGAGCTCGAACTAGCAGCTAACCCAGTTCAAAAAAAGCAAAGGCCTATTAATCCAAAGCTGGAACCTTTGATGCAAAAAGAAGTTTTCAGATTGATCGAGAGTAAGATAATTTTTCCTATCAAACACACAAGTTGGGTTGCTAACTTGGTCCCGGTAAGGAAGAAAAATGGGGAGCTACGACTGTGCGTAGATTTCAGAGACTTGAATCGAGTCTTGCTGAAGGATAGACACCCACTTCCATCCATGGAACATATTTTGCAAAGTGTATCAGGGGCTGAAAGGTTCTCTTTGTTGGATGGTTATTCAGGTTATAACCAAATTTTGGCAAAGGAGGAAGATCAGTTCAAAAAAACATTTAAAACAAAATGGGGAACAATGGCATATAAAAGAATGCCATTCAGATTGTCCAACATTGGAGCTACCTTTTAGAAGGCCATGGAGATGGCTTTCAACAACTTGATGTACAAGTTCGTCTTGGTTTATTTGGATGATGTCACTATTTATTCACAGAAAATAGCAGACCACATTAATCATTTAAGATAGATTTTTGAACGCTGTAGAAGGTTTGGTATCTCATTAAACCCAAAAAAGAGTATCTTTTCAGTGCATGAAGAGAAATTACTCAGATACATTGTATCCAAGTTAGGCATCACAGTGGACCCTAAACGAGTTGCAGCAATTTTGGAGCTGCCTCTACCACAACACAAGAAAGGCCTTCAAAGTTTCATTAGCCGCATCAATTTTGTGCGAAGGTTTCTGCCTGACATTGCAACACTTCTCAAACCATTAATGGCCATGCTTAAAAAGAATACAATTTTTACCTGGACGAAGGAAGCAAAAGAAAATTTTTAGGCCATTAAAGATGCATTAGCAGCATCACCCATCCTAGTCAATCTTGATTTCAGTAAAGATTTTATTCTTTATGCATATGGTGGTCATGATGTGATTTCAGCCATGCTGGTACAAAAAAATGTAGAGGGATTGGAATAGCCAATCGCATTCTTCAGCAAAGGACTTGAAGAGTACGAACAACAGTATAGCTTTGTTGAGAAACATGTCCTTGCTATTGTAAAAAGCCTTAAGAAATTCAGGCACTTGCTGACGCATAACAAAGTCATTTTGTGTGTCACGCATCCAAGCATCAAAGAATTTCTCCTGAGTAGAGATCTGAATGAGAAAAGAGCTGACTGGATCACACGCGTCATGGAATATGACGTAGATATCCAGATAACCAAGCTGGTTTGAGGGAAGGGTTTGTGCGAGAAAATCACAGATAAGGATATTTCGGAGCTAGAGGAGCAAGCAAATGCTATTTTACTGATCGGTGCTGCTGGAAACGATGACGGAATAAAAAGCTGGTTACAAGATATGATCCATTTTTTAAAAACCAGTCAATGTCCAGCCACCTTAGATTGAGAAAAGCGAAGGTATTATCGCTTGCAATCAGCCCCTTTCATGCTGATAAATGATATTCTATACCGAAAAGACTTCAATGGAGTCCTTCTCGGATGCATAGATTCAGATCAAACTGCTCAAGTATTGAATGAATTTCATGATGGACATTCGGGAGGACATTTTTCTCCTAGAACAACAGCCTATATGATTCTTCAAGATGGCTATTATTGGCCTGATTTATTTAAAGACTATCATGCACATGTCAGAAAATACGCTAAATGCGCCATGTTTGCAGGAAAAGAAAGGCTGTCAGATTTGCCCTTGCAACCAATTAAAATCGAACAGCCCTTTCAAAAGTGGGACGTTGATTTTATTGGGGCCATTAACCCTCCATCAAGTGCAGGTCACAAGTGGATCATTACAGCCACCGATTATTTGACATGCTAGACTGAGGTAGCAGCGTTAAAGGACACAAATGAATCAGTAGTCTTAAACTTTTATGATGACGTTGTGAACAGATTTGGAGTACCGGATTCCATTATCTTAGATAATGCACTTGCTTTCGTTGGAATGAAAGTCACTAATTGGGCTTTCCATCATGGAATATATCTCAGCATGAGCTCAAATTATTACTTGCAAGGAAATGGATTAGCGGAATCTTCCAACAAGAACTTGATAAGAATCATCAAGTGCAATTTGCAAGATAATCAAATAGATTGGCATTCAAAATTGAAGGCTGCCTTATGGGTTGACAGAATCACTCCAAAACAAATCATCAAAATCTTTCCTTATAGGCTCGTATATGGGAAAGAGGCCAGATTGTCAATTGAGACAGAATTACCAATGCTTGATCTTGCTACACAGCTAGTTTTATTTGAAGGTGACCCTATGCTAGTGCAATGTGCCCAGTTGATGGAGCTGGAAGAGACCAGGAAAAAGGCCATGGAAACCATGGAATATCAGCAAATGCAGGTAAAGAGGAGCTTTGATAAGAGAGCTTGAGCTTGAGAATTCCATGTTGGTGACATGGTACTAAAGTGGGATGTTCTCAAGAGCAGACCCGACCAACACAATAAATTTGATCACATGTGGGCTGGGCCATTTCAAATTATTGAGTGTAAACAACACAATGCTTACCAGCTAGCTACCATGGAGGGAGACGTCCTACCGATCCCTGTGAATAGAATCCACCTCAAACCATGTTTTGAGGTATGATTTTCAGTCTTGCCTTGTACATAATAAGTTGGTTTCCCTTGTTTTCAATAAGTGCGTCTGCATTTTAGTTTTGTTTTGTTTCTGTTCTAGGTTAGTTTCTTGTTTTGTTTGTAGTGTTTTTCAGTTGAGTTGCTGGTTTATGTTGTGGAAGTTGTCATACCCGCTCATTTCATTCATGCATGCGTAAACATATGTACTCAAATGCACACACATATCCAACATACACATACATATGCACACATATATTGCTGCAAATAAATGTCTGGCTGCCAACCATACATATCTGCATACCCATGCATACGCTGCATACATGCATCCATTCAAGCCCACACATTCACCCATACATCAACCAAATGGTCGACTATGACGGTTTTGACTCCTAAAAGTTGATACTTGAGTTCTGACCCTGCACACCCATCAATCCAATAAGATTTTTTGGTCTTACTAAACTCACATGCATGAATTCAAAACTAAAACAACAACTTTAGGAGTCGCTTTTGTTAGGTCTAGGTGCTAGGATGCATAATCAGACTCTGTGCTCGAGGAATAAGAGCAACTAAAAGAAAACTGGTCAAATGTCAAGCAGGCAAACATACAACAGAAGTCGCCAAAAATGTTACCAAAATTTCACACATGCTGAATTTTACTAAGAAGTAACATCACAGAAAAAATTGCAAAAGAAAGTATTCATTTCTATTCATTTTTATCATTTTGCAATCATTTATGAAACCATGCGCAAAAGAGATACAAATGTTCATTGTATAGATCATCATTGATACGTACAATTTTCATTTTTACAATATGAAATGGATTAATGTGCTGAATAGAGAAAGTATCACACAAGGCGTGAGGATAATTGATTATTTTCTTTCATCAAGAAATACACTAACAGATAAATATATACATGAAAGAAATAGGAATAGAGATAACCAGTCATTGCCTGTTGCTTTGACTAGTTATGGTTTCTTTTCCTGCCACACTTGCCTAGCTCCGAGCTCCATGCTCTCCAGTAACTGCAAAAACATAAGGCAACTGATGTTAGATCCGGAGGGATCTAAGCAATCACTACCTACCTCTACGACTATATTGTCTATCTGTCAAACCATTCCGTCATGAAGGAAAATAGGCAGTGATATTGACATTTAATGTTAAAAAGGAAACAAAACCACTTGTGAGTGTCACGAGCCTATGCTCGAACCTCATAAGATATGCAATAGAATAGAAAAGATGAACAGACTAACAAATCTGTATTATGAACTGATCTATGAACATGTGCAACAAGCAAATAGGGGTACCAAGGATGCTGTTTGCATCTTGTTTTTAGCAAAAATGACAAGTACCTCAAGTATAAATTGTATTTTTCAGCAAGTCAATTATGTTTTGAACACTCAAAACATCTATTTAAAATTTTATAAAACAATGATGGAAATAGCAAAGCTTGGCAATCAACGAGAAACAACAGGACATTTTGATAGTGGGGCAAGGAAAATCAGATGAGGTATTTCTTGGGCAATGTGACCCTCATAAAGCATGATACATCTGAATAAACAACTATAGCAGAGTTTAGCAACATGTGAAGTCATTAATCAGTTCAAGCTAGAGGACTTTGTCACATTAATTACTGCATGGAAATTTTCACAAACGAATTTAACATAAGGAGAAGCAAGGGGACGGTTGCCTGTAGTTGTGAGACAAAGGCTTGCTAAGGTTGCAATATTATCAATGAACCAAGGGAAAATATCAAATAAATTGCTTAATTGTCTTATGAACATTGTTGGCAATACAATACAGGTTAATGTATTCAAGAGGTATTGCAAAACCCAAAGGAGAATTAAACATTTTGCTGCAAAAATCAACCAAAAGCTGATATCCTCACATTAGAAGGAAGAAACTTATATGTTATGATCTGCATGAGAAGCCTGACCTGGGTCTTGTTCCAAAGCAATAGGTATTACAAAGTTTGTATCCCTTTGAGAAACAACTTCCAGTAAGACCCATGATGAATTTAGATGAAGAAAACCCTGCAGTGGCATTAACATTATGCATTTGACCATGAAATGCATATAGAACAATGATGGGACAACATGAAATCCAAATACAAAAACCCCAAAACAAGTTCTTCTGATAATACAATAGAGATAAGATCCCAATTATGGTGGCCAACATCTACAGTATGTAGCGATAAATAAGACATCAGATGCAGACTCGGGTCGCATACGGCAAGTTCTAGCAGATCAGTTCGAGTGCCAATAACTCATGACAACAAGCTCAAATTAGGAAAATCTCAGCACATATGTCAGTGGCCATGAGAAAGTACACAAATGAAGGTGCCAAAACCAGAACAGAAAATTTCTAAGCTCCAGCAAATATGACAATAGCATCCAAACGAGGGGTTCAACATGAAATTATGAGCAAGAAATCCTTTTAAATATGTTGCAAAAGTAATAATTTCCAGCAACAAAGCTAATCAAACCCATATCATTTCTTCCCAACAGCTAGCATGAATGTTTCATCTATACTTCATGCTAGATTTAGACATAGCAAAGAGTCAAGTTCGGCCAAAAAAAGAAAAGAAGAGATGGTGTTTCATTTATGATAACCTTCAACATAAAATCACAATCTCTATATGCTAGATCAACAAAAGCATGAAAGGGATTTGACATCTGTATTTCATGACAACAATTGTGTTCAAAAGAAAGATAGAACTTACTGTAATATATTTCAAGCCCACAAATTGAGAGAAGCTGGAGTAAAATCACCAAAACTCACACCATGAAGGAACCGTGCATTTTCAGTCGAAATCCCCAAAGAAAACATGGCAGTGAATGTTTTTTTTCAAAACATAGCCAGAGCCAAGTTCAGCTAAAGAAGAAAAAAAGAGATGGCACCCAAAGCTAACTGAGCCCAGACAAAAGGAATCACAAAGAAGCAGATCTCGCCTTCAGCAGGTGCATGAAGACCAGTAGATTCTCCACCCAAACGACGGGCATGAAAGATTTAAAAACCCTCATTCCATCCTCCATTGCAAACCCAGATGTTTCCAAAAGATGGAAACAATAAAATGAAAGGGAATGATTAGGGTCTTTCTATCTTTCTGCCCCAAATTCTTTTCAATCAAGTTTTGAAGTCTGCAGTCTTTTCTTACCCAGGATCAACCTTTTTATTTTATTGCGAAGTTTTTGTTTTGTTTAATTCTTTTAGGAAAACAAATATATATATTTCCTTTATTAGTTTCTTTTATAATATAATTTATATTTTGCTATTTTAATAAATGTTAGCTATTTTATAAAACCTTAAGTAATTGATTCGTATTACTTAATTTTTTACATAAAATATTAATAGCTAAAACTTATTAAAATAAGGAAGTGTAATTCATATTACAAAAAGGTTATTAAATTATAAATATTAGATGCTTTATATTTTTTTTTAAAAATATAAATCATTTAATAAATATCATTTAATAAGTAAATAATAGGAAATAAATATTTGTTTTCCTTTTAAAAGAGTTAAGAGGCATATATTTTGCAGATCATTCTATTAAGTGTTGAGTCATGTATGATAAGACTGGGGGGGCAGGAAATCATTGCTTTTGGAGTCTGGCAGGAGTTTTGGGGCTTCATTTATGAGAGGTAGTTGGTGATGTTATCAGACCATGCCTTTTGAGCTATTTTGTACACCTTTTTGAAGCCTTGTAAAAGACTCAAGTTGGCCTTTGGGGTTGAATCCGACCCAACATTTATGACTTCCAAATGCAGTTGGGTAATTTTGGTGCATAAGTATGAGTTTTTCAACTCATTTAGGGGGTTCTGATTTGGTGTGGATAGAGGTTTTGTGGCTTTTTCTCTAAGTCGTAGACTTCATTTTACAAAGTTTTTAATTCATTTCTAGAGATATAATACAGGTTGCAGCAGTGTGATTATGCTTGGTGAAGTTATCAGTGAGCCCTTTTCCTTTCTACAATTTTTGTGTGCATTTCAAAATGATTGGATAGGTTAACTTGTGAATGTTTCATTATTCCCTGTTTTCTGTCTCATTTTAGCACCTCTGTGTAGAACAGTAAGTTTGTTTGCAGGTTATAACATGTGTTTTTGTGTGAAATTAGTCAAAGGGAGGTACTAGTTTGTCTTTCTTTTTGTAGTTTCAGTAAAAAAAAGCTTATTATAAATGATTTGTGCAAGCCTTTATGGGAAGTTGTGCTTCATCTGTGTTTCATAAGGTTACATTATCCTCTCTCTCACACGTGGGTTACATTTCCATACCCCTCTTTGGTGTATCATTTCCTTATTTTAAGACTTAAGGTTTAGTTTTTTGGTTTTCAGTAACTTCTTCCCCTTTTCCCTCAAGTTTTCTTTAAGTTTCAAGAGGTTATCATTGAGAGATTCAATAGGAGCCGACCTAGAATTCGGAGGTTTCACCTCACTGTCCAGTCCCACATAGTGAAGTGAATCCCTTGTTAAGTAAGGGTTACTAAATGTTTTCCCATTCAGTAAAGGGTGCAATTCGTGAAACTTAACAATAACCAATAATGTCATATATGAATGAACATATAATATATTATGATAACCATTAATGTCATACGTGAACGAATATATAATATATTATGATAACTAATGATGTCATACATGAACAAACATATAATATATTATGATAACCAATAATGTCATACATTAACAAAAATATAATATATTGTGATTACCAATAATGTCATGCATCAAATATATGTTATACATCAAATATATATTGAATATGTCCACTAACATAAAATTCAACATATATTTCCACTAATGCCTAAACATGTGTATCTATCAACTATATCTTCTCCTTCCCACGAAGGGAAGGAAAAAAATCCCTAGAGGTCTTCAGTTGTCATGTGGAGGGAGATAATGGGGACAATGGGGTCTTCCTCACATGCTTGCTTGTCCTCTTGTTTAGGTTGTTCTCTAACTCAAGATGATACAAAAAAAGTAGATATGAATCAATAATTATTATACGTTGAAATCAAATAAATGTACACATAAAATTAATTATTTTCTTACCGCCATCAAATAGTCACTCTATACATCCACCTTAAAAGCTCGTAGATGATCAGGTGTAATAATGCCCTACAACGATTCAATCAATATAATCACTTATAAATAACATTTGAAATTTCAATACTAACTATTATAAACAATAACTAAAACCAAGAAAATTATTTCATACCTCGGTCAATGGCTCTAAACTAGCCATCACTATAGCAACTCCATGATGGATGGACTGGCAAAGATGAGGAGTCTCAGATGTCAACAACTACATGTCATATAATACGATTTAAATGTAACATGAAACATGAAACAAATATAATCAAATGCATTAAATTAACATGAAACATATGTACCTCTTCAAAGCTCGTATCATGCCTAGGCTCAGAGTCTCTTGTGAATGTTGATGGTCTAGTAGAGAACTAATGCACATGCATAGTCTCTTGTGAATGTTGATGGTCTAGTAGAGAACTAATGCACATGCATAATTTTTTTTTTGTCAATCCTTCATATGATTACTTTATATATATATATATATATATATATATATATATATATATACTCAAATGATTAAATTGATACATACCTCTCAACTCGATGATGGGATGAAAAATGGGGTCGAGGAATTTGTACTAAGGCAAACAACACTCTTATCTTGAATTTTGAACAATGTCAATACATGCTAATTAATTAGTCATCCACTATACATACAAAATTTGATCAAATTAGTTTATTATAATTATAATTTACCTATGTGTCAATGTCAAATGTGTCATTCAGAAACTCATCAATGACTAGCTCATCATCCATATTGTCTCCAACATGATTGTCAAATGTGCAAAAGGATCCACATGATGTGCACATGTGACCACGATGCACAAAAGGCTCCTCCTCAACTAATGGATTGGTGCAATGAATGAGGGTCTAAATCAAAGCATTGATAGTCCCTAGAGTGTTGGTCTCTACATGTTCCTTCACAACTGAAGGAATAATCACATGCACACCTTGTGGCTTCACAACAGGTGCCCTAACTATATTAGGGTCATGACATGCCCCTGGCCTCTCAAATGATGACCCCCCACCTCTACCCTAAGATTTAATATATCAAAATAATTGGGGATCTCCCCAAGGACAAATTCATAATATAATTTCTTTAAGAAATACATTGGAAACTCATGATTATTACAGGGAGGGGCATTAAAGACCATCCACTATCTATCAAAAAAGTTATTTCTAATACCATAATGTATGCACCAATGGATGGGGAACCTTTTAGTTGTATGTTTAAGAACTTCTTGTTCTCCAAGCTTTCTAAACAATGCACAAATGCTACCTTTTTTTATTTCCTTTTTTAAAATCTTGATATGATAATTTGTTTGCATAATACCTTCTTTGTTCATCCCTCTTAACATGCCAAATATCCAACTGACCACTAATAGAAGTTACATTGGTCATAATGGACTCAAGGGAGGATGACAATTGTGCTCTCATCAAATTGGTTTGTCCACAAGCTTTCAACTTACCAATGAGTGCTTCTAATTCATTTTTCCCTCTTTATATTTCATTCATTAAATTTCCTTAGGTTCTAGGAGGAGGTCTTCCAATTGGTGGAGGTTGCAGAATTTCTTGCTCTTCTTCTGGAGGGTTTTGATTTGGATCTTGTGTAGGATTTTCATTTTGATTTTGTTGATCTAGCTGGGGATTTGGTAGTTCATTATTCACATTTCCTAATAAGAAACCAATTTCAATCTAAATAAATAAAAAAATTAAAAGAAAAACTAAAAAATTCTACAAAACAATGTAAAAACTTACAAAACAATGCAAAAACATATAAAAGAATGCAAAAACAAGAGTAGAAAACATACTATGTGATCTTGATCTTGATCTTTGGCGATGAGGAGGAATTTTGAGGAGGTGAGTGAAAAAATTATTCAATGTTTCCAAACCATGTGCGTGTTGTTGAGGAGAAACAATGTAAAAACCAAAAACAATAAAATGGGCCATGGGTTTGGCTGCCCATATATAATTTTTTTTTAGTTTTCCAAAGTGCGTACTTGCTATAGTGTGCATGCACTTTTGGAAAACTCAAAAAAAACTCTTTTGTGTCATATTTTTGACACCACAACTTCATGCACTTACCCACATTTTAAGGTAGAAGGTAAAAGGAAAAGTAAGTCAATTTACATGTTAACAATATTGTTTGTTACTAGACTAATATTGATGATTACAAATGCTACAAGTACCATAGACAAATAAGAGAAAACCCATGATACCTTTGATGAGGATTGTATAAAGAGGTTTAATAACAAAAATATCCTATATCCTTTTTAGAATGGCCAACCTTACACATCACACACTAAGGAACAAATTAAGCTAGAAAAAAGTAACTCAACTTTGGCTGTTTAACACTTTTAGCCTAGGAATCAAGCTTTAGTGTTTGATGTTTAAGTCATTCAGGAATATGTACATAGATTTAAATAAGAAAAAATATTATTATCTCCTAGCTTTTTCATTCTAATTATGGATCACATAATGTAATTTGAAACGGTAGTGAAAAAAATCTTACACAATCTAATCCAAAAAATCAACACTACTAAATTATGAATTGTAAGATTATGATATCATTAATTTTATTATTACATGCATACCTTACAACTATATACATGCATGCATGAACAAGAAGCTATACTTTTTGGTGCATTTATGCTATCTTTGAATATTTGCAATATAAGTCTTTTATGTTGTTTAGATCTTCTAGATTCTACCTTTGCAAATGCTTTCAAATTCCAATCATTTCTTTTTCTTGTGGAAACTATCAAGCCACACATGTACATATCTTAATAATAGATTAAAATGAAGCCTTAATTTAATTTCCAATATGATTACCTTTTTTTTTAATTTGAGTGCCATGCTCCTTGATTGGCTCCACTACTACTCAAGTTTTTAATTAGAGAATAAAAAAATGTTGTATAGGGACATCCTTAGCTACTTCCCCCAAAACTTAGGAGTGATCCAAGTGGAAATTGCACCTGCAATGGATTGACATGTAAATATAATAGATTTTCTTGTTTTAACTAGATGTGCAACCTAATTTTTGATAAATCTCATTGAAGAGAAAAAACTTGCTCTCTCTTGTAGTCCATGGACTTAAAATAATCACTAGACTCGTTGATTTTGTAGATTTTTTTAAAGTGGTAATTGATTCTAGTCTAAATTTAGTGTGTGAAAATCAATAAGCCTAAACTACAAACAATGAGCAAGAACTAGTCTAGAAAGGCTCCTACCATATTTTCATATAGTTTTAATGACAAACTCCAAGCACAAGGTGTTGATATAAGAGTTTGGTTTGAAAAAATTAGCTAGTTTAAGAATTTATTGTTTGAAAGAGTCTAGCAAGGGATAGTAGAAGATATAGTCATAGTAAGTTTACAACAAGATTAGAAAATGCACATCAACATTAATCTTTTTTTAGGATTTTAATTTAGATTTTTTTTTTGTGTACATAGTAAAAATTTCAAGCAATATATATAGTCATGTTGGTAAGGAAATTTATCACCATGAGTGTTTCTTCAAAAAAAAATTATTTTCACTATAAGTAGTGACAACCATTCTAATAATGGGAGAGATTGAAACTAGACCACAATTGAATTGTAAACATCCTCCATGTTTGAGAGGGACAACTCCCTTGTATGATAGGAGTGTTTGTAATTTTTGTGTAATTTTACAAGAAAGTAGAACCATGATACAATACAAAGAAAAAGGGAAGGATAAGAAAAACCCCAATAATAGACATACAAATGCCATTTGAGATCTCTAACTAATAATGATTATAAAGAGGTTCAAGCACAAAAAGAATTTGAATATGCAATAGCAAATGAAGAATAACAAATTTTAGCATATTAGGAAACATGTTATCTTTGTTGGAAATGTAAAGGAGTAACTTAGAGGAGAGGGGAGAATCAGTTACCATAGAAAAAATCCAAGTCCCTTGAGATGTCAATACATTATAAAACCAAAACTCTACTGAAACGAAATATACTACTATCACTCAGTTAGCACAGTATTTCTTAGTTTACACTAAGAACTAGTGTTACTTAGTAAACACTTGGTTAACACTGAATATGCACTTTAAGATATTAAATGTGATTAAACTTAATTAACTTAGTTGTAGAAACATAAAGCAAATAATATGAACACATAAGATACCAATATTTAACATGGAAACCCCAATTTAGGAAAACCACCAATTGCAACCAATTTTTTTTTTTCACTCTTTTGAAGTGAGCCTTGATAGGATCCAACCTTGTTAAAGGTTACAAAACACACTATTAGGTGTGACCCTATTAGACAATTTAGTTAACCCTATTAGGAGTGACCTTGTTAGAGGTCTTCAAAAACTTCAATCTAGAAATGCCACCTTGTTAGAGGATTTATCAAATAGTTGTTAGGCTAACTCTATTAGGAGATCTGATTCACTGCTACAATTATTAGAGAGTAACAATGACTTTATTTGATTGCTTATGCAACTAACTTTGTTGATTTAGATCTCATTTTTGGCTTGATTACTTGATCCTCCTTGATCATAATGTTCTTTGCAAATTGGTTAACTTAGATACTCTATTTTCTTGCAGATATCCTTCTAACTCACTTCCATAATTTATCTTCTTCAATTTCATACATTCACTTATTTGAATCCTCAACTTGACCTTATACTTATATGAAATACCTTGTCAAGTCAACTTGAACACACTTATAATAAAATGATTATCATTCTTTGAGTTTGCCAACATTAACCAAACTTAATATATTATTAGTTGGTTAATACATAATTGAGTACTCGGTCAACTCAGAGAATCTCTTTGTTAACCAACCCAACTTGGTCAATAATGACTCTGAATTGACTATCCTTTAGTAATCAAGTGATTTGATGCCCAAGTGAGCTCAGTAGATACTAACTCTATACTTGGTTATCACATGAACACTTGGCATACACGAGAGATTATCTTCAATGGTTGAGTAAGCTCAATTGATACTAATTGCTCGGTAAGGTTTGAAATTTTGTGTAACATCAAAGACAATATACAATTGAATAAGTGTTTTCAACAATCTTATCACATTCAAGTCCATGTACTATGGTACGAATATGATCCATTGGTTATATATCTCATTAGAATCAAGAAATACATATTTCATTAATGCATAAAGATATTATTGAAACTTAACATACACTAAGTCAATAATGATAACTCAATAATACACCTAGACATGGAAATTAAGTTCCTTTGAACATTAAATTCCTTATGAAAATGTACAAGTTTAAAATACTAAGGTATAAAATTTCAAGCTTTGTATACAATCTCTCTCAAAAAATCTATATAATTTCCCTTTTTTTAAAAACATATATCCCCTTAACATTACAAATATCTTTGTATTTATAGGCCCTCATTGATAACTAACTTCCTAACTTAATAATAAGCTCCTTTTCATTGAAAAAGAGTTAAATTAGAAACCTCTCAACTTTTGTGCAAAAAGAGTCCACATTTTAGCATTGACCATATCATAGTTACAAAATATAGTATAAAATCCATAACTTTGAAGAAAGAACAAGCTATTGGTTTTGTTTAAGTAGTTTTCAATATTCATCTATTTCATTTCTAATATTTGTAACCATGTTTTCATCTAATAATTTAACGATAAACAACATATACCATTTGTTAAAATGAAAAGATAATGTCTTGACACCCTTCATAGAAATGAACATTTTGATGCTTTGTAACATACATAGAAATTCTCATTGGTGCTGAAATCGTGTGATCAAAATTAAAACACTAATATATCTTCCAACTACACTAGATTTCAATATTGAGCATTATAATCTAAGTTGTGATCAATTGAAGGGTCCAACTATATATAAGGATTTTTTTTTTGAACTATTCACATATCTCCTTTTACGATTACACATGACCATACATATCAAAGTGGGAGTTTATCCTTTGATGGTAGTGTGTATTCTAAATGATGTAGGAGCATCTTGCATCAAAAAATGGGGAAAATAATTGTTGGACTAATCGCCAATATTTCCCTTCGGGACTCTTGACATGGCTTAACCACTTCCTATGTTCCATAAGTCTAGTGGTTGTATCGGGCATTGACAAGTTAATTTTTTGGTGCAACATCACCTCTAGCTTGTAACAAGTGGTATCAAAGCTTGGTCACAGGTTCAAATCTCCTCAGGTAATGCTGAGGGGGGATTGTTGGACTAACCACCAACTTTCCCCTTCAGGATTCATGACATGGCTTAACCGCCTCTTGTGTTCTATAAGTCTAGTAGTTGTATTGAGCATTAACAGGTTGATCTTTTGGTGCAATGAGAAATCTACCTTGTAACAATAATTTTGTTTTATTTTTTATTTTTTCAAAATAATAAAGAGTAAAAAATAAATAAAACATTGTGGAGGAGAGAGAAAGTGACAAAAATTAGAAGAAGATTTTTTTTTTAAATGGAGAAAAGTGGGAAAAGGCATTTAATAGGTGTCATTATTAAATGTAACTTGTGGCTAGAGGGTTTATTTAATGTAATTTGCTAAGCCGACTTGTGGCTTGAGGGTTTATTTAATGTAACTTGCTAGTGGTCGACTTGCGGCTTGGTTTGGTATAAGTAGATGGCCTTGTCTTATCATTATTTATCATCCAACTTGGAGAAGAGGATGTGGACGAGGAGTGAATTTTGAGAAGGGCTAGTAGCTAAGGCTTGGAAAACAAGGAGATTGCTTGGTGGGCTTGTGAGCATGAGTTTAGATCTTCCTTGGAGGTTTCCACCAGAGTGTGGATCTAGACTAACTAGAGATGGGATTGGATTTTGAGGGATCTTGTAGAATTACTATTGTAGTTATTTATGTATTTGGCTATAACTCAGAAGGCCTTACAATTGGGCATGCTGGATGTAAATCTTATGATTATATTATGAGAATTGGCATTATTTTAGATCTAAATATCTATGTTATTATTTAATCTTTCATTATGTGGTTATTTTTTGGGGGCTAGGAAATCTCCTTTGGGGATTCTCCTTCCTTGCACTATGTTAGATGGTATCAAAGTGAAGGTTGTTCTTGAGCATGTAGACAGATCACCAAAGTTGAGGCAATTCGCACTAGGACCTTGGGAGGACATGTAGATGGATCTATGGTTGTGAAGATGGAAGGTTGATCTTGTTTAGAAAGATTGATCTGTTGGTGATTTTTTGCAAAGAGTTTGCGAAGATCTTGGAAGATGGCTTTAAGAGGATTGGACCCTAGGGTGATTGCAAGTCTCTATGATATAGTGAAGAAGAGGATTAATGAGACAATAACTTGGGTGAACACTATGGTGGATGTTGTTTTTCTAAAGGAGTTGAGAAATACAAGAAAGAAGTTGTATGTTATTGGAGTTGGAGTCTACCGATATAAAAGAGAGTTGTCTAGCTAGTTAGAAGACTTTTTCAAGAGAGAAGATGGAATCTCAAGGTTGAAGTGGAAGAGGTTGGTTTTGCTAATCAATCTGTGGAGTCTGATATAGAACCTGTAGAGCAACTTACAACTATTATTGAGGATATTCCTAACCTTGTTGATGCTAGGATGAAGACTTGCTTTCATGATTAGTTGGTTGAGTTTGACATGGAGATTGCAAAGTGCTTGATCATGGAGGACTAGGTTGATGTTGGTGGTGACTTGTATGTTGCAAAGCATCTTATTGTGAGCAATGAGACCACTAGTGTTATGAGTTTGGAATGTGTTGATGGAGATCTATAAATTGCTACTAACGTGGGGTTTTTTGTTGGTGGCATGGATTCATTAGTTGTTGATGTGAATGAGGTTTTTCTAAGGAAGCATTATTTTCATTTTGTTCCTGGGAGTGAGCATGCTGATTGGGTGATTGAGATTCTAGTGCTTGATAGATGAATGTAGATGTGGGTGATTTGCATGTTGGTTTTATTTTCCTTGATGGAGTGGAAGCCTTTGGTGAAGATGAAGATGGTTGTAGATATTTATTTTGGCATCAAAGTGTGGGACACACTTTTCTATCTACCTGGGCAGTCTGATGTAGGAGCATCTTGCATCAAAAAAGAAAGGGGGAAATAATTTTGTTTTAAATTTTTTTTTTTTTAAGAGAAAATAAAAAATTGTGGAGAGAGGAAGTGACAAAAATTATAATATTAAATATATATATATATATATATGGAGAAAATAAGGAAAAGACCTTTAATAGGTGGCATTATTAAATGTAACTTGTGGCTAGAGGGTTTATTTAATGTAACTTGCTAAGTTGACTTGAGGCTTGAGGGTTTATTTAATGTAACTTGCTAAGATGACTTCTGGATTGATGGTTTATTTAATGTAACTTGTTAGTATTTGACTTGTGGTTTGGTTTGGTATAAGTATAGGGCCTTGTCTTGTCATTATTCATCATCTAACTTGGAGAAGAGGATGTGGAGGAGGAATTTTTTTTTAGAAGAGCTAGTAGCTGAGGCTTGGAAAACAAGGAGATTACTTGGTGGGCTTGTGAGCACAAGTTTAGATCTTCCTTGGAGGTTTCTCCCAGAGTGTGGATATGGACTAGCTAGAGTTGGGATTGGATTTTGAGGGATCTTGCATAATTACTATTGTAATTGCTTATGTATTTTGCCATAACCCAGAAGGCCTTATAGCTGAGCATATTGGATGTAAATCAAGTATGATTATATTATAAGAATTTGTATTATTTTGGATCTAAATAATTGTATTATTATTTATTCTTCTATTGCTTGGTTATTTACTAGGGGCTAGGACATCTCCTTTAGGGATTCTCTTGCCTTGTATTGTGTCACTAAAATTACTGTGATCCATGGAAAGTCCTCCCTTTGCCACACTTTGTTGTCAAGTGGTGCACATGACTTATCTATGCTTCCACTTTCTACACTCAAACCAACTTATATATATATATATATATATATATATATATATGTTTATTTTGAAACCTTCAAGTATTTTAGAAATTATTTATTTGTAAAATTGTTGGTTTTAAAAAATTGGTATTAAAAAATAATTTTTTGGGAGCTTTGAACCTATGGATTTATTTTTTCTATTTTAAAGGAGGGTTTTCTTCAAGAATGCAACAATTATTATAGCATTTCTTATTTACTTTTTAGGTAACTTTCCTTTTAAATGGTACATTCTTTGCATTTTTATTGTTGTGCATTGTACATCGTGTCTTTTTCCACCAATGTCCATTATTTATTAATTGAATAGAATATGCATCAAATGCAAGAAAAATAGAATTCAATTTTATAAACTAATAGTTTGACTAAAACTTGATGGATTGTGTCATATGTATTAGATCCGAGCTTAGGATTTCATTATGTACAAAAATAAATAAAAAGGCTAACTAAATGATAATGCCATACATCATAGAAATAATTAATTTTATTGATACACAAAGAGCTAATATTATTGATAGTGAACATGGCATCTATTATGTAGTGCATAATGTAATAGTGAAATTAAAGTGTCATTGATCAAATTGATTATATAACCTTCTTTATCATGAGATATATGATTACTTTATCTAAAATATCAGAGGTTATACATAATCACATTTCGCCTCTCTATAAAAGGTATTAGGGATATTTGATGAAACCTACAAACTATAACTAGATTATTTTAAATAGTAGTAAAATTATTTCTAATATTATAAAATATGTGCAAGAACTACCTAAGATAAAATTTAATTTTGTGGAATATACCACTAAAACTTATCATGCAATTCTATATGTAAATTACAAACTTTGAAATACTCATGAAAATTCTAGTATTAGACACCTATTTATAGCATGTTCATAGCTTCATAAAATGTTATTCTTTTCTTGCAAATCTTCATCTAAAGTACAAAGATGTTACTTTCTAGCAATCTCCCCCTTAATTTTAACCATTGTTAGAAAAAACAATGATATTTTGTTGTATTCAATGAGCCTTTCTCCTACCATGCACATTATGTAATGATATTCATTTGACAAGTTTTTTTATCATGCCTCCTTTGCATTTCTAAACTTTCCTCACCTCATAGAGGGTTTCAATTTTTATATCAAATCACTTGGTCATTTCAAGTGCTTGGATGTGACTTTCTCATGTGAATGTATATTGGTGGGATAATATATTTCTTATGAATTTCACAATATCCATGATCTTCATCTTAACATCATATTTTTCTAATTGTGATCTTCCTACAACTATAAATTTGGCAGGAATAACTTTATCTTCAACGAAAGGAATCTTCTGATCTCATCAACCTCTCTTTGTAGTCATCAAATAGTCTCTTCATTTGAAAATTAAACATGAGTTTTTTCAAAAACCTCAAGATTTCTTTTTTTGGATGCTCAATCCTTGTGACTTTGATCTGCTCATATGAGATTGACTTCACCTTTTTCTAGAGGTGGATTTTGCATTGATAGTAGGGTTGGTTTCATTTCCTATGAAAATACTTCACCCTTTCAACTTCCAAAGGTTTAACCCATCAATTGATTAATCATACTTCAATACCCAATGAAGAAACTAAAAATACAAAAAGATTGCTCAATTTTTTGATAGAACTTTCTATACATTCAAATTGGTTAAAATCTCTTCTTCATCATAAGATCAAAGATTAGCTAGTCTAAAATATCAAAGATATGAAATGATTAAAACTTCTCTCTAAATGGACGTTTTATTTTTATTTTTTATGAGACAACAATTAGATAACAAAAAATAGAAATAAAAGATATTAATAATCTCATGCAATACATGTAGAACTTCCTTTGTTGAAATTAAATTGAGTTCTTTAGACTCATTAGGAACCTTAATTTATTTTTAAAAATTCAACAAGGGCTTATTGACAAACATACATTACACATATAACAAGGGGGAATATCTACTTGCATATTATGTGTTGAGAGAGTGATCATAAGACATGTGGCTACCCTACATCGAAGGAGGTAAGAAAATAATTATGCCATTGAAGTTGTAGCATTGAGATAATAACTACTATTTATTTTGGAATTAGAATTTTCAAGAAATGTGTTCAATTTTTTATACAGATATCACCCTTCCCAGTTTTACTTTTGTGCATTTCAATTGAGTTTTTTCTCATAAATTTGATTAAATATTATTTTAGAACATGTGAATGTTACTAAAGCATATCTATTGATATATAAATTAGAAGAAAATGCACAACTATTATAATATCTTAATGTTAATGTTCACTAGAAAATGTATATGCAAGTTGAAAGACTTAATTGAATTGTTACTCCATTATTTTTGTTGTATATAGGTCAGAAAGTTTAAGAGGGTGTGTTGTTTAGAGGGGTAATTTCAAGATATTTTATAGATATTATCATTAAAACTGTTCTAATTTTTTCTTTCTATTAGCTTGTACTTTATTATACCTATTGATCATGAAAGAATTAACTTTTGACAATAAGAATATATTAAATATTTTTTCCAATTGCATAATTCATAGCAATCAATTTAGTGAAATATAAGGTGGAAATTATTATGTTTGTATGGTTATCAAAAGAAGATGAGTTTATTTTATCAAAGAAGTCAAGTTTCATTTAGGAAACATCTAAGGAGCAGTTATAGGTTAGAGATACTAAGAAAGTGCATGAACTAAACTCATCACACATTTAAGGACATAAGAACATAATCTTGCCAAATTTTTTTGAGTATGGAAAATTTTTAAACAAAGATTGTAATGTTTAATTATTTTGAAAATAAAGGACATATAGACACATCTATTGAAAGTTGGAAAATATTTTAAGACCTCAATGCTTAAGATAAAACATTCTCAATTGTTCCTCTTACCTTGCACATATCACACATATCACCCAATCGCTAACTATAAATCTGGGAAACCCACAAATCCTAAATATACATGAATAAAAGAAAGATACCTGCACTAAAAATATATTACATACCCTAGCCAATGTTTACCATGTGCCAAACCCTGCTCAGCTTAGTTACAACAAACTATAACGTTTAGGAAAATTGGAATAATCTAGACAACACCATCCGCTATTTTCCTTTCCACCAGTTCTATCTTTTTGGCTCTCTCTACGATATGTTGTGTCATCTTTCTACCATAAAACTCTTTATACATGTAGCGCTCGAATTTGCTGGGATTCTCCTCGTCAACCAATCCTTCGAGTGGGTAAACTATCGAATTAGGGTTGGGGTTGTAGAAAGTTGCTATGGACAATCTTGTAACACTCGAATTCACCACTGCTTGATGATCAGCACTCTTGTAAATACCATTGCTCAACACCTGCAAATATTCAAACTCATCAACCTATATGTCATTTCTTTATTTCCAAATGACTTTAAGTGAGAATGTTGAATATGTTATAAGAGACACTTACATGCATCTGATCACCCAAATTCACAACAAATGCCCCCTCGATTGGCTCCACAGTGACCCAAGTTGTGCCATCATCTCTTGTGACCTGAAGTCCCCCAACTTTGTCTTGCAACAGCAAAGTTATGGTCCCAGGATCTGTGTATCTCTTCAATCCCAGTGTTAAATCAGGCCGAGGGCATTTTGGATAATAATTCAACAGAAGCTTCTGTTCTGCTTCTCCACAGGCATTCTCTATGGCTTTGGACTCCAACCCAAGAGCCTCAGAGATGAGTTCTAATAACTCTCTCACAAGCTCAAGAGTAGCGTCGCTGTAATCTGCAATAGTCTTCCTGTAACAGCAATAGTTAGATTTTATTTCAGTTATTTGGGATGTAAATGGCGTAATATTCATACACACGCGGCTCATTTCTGCTTAGAGGACATTTATCTTATTGAATGCGACAAGTAGGAAATATTTTCTATAATAAGTTAAATTGTGATATTATTATCAAGATTCGACTCTGTAATCAAAGTCATCAAAGTCACTGGGCCATGCCTTGTGAATAATGGTACACAAGATCTCATCTCTTATAAGAATGATCGAAACATTAACACACTTACGTGATATTCAAAGAGATGAAGTAGTACTTTTCAGAAGTCACCCATTTGAGTACTCTAGGTCAAGGTCAACTACACTGGATGGATTTTTCATCACACACTAAGCTTGATTTCTAGACCAAAAGTGTTAAATTGTCAAATTTGACTGTTTTTTTTCAAGCTTAATTTTTCCCTTAATTTGTCAAAGTTGAGTACTTCTCTAGCTCAACCACACCGGAAGGCTTAAACATCACACACTAAGGCTTGATTCTTGGGCTAAAAGTGTTAAAAAATCGAAGGTAACGTATATTTTCATGTGTAATTTCATTCTTAGTCTGTGAATATGTTTAAGGGTGTTCATTAAATTGTGATATTATTATCAAGATTTAATTGTATAATTTTCAAATCAAAGTCATTGAACTATGCTTTCTGAAAAGTGGATCACAAGATCTCATCTGTCATAAGAATGAATGAAACATTTAACACTTATTCCACTTTGGTGATGCTCACAGAGGTGAAGTAGTGAGACTTTTTGAGAGATCACCGATCCCAGCACCACTCAAGCTTGAACACACATAACCACAGAGTTTTCTCTGAGATTACGCCATTTTACTTTCAAACCTATTTGTAAATCTTTGAGCAAGTATTGAGTCTTGTAAACTAATCATTAGAAAGTCCCTCAAGCTCATTAATTGATTGATAGAATGTATTTTCTATAATAAGACAAATTATGATACTATAGTGTAGTCTTTAAGTCAAACTCATTAGCAAAAACCTCTCTCAGACTGCTTACCGAATAAACTTCATTTTCATTCTTTTGCAATAAACGAATGCTCAGCTTTAAAAATCAAAGTTACCGCATAGTGGGTGGATTTGAAGGCCATAGATTGAGGTCCCGAGGGAAGCATTTAGTGACATAGAGCTCTCTCCAATCCATGAGAGGGTCGTCCTTGATGAAGCTGCCATTACCATACCCGACATAGTTTCCAGGCTTTAAAGCATACTCTAACTTTTCCTCAAGTGGGAGTGAGAAGAAATCCATGGCGTGGCTCATGATGAGACTTACGAGCTCGTTTGGAATTCGATGATCCACAATCTGAAAAATCCCCCACTCTTGACAGGCCTTTTTCAGCTCGGCTCTCACTCGATCTCTTTGATCTCCATGAGAGTTGAGGAGGGAAATGACAGGTATATCATTGGAAAAGACATTGTGTGGGACAGTGGGGCGCTCGTGTTCATCTTTGAGGAAACTCAATGGCAACTCTTTAACGCCAGATTCTGCCAAGCCTATCACACTCTCTATCGCAGCAGGTGCCATTCTATTCAAGTTTCTATGCCACACCACCAGAGGAGATTCAGACCTTGACTTACATTTGCGTTGTGGAGATGGACATTATATAAAGCCTTATTATGTGCAAACTCAATTAAATTGAGGATTTCGTGGCAAATTATGAATCGTGGGATCCTGTCTGAAGTAGGTAGAATTTTTGGACGAAAATCATCTATTTCAGGACCGGCGGGAAAAGATGGAACTCAAGTTGTCGGTGGCACGGATCGCTTGGAGCTCTTAGCCTTTCTTTGTCTTTGTCTGCTACTCAAAAGTTGATAACACCCCTTCCAAAGTTTTATGAGAAGGAGCCAAACATTTGGTACCAACGTGATTTCACTGTTTGGATTTGACAGACCACTTCATGGCTATCGAACACATTCTTGCCTGCTTGTGTACCGCGTATCATTGTACAGCACAAAATCGCTTTAAATGTGACGTTTCTTACTGGAGCTCCCATAAACAGGTGTCAATTCCATCTACAATGTATCAACTACCAGTCAATCTACAATAAGAAATGGATGGGCTATCTTCCATCCAAATTTTAAATTTGACTAATTTTCAAAAAATAAAAAATATAGTAGATTTTTCTGAAAATTTCAGCGTTTGATCTTCACAATTTACATAGTTTGTAATTGAGAACAACAAAAGATTTGACAAAAAATTACTATCTGCATAGTTTGTAGTTGAAAACAACAAAAAATTTGAAAAAAAATCACTATCATGACTGTGGAAAAAAAAAGAAGTTTTGCTTTGCTTTGTCTTTGGTGCATTTTGGATGGAGATTAGCCTATCCCATAAGAAACACTTTAGGCTGATTTTCTGATGTGTATTTATTTTCTCAAAATTGTTCAATTTATTTCATCAAATTCATTCAATACTATTCCAATCTCATTTCTTTTATATCTCAAAGTTTGGCATTGAATAAGACTTTAATTTCTTGTGGGCAAAACTTATTTCAAATATAATGAGTAATGTTTTATTATTTTCGAGAGTAATCACAAGTCATTTCGATATCCTACATCTAATGGATTAAGAACTCAATTGTGACATTGAAGTCATAAGTACTATTTATACTATGAATTTTGTTGACACGCCTAAGAGCTCTTGTTGCAGGCTAAGAATAAAATCTCCAGCAACCAATGCGAAACAATTACAAGTTATTTCACCAATCAATATACATAAGTATTGATAAGAATGAGATATCGTACATTGTACAAGTGCTTCTAAGGAAGAAAGCAAGAGGAAACAATACACATCATGAGGACAAATGTCCAATCAAGAAAAAGAGTCGGTGTAACTACTCTAGATAAAAATATTATATATCTAACCTAATTAGCTAATGTGTAGTTGTGTGCATTGAGAAGACTATTGATTTTTAAGTTAAAAATATATGCACACCAAAAAACATGTACACCAATAAATATTACAGTGTATTCAACTTTTAGTCTAGTATAGCCGAGCTTAGGATCCAAAGATGATACCCATTATTTATATGTATAATTAAAATCATCTACAAATAGTTGAACAAGCTTTGGAGGAATCACCATTCTCAATTTTACTTTGGTGCATTCTACAACGATAAATTTATAAATTGAGTAACTATTATTTTAGAGGTCAGTAATGATATTGACACATATCCGTTCATATATTAATGAGACGTGTTCATGCAAAATTGTTATCTATCATATTCTAAGTGTAATAGAAAATGTACATGTAAGTTATAAAATTTAGTTGACCTATCCGAATATTATTTTTGTTGTACACATGTTGGGAAGTATGTGTTGAGGGTCGGTTGTTTACAGATGCTACAAAAAAAAAAAAGTATTTTCATAGTAATTTTTTTATTTGTTGGTTTGGTTGTGCTTGTCTATTATCTTATTATAATGGTCTTGTATTTCAAGTTTCTTAAAGAATAAACTATTATGAGTAATAATAGAACTAAGAATACTATTAGGATAATTAATCAACTTGGTAACTAGAGTATTTTGCTCATGACTTATGGATTGGACATCATAAAGAAGCAACCAAATTACTTATTAGACTCATTTATAGTTTCAACTAGGGATGTTAACTTGAAATAGTACCCAAAGTATATGCTCTAAACCAACTTAATTGTCATCACTAAACTATGGAAATAAAATAGTTTGCAACTTAAATGGTGAATTCTGGAAAGAAAACAAGCTACTCTACTGAAAGCAATTAAAATACAAGCATGAGTCTATTATGCCTGCCTATGTTGCATGAACAACCACCAGTTTTGATATTGCATGGTTGCAATAACATCATAGTGCTATTACTTCTATGAAAGCAAGAAATTGGTTTTGAATACTAACTACTAACATGATTAACTCCCAAGTGGTCCCCCTTGAATGAGTGAATGAAAGAATGCTCAAGATAAGAGAATTGAGGTCAACACTTTTATTCTTAGAACACCATCAATATGAACTGAAATATAAATTGTTGTATTACTAATGTTGTTTAGACTATAATCGACCTCTTAACTAACTAGAAGAAGTACAAAATGATAGATTATTTATAGCATATAAAAAAAAAAATTTCCTAAATCTATAATTTCTTTAGAAACAAAGATTTAGCAACAATTTTTAATGAATTTCAACAACAAGAGATATGTCCTTATCCATCAAACAAGTCTTCCAAAAAATAGTAGAATGTGACACTAGATTCATGTACAACAAGTTAGTTACAGATTTGACTAGATCACAAGGTAGTGCTTATTAGCTAACCACCTCCTTTATGCAGTTATTATTTGAATATGTCAACTCCATGCTTGATGATGCTTCATTGATCCATTTCACTTCTTCCTAAAAATAGGTTAGTAGCACATCCCAAATATTGAAAGATATATTCATAATATTTAATCCATAGAAAGAATTCATCACACTAACCAACTCTTGCATATGTAGGATAGTTGGCTATAGGAAACAGGTCTACCCAATATAACTTAGTCCATAAAAGGAAACAAATTCATTTATACATATATCATTGGGGTATGTGCATGATCATGGTCAACCAAACTATACCCTTAAGTGGCAATAAAAAATTAAAAAATCAGGGTTATGTCAACTTAACGTGCAATTTTTTACTTTTTATTAACTTTATATTAAAAAGTTGAGAGAAAAGAATCTCTAGCAAATTGAATCTAGTTTCTAAACTACTAGGACTTATCTCAAAAAATAAAATTGATTGGTCAAAATTTTGATTTTTAATGCAATATTACAAGAGTTTCAGAACAAAAATAAGAAGTAGACGTGTGTTTGACCACCTTAATCAAAATTAAATGATTATATTTTTTAATAGTATTCTAGATATAAATAGTAGACTCATGCCTAGATGTGAAATATATTTTTGGATATTTTTATTCTAAATAAATAATAATTAATTAATTTTTGACTTTAGTATTTTTAGAATAAAAAACTTTCGTATTTGACCGCCTTAACTAATTCAAAACTCTGAAAATTCAATTTTTCATTTTTTTCCTTATAGTAGAAGAAACATAGAATGTGATGCATCTTTTGGATTTAAAAACTATTGTACCATTTGAAAATTATAGTTATTTTTCAAGTAGTGTGTCAGTCAAAACTTTATACGTAACTCTATTAGAAAATAACTAATAATTACTTACTAAGCTCATAATTTGACAAACCTTACATTTATGGAAAGATAAGAACATTCTTAAGAAATCCTTTTCATTTCATCAAATTTTGGTGAAAAAAGAGTCGTCAGCTACATGTTTGAAGTAAAAATCACATAAAAATAGACCAAAAGCACATTTAAAAGATGTTTTTAAAGTTGACCATATAAGTTTGGTATCAAAAAATATAGTAGATCTTATAAAGATATTAATTGTTTTCATTTAGTATTAGGGTGGGTGGGAAAATAGTTGGAATAGATTTTGAAATGGTTTGAGATATTTTACAACTACAAATTTTTTAGATCACCACTTTTTGGCACACCATGATCCTGCACATACCCATTGACTTATATTTCATTATGATCACAAGTTTGGTCCATAGTTTTAGAGCATTATAACCCCACGGTCTCAAAACATCAAACCAAAATAGGTATAGGAATATGTCAGTTTATACAAAACAAATTGTTCATAAAGTCTTAGAGGAAATAACCATAAAAACATTAAAACTATCATATACTAAGGAACTAAATAGGCCTTTAATGGGTTGTTAGATAACTGAAGTGGGAGGGGGCGGGGGGTGGGGGGGTGTGAATCAGTCATGTACAATTATCTCATAGTCCCTTCAACATTTCTTCACCAATCAAAGTAACATAAATATAAATATTAACATCAATAACTTTAATACATCCAATCATTCAACAAATATATCCAACATAAAACTTAACTCATACATCAACTTCTTCTTAAACTATTATCAAATTGTTCTTTTCTTTACCAACTATCAATAAATTTGTAGCATTTACCTAGTGATAATTAAGTTATTACTGAGTTGCAGTGAACTATAAAAACATGTAAATGAACTTGCAACACAAATAATATTCACAAAATTTTGACACCAATATTTAACATTGAAATCCTATTAAGGGAAAAACCACTTGGGATCGACAACCCAAAAATTTCACTATTATGAAGTAATCTATGTTAGGGGACTACCTTGTTAAGGGTTATATACACTTTGTTAAAGTGACGTTGTTAGAGGATTTCACCAAAAGATAATCTAAGCCTTATCACTCCTTATTGAGGACCAAAAAGAGTGACATAATTTAAAGGACGTACAAACACAACTAATCAATGTTGCCATATAAGATTTCACAAACTTGTTAGGTCCACTCGATGCTTCTAATATTTTCTTCTAAAATGGTTAAACTATAAATAGTATATTAAAGTGATATGTAAAGAATAGAAACTACCTTTTCTTGATTAGATCTTTGATCTAGCTCTGTCTTTGTCTTTGTCTTTTACTCACTTAGTTGATTTTGTCTACCATAAAATCCTTTATTTTCCCTCCTCAACTCAAATCGGCTTAACTCTTTCTTCTTCACCTTCAACAAATTTTCATGCCATAATGACCTTTAATCTGTTCTCCAACTTTGGCAACAATCTTTCAATCAATGCAACAAATTAGCAACTCAGTAGCCTAGCAACCTAAGCTCTCAATTTTTCCTCAATTTTTTTCTAAAATGCTTCCAAATCCTTCCATCTTTTGTTGCTCAATTAGAATCATTGATCTTAGGTTTACAATAGAATTCCTTTATATAATGAATTTAGAAACATTAAAAAATATAACTTCAAATAGAACTTTGTGTCCAACCTTATCCTTCTTCAATTTCCTTCGATAGATCCTTCTTGATTTTTCTCTACAGTTGATCTTGCAACACAATTTGACTCTCACAATAGACCTTCTCAAACTTTCTAAATTTCCATCAAAAGTTAACCTCAGATTCCAATTTCTCTAACATGTTTATCTGGTTGTCACTCGATAAACATTATGTTTACTTAGGTAATGTATAACTCGGTTAATACTGACTTTCTCAGGAAACACTGATTTCTTCATTCCTCTTTCCATTCACTTAGTAAATATTGTAGTCACTCGATGACTACAATCTCCCTTCATTAGCCTTATGACTCGATTAAGCTTGTGACCTTCAACACATTGCAATAATGCTTGATTGTAAAATAATCAAACCAATATTACTTAATCATTGTCCAACTCCTTCAAGTACCCATTGAATACCTTACATATCAACCCTTGACTTCATCATACTTTCTTTAAATCCTCTTAATCAATCAAATGATATGGAACTTTCTCGATTTATCATAATGTCTAGCCAATTAGGACTTTGACATCAATGACAATATAATAATTGATATGACTCTTTTAGATACATTCATAACATCATCAATTACAGTATCAGTTGGGGATAACAATCTCCGACTTCAACATTGATGGCAATACAACACATAAGATTCTACATTACAAAGCATCACCTAAGATAATCAAATGTATGCATTATCAACAATAAAACTTGGTAATTCTAGTTCTTCAAATTGTTACTCAGTCTATATCTTTAGCAACAAGAAAACTTCAACATTCTCCAGAATTACTCCCCCTTTGATTATGATCTCTTATCCAGATACAACATATTCTCCCTCTTACAATATATTCTCTCTTTTAGCTATGCTTCTCACATTTCTAAGTTATTCTCCCCCTCTTGGGAGTATTCAACATTTGGTATATTCTCCCCTTTGGGTATGTTCTCCCCCTTTGGTACTCTTCTTTGTTGATGTAAGATTGTTTTGAAGTGAAGAACATGTAATGAAACAATCATTATTTTGTCAATGATGCCAAACCTGCTACCTTCTGGTGAGACAATTGCTTTTTGGTTTGAAAGCTATCACTTAGTTGATTGATGAAGAGGATTTGAAAAGAGGAGATAACAATAGCAACTAGGAAAAGGTTGAGTTATTTGGTATGCAAAAGAAGCACCAAGACCAAGTAAGACATTGATACTGTAGTGTATTGTTTATCTACTTAAAGTCATAAATGAAAGATTACTCAAGTTAAGACTAGAAAAAGATCAAGTATGAAAAGAGTTTTCTGATCCTTGTCGAGCAGTTAGTGCAACCTAAGAAAAAATCAGTGGAAGCTGAGTAAAAAAAAGAGGTTCCAAGAAAAGATGAAAATAGTGAAAGTTGAGTGGTTATCAATATATGACAAGTAAAGTTTAATTGATGTCGAGCATCAAGAAACTTTAGTGTTCACCAAGTAAACTAGTGTTAACAGAGTGAAAGAATAGTATAGAATCTAAGTGGCAACATATTGATGTCAAGTGCTAGTAAATATGTAAATTAAAGATTTTACAAATCTAAGCTGACTATTTTGTTTTCTTGAATTGTGTAAAGTGTGTGGAAGATAACTATGATGAGATGGTGTCACAGAATTCAAGGTAAACAATTTTGAGGTGAATTCAAGGAGGATTGAAGAAGATGTTTCTAGAGGAACCAAATGAAAAAGTGTGTAGATTCATTATATCCTACCTAACCCTAAAATGGATGATTGTGGTTAAGCGAAAAAGATCTAAATTATCTATTTATAAAGATAGTTGGTTAGAAGAAAAGGTTTTCATTTGTGAGAACCTAAGGAAGGCAAGTTGTCTAGGGTATTGCTTCATTCAGTGAACAAACATAAGAGATTACAATTGGCATGTAAATCATGAAGGCTTAAGAGTATGAATACTTGAAGGGTGAAAAAGCTATCAAACTAAAGTGTGTGAATGCCAAGAAGAATGGAGGACTAAAACAAAGATTTATAATCTACAAGTGAGATGTAATTTGTTATCAAATCAAGCCTTACTATTACTTTCTAATTAGTCTATCAATCTAGGGTAAATCCTTTGGAATAAGGTTGACCTAATAGTCCTCTAACAAGGCTCACTCCTAATAAGGTGATTGAAATCCTCTAAAAATGTGTATTGTAACCTTTAACATGGTTGGCCTTTCACAATGCATCACTTCATAAGAGTGAGAATTAGTAGTATGTTACTAGTGGTTTTTTCGAAATTGGGTTTTTACATAAAATCCTTGTGTCAAATGTGCTATTGAATCTATTACGTTTCATGTTTACATTTGTGCAAAGTTGTTTTCACCTAGAAAAGTAGCCTACAGAGTTTAAGTATTGTATGATCTATTGGATGCATGCATGACAAGGTTTTATGGATATGGGCCTACTAAGCTTTGAAATTTTTTACTTGTACATCTAGACCTTCGATAATTGATCCACACCCCCCCTCTTATTTATTCTAAAGAATTACAACAATTGATATAAGAGTGCCATAGTGCTTAAGAGGACTAGTTTGAAGGTACTCAAAGAAAAAGATAAAGATGTCCAAAAGAGAGGTACCCATGCTTAACAAGGAGAACTTCCTACATGGAAAAGTTTGATGAAGCTATACCTAAGAGGTCTTGGAGACCATGCATAATCTACTATCACCACTGAGCATGTTGACCCTGTTGGGGCCCTAACTATTGAGGATCTGAAAAAGAAGAAAGAAAACAATCAAGAAATATCGGAGATTGCCTCTACCCTAAGTTATTATGAGTCTGATGACATTAAGAGTTGTGATAGTGCAAAAAAGATGTGGGATGCTCTTCACACTACTTATGGAGGAGACACAAATGTTTTGAGAGAAAAATCTGAAAGTCTTAGAGGTAAGTTTGATGACATGAGATGCAAGAAGGTGAGAACATTGCTCAATATTTCTATAGAATAAAACATTTTTTTAATGATATAAGAGGAGCTAATGGTAAGATTGATGATGAAACTACATTGAGCAAAGTATTGAGAACATTGTTGCCCATCTATGCTATTAGATTTTCCACCATACAAGAATTAAAATGTATACTAGGTTCTAATCTTATTCTTGAAGGTTTGGTAAGTAGGCTCACTACCTTTGAACTCTCTAATTTTGATAATTTCAAATCTGAGAATGTTGAATCTTCTTTCAAAGCTAAACTATCATTAAAAGAACCTAAAGAGAAGACAAAAAAGGTCAAATATATTTTTAGTGATAGTGATATAGATGAGGAAGATGTAGAACAACTTGAACCACTACTAGCAAGATGATTTTATACAGGAAAAAAAAAATTCAAAGGCAAGTTACCTATTTTGTGTTTTAATTGCAATGAGGTTGGTAATATTGCTGCTAGATGTCTAGAGACGAAGAACAATAGAAGTGGAGACAAATACAGAAGTAAAAGACATGAGGACAACAAAGATTACAAAGATAAAGGTAAGAAGTCTTGCTACATTGCAGAAGAGGAAACCAAAGATGGATTTGACGACCATGATGATGAAGTGGTGTATGTTGCAATGAAGGGTGATTCTAATGAGGATGAGACAACTACACTAGCGTCATATGTGAACAAGAGAGATAGATGGATCATTGATAGTGGGTGTTTACATCACATGACTGGGGATAAAAGTAAGTTCATTACCCTAAATTATAGTGATGGAAATAGTGTAAGGTTTGGTAACGATGCACCCTATTTGATAAAAGAAAAATGATCTATCAAACTCACAAAAAAGATCATTTGGGTTTGGTAATGATGCACCCTATCTAATAAAAGGAAAAGAATATATCAAACTCATAGAAAAGATCATGTGTGACAATGCTTAATATGTTGAAGGACTTGACTATAATTTGTTGGTGTGTCACAACTGAATAGTTTAGGTTGCAAAGTTGAGTTTGAGAACAAGATAGCAAAGATCTATGACACTGATGGTAAACTAATTAGGAAAGGTGATCAAGCTAGAGGTAATCTATTTTATCTTGATATGAATGATGCTACTTGTCTTATTGTAGAATTTGATGATGTGTGGTTATGAAACAAGAGGTTATGACATGTTAACTTTGATAACTTGTTCAGTATCAGTAACATGAAAAGAGTCAGAGATTTTTCTAAATTGAAGAAACTTGGAAATATAATTTACAAACAATGTTAGTTAGGCAAGATGGAAAAATTTAGTTTTAAAGTAAGACTCACACCTATAAAGAAATTCTTGAGATTGTTCATACTAACTTGTGTGGACCAATTGATGTGCAAAGCTACAAAGGTGACAAGTATATTATCATATTTGTTGTGATTATTCTAGGATGATGATAGTTATGTGCTAAAATAGAAATCCGATGCTTTCCAAATGTTTAAGTGGTACTTAGCTAGAGTTGAAAAGGAGATAGGCAAAAGCTTGAAATGTATGAGATATGACAAAGGTGGAGAATTTACATCAAATGAGTTTGAGATGTTCTGTAATGAGAGAGGAATCAAAAGACAAATATTTTCACCTAGGACCCCTCCAAAAAATGGAATTTCTAAAAGGAGGAACATATCTATAATGAGCTATGCTAGGACACTCATGATGGAGAATAATTTTGCTTTGAAATATTGGAGAGAGATTGTAAGTACAGAGCTATCTATATCTTGAACCATTTGCAAGTCAAGAAAGGTACTCATTCAACACCTTTTGAATTATGATTGC
This sequence comes from Cupressus sempervirens, assembly GCA_028749045.1. Classification (NCBI taxonomy): domain Eukaryota; kingdom Viridiplantae; phylum Streptophyta; class Pinopsida; order Cupressales; family Cupressaceae; genus Cupressus; species Cupressus sempervirens. The sequence goes on from CM053790.1 coordinate 30,591,652, forward strand.
TGAAAACAAATTGATACAAGTATGATAAATGTGTTTCAATCATTGTTTTGTCATTGATGTCAAACTTGCTACTTGCTAGTAAGACAATTACTTATATGATTTAAGTACTATCATTTGTTTGATTTATGAAGAGGATTTGATCAAATGAGGTAACAATAGCACCTAGAGAAAAGGTTGAGTTATGATATGGAAATGAGTACAAGAATTAGTTAAGACAGTGATATTATACTGCATTGATAATCTACTTAAGGTTGAAAAGGTTATTTACACTGATTAAGTTCAGAAGAACAAGTCAAATAAAGTTTGTTTACCAAGCTTGATAATTAGCATAGTAGGTGCCAAGAAAAGTTAGTTCAACTCGAGAAAAAAATTAGTTGGAGCCAAGAAAAGTCAATTTCAGTGTAAGTTGAGTAAAGTTTAGTTGATGTTGAGCAATAGTAAACTCTAGTTCATACTGAGTGGTTTGATAGTGGATGTCGAGCAATGTAGTATGTGTTGAGCATCAGAAGCCAGTTAATGCTAAGTGTCAGCATTATGAGAAACATTGAGAATTCAATGAATCTAAGCTGACAAGTTTGATTTCTTAGATTGTGTGAACCACGGAGAAGATAAGGTTGATGAACTCATGGCACATAATTTATAATAATCATTTTGAGGCAAATTCAAAGAGGATTGAAGAAGTTTCTAGAAGGGAGTGAAATGAAATAAGGGGTAGATGAAATTGAATCCTACCTAATCTAGCCTAACCCTAAAATGGGTGATGGAAGATGAACGAAAAAATATCTTAATTCTCTATTTATAGATATGATTGGTTAGAAGCAAGGTTTTTCATGTGTGAGAACCTAAGGAAGATAAGGAGCCTAGGGTATTGTCTCATTCAGGGACCTAAGAGAAGAGACTACATTGGCAAAAAAAGCAAGAAGGCTTAAGAGTATGGATGCTTGAAGGGTAAACAAACTATTAGAGATGAAGAGTGTGAAAGCCAAGTAGAGTGGAGGATTGGAATAGAGATTTACAATCTGCAAGTGTGTTGTAAGTTGTTATCAGATCAAGCCTTACTATTACTCTCGAATCATTGTATCTAGGGTAAATCCTTTGGATTAAGGTTGACCTAATAGTCATTTGTAAATCCTTTAACTGAGTGACATTCCAAGTGAATGATCTAAAGTCCTCTAACAAGGCTCACTCCTAATAGGGTGATTGAAATCCTTTAACCGGGTCACATTTAATAGTGTGCATTGTAACCTTTAATAGGGTTAGCCTTTCATAGGGCATCACTTCAAAAGAGTGAGAATGAGTAGCATGTTAATGGTGGTTTTTCTCAAGTTGGGTTTCCATGTTAAATCATTGTGTCAAATGTGTTATTAAATGTGTTATATTTCATGTTTACATTTTTGCAAAATTGATTTGACAATAAGCTACAATATCAAGGTTTTTTTGGAATTTGATTGTGTATAGTTTTTTTAGCATCAACTTTTCGGATCACACATAGTGATCCATCATCAGGATGAAGAGCAAGAGAATAGAAAAAATAATGTGTGATCCAAAATGTTGATACTAAAAATTTCATACACAATCAAATTCCAAAAAAACTTTGATATTGCTAATGGATTTTGGAAATCAAATGACACTTAAATAAGCTACAAGTTTAAGTGATTACATAATATAATGGATCCATGAATGATGAAAATGTTTTTATGGATATGGGTTCACCAAGATGTGAAAATTTTTAATTATACATCTAGACCTTGGATAATTGGATAACTGACTCACCCCTTTGCCCTCTTAGTTATTCTAAAAAAATTCAAGAAATGATATTAGATCCATCTACTTAAGAGGACTAGTTTAAAGGTACTAGAAGTAAAAAGATCAAGATGTTAGAAAGAGAAGTATCCAAGCTTAATAGAGATAACTCTCCTGAATGGAAAAGTTTGATGAAGCTACACCTAGGAGGACTTGGAGATCATGCACAATCTACCATTTTTGTTGAGCATGTTGATCCTACTGGAGCCCTAATTGCTAAAGATCCAAGAAAGAACAAATGACATAACTAGAAAATGTTGGAGATTGACTCTACCCTAAGCTATGCCAAATTTGATGACATCAAATGTTGTGACAGTGTAAAGAAAATATGGGATGTTCTACACACTATCTATGGAGGTGATAAGAATGTTCTAAGAACCAAAGTTGAAAGTCTTAGAGGTAAGTTCGATGATATGAGAATGCAAGAAGGTGAGAATGTTACTCAATATTCTTCTAGGATAAAAGATGTTGTTAATGCAATAAGAGGAGCTACTAGTAAAATAGATGATGATACTATTAGAGTTTTTGCAATACAATAACTAAGATGTATGTTAGGGAATGATCTAACTCTTGAAGGTTAGGTAGGTAGGTTCACTTCTTTTGAGCTATCTAATTTTAATAATTACAAACCTAAAAATATTGAATCTTCTTTCAAAGCTAAGCTATCATTGAAAGAACCCAATCAGAAGAAAAAGAAAAAGTTAAAATATATGTCTAGTGATAGTGATATAGATGAGGAAGATGTAGACCAAGTTGAAGCACTATTGGCAAAGAGATTTCATAGAGATAAAGACAAGTTCAAAGGTAAATTATCTATCATGTGTTTCAATTGCAATGAGGTTAGTCATCTTGTTGCTAGATGTCCAGAGAAGAAGAAATATAGAGGTAGTGACAAGTACAAAATTAGGAGAGATGAGACAACAAAGATTAAAAAGATAAAGGCAATAAGTCTTGCTACATTGTTAAAGATGAAACAAATGATGAATCTAATGATCATGATCTGATGAAGTGGTGTATGTTGCAATAAAAGATGAATCTAATGAGGATGAGGGAAACTACACTAGTGTCTTGTGTGAACAAGAATGATAGATGGATCATTGATAGTGGGTGTTCACATTAAATAAAAGGAAAAGGTTCTATCAAACTCACATAAAAGATTTTATGTGACAATGCTTACTTTGTTGAAGGACTTAACTATAATTTGTTGTGTGTGTCATAATTGAATAATTTAGAATGTAAGGTTGAGTTTGAGAAAAAAATTGCTAAGATATTTGATACTAATGGAAAACTAATTGGAAAAGGTGATCAAACTAGAGGTAATCTATTCTACCTTGATATAGAGGATGCTACTTGTTTTATTGTAGAATTTTATGATGTATAGCTATGGAACAAGAGGTTATGTCATGTTAATTTTGATCACTTGGTTAGTATCCTTAACATGAGAAGAGTTAGAGGTTTGCCTAAGTTGAAGAAGCCTGATAATATAATTTGCAAACAATGTCAGTTAGGCAAAATGACAAAGTCAAGTTTTAAGAGTAAGACTAATACCTCTAAAGGAATACTTGAGATTGTTCATATTGACTTGTATGGACCAATAGAAGTGCAAAGCTACAAAGGAGATAAGTACATTGTGCTATTTGTTGATGATTATTCTAGAATGATGATAGTTATATTTTTGAAATAAAAATCTCATACTTTACAAATGTTTAAGTGGTACTTAGCAAGAGTTGGGAAAGAAACAGGTAAAAATTTGAAATCTTTAAGATCTAACGGAGGAGGAGAATTTAAATCAAATGAGTTTGAGATATTTATAATGAAAAAGGAATCAAAAGAAAGACATTTGCTCCCATTACACCTCTAGAAAATGGAATTGCTAAAAGGAGGAACAAGCCTATAATGGACTGTGCTAGGACACTCATGATGGAGAATAATGTTTCTTTGAAATACTAGAGAGAAGTTGTAACTACAATTATTTATACCTTGAATCATGTGAAAGTCAAGAAAGGTACTCATTCAACACCTTTTGAACTATGGTATGGATACTCACCCAATGTAAAATATTTTAAGGTATTTGCAAGAAAATTCTATATTCTCAAAGATTTTAAAAATGGTAAAATAGATGCAAAAAGTGAAGAATGTATATTTCTTAGTTATTCCACAAGATGTAAAGCTTATAAGTGTTTAAATACTAATTTTAACAAAGTTGTGGAAAGTGCAAATGTGAAATTTGATGAATAAGTAGAAGCATATGAGGCTGAACCTATGAAGGAAATAGAAGAATAAAAATCATTTGTATACTTTGATGAAGGTATCCCTACTGATGAAGATGCTATAAATCAAGTTCCAAACCAACAAAAAGTATCAGTGACTGTCGAGTCAAATATTGTGAATTTCGAGTGGCATTAAGAAACTAAGTTACATTCAGGTGTCAAGTTATAGAATGAAGTTGAGGCACATTTTGATTCTGAGATTAGTGTACATGAAAGAGATGCTAAAATACCTAATAGAGATGTCATAGTGATTCAAAAGTTGAGAGGCCAAATGTAGAACCTAGAATAGAACCAAGGTTGTCTAAGTATGTTAAGAGACACCATCCTACTACACAAATCATTAGAGATAAAGATGCTAGACCAATGACAAGGAACAAGTTGAGAAATGATACATGTTTGATGAGCATGCAAGAACCAAAAATAATGAAATATGCCTTAGAAGATGTGGTTTGGAGAAAAGCCATTGAAGAAGAGATTGAACAAATTGAGAAAAATAAAACATGGACTCTAGTTCCTAGACTAGAAGACAAAAATGTGATTGGTACCAAGTGGGTATATAGAAACAACTTATGTTAAAATAGTGAAGTCACAAGGAACCAGACAAGATTGGTCTGTAAAGGATATGCATAAGAAGAAGGGAGAGACTATGGAGAGACATTCAATCCTATTGAACGATTGGAAGGAGTAAAAAATCTGCTTGCTTACTCTACATACAAAGGTTTCAAAGTTTAACAAATAGATGTTAAGTCAAAATTTCTAAATGGTATATTGGAGAAAGAGGTTTATATAGAACAACTAGAAGGATTTTTTGATGCTAACTAAAAAAACATGTTATCTAGACTACACAAAGCTTTATATGGTTTGAAGCAAGCACCAAGAGCATGGTATGAGAGGTTTCATAATTATCTTGTGAGGATTGATGATAGAAAAAATCTATACTTGAATATAGAGAAATTCAAAGGTATTTTTTTATCTAATTTTTTTGTTGATATCATATTTAGAGGTTAAGACACTTCATGTAATTCTTTTACAAATGAAATGAAGCAAGAATTTGAGATGTCTATTTTTGGGGAGATCAAGTTCTTTGTGGGTTTTCAAGTACATCAGATGAAATATGGTATATACATCACTCAGTCAAAGTATGATAAGGAGATACCAAAAACTTTTGGATTGGAGGATTCCAAGCTAGTAAGTACATCTATGGTGACAAGACATAAATTATCAAAGAATGATGATTCAACTGAGCTGAATCAAACATTATATAGGTCTATATTGGCAAATTGCAATATGTAGTACATTAGAAGACCTAATATTGCATTATTTGTAGGGATAGTTGCAAGATTCTTAGCCAATCCTAGGGAGAATCATTTGGTGGTTGTTAAGAGAATAATGAGATATCTAAAAGGAATAGAGGACTATGGTCTCTACTACAAGAAAAATTAAAAATTTGAATTAAGAGCCTATACTGATGTTGATTAGGCCAAAAATATTGATGATTGAAAGAGCACCAATGGAGGAGCATTTTTCTTAGGCAAAAGGCTATTTACATGGACTAGAAAGAAACAAAAACTATATTGCTCAATCTATTGTTGAAGATGAATATGTTGTTGTTGTAGTAAATTATACAAACATTGTATTGATCAAAAAACTACTCAAGGGTATGAAGGAAGAAATCATTGAATCTGTGATACTTTATTGCGATAATACAAGTGCTATAAATATATTAAAGAATCTTGTAATGCATACAAAGACTAAGCACATTACAATTAATATCATTACTTGAGAGAATTAGTTCAAGATAAGGAGGTGAAGATGGAATATGTCAACACCAAAGAGAAAATTAATGATATCTTTACAAAAGCATTACCCAAGGATGCTCATGAGTATCTAAGAGGTAAATTAGGGGTGATACCCCTATCAAAGGCTATCTAAGAAGCATGAGGAGTGCCCTACATCAAAAAAGTTAATTGACATATGATACACATTGATGTAGTGGATCTTATCTTAGGAGGTGCCTAAAGTAATCAAAGAGTTGGAACTACACATTAGTCATAAGCAAGATGACAGAGGGAGAAACTGAAAATATTCATATTTGCATATGAGGATGACATGTCTTTGGCATTTTTGTGAAAGAGGGAGATAAAGGAATTGAAATAAGAGGGAGAAAGTGTACTAAGTTTCATGAAAGCTAAGGGAGATGAAGGAGAAATCTTGATCTTCCTAATCTTGATTGCTAAGGGAGAAAGTGTACCTTTTGAATACATCTACCTAGTTATAGGGAGATAATGTTGAGGGAGATATAAGAAGTAATCAAGAGGGAGTCATAAGGATGAGTTGATTGATTTTCTATTAATTAGAAAAAAATTATGTAACCCATTCAGATGATGAAAATTGTTGATAGAGGGAGATATTTCAATACAAGAAATTATATTCTTTTTGACATTTTTCGGTCTTACTAATTAAGTTTGGTCAGTTTAGTTTTTCATCAATGCCAAAGAGGGAGATCATTGAAAATAGATTGATATAAGCATGATAAATGTGTTTCAATCATTTTTTTTTCATGGATATTAAACTTTCTACTTGTTGGTAAGACAATTGCTTATATGGTTTAAGTACTATCATTTGTTTGATTCATGAAGAGGATTTGATCAAATGAGGTAATAATAGCACCTAAAGGAAAGGTTGAGTTATGATATGAAAAGGATTACAAGAATCAGTTAAGATAGTGTATTATAGTGCATTAATAATCTACTTAAGGTTGCAAAGGTTGGTTACACTAATTAAGTTCAAAAGAACAAGTTAAACAAAGTTTGTCTACCAAGCTTGACAATTTGCATAGTAGGTGCCAAGAAAAGTTAGAACAAGCCAAGCGAAAAATCAATTGGAGCCAAGAAAAGACCATTTCATTGTAAGTTGAGTAAAATATTGTAAGCCAGCTAAAGTTTAGTTGATGTTGAGCACTAATAAAAAAAAAATTGTACTGAGTGATTCGATAGTGGATGTTAGGCAACATAGTATGTGTTAAGCATCAAAACCCAGTTAATGTCGAGTGTCATCATTATGAGAAAGATTGAGAACTTGATGAATCTGAGTCAAGAATTTTGATTTCTTGGATTGTGTAAACCATGTGGAAGATAAGGTTGATGAGTTGGTGGAACAAAATTCATGATAAACTATTTTGAGGTGAACTCAAAGAGGATTGAAGGAGAAGTTTCTAGAAGGGAATGAAATGAAATAATGAGTAGATTTATTGAATCCTACCTTGTCTAACCTAACCCTAAAATGGACAATTGAGAATGAATGACATAATAACTTAATTCTCTATTTATAAAGCTGGCTAGTCATAAGCAAGGGTTGTCATGTGCAAGAACCTAAGGAAGACAAGGAGTCTAGGGTATTGCTTCATTTAGTGACCTAAGAGAAGAGACTGCATTAGCAAACAAGGCAAGAAGGCTTAAGAGTATGGATGCTTGAAGGGTGAGCAAGCTATTAGAGCTAAAGAGTGTGAAATGTAAGTAGAATGGAGGACTAAAAAAGAGATCTATAAACTATAAGTGTGTTGTAATTAGTTATCAGATCAAGCCTTACTAGTTACTCTCTAACCATTGGATCAACCTATGGTAAATCCTTTGGATTAAGGTTGACCTAACAATCATTTGTAAATCCTTTAGTCGGGTGACATTCCAAGTGAATGATTTAAAATCCTTTAACAAGTCTCACTCCTAATAGGTGATTGAAATGCTTTAACTGGGTCACATTTAACAGTGTGCATTGTAACCTTTAATAGGGTTGGCCTTTCATAGGGCATCACTTCATAAGAGTGAGAATGAGTACCATGTCATCGGTGGTTTTACCAATTTGGTTTTCCACATTAAATCATTGTGTCAAATGTGTTATTGAATTTGTTATGTTTCATGTTTACATTTTTACAAATTGATTTGATAGTAATGTACAAGTTTAAGTGATTGCATAATCTAATGGATGCATGCATGATGAAATTTTTTTTATGGATATGGGTTCACTAAGCTATGAAAATTTTTAATTATAAATTTGGACCTTGGATAATTGATTCGCCCCCCTCCCCCAGTTATTCTAAAGAATTCCAAAAATGGTATGGATACTCACCCAATGTAAACTATTTTAAGGTATTTGGAAGCAAGTACTACATTCTTAAGAATTTTAGGAATGGTAAATTTGATGCTAAAAGTGAAGAAGGTATATTCCTTGGCTACTCCACAAGAAGTAAAGCTTATAAGTGTTTGAAGACTAACACTAACAAAGTTGTGGAAAGTGCCAATGTGAAGTTTGATGAATATATAGAGGTACATGAGGATGAATCTATGAAGGAACCTGAAGAGTATAAATCATTTGTATACTTTTTTGAAGGTATAACTACTGATGAAGATGTTGTAAATCAAGTTTCAAATCAACAGTAAGTTTTAGTGACTACTGAGTCACATAAAATGAATGTCAAGTTGCATTTAGGAATTGAGTTATAGACAAAGCCGAGGAATATTCTAATTTTGAGATAAGTGTACATGAAAGAGATGTTGAATTACATGATAGAGAAGTACACATTGATTTAGAAGTTGATAGACCTAATGAAGATAGAAGAGTAGAACCAAGATTGTCAAAGTATGTCAAGAGACATCACCCTACTAAAAAAATTATTGGAGATAAAGATGATGGACCAATAAAAAGAAATAGGCTAAGAAGTGATACATGTTTGTTGAGAATGCATGATCCTAAGATAGTAAATGAAAGAAGAGATTAAGGAGATTGAGAAGAACAAGAAATGGACTCTAGTTCCTACACTATAGGACAAGAATGTGATTGTGTCATGTCCCCTATCAAAATAATTAAAAAAAAATAAACTTTGTTAAGGCAGGCAGGCTCCAAAAAGGTGAAATTTCAGAAAAAGGGGTTAATCTTTGGAAACCAATGGACTAATAAATAAAAATTATTATTAAATTATATTTTATTAACCCCTCTTGGACGTGAGTTAGGGTTATGCCCTCTTTAAAAGGGGCTTGGAGGCATTTTGGGCTCATTCTACATCTTGATTCTTGCTAATTTTCTTGTTGTTCTTCAGAGGTTGCCAAACCTGTGGAGAAGGAGACCCAAGAACGAGAGTTTGTAGGTTTCTAGGAAGGCTAAGGATGAGAGTTTGAAGCCATTCCATGTGCATTCTCATACAGAGTTTGCCTTTGTGCTGAATAGTGCCGATTTGGGTGTTTTCGGGGTTGTTTTTGGTTTGAGTTTGGGTTTTCAGTTGAGTGTTTCATATAAGTTTGGTTTGCTGCTGTATTTCAGACTTTATGATGTTAAAATAGAGCTGAATATATGTATTGGGTCGTGATTAAACTTCTGAGATAGTTTATGAGTGTTTTGTGGTGTTTTCGGGCATTTTTGTGTTAATTTTGGGAGCCCGATTGAGCATAGTTTTGCCCTACATTTGTGAGCTATTGTGTAAAGGCTATACAAATCTGGAAATGTCATTTTGTAGGCTATTATGCTGCTGAAATTTTTGTAAAAATTTCCATTTTCAGATTTATTAATAATTTGTGAAGTTGTGAAGTTTTTGGCACTAATTTGGACATACCCGATTTGGGTTTTATTGGGAAATTGGCAGATCTTTGTAATATTGGTTGTTTGATTTTAAAGTTCTGATTTGAGGCTGGAAATATCAATAAAAATCAGTAAAGGGACATTTCAGTGGTATCAGAGCCGTGATCTTGCCAGCCTGAGGGTTTGTAGAAGTTGCATGTCAGTTTTAACAACTACCCAGATCTTGCATGTCAAGTTTTGATAACTACCCAGATCTTGCATGTCATATTTTATGATTGCATGCAACCAAGTGAAAGAGAAAAAAGATATTTGCAGAAAGAAAAGAATAAAGAAATTTTTATCAAACCCCCAGTTGAAAGAAAAAGTACAAAATCCAAGGAAGAAAAAAGTATGGCTGATCCAGATGAGATGGCAAAGAAATTCTTCCAAGACATCCAAAATACTCAGAAGAAAAAAGTGGATGGTTTGGCAGAAACTAGAGAGGCTTTGCGAATATTGACAGAAAAATTACAAGGAATTGCATCTATTAATGAGAAAGGGAGCACTTCAAAGGAGCCGAGAAATGGGAGATCCACACCATCTAAATCAACCAAATCTATTTTCTTGCCTGCAGATGAGCCACCAGTACCAAATCCAACCATTAATCCAGTGGAAGAGGTTACATGTAATTTGATTACATTAAGAGCTACTTACAATGGCTTAGATGATGACTTTCGTAGTTTAGTTCCTTTTAGAGAATATGTGGATATGATGAACGCTTTGATGCCCAAGAAAGAGAACAGGAGGGAGCATGACACAAGTGGAAGAGAGCTCAAAAATAAAATAAGCAATTTTACAGCACCTACTTTTGATGGAACAAATAAAATTTTAGCTAGAGCATGGCTACAAAAATTACAAACTTTCTTCACACTTAACCCCATGAAAGAGAGTGATGCTATTCAATTTGCAAGTCTACACTTGGAAGATGCAGCCTATGATTGGTGGTATCATGGAATGACTACTCAAGGTCACGATCAGGTAACTACATTTGAAGATTTTAGTCAAAGGGTGATAGATAGATTTGACCTCAAGGATGATGAAGAGTACTTTAAAGAATTGTCAAAGTTGAAGCAAACCAAATCAGTTAATGAGTATATAGAAGAATTTCAAAAAGTGGCTGTTATGGTACCTGATATGAGTGAAAAGAGGATCATTTATCTTTTTCTTGATGGTTTAGAAGATTCTGTTAAGGGTTTGGTTAAGGCTTTCTCACCCTCAACCTTATAGGAAGCTATCAAAAGAAGCTTGCAACTTGAAACTTGCGTGCCTATGAAATCAATCACTAATCAAAAACCCCCAAATCTTTGGCAACATAAGGGAAATTTTCAGAAAAATACTTTCCCAACACTACCACCAAAAGATGTGACAAATGTGGCAAAAAAGAAGGTAGATGAAGAGGCTAGGAGTGAATTATGAAGGAAAAAGCTTTGTTTTACTTGTAGAGAACCATGGGTTCCAGGACACAGATGTTTGGGGAAAGGTCAAGTGCACTATATCGAAGTTGCTTCAGAATTTGATTCAGATGAGCATGAGGAATTTCATGATACTAAGGAGGAGGTAGAAGAAGAGAAAGTAAAAGGAATCAGCAAGGATGGCACTTTAGCAGCATTATCAGGAGTCCCAAGATACCATCCCTTCCGAATTTGAGGGGTACTAGCAAGGCAAAGGTTGACTATTCTTCTTGATAGTGGGGCAACTCACAATTTTATTGATGAGGGATTTGTCATGAAAAGAGGGCTTAAAGCAGAAGATTTTGAGGGATTCAATGTTACTGTAGCTGATGGATTCACTATGCCTTGCACACGGGTGGTGAAACAACTCAAGATGACCTTAGGAGATTATGAGTTATGTGATGACTTCTATGTGGTTGGTATTGGGGAGACAGATCTTGTATTGGGTGTTCAATGGTTGCACTCTATCGGAGGCTATTACATGAACCATCAAACTATGGTGTTTAAATTTCATTCCAATGGGAAAGAAGCCATATTGAGAGGGTTATCGAATGGAGCACCTAAGGCGGTCTCTGCAAAAAGGATGGAGAGGACTTTTCGAAGAGGACAAGTAACATGGGCAGCAGGAGTCATAATCCAAGCAACAAGCTCTCCAAAGAATCAAGGTAATTTCCATTTTGAAATTCAAAATATTCTTGATAAGCATAGTATAGTTTTCAATGATTTGCCTCCAGGATTACCACCAGATAGAGGTTTTGAGCATGTTATAGAGTTAGAACAGGGTGCCAAACCAGTTATAACAACCCCATACCGCCATCCAAGAGGTTATAAGGAAGAAATTGAAAAAACTATTAAAGAACTCCTGGACATGGGATTCATAAGGCCTAGCTCTAGTCCATTTGCATCATCTGTGGTACTTGTCAAGAAAAAGGATGGTACAATGAGAATGTGTATCGACTACAGGGCTCTAAACAAGAAGACCATAAAAAATAGGTATCCCATACCATGCATAGGTGAACTCATTGATGAGTTACATGGTGTTGTATACTTCTCAAAAATTGACTTAAGATCAGGCTACCATCAAATCCGAATGAGGAGTTAAGATGTGGAAAAGACTGCTTTCAGATGTCACTATGGGCACTTTCAATTTTTTGTTATGCCATTTGGACTCACTAATGCACCTGCAACATTCCAATCTTGTATGAATAAGGTATTCAGTCAGCATCTTCGAAAATTTGTTTTGGTATTTTTTGATGATATCTTGATATACAGTAAAACATGGGAAGAGCATCTAAAGCACATAGACACTATTTTGGGAATCTTGGAGGAGCAATCCTTCTATGCTAAGCTATCTAAATGTGAGTTTGGTTTGACAGAGATCCTATATTTGGGACATATTATAAGCTCTAAAGGAGTACAGGTTGATCAACAAAAAATCTAGGCAATTTTGGATTGGCCTCCACCCACTAATCTTACACAGTTGAGAGGTTTCTTCGGGTTGTGTAGCTACTATAGAAGATTTGCCAAGGTTTTTTCTCAGCTTGCTGCCCCCTTGACTGATTTGACAAAGAAAGGAGCTTTTGTTTGGACAGAAGAGGCACAAAAAACATTTGATAAGCTTAAGGAGGTAATGAGTTCATGCCCTGTGCTTGCAATTCCAGATTTCTCTTTACCTTTTGTTGTTGAATGTGATGCTTTGGGAGAAGGTATAGGGGCTGTCCTAACTCAAAGGGGACATCCAATAGCATTTGAGAGTTGAAAATTAAATCAATCAGAGAAATGGTACTCCATCTATGATAAGAAAATGTTGGCAATCATGCATGCACTTCATAAGTTTAGACAATATTTGGTATGTGGGAGATTCATTGTAAAGACAGACCATAATAGCCTCAGGTTCTTCTTGAACCAAAGGGATTTGAATGATCATCAACAAAAATGGGTAAGAAAATTGCAAGCTTATGATTTTGATATTGAATACATGAAAGGAAAGAATAATGTGGTTGCTGATGCTCTCTCAAGAAAGCCCACTTTGTGTTCCTTATCATCTATCTCTGCTGATTGGAAAGTCTCCATAATTTTAGAGTATGCTAAAGATTCATTTTCCACCAAGATTTTGGATAAGTTAGTGGATGATAACAGGTACAAGGTCGTTGATGAATTGATTTATTACAAGAACAGGATCTTCTTAGTGCTAGGGTCAAAAACTAAGGAGAGGATATTGAGGGCCTTTCATGACACACCTTTGGCTGGTCACCAGGGATACTTCAAGACATACAAGAAAATTTGAGAGTGGTTTTCATGGAAAGGTATGAAGGAGGATTTCCTTAAACACATTAAAGAATGTATGGTATGCCAACAAAGCAAGAGCGAGCAAAATTTTCCTGCAGGGTTGTTGCAGCCACTTCCTATTCCCGAACAAAAATGGGAAAGTATTTCCATGGATTTCATCACTGGGTTGCTCAAGGTTCAAGGTAAGGATTGCATATATGTGGTGGTAGATAGACTAACTAAGTATGCACATTTCTTTCCTATCACATCTAATTTCAAGGCATCACAAGTGGCCGAATTGTTCTTCAAGGAAATTTTTAGATTACATGGTTTGCCTAGAAACATTGTTAGTGACCGGGACAGTAGATTCCTCAGCTCTTTTTGGAAGGAGCTCTTTCATTTGGCAGGAACTGAACTCACTCCTAGTACTAGCTATCACCCTCAAATAGATGGACAAACAGAGATAGTTAATAAATGGATAGAAGGATATTTGAGGAACTATGTTTCAAATCAACAACATGCTTGGCTGAAATGGTTACACCTAGGGGAGTATTGTTACAATACATCTCATCACATGTCTATTGGTATGCCTCCTTTTTGTGCTCTTTATGGTTATGATGCCCTTTCCTTTGTTGATCTAATACTTTTTGATAGCAGAGTACCCGCAGCAAGTGATTTCATCAAGCAAAGCCAAGACATAATAAGGTCCCTCAAGGATAATCTACAACATGCACAAAACCAACAAAAGATATATGCTGACAGGAAAAGGATTGAAAGATATTTTGAGGTGGGAGATTTGGTATTTTTTAGGTTGCAGCCATATAAGCAAAGCACCTTGAAGAGAAGTGGGGCAGAGAAACTCAAGCCAAGGTTCTATGGGCCTTATAAAATCATCAAGAAGGTAGGAGAGGTAGCTTATGAATTGGAGCTCCCACCAAACAACAAAATACATAATATTTTTCGTGTATCTTGCTTAAAGAAGGTTCTAGGCCAGCAAACCATAGTATCTACAGAATTATCACCTCTTGATGATGAAGGGAAATTAGTTTTGATACTAGAAGAGATTTTGGATACAAGAGAGAAAAGGTTGAGAAATAGGAGCATCATAGAGCATTTGGTCAAATGGAAAGGATTACCACTAGAGGATGCAACTTGGGAAGGAGAACATATTCTTGAGAATTCCAACCTTCATTTCTTGAGGACAAGCAATATTTGGGAGGGGAGGACTTGTCATGTCCCCTATTCAAATAATTTTAAAAAAAAAAACTTTGTTAAGGCAGGCAGGCTCCAAAAAGGTGAAATTTCGGAAAAAGGGGTTAATATTTGGAAACCAATGGACTAATAAATAAAAATTATTATTAAATTATATTTTATTAACCCCTCTTGGACGTGAGTTAGGTTTATGCCCTCTTTAAAAGGGGTTTGGAGGCATTTTGGGCTCATTCTACATCTTGATTCTTGTTCATTTTCTTGTTGTTCTTCAGAGGCTGCCAAACCTGTGGAGAAGGAGACCCAAGAACGGGAGTTTTCAAGTTTCCAAGAAGGCTATGGATGGGAGTTTGAAGCCATTCCATGTGCATGCTCATACAGAGTTTTCCTTTGTGCTGAATAGTGTCGATTTGGGTGTTTTCGGGGTTGTTTTTTGTTTGAGTTTGGGTTTTCAGTTGAGTGTTTCATATCAGTTTGGTTTGCTGCTATATTTTAGACTTTATGATGTTAAAATAGAGCTGAATATATGTATTGGGTCCTGATTAAACTTCTGAGATAGTTTATGAGTGTTTTGTGGTGTTTTCGGGCATTTTTGTGTTAATTTCGGGAGCCCGATTGAGCATAGTTTTGCCCTACATTTGTGAGCTATTGTGTAAAGGCTATACAAATCTGGAAATTTCATTTTGTAGGCTGTTATGATGCTGAAATTTCTATAAAAATTTCCATTTTCAGATTTATTAATAATTTGTGAAGTTGTGAAATTTTTGGCACTAATTTGGACATACCCGATTTGGGTTTTATTGGGAAATTGGCAGAGCTTTGTAATATTGGTTGTTTGATTTTAAAGTTTTGATTTGAGGCTGGAAATATCAATAAAAATCAGTAAAGGGACATTTCAGGTTGGAACCAATTGGGTGTACAAAAACAAGTTAGATGAAAATGGTGAAATTACAAGGAATAAGGCAAGACTAGTTTGAAAAGAGTATGCACAAGAAGAAGGAATAGACTATGGAGAAACATTTGCCCCTGATGCAAGATTAGAATGAGTAAGAACTTTTCTTTCTTACTCTACATACAAATGTATCAAAGTTTATCAAATCAATGTGAAGTCAACATTTCTAAATGTCATATTAGAAGAAGAGGTCTATATAGAACACCCAAAATGATTTATTGATGCTAACAACAAGAACATGGTATGTAGACTACAAAGAGATTTATATGGTTTAAAGAAAGCCCCAAGAGAATGGTATGCAAGGATACACAATTATCCTATAAAGATTGGTTTTGAGAAGATTGTGATAACAACAATCTGTACTTGAAGTCAGAAGGAGGCAAAGGTATTTTACTAGCTGAATTTTTTGTGGATGATATCATATTTGGAGGTCAAGATACTTTATGTAAGGCATTTGAAAATAAAATGAAGAAAGAATTTGAGATGTCTATGTTTGGAGAGATCAAGTTCTTTGTTGGTTTGCAAGTATATTAGATGAAATATGGTATATACATCACTCAATCTAAGTATGTGAAGGAAATATTAAAATTTTTTGGATTGGAATATTCCAAACTAGTTAGCACACCTATGGTGATAGGACACAAGTTGTCAAAGAATGATGATTCAATTAATTTGAATCAAACATTGTATAGGTCTATGATTGGAAAATTTTAATATGTAGTGCATAGTAGACCTGACATTGCATTATCTATTTGGATAGTTGTGAGATGTATGGGGGGGTTTGAATCAGTATTTCAATCCTTTTACCCACAACTGAATATTATTGTTTACTTTATCATGTGCATAAGAAAATAAACCAATAGTATAAAATAGTGTAAACAACCATACATAGAGACATCATGACACCATATTTTATTAACTAGGGAAACCCTGGCCAAGGGAAAACCCCAGTGGGGATGGAACCCACTAGATGATCCACTATATAAAGAATCTAATTAAGGATATTAACCCTGTTAGGAATCTATAAAGCATGTATGGTGTCTTGAGTCCCTATTAGGAGACTAGACCTTTTTAGAAATCTCAACCCTATAAGGAGTTGGTGGATTACATAAAAATGTGTGCAAGTAGAGCCCACTACCCTAACATGCAACTATACAATAAGTTCTTTAAGAAATAAGTAGACATACAATACTGACTTGTTTGCTGTACTTCACAAATCTTTTGATTGATGATTCTTCACACAAGAGTGATTGTGCACATATCAAATTACATCATATCTTCACATAATAGTGCTTCACATCATATATCACAATGTCACATTCACTTGTTACTCTCATTTCACAAGATCATATTAACTTCACAATCACTGATTACTTATCACTATCATCATATATTCCTTTTTCCTCCTAACTTTGCAAATGAAGTTCTTACTTATACAAAAAAATTTAGTAAATTTTTTCTTCGTCAGCTCATATGACATCATTAGAGTCAGATCTATGAAGAAATTATAACTCAAAACAATAAATCAAATTGTTAAACACATTCTATTGATATGCTCTGTTCTGCACTGTGTCATTACTGCATTACTAATACCTTCATAACTCAAACTTAGTTGACTGTACAAATATGTGCACTGGTATACATCATCATTATGATGTCATGCATCTTTGGTCAACTATGCAAGAGAATATTCCAAGGGAATATTTTTTTATCATAAAAATTGTCCTGTTGTAGTAAAACTATCTGATACTTAGACAATTTTCTTTTGCAATTGAATGAAGCTAATATGCAAAAAAAATATGTTGCCATAAATGACAACCATAACATGCATTATCTAATTGATTGGACATATTACCAAAAATATCCCCCTTTGGCATTGATGGCAACATTTTGGAAAAATTGGCTAAGTCCCAAACATGTTTTCATACCAATCAAAATAAATAGCCATAACATAAGAACATTAAAAAACATTTGTATTTATGTTATGAAAGACTACATCCCTTATTTCTTCCTATTACAACTTATTGCTCCCCCTTACATATTATACATATTATAGTTTCTTACAATGCAATTTTCCATACATCTCCCCCTTTGACATCAATGACAAAGGTATCAAAAACTGTCAAATCTAGTAGCTACCTATAAAAAATTGGAAAAACAATTACTGAAATTGGTCTTCAACTGCTCAAATTGTTTCTTCCAACTATCCTTCAATGCATCAGATACACTAATAAGTGCACATAAAGCATATGTTGCTAATTCTATTGCATTCAAATTTGTAGCCACAAATTTGTCATATGAAGACTTTGCAAACAAGAATTCTTCCAATTGATTTTCTAGCAATGTTATCTGAGGGAACAAGTGTATTCTCAAAAGAGTGAACCTTTTTAGAATTTTCTCCTTCTCTACTTGTATTTCCCTTATATTTTCATGAAGTAGTTGAATTGTATGTTCAATGGTGTTCACTTTCTGATTTTGCTTCAAAAAGTTGTTAGCAACTGTCTGAAGCTCAGTCACTTTTATCCTTGATCTGATCATCATATTCTTTCAGATAAATGTATGCTAAGTTACACTTAGCATATGCATGTTTTCCTTCCTCTATCCACTGCCTTAGTACTTTAATATATATTTTTAGAGTTTCTATATCATTTCTCATGTTAGTTCACATGGTGTTTAGAAGTTTACCATCATGCTCAATCTGTGCTTGAATGGTAGCTACATTCATGAGTATAGTGAACTCATTATCAAAAGCCTTGCACAAAATTGTTGTGTGCTATTGAATATAAGCTGGGGTGTCAACAAGGACTTATTACCTTTTCCATCTTGTCCAAAATTGTGGTCAAAGTCTTCTGAAGTGACTTGACTGATTTCTTCTTTTCAAGAAGTTTTCTTCTAGAAGATATAAGGTTCTTCACCTCATCTTCTTCATCAAATTCAACTGGATTTGCTGCTGCTACTATTTGGGTAGGAAGAGTGGAAGTTCCTACTACTACTATTCCTATAAAAGGCATACTTGAGATACTTGTTTTAGTGGTTGTTTCCATCTTCTGTGTGACTTCTCTAGTAGTCTCTAGATCCTCTTCTTTACCAGAGCTACTATAATCCACAATATTACCAACAATGCTAGCACCAAAGTCCTTGAATGGATCTTTTGATTTGTCGATAGTCACTTTGGTGTTTTCTACTTGCATAGAGTCATTGTCAATAGTGATGAGAGGAGGATAACTTGGTGTAGGTGTTGGTTTAGCTATTGGTTCAGTACTATGAGGAGGATTGTAAGCTATAGGACTATCCTCCTTTCGTTGCACACTCTCCTTGGGTGTCTAGCTGGCTTCTACTAACTACACACTTACTTTAGGATTCTTGCTTGCCTCTTCTACCTGCGCACTTGCTCTAGGAATTTGCACACTATCTCCAAGTATCTATGCACTTTCTCTAGGCATCTGGCTTGCCTTCTTATTCTATGTGCTATCCTTAGGCATAGTGGACATGAAAGAAACTATAGCCTCCTGAGTTTCTTTATTGACTTCCTCATAATTTCCTCCATAATAAGAATGGATCTTTTCTTATGCCTTAGTAATGGTGCTATTCCTTTCAAAAAAAAATTATGTCTTCTTCACTATTTACAATGCATAACTTTCTTACCATGTTTATTCTTATTTGTTTATCCTCTTCTATAACTCTACTCTTCCTGTTTAGCAATCTATTGTACAAATCTTTGGGTATTTTCCCTTTTATAGTATCAAGCTTCTTATCTTTCAAAATCATGTTTCTAACTACAAAATTTTCTAGCTGTCTCCTATCCATGTTATTATACAAGTCATAGTATTTATTTAACTATACAAAATTCTTATCATTAATAATTTTCGTGTTAAGGTTTTCTACCTTTGGCTTCCATGCTTTGTGTCCTGCTAATGTCTTGGCTTCCTAATCAGTTGATTCAACTGGTCTGTCACTAATCTCTTCCTTAGACTCAAATGAGCTAATCTATAAAGTTTTCCTTCTTTTTCTTGGGGCACTGATGGTCTTCTTTACTCTCCTTTTAGGAGGGGTTATTATCCTCATGGATTTTCTTGATGTTAATGTTTCCTCCATCTTCACTATTTTTCTTGGAGGTTGTTGCTACATAATTGCTACATAAGGCATAGAAGAAGTCTACACAGTTGTTTGGGCAACTATGACCTCTTTTGTAGGTCTTACCACTATAATGGGTGTAGGGGTTAATAGCTTAGTTTGGCCACTAGCCTTCATTTCCATACCTATTCCCTTTACCTCATCAAACTCTTTCCTTGTCATTCCAGTTTCTTTCAAGATAGAATCAATAGCTTTCTCTACCTTTTTCTTGGAGTCCTTCATGACTTGACTAGTTTTCACTTCTCTCATTTTTTCTAAATATGTTCCCCATCTAGGACAGTTAGAATCAACTTCAAAATAAGGATTATCTATGCATACCATTCAATTAGATTCTCACTCATCTCATATCCCATAGGTTCAATAAATTTCACTTGAGGAACTACTGCCTCCATGCATGTAAAATCTGTCTCAACCATTAAACATAACTCATCCTTATATTTTTCCATTAGTGCTGGAGGTATTCTATACCTTTTCTTTATTTTTGTTTGGAAGGATTTCATGATCTTGTCCAAGTCAGTGTCTCTGATTGCTTTAGGTCTTGACCTATAAGCTTGAGTGATCTATTGCATAGTGCATTGGTTTTCATTCCAAACTATGATGCGAGGAAACTTCTTGATAGCATAGAAGAATATGTGTCAGAAGGGGTCCAAATCTGAATGCTGCACTTCTTGATTTCTTGATTCTCAAGATATTATCCAATAATTGTGTTTTGACAATATCACACATGTTCACTTCTTCACCTCTTACTGCTAGGTAAGTTGTATGTAGAAATCCTGCAGGGATTGAATCTATTCTTGTTCCATGATTGTACTTGTAACCCAAAATCTTGCAAATAAGTCTCACTCCATCATCTTGGATTGAGTTAACTTTCATGTTCCTTCCATCAAAATATGTGTTAAGATTTGCCTCAACAAGTTTGCACACATTCTTGATGTTTACTAGATTGTTGTCTTGATTGCTTAATCCTATGATCTTGTGAATTAGGTCATTATTAATGTTAATGATAGAATCTCCCATCCATAGAAGATCATAATGTAATCTACTAAGGATTATTCTTGTCCAATCATTATTATAGAAATCCATATAGAGCATATGCTTAACTAGGTTAAGACATTCTAGATATCTATGTTCAAATTTAAGTAATAAATCATTATGGCACATCTTCTCAAAATCCTTGTGAATCTCTGAATCAGCTATACTTTCAATCTTACAGTGTATATAACCTTTGATATCTTCCACATGAAGAAAATTTTTTGAAACTCATGAAAATGCTCCAGTGGAGTCATCAAGTAAAGAAAAAATGGGTGTTTCTTGAATTTATACCTAGGCCTATTGCTTACATTATAAACTTCTTGCCTTTCCATTCTTGAAGGATTATGCTCAACAATTCAAAAAAAATACCTCAAATTTTTCATTCTAGGGTTTTCGATGACTTCATGTGCTTGCAGGGCTCTTTAATTCTCCAATTCTCACTTCAATCTTGCACACAAAATTTGCACAAGAAAATGATGTATGCAACTCAGTTTGCATCCTTTAAATCTTTCACAATCTATATTGTGCAATAAATGCATGTCTGCTAGTAGTTCAGTATACTATCTATGTGCAATAGTAAGTTTGATCCTTTCATATATCCTCATCTTGATCATATCAGGAAATGCACACTTTACTGTAGACTTTTCTTAATGTCTACTACCTACTATTAACTATGCAACCATTAATATTTCCTCTAGCATCAGTTATCAACAATTGATACTCTGTTCTACTGAGAATGCTCAATTTTGGTGAGAGGAGTCACAGATAAAAAGTGACTTCATTGTCCTATCAAGTACATTTTCTATAGCTATATGGAAGCTTTCTAGTTCCTTTGCCTTCACAAATGATTCCTTCAATTCATTTGGCTATTCTTTTACTTCATTTCTTCTAGTGTTCCTTATAACATTTTGATTCCTATTTAGGTCTCTTTTGTCCATTACACAAAACTTCATTGTGTGTCCAAAGTTGTTACACAACTAACACACAAGTACATCTCTTTTCTATTCATTCAACTTGTCATTAGGTATTCTATAATTCCTTGCAATATGTTATAAGATTGTTGCATCTATAGCAAACAATCTATCTTCTTTCTCCACTATCATTACTATGGGATCTTCTTTTTTTTCCCACATGATTAGTGTTCTTGTGTATCCTACTGTTTATATTATCACTATCAAATTTAGGTTTCTTACAATCTACTACATAATGACCATATCCATGACAATTATGACAATAAAATTTTGAAATAGGTTTGAAAGATTTACCTTCACAATTGTCTTTAGTGTCTTTAGGTTCATTACACCAGGCAAAAGATTCCTTTCTTTTTGTATTCATATCTTGATCAGATTCTTTCTCTTTCTTAGAGTAAGCAACATTCACTTTGTCTTTAGATGTATCATCTATCTTTCTTAGGTCCTTGTTGACTTCACGAGTAACAGGTTCTTTTGTTTCAGTAGGCTTCTTGGTGGATTGATCAAGAAAGAATCCAAGTCCAGTATTATCATAACTAGGTCTTTGTGCACATATTTTCTCTTCAATTTTATCACTGTTGGTATATAATTTCTCAAGTTGTTGCTTGGTTTGTATCAACTCACCTTTCAAAATGGCATTGTATTTTTCTAATTCTACATGTTCTAACTTAATAGATTCTAGTTCTGAGGTTACCTTGATTAGTTGGGATGTCAGATCTACATTTTCAGCTTTTATTTTAGAGTCAATCTTACCTCCATTTTTTTTAGGCTCAACTTGAGTTCAACTATCTTTAACTCATATTTTAGGATCTCATTTTCTTTATTTAGATCTTTAATGCCATCATCACTGGTCTGATTAGTAGGTCCTTTCTATTTTAGATAATCTATTTTGTTTACTTTATCATGTGCATAAGAAAATAAACCAATAGTGCAGAACAATGTAAAAAACCATACACAAAAAGAGATCATGACACCATATTTTGTTAACTAGGGAATCCCTGGCCAAGCAAAAATCCTGGTAGGGATGGAACCCACTAGACGATCCACTATATAAAGAATCTAGTTAAGGATATTGACCCTATTAGGAGTCTGTAAAGCATGCATAGTGTATCGAGTCCCTATTAGGAGACTAGGCCTTATTAGAAGCCTCAAGCATATTAGGAGTTGCTTCAACCCTTTTAGGAGTTGGTGGATTACATACAAATGTGTGCAAGCAGAGCCCACTACCCCAACATGTAATTGTAGGATAAGTTCTTCAAGGAATAAGTATACATACAATACTGACTTGTTTAATGTACTTCACAAATCTTCTTATTGATGATTCTTCACACAAGAGCAACTACACACATATCAAACTGCATCATATCTTTGCATAACAATGCTTTGCATCATATATCACAATGTCACATTCACTTGTTACTCTCATTTCATAATATCATATTAACTTTGCAATCACTGATTACTTATCACTATCATCATATATTCCTTTTTCTTCCTAACTTTTCAAATTAAGTACTTATGCAAATTTTTTTAGTAAATTCTTCATTATTTGGCTCATATGACATCATCAGAGTTAGCTCAATCTAGAAATTATAACTCAAAACAATAAATCAAATTGTTAAACACATTCTGCTAATATGCTCTATTTCGTGCTGTGTCATTATTGCATTATTGATTCCTTCATAACTTGAACTTAGTTGACTATACGAACATGCACACTAGTATACATCATCATTATGATGTCATGCATCTCTGGTCAAGTGCACAAGAGAATATTCCAAGGGAATATTTTGTTATCATAAAAATTGTCCTACTGCAGTAACACTATTTGATACTTAGATAATTTTCTTGTGCAACTAAATGAGGCTAATCTACAAAACAAATATGTTGCCATAAATGATAAACATAACTTACCTTATCTAATTGATTGGACATATTGCCAACACAAGATTCTGTAAATCCTAAGGAGAATCATTTGATGGTTGTTAAGAGAATTATGAGATATCTGAAAGGAATAGAAAACTATGGTCTATACTATAAGAAAAGTAAAAAAATTGAGTTGAGAGCCTACATTGATGCTGACTAGGCTAGAAACGTTAATGATAGAAAGAACACAAGTGATGGAAATGGTCTTGGGAAAGAGGTTGGTCACTTGGACCAACAAGAAGCAAAATTTCATATCTCAATCTACTGTTGAAGCTAAATATGTGGCTACTATAGTAAATTGTACAAATATTGTATGTATCAAACAACTACTGAAAGGTATGAAGGTGGGAATCACTAAACCTATGGTACTTTATTGTAATAATACATGTGTTATAAATATATCAAAGAACCCTGTGATGTACACAAAGACTAAGCACATTACAATCAAGCATCATTACTTGAGAAAGTTAGTTCAAGACAAAGAAGTGAGGATGGAATATATGAATACAAAAGAGAATATAGTTGATATCTTCACAAAAGAATTACCTAAGGATGTTCATGAGTATCTAAGAGGAAAAGTAGGGATGATACCCCTATCCAAAGCTACTTAAGAAGCATAAGTAGTGCTTTGCATCAACTAAGATAAATGTTGTAATTTGTAACGATGCAGTGGATATTGCTTTAGGAGCTACCTAAAGTAATGTAGGAATTGAATTTGAAGATTTTAAGTCATATGAAAGCTCATAGAGGGAGAATTTGGATTTGATTACATATATATAGAGATGACAAGTCTTTGGCATTGTTGTCAAAGAGGAAGAAATGATTACTAGAGGGAGATATAGTACCTCAAAATACAAATGAGGAAGATATAAACCTAAGGGAAAAGAAATATAAATTTACCTAGTAAGAGGGAGAAAGTACTGAGGGATATATAAGTACATATCAGAGAGATATATTATACAAGAGGGAGCTATAAGTCTGAGGGAGGATAACAAAAAAAGAACTTGAAAAAGGTCACATTACCCTACACAAAGGAAGGGCATACACAACACTAATAGAGTGAGAAATTTAAAAGATTTATTTTCTTTTTGGTATTGTTTTTGGTATTGGTTTGACATTAATGCCAAAGAGGGAGGTTATTTATGTATGATTGTTTTGAAGTGAAGAAGGTATGTAATAGAATAATCATTATTTTTTTGAAATGATGTCAAACCTACTACCTACTAGTGAGACAATTCCTTTTTGGTCTGAAAGCTATCATTTAATTGATTGATGAAGAGGATTTGAAAAGAGGAGATAACAATAACACCTAGAGAAAGGTTGAGTTATTTTGTATGTAAAAGAAGCACTATACTAAGTAAGACA
Source organism: Cupressus sempervirens (assembly GCA_028749045.1). NCBI lineage: Eukaryota > Viridiplantae > Streptophyta > Pinopsida > Cupressales > Cupressaceae > Cupressus > Cupressus sempervirens. The sequence goes on from CM053790.1 coordinate 30,616,640, forward strand.
TTCATACTATAGTGCATTTTTTATCCACTTAAAGCCTAAAATGAAAGCTTATTCAAGTTAAGACTAGAAGAAGATCAAGTATGAAAAGTGTCTGCCGAGCCTTGCTAAGTAGTCACTAAAAACTAAGTAGAAAAAAATGGAAGCCAATTCAAAAACAAGAGGTGTTAAGCATAGATGAAAAATAGTGAAAGCTGAATGATTGTTAGTATATGTCGAGTAAAGTTTACTTGATGTCAAAAACCAATAAACTTTAGTTTTCACTGAGTAAACTAGTGTTGGCCAAGTGAAAGAACTATATAGAAGTTGAGTGATAGAATATTTTACATTGAAATATTCAAAATGGGAAGAGTACTTCTGAGGGGGGGGGGGGGGGGGGGGTAAATCAGAAGTACCATACTTTAGCCTTTTCAACTCCTTTAAAACAAATAACTGAAAGTAAACTACATGCATGTAGACATATTAAATGAACATAAAGTAAACACATGCATCAACACACATAACACTAGAATTTGGTAATCCAAAAACCCTCTAGGAATAAGAAGGTAAAACTAGGGTGGGAATGATAACCATAAAAATTACTGCAGTAATAATTGTTTGACCACTTATGATGGTTTGTCCTATGAAAGGCCTACCCTGTTAAAGGCTTTACACTATGTCAATAGTGACCTAGTTAAAGGATTTACAAACACTTTACATGAAGTGTCACATTGTTAAAGGATTTAGTCACATCTTCAAAGGATCTACAAAATAGCTATTAAGCTAACCTATCAACATAGGATTTTCACTATCTAATACAATGGTAAGAGAGTATTAGAAATCCTTTGACCTGATTGCTTACAATCTTCAATTGCTGATTTCAGGCACTTGATCTACTCATTCTAATCTTGATCCTCTGAGATCTGATATCTAATCATGTCTTGCGTACTATTTTGATCAACTGGATGTATAATTTCTTGGCCAATTCTACCCATTCAAATGTTATGCCACTTGATATTTTCTCATTCACCTTCCCTTGAAATTTCCTTTTAGACCATTCCATAAGTTTAGCATTTGTATCTTGGTCTTCACTAGTCACCTAGTCAATTATAGCAGATAGTTGTTCTATTATGGGCTTTGCTTCATCTAGTGACTACAAACTGAAGGCATCCATAAAGATGTCCTTAATGTCATGTAGTGCTTGCTTGTGTTTATACTATTTTCTAAGTATTTCCTACCTCTTCCTTCTATTTAAAGCATCTAGCATTTTAGTGATTTGCTCCATTGTAATAGTCTTGGAGTCATAGGTAGGTATTACAATGTCTTCATCTAATTGAGGGTCTCCATAGTGAAGTACCCTTGCCACTCTGGTTGAGCTCAAGCCTAGTGTTGAGATTTGTAAAGGTATAGCTTCAATGATTGGCTTCTAAAGTGTCTTTTTAGGAGTGCCTATTTTTGGTAGTTCTACCAATGTCTAAATGGTGGCCTGCTCCTCTTCCTTTGATGTTTCCTTCTTCTCATCAGACTTCCCTTCTTCTACATTTAGCTTCTGAATGGTGTCACTTGTTGCTATTGCAATTGTTGGAGGTGGTGGAAGCATTAAAATTTTAGTGCCGGTAGCTATATAAGTAAAAGGTGGTTCTTGTGGTTTCACCTTGTCTCTTTTTGGTTATGCTACTACCTTCTATAGCTCATCTACACTCACTAATACAGGGCTTGTACATAACTATGCTTGAAGAGTGGATTGGTGAAGGATCTTGGAGAGATCCTTTGCAGTTAGGGGATTGATGTTCTGAGCTAAATTTTCAGGAATATCCTTGATAGTTATTGTATCTGTAGGTGTGATGGTTACATGAGAAGGGCTAGTAGGTGGCATTTGTGTGTCTTCACACTCTATTTCTCTTCTAGATGTTTAGTTGTTTCCATGTCTTCTCCTTCATGTGCTTCTTCCTCCTCACCTTTTTCTTTATCTTCTTCCTCTTTCTCCTCTTCTTCTCCTTTATTTTCCTCTACCTTCTACTTGGTGTTGGCCTCTGCCTTATTTGCTTCTTCATCCTTATCATCAGTTATCTAGTAGATTGTCTTCCATAATTGTGTGGATTTATTTACTACATCCCCTATCTTGTTTTGTAGGATGCTGAAGGAAATTTTCTACCATGTTTCCTATTAGCCTTTGTTATTTGACCGCTTTTTAGGTTAGGCATCACTTGTGCTATGGTAGATTCTCTTATCTCCTTTTCCATTTTTAAAAAATATGCCATTTATTTTCAATTATTTCATATAGCTCTCTAGGCATGGTATTGTCTAGCTCTAGAGGTCTATTTTTGAATTCAACCATCATTGGCATATACTAATTCCTCTATTTTATTTTGCTCTTCTCTACTTAGCTTATTAAAATCAAGACTTTTCAAATCATTTAAATATAAATTCTTAATATTTTTACAAATCTTATCTATGATAGATTTAGGAGGATTACTTACCACTCTGAAATTGCTGAAATCCTTTGATTTTGTTCTCTCCTCATCATCATTACTGGCTGTGCAACATATTTTCTTGTCTTCTTTGGCATTGCATCAATCTATTCAGTGGCCTTTTTCTTCTCTTTTATTTCCTCTTTGACCTTTTGTGTGGATTCCCTTGTGGTAGCTCTTGTTGCTAAAGCTAGCTTGGTCATCTTCTTGGATTTGGGCTAAGCTGAAGGCTGAGTTTTAGCCTTTCTCTTAGGTGCTTCCTTGTCTTCTTCTTCCTCACCACCTTCCTCCTTGTCTTCTCCTAAGCCTTGAGTCAATTCTATTAGATCTCATCCTTGCTCTTCTTCTTCACTCTTGCCTTCTTCTTCTTCTTCTTCAACACCTGCTTCTCTTTCAATGTCTGCACCAAATTTCTTCTTTATCTTCTTTACTAATTTATCTTTCCTCTAAATCACAAAGGTTGTCTTTAATTCTATTTCAACTTTAGATTTGACAACATCATATATTCCAAAATGAGGAGCTTCCTTATCTATTTCTTTTATAAGCATTGTTGTGATTGCTACTGAGGCTTCATCTACATCAAGTTCATATCCCAATGGCCTTAGCCATCTTACTCTTGGAATTGCTGCCTAGATATAGGTATAGTCAATGTCAACCAGGAAGCATATTTCATTATGTTTTTCCACTAGGGAAACTGGTATTCTTACTCTTTTTTTCATGGATTTCTTGAAATCCTCAAAATAGCTTGTCATTTGGGTCTCAAAATTATCACCCATCTGATCAATGAACTCATTGATTTGTGTGATTTTAGTTTTGTTTGGATTCTAATTCACCTTTCCAATAGAAGGAAATTCTTCCATGACATGAATATGCACATAAGAACTAAACCAAACTTGCATTGAGCACCTTTTGATCATATGTGTGTTCTTTATTTACTAGTTTGTAGGCTACATCAACAGCTATACATGGCACACTGTTCAATCTATTGGATTGATAGAATTTACTAGAAATCACTCTTACTACAAAATCTAGAAGAGGATCAGTTATAGTATCAATAGTCACACCCCTCTTATTCCATTTGGCTCCTATATTCCTTTCAATGATCTCTTTGGAATCTCTACACAAGGTCTTAGGCTGAGCTAGGGTTGGGAAACCTGTAACCCTATGCACTATCCTTTTTGTAATCTTTATTGGTCCTATTTCCAACCACAAAAATCCACTGTGAATTTTTTTGAGGACAATCTGTATCTATTTAGTTTTGAAACTTGTGGGGTAAAAAAGGGCATTGGTCAAACCCTTTTTCTCCTATTTGGAATTCATCCTTTAGAATTTTATTTTCACATAGTTTTTCATAGGCTTGCAATATCTCAAGATCATCTACTACTCCTATCTTGCAGTCACAACACTTTTTCACATCTTGTACCATGAAATTTTTTGGTGGAATGATGGACAATGTGTCGGTTGGATCATTTTTGTAGGTGACTTCAAGGATTGGCCTAAACTCAGGTTGTTTTACATCATTACTAAGTAGTTGAACCTCATGACCTTCCTTTCCTTTAGGGTTTCTTGAGCTAGAAGCCATTATACTGAACTAGGGTTTTAATTGTATTAAAAACTTTAACACTACATAGCTTGGCACTTGATCAATACGTTAGATCATTGAAATGTATGCTGAATCACTATTGAGATTGATGCAAATGGCTTCAAGGTTGTTATTTGATCACTCCTTCTCTTTTCTCACCTTTTCTCTACATTTGAATGGCATGAAAATGATCAAAATTCAACATTATACCAGTCAAAACCTAGCATTAAATGCTTAGTGCATACAACCATAAACTCGGCACTTGAAGGATTTAACATGACTCAGCTTCCATTAGATTTTATTTACTCATCTTCCACTAATTTTCTATTTCACTTGGCTTCCATTGACATATCTCAACTTGGCATTAATGATCAACTCAGTCATTGTTGGCAACTTGACATCCACTAGAGCTTTACTTGGTATCTAAGGACAATTTGGCAGTATTTGCAAAAACCATCAAATTTTGACTTGGTATCTTTGCTCATGTAGATTTCTTCCTTGCAGTACTTCTTTTTCTTTGGAATGATGTATGATATAACTTTGTATATTAGTCCCATACAACTATTCTTGCTTAGTTGGATGAGATGTGATCACTTGACCTCTTGGGTGAATTGATCTCTCCATTTGATGTGTTGCAATCATCTTTCTTCATCCAAGTCTTGTTCATTTGCCCTCTTATTTGTTCAACATCAACCTTCTCTTTTCCTTTGTTGAATTCTATCTTGGGTGCTTTTGACTTTGTTGGGCGATTCTTGTTGATGTGACCAATCCTCAAGCAACTAAAATATGTGATTTGACTTAACCATATACTGTAATTTTCTTTGAAATGTTTCCTTATGCAATTTTTAGGAATGTTTCCATACTCTTTACAGTAGTGACAACTATACCTTGTGTTGTAGTCCCAATTGTAGTGATGATCATGGTTGGTTCCCTTTGTAGGCTGATTAGGTGTCCACATAGGCTTTGATCTTCATTCAAATGCCCTATGTACATAATTTTTGTAGTTGTAGTAGTGAACTTCAAATCTTGGTGTCCTCATGGTCTTGGTTCTACATTCATGTACTTGATGTCCTTGCTTTTTGCACTTGAGACAAAAGCTTGCATTTTTAGGCTTATCATTCTGATAATTATTCTTGCTCCTACATACATTAAAGGTATGACCCTTTTTACCACAAAAATGAAAAGTAGGTTTAGTGTTCTTACTTTTGTTACTCTTTTCTTCTATAGTCTTGGATGATTCTCCTTGTTTAGTGTTGGTGTAACCAAGTCCTAAAGTATCATTACTAGCCCTTGGTGATTTTAGTAGTTGCTCAAAGTACTTGATAGACTCATTTGGTTTTTTGAAGCTTTCTGATATCTCCTTCTCTCTTTTCAATTTATTTTGCAATTGATCATTTTGTATCTTCAATTTAGTGATCTTAATGTCCTTCATGTTTAATTCATGATGAGCATTCATCATCTGACTTAAGGTGTCTAGCTGCATGTTTGAGATTCTTTCAAACTCAATTGTCTTATCCTCCAATCTATTGGTAAGATTTCTCTTGTCATATTCTATCATGGCCTTGTCTTCAATAGCTCTCTTCTTTTGTTCAGTCACTTCACAAAGCATTATGGCTTATGATTCTTATTAGAGCTTGAGTATTCTGATTTCTTCAGCTTATACTCTATTTTTCTCTATCAATTTAGCTATTGCTACATCAAATTCCTTGGAATATCCATTGGAAAACACTTGTGTGGTATCAATCTCCTTGTAGTGTATGTCATTTTCAGCTATGGCTATATCCTTCCTTCTTTTTAAAGACTTTCTCAATTCTTCTCTAGCTTCTTCCAATTTGTGTAGAGCAAGGTGCACATCAATCACCTGATTGTCTATGATCTTCCCAGGTTTGAAGACTTCCATCTTTAGACCTATTCTCTAAGCTGTTAGGGTTCTCCTTGTGAGAACCTATTCTCTGATACCAATTGTTGAAATATTCAAAATGGGAAGAGTACTTTTGAGAGGGGGCATGAATCAAAAGTACTATACTTTAGTCTTTTTGACTCCTTTAAAACAAATAACTAAAAGTAAACTACATGCATATAAACATATTAAATGAACATAAAGTAAACACATGCATCAACACACATAACACTAGAATTTGGTAACCCAGAAACCCTCCAAGAATAAGAAGGTAAAAATGGGGTGGGAATCATGCCCACAAAAATTACTACAGCAATAATTATTTGATCACTTATGATGGTCTATCCTGTGGAAGGCCTGCCCTATTAAAGGCTTTGCACTATGTCAATAGTGGCCTAGTTAAAGGATTTACAAAAAATTTACATGAAGTGTCACCCTATTAAAGGATTTAGTCACCTCTTCAAAGGATCTACAAAATAGCTATTAAGCTAACCTATCAACATAAGATTTTCACTATCGAATACAATGGTAAGAGAGTATTAGAAATCCTTTGACCTGATTGCTCACAATCTCCAATTGCTGATTTTAGGCACTTGATCTGCTCATTCTAATCTTGATCCTTTGAGATCTAATATCTAATTGTTTCCCTTGTATTATTTTGATCAACTAGATGTATAATTGTTGCACAATTCACTAAGTCTATGATGCCCCTATTGTTTGCCATATTCTACAATTTTTCTATCTTCTTAGAACCTCCCTTTTAACTTCTCTTCAACAACATAAAATCATGGGGTCTAAGCCTTCTTATAAAGACTTCATAGACATAGGGTTAGGTATGGATCTACGATCCATATTGAATCTTGAATTCCTACTTGTTCTTTGAATTTTTCTCATTGGTTGCATGTCTTCTCCATTTTTCTGATTGGTTGCATGTTGATTGCATAGAAAATGTAAAAGATTCATTCTTATCCTTTTTATCCTTTGAAATCCTTCTATATTGGTGCCAAAAATGGTTTACATCTGAGTTTGTGAGGGCACAAACTCATATGCATATTCTGTGTTATTCAACACATACTAGACTACTGGTGCTTGGCACATTTTATATTCTATCTTACTCAGCACATGTATGAATCTAACTCACTTGACATATGTAGTGTTCTGACTTGCTCAGTATCAACTGTGACTCGACACCTATATATCACTCAGTACCTGTTGGAATTTTGACTCAACACATACTGTTCCTTGTCATACATAGTGTACTTGGCTTCAATGTAGAAAGTGGTTAAGTGTGTTGACACTCAAATGTCAAAACCATTCTAAGACCAACATATTGATGTCAAGTGCCAGAAAATATGTTAAATTGAAGATTTTATGAATCTAAGTCAACTATTTTTTTTCCCTTGAATCGTGCAAAGCATGTGGAAGATAACTATGATGAGATGGTGGCACAAAATTTAAGGTAAACCATTTTGAGGAGAATTCAAAGAGGATTAAAGAAGAAGTTTCTAGAGGAACCAAGTGAAAAAGTGGGTAGATTCATTGTATCCTACCTAACCCTAAAATGGATGATTGTGGTTAAGCATAAAAAGATCTTAATTCTCTATTTATAGAGATTGCTGGTCAGAAGTAGAGATTTTCATGTGTGAGAACCTAAGGAAGACAAGGAGTCTAGGGTATTACTTCACTTAGTGGCAAAAAAAGAGAGACTACAATTGTCATGCAAAGAAAGAAGGATTAAGAGTATGAATGCTTGAAGGGTGTGCAAGCTATCAAAGCTAAAGTATGTGAATGCCAAGAAAAATGGAGGACTAAAATAGAAATCTATAATCTGCAAGTGAGTTGTAATTTGTTATTAGATCAAGCCTTACTATTGCTTTCTAATTATTGTATTAGTCTAGGGTAAATCCTTTGGATTAAGGTTGACCTAACAGTCATTTGTAAATCCTTTAATTGGGTGACATTCTAATGGAATGGTCTAAATTCATCTAACAAGGATCACTCCTAATAGGATGATATAAATCCTCTAACTAGGTCACATTTAATAGTATGTATTGTAATCTTTAATAGGGTTAGCCTTTTACAGGACATCACTTCAAAAGAGTGAAAATCAGTGGCATGTTACTGGTGGTTTTTCCTAAATTTTATTTCCACATAAAATCCTTCTGTCAAATGTGTTATTGAATCTATTGTGTTTCATGTTGACATTTCTACAAAGTTGTTTTGACCTAGGATAGTAACCTACAAATTTTAAGTATTTTATGATCTAATGGTTGCATGCATGGAAAGGTTTTATGGATATGGATCTACTAAGAATTGAAAAGTTTTATTTGTACATCTAGACCTTGGATAATTGATTCAACCCCCTCTCAATTATTCTAAAGAACTCCAACATTCTCCCCCTTTGAGAACAATGTGAAAAGTCATTATAAATTTCAATGATAAAATTATAAAACCTTGTAATTATCTTTGTACCTTGCATGTACAAAGTACATGAGATTCATCATAGTTAACTTTCACAACTTTAGAAATTCTCTTAAAGTGTGAAAAAATATACATCAACTCGATAAGGTATTTCAATTCATTCATGAATTGATGTAGCATGCAACATCACCTATTGATTTTTGGATAGGGGAAAGACCCCTAGTTTACCTCTGGGATACTCAAAAGCATCCTTAGGCAATTAATTGGTAAATATATAAGTGATTTTATCCTTAGACTTTACATACTCAAGACTCTCTTTTCTTGAACTTTCTACCTCATGTAATGATACTTGATAGCCATGTGCTTTGTCTTTGCATGCATCACCAGTTTTTTTGACATATTTATTGCATTTGTGTTATTACAAATAAATAGTAATTGACTTTGTTTCTTCCTCTTGCATTCCTTCCAACAATTATCTGATCCATACAATATTTGAACAAATGATTGCAACAATAACATATTCAACTTCAATAGTAGATTGTGACATATAACTTTATTTCTTACTTGTCCATGTAATCAACTTTTCTCCTAAAAATAATGCTCCTCCACTTGTGCTTTTTTTGTCATCAACATTTCCATCCCAATTGACATTTGTATAGACTTTAAGATTAAAGTCATTTTCTTTTTTGCACCATCGGTCATAATCTTTAGTTCCTTTGACATATTTGAATATCCTTTTCATAGTAGTGAAATATGTTTCTCTTGGATTGGATGCAAACCTTGCAACTATTCCAACAACTGAGGAAATGTCTAGTCTACTATGCACAACATATTGTAACTTTTCAATCATTGATCTATATTGTGTTTGATCATCCTCACTAGTAGTGTTTTCTTTTGACAATTTCACTCTAGTCTTCATTGATGTACTAATTTGTTTAGACTCATCCATTCTAAATATTTTCAATATTTCCTTACATACTTGGATTGAGTAACATAAATGCCTCTTAGTGTTTGATAGACTTGTAAGTCAATAATTTTTTTTAATCTCTCCAAACATTGACATTTGAAATTTAATACTCATTTGATCAACAAAAAAAGACTTTCTCAACATATCATTTCCTCCAAATACTATGTCATCTACAAATATTTCATCAATCAAAAACTTATCTCATGCTTCATTCTTCAAATAAAAATTACTATTTTTACTTGTACTAGAAAATACTATCTTAATCAGATAAAGTGCAACCTTTAATACCATGCTCTTGGATATCTTTTTAGTCTATATAGTTCTTTGTTCAACTTGTAGACCATGACCTTCTTTCCATGTTTAACAAATCCTTTAGGTTTTTAATGTAGACTTTTTTGGGTGATGCGACGCGCTCCCCTGCCCACAGGTGGTTAATTATGTGGTGTTCCATGTTCACTAACAGTCATGGCTTTTGGTGCAACGGAAAATGGGCCCTACAATTGGTATTAGAGCCTGGTTTTGGCCTGGTCATGGGTTCAAATCTCCCTGGTGCCTTCTCGACCCGTGTAAGCACCTGGTATGCACGTCAAGGGGGAGATTTTTGGGTGATGTGACGCACTCCCCTGCCCATAGGTGGTTAATTATGTGGTGTTCCATGTTCACTAACAGTCATGGCTTTTGGTGCAACGACAAATGGGCCCTATAGACTTCCTCTTTGAGTATTCCATTCAAAAATGAAAATTTAACATTCATTTGATATACCTTGAATTTCTTGTATGCAACATAAGCCAATAGAGTTCTTACTCCTTCCAATCTCACAAAAGGTACAAAAGTCTTATCATAGTCAATTCCTTCTTCTTGGGCATAACCTTTGTAGACCAATCTAGCCTTATTTCTTACTACGTCTCCATTTTTATTCAATTTGTTTATGAATATCCACTTTATTCCAATAAAAACATTATAAATAGGTCTTAGTGCAAGTGTCCATGTATTTTTTTTCTCAATTTGATCAATCTCCTCATTCATAACATTAATCCAAAAATCATCATTAAATACATCTTTAACTAATCTAGTCTCAAAATCAGCTAGTACACATGCACCTTCTCTTATTTCTCTTCTTGTTTGTACTCCAAAACTTCTATCTCCAATTATTTGTTTAGGTGAATGGTCCTTTCTCACACATTTTGGTAATATAAGTTTAGTTCCCTAATTCCCAATGTTTTCTTCACTCAATGGGAGTTCAACTTCTTACTCAGGTTGTATTGTCTGGTGCTCTAGTATAACTCTCTAAGATTTAGTAACAAGAGTCTAATGCTTGAGGGCAACTATCTAATTATTGAGAAAAACTATCTATGACATGGGTGTTATTGTCTAATGCTCGATAGGATTGTGTTTTAATTCAGGTAGAGTATCTGGTGCATCATCATAAACATAAAGAAACTTGTTGTAATCTTCATGTTCCTTCTTTCTTTCATGATCGTTCTTCTTTGCAAACTCATCAAATATTAAATTTTCACTCTTAATCATCTTGTTAGTATCCCTTTTCAAATATTTGTAAGCTTTTTTCTTAGATAAATATCCTTGGAATATACCTTCATATCTCTTAACATCAAGTTTACCAATCCTAGCATCCTTGTGAATATAAAATCTACTTCCAAATATTTTGAAGTAGCCTACATTTAGTGTATGACCATACCATAGCTCATAAGGTATCTTGGTTGTTTATTTTTGTAATTGAACTCAGTGGCTATGTAAACAATAATATTGATTGCTTCTCTTAGAATATTTGAGACACCTCCCTTTCAATCATCAGTTTCCTTGAATGGTCCATGATAGATCTATTTCTCATTTAAGCAATACCATTATGTTTTGTCCTCAATAGAGATAATTGTCTTTTGATAGAATTCTCAACACAAACATTAGTGAGTTCAATAGATATAAAGTCACCACCTCTATTAGATCTTAAAAATTTCAAAGGTTTTCTAGTGTCCTTTTCAACTCTTTTTTTTTACTATTTAAACTTATCAAAAGCATATGATTTTACTTTCATGAACATTGCAGTCATCATCCTTGATTAATCATCCACAAAAAATATAAAGTATCTATCACCATAATAATTATCAACTCTAATTGGAGCACATAAATAAGTATGCACTGATTTCAAAATATCATTAGAAGTGTGTACCTTGCTACAAAAAATATACTTTGTCATCTTACTAAGCTAACATTCTTTGCACATAGCATTATTAGGTTTTGTAGATTTGCTAAGCCTCTTACTCTTCTTTCTACTAATTTTCACCATATTTTCAAAGTTTACCTGACATAACCTTTTATGTCATAACTAGACATCCTCAATACTAGAAAATAAACATGTATCAATCATAGGATCAAGGTAGATCAAGTTAGCTTTGGTTTGCACTTCTATTCCAATTATATTACCTCCATCATCAAATATTTTTGATCTTCCTTTTCTAAAATTTAAGCTTGTGACCTAAGTTCAACTAAGCAACTCTCAACAGATTATACTTGAGTCATTGAACCCAATATGCATCATCACATATGATCTTATCATTCAACATTAATGATCCTTCACCTTTCACTGAGTATGGAACATCACCACCAAACTTAACAATTCCCCCATCATCAATTTCTTCAAAATTTTCAAACTTACATAGATCTCCAGTCATATGAAGTGAACAACCACTATCGATAATCCAAGAATCATTCTTTGTAATATGTAAAATAAGTGCAATTTCATTTTGATATCTTTCATCATTTAAATATTTCTTGATTGAAACATAGATCATTTCAACTATTTCTTTATCATCATCATAACTTGGTTTAGTATGTTCTTCTTTAGCAATGTAACATTACTTCTTGCATTTGTCTTTGTAATCTTTGTTCTTCCTACACTTGTATTCTTTCTTATCATTTCTCTTAGAATTGCATTGGTTAGGAAATTTAATAGAAAAGTGACCAAGTTCATTACATTTGAAAGAGATTAGGGGAATTTACATTTGTATTTGCCTTCACCTCTTGATAACATTCTTTCAAGAAATGCTTCAATCTCATCCAAATAATATTCAATTTTAGTTTCACTTTCTTCTTTGGTTTTCTTCTCTTTCTTTGGGTTGGTAATGGTTAGTGAAGACTTAAAACTATTTCCAATTGTAACAATATTGTTATCACAATTAATCAACTCAAATATAGTCAATCAACCAAGTAGACCATCAAGTGTTAGATCATTACCAGGTCTAACTCTTACATCTTGAATAGAAAAACATTTGATAGAAAAAATAAGAGAAAGAGTTCTTAATATTTTTCTTACAATTTTGTACTCTAAATTTTTTCCTCCAATGACTCTTATTGCACTCACAACATCCTTGCTTTGGTTCACATATTGTGCAACATTTTCACCTTCTTTCATTCTCATGTCATCAAACTTACCTCTCAAGCTTTTAACTTTAGCTCTTCTTAAAATTCATCTCCTCCATAGACTAGTTTTATTTTATCCCACATTTTCTTTGGAGTGGTATAGTTCTTAAAATCATCAAATTCAACATTCAATTAGAGCACATGCAATACCAATCATCATATTGTTGTGATTCCTCTTCTTATTCATTTGATCTATAATCAGAGGACCAATGGGTGTAACATATTCATTATCCAACCAATGTGTGACATCATCTCCAATACTTGAAAGATATAGCTTCATTTGATCTTTCCATTAAAAAAAGTTCTTTTTGTTATGCTTTGGTGGATATCTCTTATGCATCTTGATCTTTTGCTTAAGTACCTTTATAATTCTTCCTACAAGCATTGAGTGCTCTACTAGAAAATTGTTAGATAACTAAGGGGGGGAGGGGGTGAATAAGTTGTGTCAAATTATCTCATAGTCCCTTCAACATTTCATCACCATCATAGCAACATAAACATTAACAAGATTAACTTTAATACATCCAATCACTTTGGAGATATATCCAACATAAAACTTAATTCATACATCAATTTCTTCACAAACTATAATCAAAGTGTTCTTTTCTTTACGGACTATTAGTAAATTTCTACCAATTACCTAGTGATAATTTTGTTATTACCAAGTTGCAGTAAATCATAAAACATGTAAGTCAACTTGCAACACAAATACCATTCACACAATTTTGACACCAATATTTAATGTGGAAACCCTATTAAGGGAAAAACTACCTAGGACCAGTAATCTAAAAATTTCACTCTTCTGATGTGATCTCTATTAGGAGACTACCTTGTTAAAGGTTATATAAACTTTTTTAAAGTGACATTGTTAGAGGATTTCACCAAAAGATCATCTAGAACTTATGACTCCCTATCTAGGACCAAAAAGAGTGGCTCTTGAGATTTTTTGGCACAATGGTTAAACTAAAAATGAAAAAAGTGATTTATGAAGAATAGAAACTACCTTTTCTTGATCATATTTATGTTCTAACTCTTAATCTTTCTTTTACTCACATGGTTGATTTTATCTACCATAAATTCCTTTCTCTTCTTTCCTCTTCTTGGCTTGGCTTAACTCTTTCTTCTTCACCTTCAACAACTTTGCATCACATAGAATGTTGGAAGATTGATTAGAAGCATGAATGTTGATGATATTCCTATGTGAGAGTACTACTATGATGATATGTTACATTCATGATTGATTTTTTCATTGATGTCAACATAGTAGTTTTCTGTGGTATTTGACAGAAGAACAATAGAAAGATCTAGTTGGTACAGACAACTAGTTGAGCATTATAACCACCCAAGGTTATGGGAGATACTTTTGAGTATCTAGTATATGTAGTTAATTTTAGAAGAAGAAAGGATAAGTCTAGAATAAGTTATGTAAGTTTTAGTGATGTATGTTCTAAGATAGAGTTTATAGAGGCATGTTTTGGTAAACTTGTTATATCTCTTAGCAGAATTGATATCTTGAGGATTGAGGTTGAGCACATGAAGAAGACATGTTGAGGATGATGTGGATAATCTTGCTCATCATAATATTGCGTGTATAGAAAATTATTCAAGTTGCAAGGTGGAAGATTAATGTTATTGCTATGTGTAACATGTTAATGTGGTCCTATAATAATTGATTGAGAAGGTCTAACAGTCAACTTAGGGAATTGTTTTGTCGACTTCGTATAAAGAAAGGACATTTTTCTTTATCATGGAATGTAGTGATATGAATTTATGATCAATGATAAGTAGTAGAGAGTACAAATGCAAATTTGAACAAAGCAGTATGGAAGTTGTTGGTGTTTGAAAATGTTGGAGGGTTTTCAATTATCCAAATGAGAATATGACATATCTAGGGGCGGCTAAATCCCATCTTCAACACATCATTTCAGACAACGGACCAACTATAAGGCTTGACCCTTCTTCACTTTAGGCTCTACAAGACCTAGGCAGGTGAACCTTAGATCCAATCAATATGTTACCAGTGCAAAACATACTCTTGAATCTAACCATGTAAATAACAACTCTTATGTCTCCTAATGACTTATGCAATAACAAAGAAGTGCAGTAGCAAATTACAACTCTATGAAATGCACAAACTGAGTGAGGGTTAAACTGTTCTAGCTCTTCAACATAAAATTTAAAGATGATTTGGATTTGATTTGATTTTATGTGGGTGGGGAAAGTGGATGAAGACCAGGTATGAACAAAAAACTTATGATCCTGTAACAAAATAGTGCTTCATCCATTGGGCAATTCATGAATCTCCCTTATGCATTTTGGATATCTATAACACATACTTATGCCAAGACTCTAGATCTATTCATTTTCCTTGTAAATTGGATATCAATTTTCAATCTAAATCTTATTCTTACCTAATATTCTCCTTAATAAACCTGCAAACCTGTTGAATCTCTGAAACATTTACATAATTCCTTGAATTACGAGCAATAATGAAGCAACATACAACCTTAGGGGACTGCAACTATGATCTAGACACTTTGTTCCAAGACCATAAAACATCACAACTCAACTAAGAAAGGAGACAAGATTTAAATTGCAACTAAACACTTGTTGTTCCTTGTATTGATTTCCTTGAAATAATACATAAAAATGCATGAAATTAACTCATAAAGAACCTAACAAACCAGACTATAGAATGAAAAAATGTTGTCATACAAGAGAAAAAATGGCGAGAATGAGAAATTGATGGGATGGGAGGGGGTATCATAGCCAAATCAAGGCTTCATGGTTTGGAACCAGTAAACCCCAAATCTTCCACTCAAAATTCATCAATTCCAGGGCCAATTCTACTAACTGTCTTGATTCCAAAGAAAAGTTTCCAAATTTCCAACCCTTACAAAAGACAAGAAGAAAGTATAAATATCAAAAGGGAAATTCTCAGATTCAATCTGCAATTGACAAGTGTTCCTTTAGAATTCCTTCCTCAGAAGATGAAAAAGCCTCTCTCTACCTTCTCTCTATAACTGCCTATCAAATCCTCATCATTTTGGCTCTTAAAGGCATAAAGAATCTTAGATATTTGGTAGAAAATATAATTGATTTCTGATGTCAAATTTGAACTCAAAGGAAAAAGTGAAAAATCAGTTATATGACCTTTAGAAGCCAAGAAAACATCACATAATTCATTTTCTTCATTTTCACATTTGACCAAGCCTTCATATCTATCCTTTAACCAATTTTGATGATCAATGTTGAAATTTTCCTGTTCTGCTAAGAACACCCCAAAATTCACAAATTGGCTTATAGCTCGAATCAATGAGAACCTGTACAAAAACTAACCTAAAAAATGGAAGATTTAGCTCGTTCCAATTTTGGTGGTTTATTGGAGTGCCCATTTTTGATAAAAATCACTCCAGTTATGGCCTTTTAAAGACCAGACTTCTGTTCATGGCTCCCATGGCAATAATAAAAAAAATAAAAAAATAAAAAAAATCTATAGTTTGAACTATAGAAAAGTTAAAATTTGAAATCAAAATTTTCATTTTATAATTGATTGTGCAAAGGTAGGGATATTTTTTTAATTTAAACTCCTTTTCCACCTCACCTAATCAAACAATGCCACTTGTCACCTTTGTGTTGGCTATTTGGGCAAGTACCACATGTCACTCTTCTATAGGCCGAAGACCTCAAGCAGGACCCACATCTCATCCTATCTCTCCTTCCATGTTAGCACCACGTAATCCATGCCACATTAACATCGCTATCTCACTGTGGTTATCCCATAAGCATCTTTGCTTGGTGACATAGTGACAATTGTCAGATTGTCCACATGTCAGCATATCATGAATCGAGATCACGTCATCACATTCACATTTCGGTTCAAAATTATGCTTGGGCGACCTGCTAGCTATCCAGATGGGACCCACGCACATAAGTTGGCTTTCACAAAAGCATCTTATCTAGAGGCATTAGGCCTCTTATGTGGAATTCAATTTAAAGAACACAAATTTCATTACCCACCTAATGTGGGATATATCATTTTACACTGTTTACTGCTGTGCGTGGGCTTTCTCTGAACTAGTTGCATGCTAATTTTGCTCCTATCGGCATGCTTATTTCATTTAGACTGCGGGTTCCTTCATGGTGTTGGATTTTCAAGAGGCAGCCCCTTTATCTGATATGTGGAATTATGGTCTTTCAAAACAAAAACCTTCCTACTCATATAGATACTTTCCTTGTTTACACCGTTGCCTCAATTCTCCTTGTGGGTTGCTCTTCATGTGGGAGAGTGCAAATCTTCTTCATAGACTCTGATGAAGGACATCCTCCCATGCTGCGATTTACCCTGCTGGTGAATGCCTTCAACATTCACATGGCTTCATGTTTTTTTCTTGACTTGGAGGGTCAAATCCTTTTATAACTGCATGTTCTTCCTTATAATGTGTCATGTGTCATGTTTCTCTTTCTTTTCTTGCACGTGGGTGACCTAACGTGGGCTTCTTCTCTTTATGCACATTAAATTTTCCTCCCCTTCTTGCAAAGGTAGCTCCTTATTTGTAGAGGCCCCAGTTCCTTTCCATGCGTGAGTGACCAAGACATCGGGATCCTGTCTTTAATGGTATGAATAGTGCCCATTGACTGCATGAGGATCTTGTCTGAATAATGGCATGATCTTATTTGATGTCATAGCTCTAGGTGAAATTGTCTGCTACTCCTTTTACCCATGCGTGGGTTCTTTCAAACTACCCTGCTACAGCTTCATTGTGATGTCCCCTACTGTTCACCATTTTGCACCTTTGGTGGATCCAACTTGTTTGATGCTAGTGGCTTCATGATGGGCACCTCCCCTATTCCTTGCATGAGGCTCCTACAAGATGGCTTTCTTCTTGCAATGCATGTTCCTCTCTTAGACTACATGAAGCTTTTCCTTATTACGTGCATGAGTCTCTTCTTTTATATTACTTTTCTTTTAACGTAGAGAACTATCAATAAAAACATGGCTCCTTATGTGGAGTACTCTATACTCCTTCCTTTGTAAGTAGGTTCTACCTCTCTGATGTCACATGCTAGCTCTATTGGCATGGGCTACCTTCTTTGTAGAAGCTAGTTTTTTGCATTTCCCTTGACCAAGCACGGGTCAGCTGATAGTTAATTGACCAGCCTATGTACATGGGTAGATTATATGTGAAGTTTAATTTATTACCATATATGCATCTATCCCCTCATTAATCACCTCTCCTTGGGACAATGACAGTGTATAATCCTACTTAGGAATCTCTTCTACTGCCAATTGATACAACCACTTAGGCTCACAAAAGAGAACATTATTTGGATCACATATTGATGTAAGAAGTAGACCTTTTTCTTGGATGGAGCTCCAAAGAATAACCACCTTTATGCCTAGTGTATGAGAAAAGAAGGATTGAATGATAATGCCCACCATAGCCAACAACACCATAAGAAAATCTTATAGTGAGCCCTCCATAATTGAATTCATTTCCACTCTGATAACAAAATTTTTTAACTTCATTCTCAATCTAGTCAAATGTAGGGGAAAAAGTAATATGCACATTGAATTTTTACTTATTGTCTAACCAATAGATAATGGAGAACATGCCAGAAACATTTATCACAAATATCCCAGGTCATTTTCCATTGATAGAGTATTATTGAAATCTCATCTTGAAGCAAGAAAGATTTTCTCCCTGACCCTTGGATTTGATCTTGCTTTGATGGAATCCTTCTTATCAATAAGATTTCATGCCTCTTTAATATTTCAGCGAATTTAGCTGGGCCCCAAAATGGGTAAAAAAATTTGTTTCTAGATGACTAAACTACAAAATTGACTTATTCACCCTCTATCATTGATTTGAAACAAATTTGACCACTAAAAGTGAATTAGAAGCTCATTTTAAATCCTTTTGCAAACTACCAATTTTGCATTAGGAGGTCCTTTGACTAGCCTTAAAATTTGACCAGAACACTTGATCGGGTTCTAAAAACTAGCACATTGATTCTTTGTTCCACACACTCTTACCTCGTCAAATATCATGTCATGGTGAATTTGAGGTCAAAAGATATTCACTGCCAAAGTTGACCTCTTAGAACTACTTGCAAAAAAAAATGCCAAAAAACACTAAATTGGGTTCAAAATCAGCTTCAAAAATTGGGTAAATAGACACTTGGCAAGACAAAAACTGGGGAATTAGTTCTCTGTCATGAGGACATTATAAATCTATGATTTGGGCCCATGACGAATAATAGGATGCAAATTACAAGTAGTCAAAGTGGGCTAGTTGGATTTTGCAAATTGGAAACAATGTTTGAAAATCATTTTTTGCGAAATGAATCGACTTGGAAAAGTGTGCAAATGGATTCATCATGACTTGAAAATTGGCACACTTTTAGTATTTTTAGAGGACAAAGCAATGGTATAATCCATTCAACCTCAACTCTTATGGATTTCAAATTATAACATCTTGAATAGAGGTCCTATCAAATCTACAAATGTTGACACCAATAAAAAGATAGAAATTGTGTTTGGAATCGTGCTCAAAAATTGATCAAATGGTTTCATCATAAGTTGAAACTTGAAACATAATAATTCTTTGACCTCTACGATGTAATGCAAAAGGAATTTCATCATTTTGGTCAATTGGGTCAAAATTATAACACGTCAAATAGGGCTTCCCAAAATTTTGAACATTTCATATCAGCATGACATTGATAACTGACCAACTTTGAGGGATTCAAAACCTAGTCAAATGGATTCAAAATGACTTAGACATTAAATACTCTCAAAATGGAAAGTCATGAAACATTTCTGGGTGTTAGATATTCACTTGCAAACATAGGCTCATGTCATTGTTTGACACAAGTGAAAATGCAGATTAGGAATTTACTCAAAATGAGACTTCACGGAATAGCTCAGAATGATGATTTAACTTTATGAAACAAGTGGACGGGCTGAATAGAAGGTGTTAGAAGCATTAAACACCTCACAAGACTCAAGTGTACAATCAGGTACAATCTCATCAAAAAGCATTTATGGGGCTTGAATTCTCAATGGTACTCAAAATTGACCATGCAATTTTTAGTCCCAATAGTGGCTCTATCTGGGGATGCATGTCCCTTGTGGGAACTGCAAGGATTATGATCTTTGGAAGAAGCAAACCACGCACGTGACTTCAAAAACTTCTCTCGAACAACTTTATTGAAAGCAAGAAACAACTACCACTACTATGTACAAATGATGGCCCTAGGCCACCGAACTTTCTCACAACCCTTACCTCTGTCATACACCTAATTTTCATTTGCACTCTCATGAGGTAAGATGAAAAAATCTCTTCTATCAGTTTCACCTATCAGATCAGCTTATTGAAACAAATTACTTGGCAAAATGAAATATCTTTCTTCATTCTCATATTGCATATACAAATCAGCATTAACTTCTACACCATACTCACTATGAGAAAATGAATCAACATGCTCATGACTACACAAACTAAACTGAGAATTAAAATTCAATAATGATTCATGCATGCTAATCGAAAACACAAAAACTTCATATTCTACACCATTCACCAAGTTGCATGTACCAAAAACTTGCAACTCACCTTGTGTCTCTGGATGCAAAGAATATGTGAAATCTGATTGTTGCCTACTTGCAATCATGTCATTCACTGAATTAGATTTATCTTTCACTGAAATCTCTTCACATTCTTCAAACAATTGATCAATTACCAAGCATGAAAACTCATTCTGAAAGTGTTGATCTAAACTATGTTGATCACAATGATTTTCTTCATCTAACTGAATTTCAAAATGAACCTTGAACTTATCTCTACAAGAACTATCAGCACATAAAGAAAATCCATATTCAGATTGACAACATTCACTATTTTCCTCTTCATCACATGAAACATCAAAAAATATCATAGAATAACCAACTTGAGAAGAATCTAAAACAACATTAAACTTTCCTTTACTAACATCCTCTACATCCAATGAATCGTCATGTGTAAAAAAAATTTGAGGTATTGTTATATACACCTCCAAAATCTGATAAGGATTGTTTGAATTCTACATCTCTTTCTACATCAAGATTTTGGGGAAGTAACTTGATTGAATGAAGAAACATTATGATGGAAAATATGAAAATCCTTAGAAACACTTACTTTCTTTTCAAAATCACGAGCCAACAAAACAAAGATTTCATCAGGGCTCAAGAAGACTGCCTCACAAATCTTCTCCCGACTATGATTATTATCTGGATGGCATGAAGAATTTACAACAGCAAGATCATTAGTATAAAAATTTGGAAAATTATAATTGTTACAACATTCATTCTTATCAAAGCAATCACTACCTTTACTGTTGTTACATAATTCCTCAACTTCATATTTACTGTAACCAAGTTTATTTTCACTTTCATATCCATCTTCCTTATGCTGATTGCAATTACCCGATTCACTTGCATTTGAATCCTTCTCTTCACATTAGGAAGACATGTTATCTTTATATATGGATCCATTATATTCATTGCTACCTTGGCTTTCAGCACACTCATTATCATTAGAAGACATAACATGAAATCTATAAACATCATTTTCCATCTGCTCAATGAATCTTTCAATTTGCAAAACTCTTTGTAACCTTATAGATACTAGCCAATTGACTAAATCAGGCACTAGAACATCAAGGAAAACACTAGGCAGGGAAGATTCCTTAGGTCTACAATGAAAAGGCATCTTACTAATTTTTGATTTAAATCTTAAATAACATTGTTCAACACTTAAACCTTGAGTACATCCTACCTCAATTCTTATAAGATTGACAATCCTTTTGTAGATCAACTTATTTAACATAGCAATGTTATTACTCACAGTTTCTAAACTCTCAAAATTTGGCAAACTAATCTCAGATCTGAGATATAACTCCATTATAAAAAAAAAAATCCTACCTCTTTTTCTAGTGCTGAAAATCACTAAATAGAGGCTACCATGTTTTTAGCATTTGACTTCCATGAAAAGAATACATGAAAACCAAATACCTCAAGCGCTGATGGTGAACTTCGATTTGCTAAGTTGGCATAGGTGCAAGAATAAAATTCCTACACACCACTAGTCAAAACTTTGTAGAGTCACCACCTCCTTTCAAGAGGATAAAGAGATCATTGCTGTGACTCACCTTTTACACTTCAATTTCTTATAAGGGCAGATTGCAAACAACACTTTAAAAGTTATCAAGAATTTAAAACTTCCTTTTCAAGAGACTATCAACAATTTTAGATCTACCCATACAACTGAAAATCCTTAAAATTTTGCAATGAGAATCAAACTAGGAACATATTGGTACAGAGATTTGAGAGTTGCCACTCACACTTTGTGAGAAATAAAACATAATTTGTCACTTGAAAAATCTGAACCAGACCTTCAATGTAGGAGAAAATTGCAGATCATTATCATCTTGAAAAGAAACTACACTTTATAAATCAATTCTTGACTCTGAACTTTCTCAACAACACTTGCAAAAATGGAATTGATTGAAGATAGACCTATAACAGTTATAGAACACAATTTACATCCAATTTCACAACATATTGTTGTCCATGAATAAAGCTTAACTAGGGAACATAAAACATCAACAAAGAAATGGTAAACACTTCACACAACTCTACTGCTATAGCAATATTTTTCCTCTTGTATTGAATCTTCTTCAAATTCTCAAGGTTTGTCTACCATTTAGATTCAATACAATCCCCAGTAGAGTCGCCATTTTTTTGGTGTTCAAAAATGTTGTAGGTTTTCACTTACCCCAATAAGAAGATGACACATCTAGGGGTAGCTAACTCCCATTTTCAACACATCATTTCAAACACTGGGTGAACTGTAAGGCTTTGACCCTTCTTCAATTTAGGCTCTGCAAAACCTAGGTGAGTGAACGTCTTAGGATCCACTTAGCTTGCTAGTTTCATGAGTCATGTTCTTAGCTATTTCATGCTTGTGATTCTTTGTTAAGTATAGAAGATTTAGGGGTTTTATTTGTTATTCTGGATTCTGATTATGCTCATTGCACTAGTCACATAATTGGATCCTAAGAGGTTCACCCGCCTAGGTTTTGTAGAGCCTGAAGTGAAGAAGGGTCAAAGCCTTATAGTTGGCCTGATGTCTAAAATGATGTGTTGAAAATGGGAGTTAGCTGCCCCTAGATGTGTCATCTTCTCATCAGGGTAATTGAAAACCTACAACATTTTCAAACACCAACATCTTAGCTAAATCTACCTCTCACAAAGTATGGGGCCCAGCTATATTGAACATTTTCAAACACCATTATTTTAGCTGATTCCTATGGTGGCCATGAAAAGACTCTCTCTACCTTCTCTCTTCAATTGCATATCAAATCCCATCATTTTGTTTTGCCTTTCCAAGAGCAATACCTCAACAAAAGAAAAAATTCTCATAAGTGATTATGGATATGTCAATTTTGATCAAATTGAAGCTAAAACATCAAAGAATCAAAACATACTACATATAAGGCATCCTAAAAATGTTTTAAATGTTTTGTCACTAAATTCTGCAACTAGATAATCAAAACACCCCTTAGAGCACATAAATCACTTCTAAAGAAAAAAACCCCTTATAGAGTGTACCAGGGAACACTTGTGTAAGAACTGACATCATATTTAGAAATTTCATCTCTTCTCTATTCTAGTGGTATATTGGACCACCCATTTTCGATAAAAAATACTCCAATTATGGTCTTTTGAAAATCATACCTCTGTTCATAACTTCCATAGAATTATTGTGCAAAAATTTAAACCTTTTATAAAGTTTGGACTATATAAAAGTTTCAAACTTTATTTAAATGACCTGCACATTCAGAAACCAATAAAATATTAAAATTTATGTTTTCTCAAATTTTCCCACCATTCTCCATCTAGGTCAAACATGGTTTGACCAAGCTCGCCATGTGTTGACATATGATTGGTTCATTCATGTACTTTTTCATCCACCTCAACAATCTATAAGTCTTATGTGGTCGTGGAATAAAGATCTAAGATCCATTTGCATCCCCTTTAGTTTGTATGTTTGATGAATTTTTCTATTGGATCAAAGGGCCAAGTAAATGCTTGATATGTTTAACAAGGTTATTGGTTACTTGAGAAGGATATTTTGTGAGAATGAGATTTGAATGAACACTGATGTCTGAATCACTTGGTGATTAGATAGATCTGATGTTTGGGTATATGAAATATGTTATGATGTCATAGATGTATGTTTTGAATTCATGGAATTGCCTAATGGATTACACACTGATCATTTATAGGATCACTTGTTATACTATTGCATATTTCAGGTTGTGTTGAATCAACATTATTAATCAAACTTTTCCCCTTTTATGTTGAAAGTTATTCAAAGTTTAACCCATACTTAGCCTACCAGTTTCATGAGTGAGGTCATTAGCTATTTCATGCTTATGAAGTACTAGTTAAGTATAGAAGATTTGGGGGTTTTTATCTATTATTTTGGATTCTAATTATGCTGATGGGGACACAACCCAACACAGAATGGACACAACGGAAAGGGAAACTTTTATTTACTATGAGAATATGCTATTACATGCAATACATGGAAAAAATACTTCAAAACATGCCCTATGGGCTTACAATAGTAGAAATTAGGAGATAATTTCTTCTCCCAACTCCTTCTCTCAAAATCCACTCCGAACTGCCTTTTACAATGCTAGAAATGTCCTTAAATAGACCCCAAAGGGTTAAGGATTAGCAATACATTCTAGAAAGTGCTAATTGGAATCCACCAACCAAATAGAAGGTTCCAAAAGACACATTAGAAGTCAGCACAAAATTAGAAGAATCCAAAAATGGTAATCGAACTTTCGAGAGGCATAACTTTTGAACCGTAGCTCCGATTGACGAACCGTTTACATTTCCAAAAAGCTCTCAAAGCGCTCTATAGCCCTATGGATAGTGTCGCTCATCCCCCATTTTTTGGCCCTGTACAAGATCATTTAATGCCCTAAATATGATTGTGAAGCATTCTTAGAAGGTTTCCAGAAACTAAAAAACTGCAATAACTTTCAAATTGTGGTGACTTTTGACCTGATTCTTTTTCTGGAATGCTCTAAATTACAATTACAATCATCTGGCCAATTAACACCTCCTAGTTCACCAAAATGATGGCTCAATTACATACTCCTATTTTTTAGGCATTTTCATGTATCCTATGGTTCTCAAATACTCTAACCTAGAACACTGATAGTGGAACTGTGAGAGTTGGAACCTTTATTTGACCCAAATGAGTATCCAGGAATGAAAACACATGAAACAGAAACTAAGTCTAAGTACATTTATTTTTTTGGGTGACACAAGATTTCCCTTATACCTCTGGATGCTCCTATGTTAGACACCCAGGGTAGATTGAAAAGTGAACCTGTCACTTTATGGATGGTAGATGAAATCCCAAATGGGAAACCTCAACTGCTGATATCCAAGTTGAGTCCTCGATCATTTGGCCTTTCCACTTAACTAAATACTCTTCATTCTGCCTATTTTTGGTACTCCTACCCACACGATGATCTAGAATGTCTTTTATCTCCTCCTTCTTAGAGGAAGGAATTAGACATGGCTCTAACATTAGCTCCTCATTTGCACCATCATCATGATACTCTGTTAAGTCTGCAATGTTGAAGCTAGGAGAAATGTGAATTCCATTTGGTAACTCCACTTCATATGCATTTCCTGAGTCATGTTTCTTCAAAATTTTGTAGGGGCCAAATTTCTTCATCTTTAGCTTGTTGTAAGTACCTACTGGAAATCTCTCCTTTCTTAAGTGTACCATGACTAGATCCCCTACTTGGAACTCCTTATGTCTTCTCCTTTGATCAGCCCTAGCTTTATACTCTTGATTCATCTTGGTAATGTGTGTCTGGACCTCCTCATGTAGATGCTTGATATGTTTAGCAAACTCTTCTGCTTCAGCACTTGTCCTTTCCCCTTGCTCCATCTTCCTCAATTCTAGTGCAGTCCTTGGGCTACTTCCATGTACAATTTGGAATGGTGATTTTCCAGTACTCCTATTTACAGAGTTATTGTAAGAAAATTCTGCTTGTGGTAGAATCAAATCCCATCCTTTGGGCTTATCCCCAACTAAACATCTCAGCAAATTGCCCAGACTTCTATTTACCACTTTTGTTTGACCATCAGTCTGTGGGTGATGCACGGAACTGAATTTCAAGTCTATTATCAACTTCTTCCATAATGTCCTCCAGAAATACCCCACAAATTTAGTATCTCTATCAGAAACTATACTCCTTGGGAGACCATGTAGTCTCACTACCTCTTTGAAAAAAAAGTTTGCAATATGGACATCATCATGAGTTTTGTGGCATGGAATGAAATGTGCCATTTTGGAGAACCTATCAACCACTACAAATACTAAGTCATTACCCCTTTGTGTCCTTGGCAATCCAAGAACAAAATCCATACTTATGTCCTCCCATGGATTTGATGGAACAGACAATGGCTGATATAGTCCAGTATTGTGACTAAATCCCTTAGCCACTTGACAAACTTGACAACTTTGTAAAAACTTCTTCACATCCTGTGATATCTGAGGCCAAAAATAATGTTCTCTAAGAATGGCAATGGTCTTGTCTCGACCAAAATGTCCTGCCATCCCTCCACTGTGCTTATCCTTAATCAGATTTTTCCTCATGGAACTCCTTGGAATGCATAATTGGCTGCCCTTAAACAACATACCATCCTGAATCAAATAGTTTAGCCACTTGGTTTTTTCTACAACAATAGGATCTTTACAAGCTTTCCACACTTCAACAAAATCAAGATCCTTAGGGTACAGATTCTTGAGTTCATCAAACCCAACTACTTCAACCTGTATAACTATAAGCAACAACTGCCTCCTGCTTAATGCATATGCAACCTTGTTAGATTTTCCACTTCTATGCTTTAACACAAATGTATAACTTTGCAAGAACTCTACCCACTTCATATGCCTCTAGTTCAATTTACCTTGGCTATGTAGGTACTGTAATGCCTGGTGATCAGTATATAAAACAAATTCCTTTGGCAATAAATAATGTCTCCATTTCTTTAAGGCCTGAACTATTGCATAGAACTCTTGATCATAAACAAAATACTTCTTCTTTACATCATTCAATTTTTCACTAAAATATTCAACAGGCTTACCTTCTTGGCTCAATATAACCCCAATAACACTACCACTAGCATCACAATCCACCTGGAACACCTTTCTAAAATCTAGAAGTGCCAACACAGGTTGTTATGTCACCTTCTTCTTCAAAAATTAAAAACTTCTCATAGCTGATGTAGTCCACTTGAACTCTTTTCTATCCCCTCTTATTGTGTCAGTCAGGGGTGCACAAATGCCACTGAAATTCTTATAGAACTTTCTATAAAAACTGACCAAACCATGAAATGATGTTACCTCAGTAGCAGATCTTGGAGTAGGCCATTCCAAGATGGTTGTTACCTTCTCTGGATCCATTTTAAGACCTTCAGGTGATATAACAAACCCCAAGTAGACTAACTCCCTTTTTGCAAAGATACACTTATTCAGATTAATTAACAGTTTCTCTTCCCTCAATCTTTCAAGGACACTACGAATATGCAATAAATGTTCTTCTGAAGTCTTGCTGAAAATTAAAATACCATCCAAATAGACAATAACAAATTTTCCCAAAAACTTCTTAAGTACCTCATTCATAAGCCGCATGAAGGTGCTTGGGGAATTCGTCAATCCAAAGGGCATGACTAACCACTCATAAAGACCCTCCTTGGTTTTGAAGGCAATTTTCCACTCATCTCCTTCTCATATCCATATTTGGTGATAACCACTCTTGAAATATATCTTTGTGAAGTACTGAGCTCCACTCAAATAGTCCATAATATCATCCATCCTTGGCATAGGAAACCAATACTTGATGGTTATCCTATTTATAGCTCAAGAGTCTATACACATTCTCCGCTCTCCATCCTTCTTTGGTGCCAGTATTGTAGGTACTGCACATGGACTTAGGCTCTCCTGAATCAAACCCTTCCTCAATAGCTCCTGAACTTGTCTATTTAGATCCTCAATTTCAGTAGGGGTCATCCTATGAGCAACCTTGTTAGGCAAACTAGCTCCTGGGATTAAATCTATCCGATGACTAATTTGCCTTACTGGTGATAATCTTTCTAGAACATTATTAGGGATGACATCTCCAAACTCACCTAATAAATTTGAAACTTCAAATGGTATTTCACTACTACCTTCCTTATCTTTTCTAGGAATCAAAGCATATCACATACACTGATGTTTCATGCCATCTAAAAACTTCCTTCCATCAACAAGAAAAATCCTAGCTGATGCAGGAGCATCCAGAGGTATAAGGGCAATCCTGTGTCACCCAAAAAAAATGTACTTAGACTTAGTTTCTATTTTATGTCTTTGCATTTTTGGATACCCATTTGGCTCAAATAAAGGTTCCAACTCTCATAGTTCAACTATCAGTGCATTTAAAAATCCCAAAAAAATAGGAGCATGCAATTTGACCATCATTTTGGTGACCTAGAAGGTGTGACTTGGCCATATGAATGTAATCGAGATTTAGAGCATTCCAGAAAAAGAATCAGGTCAAAAGGCCCCACGGTTTGAAAGTTATTGCAGTTTTTCAGGTTTTGGAGACCCCCTAAGAATGCTTCAAAGTCAGTTTTGGGGCATTAAATGACCTTGAAAAGGGTCAAAAAATGGGGGATGAGCGAAGCTGGTCCATAGGGCTATAGAGCACTTCGAGAGCTTTCCGAAAATGTAAACGGTTCGTCAATCGGAGTTACGGTTCAAAAGTTATGCCTCCCGGAAGTTCGGCTACCGTTTCTGGATTCTTCTAGAATTGCACCGACTTCTAACGTAGCTTCCGGAACCTTCTATTTTGTCGGTGGATGCCTACTAGCACTTTCTAGAATGTACTCCTAGTCCTTAACCCTTCGAGGTCTATTTAAGGAGATTTCTGGCTTTGTAAAAGGCAGTTCGGATGGGAGCTTGAGAGGAGGTGCTAAAAGGAGAAATATTCTCCAGATTTATGCTATTGTAAGCCCGCAGGGCATGTTTTGAGTTTATTTTCTCTGCACTGTTTGTACCAGCTTATTGTCTCAGTTAATATAATTTCCCCTTTCTATTGTGTCTATTCTGGTTGTTGGGTTGTGTCCCCATCAAGTGGTATCAGAGCGGGTTTTCCTGAGTGTGTAGACAGAGCGCCGACTGTGAGGCAGTTTGCACCAAGACTGTGTGGTTGTGGGTTCAAGTTAGAAGATGCCTCCATGAAGAGAGCATGGTGGAAGGGCCAGAACTGTTGATCCTGAGGAGGTTAGAGCCCTCCAGAGACAGGTACAAGCATTGCAAGAGGAGCTTCGTAGAGGAGCAAATATTGCCGCAGATGACAATAGTGAGGATGACAATGAAGAGGAAGTAATGGAAGTTGATGGGGAAGTTCTGAATTCTGTAGAGGAAAGGCTTTTTAGGGCCATTTCTAGGTTTGGGAAAAGACCTACAATTGAAGTGGGTATATTTTCGGGAAATTTGAAACCAGATGAGTTGATCGATTGGATCAATGAACTGGACGAATACTTTGAATATGAGGATATAAGGGACCCAGATAGGGTTAAGTTTGCAAAGGCCAAACTAAAAGGCCATGCCAAAATCTGGTGGCAAGAGGTTCAATTGGAAAGACTTAGAAGAGGAAAGGAGAAGATCACAAGATGGGATCACATGGTGGACAAATTGAAGAAGCAGTTCATTCCTGTGGACTACGAGCTTGATCTGTTTAAGAAGATGCATGGGTTAAAGCAAGCAGGAAGATCAGTCCAAGAATATACAGAGGAGTTTTACCGACTCCTGATTAGAGTGGGGCATGCAGAAGCAAATAAGGAGAAGGTTGATTGTTATATCAGTGGGTTACGACCTAGCATCCAGGAAGAACTAAGTCTGGTAAGAATGACCAGCGTTGAAGAAGCATACCAGTTTGCCCTACGAGTTGAAGAGAAGCTGAGTAAAAGGTTTGAAGGAAGACAAAGAGGGCGCGGTCAAGGAGGAA
Organism: Cupressus sempervirens; assembly: GCA_028749045.1. Lineage (NCBI taxonomy): Eukaryota > Viridiplantae > Streptophyta > Pinopsida > Cupressales > Cupressaceae > Cupressus > Cupressus sempervirens. The sequence continues at coordinate 30,646,522 of CM053790.1, forward strand.
GGGAAAGCGGTAGATCATCTGGAGGCCGCAATGAAACTCAAAAGAAAAATGAAGATGAGGGTACTAGCAAGAACCAGAGGAATGAGGGTTTCAACCGCTCCCGTGATCAAGACTTTGGAAATCAAAGAGGAAGAGGTAGAGGACGTGGGCAAGGAAGAGGAGGCTTCCGTGGTACCTATTTCCATTGTAATGAAGAAGATCATCATGCCTTTGAATGCCCTCAACGACAAGGAAGGACAGATAGGAGAGCTGAGGGCCAAGCTAGGGTTGCTCATGTGGATGAGGATGCACAATCATCACATTCAGAGGATGCAGAAAGAGGAGAGACCTTGGTAAATGAAAGAGTCCTACTAAGTGGTGAAAATGAACCAGGACAACGGAGGAGTTTGTTCCGTACTAGATGCAAGTGTGAGGATAAATGTTGTGATGTGATCATTGATGGTGGTAGAACTGATAACTTGGTATCCGAAGAGATGGTCTCTAAGCTGAAGCTCAAGAGGGAGAAACATCCCCAGCCCTATTGGATTTCTTGGGTAAAAGATGATCATAAGGTCCTGGTAAGTGAACAATGTTTAGTAAAATTCAAAATTGGGAGTTACCATGATGAAGTTCTTTGTGATGTTATTTCGATGGATGTTTGCCATCTATTGTTGGGTAGACCATGGCAGTTTGATAGACATGCAATACATGATGGACATGCAAACACATACTCTCTGACAAAGGATGGAGTTTGCCACAAATTGAAGCCCATGAAAAAGGAAGGTGAAAAGGTATGTAGCAGTGCTAGGATTTGTCTTGTTGATGGAAGGAAGTTTTTAGATGGCATGAAACATCAGCGCATGTGCTATGCTTTGATTCCTAGAAAAGATAAAGAAGGTAGTAGTGAAATACCATTTGAAGTTTCAGATTTACTAGGAGAATTTGGAGATATTATCTCTGATAATGTTCCAGATGGATTGCCACCAGTAAGGCAAATCAGTCATCAAATAGATCTGATTCCAGGAGCTAGTTTGCCTAAAAAGGCTGCTCACAGGATGACTCCTACTGAAATAGAGGAGCTAAATAGACAGGTTCAGGAGCTGTTGAGGAAGGGCTTGATTCGAGAGAGCCTGAGTCCATGTGCAGTACCTGCAGTACTTGCACCAAAGAAGGATGGAGATTGGAGGATGTGTACAGATTCCTGAGCTATAAATAGGATAACCATCAAGTACCAATTTCCTTTGCCAAGGATGGATGATCTTATGGACTGCTTGAGTGGAGTTGAGTACTTCACAAAGATAGATCTAAAGAGTGGCTATCATCAGATATGGATTCGAGAAGGAGATGAGTGGAAAACAGCCTTCAAGACCAAGGAGGGTCTTTATGAATGGTTAGTCATGCCCTTTGGATTGAAGAACGCCCCAAGCACCTTCATGCGGCTCATGAATGAGGTACTTAAGAAGTTCTTGGGAAAATTTGTTATTGTCTATTTGGATGATATTTTAATTTTCAGCAAGACTTTGGAAGAACATTTACTACATATTCGTAGTGTCCTTGAAAGGCTAAGGGAAGAGAAACTGTTAATTAATCTAAAGAAGTGTGTCTTTGCAAAAAGGGAGTTAGTCTATTTGGGATTTGTTATATCACCTGAAGGTCTCAAAATGGATCCAGAGAAGGTAAAAGCCATCTTGGAATGGCCTACTCCAAGGTCTGCTACTGAGCTAAGATCATTTCATGGTCTAGTTAGTTTTTACAGGAAGTTTATTAAGAATTTCAGTGGCATATGTGCACCCCTAACTGATACAATAAGAGGGGATAGAAAAGAGTTCAAATGGACTGCAGCAGCTGCGAGAAGTTTTGAATTGCTGAAGAAGAAGGTGACTGAACAGCCTGTGTTGGCACTTCCAGATTTCAGAAAAGTATTCCAGGTGGACTGTGATGCTAGTGGTAGCGCTATTGGGGCTGTATTAAGCCAAGAAGGTAAGCCTATTGCATATTTTAGTGAAAAATTGAATGATGCAAAGAAGAAGTATTCTATTTATGATCAAGAGTTCTATGCGATAGTTCAGGCCTTAAAGAAATGGAGGCATTATTTTTTGCCAAAGGAATTTGTTTTGTATACTGATCATCAGGCATTATAGTACCTAAATAGCCAAGGTAAATTGAATCAGAGGCATATGAAGTGGGTAGAATTCTTGCAGAGTTATACATTTGTGTTAAAGCATAGAAGTGGAAAATCTAACAGGGTTTCAGATGCATTAAGTAGGAGACAGTTGTTGCTTACAACAATGCAGGTTGAAGTAGTTGGGTTTGATGAACTCAAGAATTTGTACCCTGAGGATCCTGATTTTGCTGAAGCATGGAAAGCTTGTAAAGAACCTGTTGCTGTAGATAGAACCAATTGGTTAGACTATTTGATTCAGGATGGCATGTTGTTCAAAGGTAGTCAATTGTGCATTCCAAGGAGTTCCATGAGGGAAAATCTGATTAAGGAGAAACATAGTGGAGGGATGGCAGGACATTTTGGTCGGGATAAGACCATTGCCATTCTTAGAGAACATTATTTTTGGCCTCAAATTACACAGGATGTGAAGAAGTTTGTACAGAGTTGCCAGGTTTGTCAAGTGGCCAAGGGGTTTAGTCAAAATACTGGCCTATATCAGCCATTGCCTGTTCCATCAAGGCCATGGGAGGACATAAGTATGGATTTTGTTCTTGGATTGCCAAGGACACAAAGGGGTAATGACTCAGTATTCGTGGTGGTTGATAGGTTCTCCAAAATGGCACATTTCATTCCATGCCATAAAACTCATGATGCTGTCCATATTGCAGACTTGTTTTTCAAAGAGGTGGTAAGACTACATGGTCTTCCAAGAAGTATAGTTTCTGACCGAGATACTAAATTTGTGGGGTATTTCTGGAGGACATTGTGGAAGAAGTTGAGAACAGACTTGAAATTCAGTTCCACGCATCACCCACAGACTGATGGCCAAACAGAAGTGGTAAATAGAAGTCTGGGCAATTTGCTGAGATGTTTAGTTGGAGATAAGCCCAAGGGATGGGATTTGATTCTACCACAGGCAGAGTTTGCTTATAATAACTCTGTAAATAGGAGTACTGGAAAATCACCATTTCAAATTGTATATGGAAATAGCCCAAGGACTGCACTAGAATTGAGGAAGATAGAACAAGGGGAGAGAACAAGTGCTGAAGCTGAGGATTTTGCTGAACACATCAAGCATCTACATGAGGAGGTCCAAGCACACATTATCAAGATGAATCAAGAGTATAAAGCTAGGGCTGATCAAAGGAGAAGACATAAGGAATTCCAAGTAGGGGATCTTGTCATGGTGCACTTACGAAAAGAAAGATTTCTAGTTGGTACTTACAACAAGCTGAAAATGAAGAAATTTGGCCCTTGCAAAATTTTGAAGAAACATAACTCAAGAAATGCATATGAGGTGGAGCTGCCAGATGGTATTCACATTTCTCCCATTTTCAACATTGCAGATTTGAGAGAGTATCATGATGATGGTACTGATGAGGAGCTGGTTTTAGAGCCATGTCCAATTCCTGCTTCTAAGAAGGAGGAGATAGAAGACATTCTAGATCATCGTGTGGGTAGGAGTACCAGAAACAGGCAATATGAAGAGTATTTGGTCAAATGGAAAGGACGACCGATCGAAGACTCAACTTGGATTTCAGCAGCTGAGGTTTCCCATTTGGGATTTCCTCTACCATCCATAAAGTGACAGGGTCACTTTTCAATCTACCCTGGGTGTCTGATGCAGGAGCATCCAGAGGTATAAGGGCAATCCTGTGTCACCCAAAAAAAATGTACTTAGACTTAGTTTCTATTTTATGTCTTTGCATTTTTGGATACCCATTTGGCTCAAATAAAGGTTCCAACTCTCATAGTTCAACTATCAGTGCATTTAAAAATCCCAAAAAAATAGGAGCATGCAATTTGACCATCATTTTGGTGACCTAGAAGGTGTGACTTGGCCAGATGAATGTAATCGAGATTTAGAGCATTCCAAAAAAAGAATCAGGTCAAAAGGCCCCACGGTTTGAAAGTTATTGCAGTTTTTTGGGTTTTGGAGACCCCCTAAGAATGCTTCAAAGTCAGGTTTGGGGCATTAAATGACCTCGAAAAGGGTCGAAAAATGGGGGACGAGCAAAGCTGGTCCATAGGGCTATAGAGCGCTTCGAGAGCTTTTCGAAAATGTAAACGGTTCGTCAATCGGAGTTACAGTTCAAAAGTTATGCCTCCCGGAAGTTCGGCTACCGTTTCTGGATTCTTCTAGAATTGCACCGACTTCTAACGCAGCTTCCGGAACCTTCTATTTTGTCGGTGGATGCCTACTAGCACTTTCTAGAATGTACTCCTAGTCCTTAACCCTTCAGGGTCTATTTAAGGAGATTTCTGGCATTGTAAAAGGCAGTTCGGATGGGAGCTTGAGAGGAGGTGCTAAAAGGAGAAATATTCTCCAGATTTATGCTATTGTAAGCCCGCAGGGCATGTTTTGAGTTTATTTTCTCTGCACTGTTTGTACCAGCTTATTGTCTCAGTTAATATAATTTCCCCTTTCTATTGTGTCTATTCTGGTTGTTGGGTTGTGTCCCCATCACTAGCATTGCTACATACCTTTTCGCCTTTCTTCTTCATTAGCTTCAGTTTGTGGTGAACTCCATCCTTTGTTAGAGAGTATGTGTTTGCATGACCATCATGTACTGCATGCCTATCAAACTGCCACTTTCTACCCAACAATAGATGGCAAACATCCATCAGAATAATATCACAGAGAACTTCATCATGGTAAGTCCCAATTTTGAACTTGACTAAACATTATTCACTTACTAGGACCTTATGATCATCCTTCACCCAAGCGATCTGATAGGGCTGGGGGTGTTCTCCCTCTTGAGCTTTAGCTTAGAAACCATCTATTCTGATACCAAGTTATCAGTGCTACCACCATCAATGATCACATTGCAAAATTTATTGTCACACTTGCACCTGGTACAGAATAGACTCTTACTTTTTCCTAGTTCAATCTCACCACTTAATAAGACCCTTTCATTTACTAAAGTCTCTCCTCTTTTTGCATCCTCTGAATGTGATGACTGTGCATCCTCATCCACATGAGCAACCCTAGCTTGGCCTTCAGTTCTCCTATTCATCCTTCCTTGACATTGAGGGCATTCAAAGGCATGATGACCTTCTTCATTGCAATGGAAATAGGTACCACAGAAGCCTCCTCTTCCTTGTCCATGCCCTCTACCTCTTCCTCTCTAATTTCCAAAGTCTTGATCATGGGAGCAGTTGAAACCCTCATTCCTCTGGTTCCTGCTGGTACCCACATCTTTATTTTTCTTTTGGGTCTCATTTCGACCTCCAGATGACCTACCACTACCCCTTCCTCCTTGACCGTGCCCTCTTTGTCTTCCTTCAAACCTTTTATTTAGTTTCTCTTCAACTCGTAGGGAAAATTGGTACGCTTCTTCAACATTGATCATTCTTACCAGACTTAATTCCTCCTGGATGCTAGGTCGCAACCCATTGATATAACAAGAAACCTTCTCTTTATTTTCTTTTTCATGCCCAGCTCTAATAAGAAGTCAATAAAAATCCTCCGTATATTCCTGGACTGATCTTCCTACTTGCTTCAACCCATGCATCTTCTTAAATAGATCAAGGTCATAGTCAATAGGAATGAACTGCTTCTTCAATTTGTCTACCATGTGATCCCACCTTGTGATCTTATCCTTTCCTCTTCTATTTCTTTCCAATTGAACCTCTTGCCACTAGATCTTTGCATGGCCCTTTAGTTTGGCCTTTACAAATTTAACCCTATCTGGATCCTTGATATCCTCATATTCAAAGTACTCTTCCAGTTCATTGATCCAGTCGATCAACTCATCTGGTTTTAGATTTCCTGAAAATACACCCACATCAATTGTAGGTCTTTTCCCAAACTTAGCAATGGCCTTGAAAAGCCTTTCCTCTTCCTGATTCAGAACTTCCCCATCAACTTCCCCTTCTGGTCCAAATTTTTCTTCATTGTCGTCCTCACTTTCATTGCTTGCAGCAACATTTGCTCCCCTACGGAGCTCCTCCTGTAATGCTTGGACTTGGCTTTGGAGGGCTCTAACCTCCTTAGGATTAATAGCTCTGGACCTTTCACCACTCTCTCTTCGTGGAGGCATATTCTTAACTCAAACCCACAACCACACAGTCTTGGTGCAAACTGCCTCACAGTTGGCACTCTGTCTACACACTCAGGAAAACCCGCTATGATACCACTTGATGGGGACACAACCCAGCATAGAATGGACACAATAGAAAGGGAAAATTTTATTTACTATGAGAATATGCTATTACATGCAATACAAGGGAAACAAACTTCAAAACATGCCCTATGGGCTTACAATAGTAGAAATTAGGAGATAATTTCTTCTCCCAGCTCCTTCTCTCAAACTCCACTCCAAATTGCCTTTTACAATGCTAGAAATGTCCTTAAATAGACCCTAAAGGGTTAAGGATTAGGAATACATTCTAAAAAGTGCTAGTTGGCATCCACTGACCAAATAGAAGATTCTAGAAGCCACGTTAGAAGTCAGCGCAAAATTAGAAGAATGCAAAACGGTAATCAAACTTTCGGGAGGCATAACTTTTGAACCGTAGCTCCGATTGACGAACTGTTTACATTTTTGAAAAGCTCTCAAAGTGCTATATAGCCCTATGGACAAGCATCACTTGTACCCCATTTTTCAGCCTCGTACGAGGTCATTTAATGCCCTAAATCTGATTTTGAAGCATTCTTAGGAGGTCTCCAAAAATTGGAAAACTGTAATAATATTCAAACCGTGATGACTTTTGACCTGATTCTTTTTTTTGAATGCTCTAAATTACAATTACAATCATCTGGCCAATTTACACCTCCTAGTTCACCAAAATGATGGCTCAATTATATACTCCTATTTTTGAGGCATTTTTACGTATCCTATGGTGCTCAAATACTCTAACCTAGAACACTGATAGTGGAACTGTGAGAGTTGGAACCTTTATTTGACCCAAATGGGTATCTAGAAATAAAAACACATGAAATAGAAACTAAGTCTAAGTAAATTTTTTTTTGGGTGACACAGGATTGCCCTTATACCTCTGGATGCTCCTGCATCATATGCCCATTACACTGGTCACATAATTGGATCCTAAGAGGTTTACCTATCTAGGTTTTGCAGAGACTAACGAGAAGTGTAGCCTTATCATTAGCCTGGGTTCTTGGTGAATTGTGTCCATTATTGGAGATAGCTACCCATAGATGCAATCTTACCCTATATACTTGGTTATTAAAACACTGTTAAATAAAGAGCCAACAAAATGGTGATTCTATTGGGACTAAAAATTGCATGGTCAATTTTGAGTACCATTGAGAATTCAAGCCCCATAAATGCTTTTTGATGAGATTGTACCCAGTTGTACCCTTGAGTCCTATGAGGTTTTTAATGATTCTAACACCTTCCATTTAGCCCATCCACTTGTTTCATGAAGTTAAATCATCATTCTAAGCTATTCCGTGAAGTCTTGTTTTGAGCAAATTCCTAATTTGCATTTTCACCTATGCCAAATAGCAATAGGACCTATGTTTGCAAGTGAATATCTCACACCCAGAAATGTTTCATGACTTGCCATTTTGGGAGCGTTTAATTTCCATATCCTAGAACCTATGTTTCAAATTTTGAGTTATTTTGAATCCATTTGACTAGGTTTTGAATCCCTCAAAGTTGGTTAGTTATCAATGTCATGCTGATATGAAATGTATAGATTTCTAGGAAGCCCTGTTTGACGTGTTATAATTTTGACCCAATTGACCAAAATGATAAAATTCCTTTTGCATTGCATTGTAGAGGTTAGAGACTTGTTATGTTTCAAGTTTTAACTTATGAAAAATCCATTTGATTAGTTTTCGAGTGCGATTCCAAATGCAATTTCTATCTTTTTACTAGTGTCAACATTTGCAGATTTGTGAGGACCTCTATTTGGGATGTTATAATTTGAAATCTATGATAGTTGAGGTTGAATGGATTGTACCACTACTTTTTCCTCTAAAAATACTAACAGTGTGCCAATTTTCAAGTCATGATGAATCCATTTGCACACTTTTCTAGGTCAATTCCATTCGCAAAAATTGATTTTTAGACATTGTTTCCAGTCTGCAAAATCCAAGTAGCCCACTTTGACTACTCGTCATTTGCGTCCTATTATTATTTTTGGGCCCAAATTTTAGATTTATAATGTCCTCATGATAGAGAACCAATGCCCCAGTTTTTGTCTTCCCAAATTTCACTTTACCTAGTTTTTGAAGCTGATTCTGAACCCAATTTAGTGTTTTCTGACATGTTTTCTTACAAGCAGTTCTGAGAGGTCAACTTTGACAAAAAATATCTTTTGACCTCAAATTCTCCATGAGATGAGATTCGATGGGGTAAGAGAGTGTGGAACAAAGAATTAGTGTGCCAATTTTTAGAGCCTGATCAGGTGTTCTGATAAGTTTTTAAGGCCAGTCAAAGGACCTCTTGACACAAAATTGGCAATTTGAAAAAGGATGTAAAATGAGCTTCTAATTCACTTTTAGTGGTCAAATTTGTTTCAAATCAGTGCCAAAGGGTGAATAAGTCAGTTTTGCAATTCAGTCGTCTGGAAATGAATTTTTTTTAGCCGGACCCATTTAGGGGCCTGACTAAATTCACGAAAATGTTAAAGGAGGCATGAAATCTTATCAATCAGAAGGATTCCATCAAAGCAAGATCAAATCCAAGGGTGAGGGAGAAAATCTTTCTTGCTTCAAGATGAGATTTCAATAATACTCTATCAATGGAAAAGGACCTGGGATATTTGTGATATATGTTTCTAGCATGTTCTCCATATTCTATTGGTCAGACAATAAGTAAAAATTCAATGTGCATATTACTTTTTTTCTTGCATTTGAATAGATTGAGAATGAAGTTACAAAGTTTTGTTATCGAAGTGGAAATGAATTCAATTGTGGAGGGCTCACTATAAGATTTCCTTATGGTGTTGTTGGCTATGGTGGGCATTATCATTCAATCCTTCTTTTTTCATACACCAGGCATCAAGGTGGTTATTCCTCAGAGCCCCATGTAAGAAAAAGGATATTTTGGTCTTGAGGATGCAAGTAGTGACAATCAACATATAAGTGATCTTAAGATCAATGCATCAGCACCTATTGGTAAGATAAATAATGATACATTTGCAAGACATTGGAATCATCTTAATGGAGACAATGAAAGAAACTTTGATTCATATTCTGCATGTTTCATTGATGGAATTAATGATGTGTCTTCAAGTGATGATTCTGATTCTTTTTCTTCACATGATGAAAGTGTTCTTGACAGTGGTGTAAGAAATGGTTTTAAAGTGTATGATAACGCTTTGTATGATGAAAATCTTGATGATGTTCAACAAGGATCACTACATGGAGTTATTAACCCTTTGTTTGAAGACGACATGGATGGTCCAGATTCAGTTAAGGAGGATCTTAATGATGATACTTTATCATACTACTATGAGAAATCAGATTGTTCTTCTTCTGAGTATGATGGTGAAAGCATTGATGAGATTGCATCTCATGAGATTGAGAACAAGGTGTTTGATAAGGTCGTTAATGAAAATCATCATGCACCTTGTAATGATTTTTATGATGAACTTTCTAATGTGAAAACTAATCTGTTTGTTGACTATGAAGAATCATTTGAAGACTATGGATTAGTTTCATATTTTGATATGGATTACAAGTGTGAATATAAGTTTGATTACTCCTCTGAGATCAATCTGGTATGAGTGATTGTTTTCCCCATAAGGATACATAAGGATACACAATTTAAAGGTATGAGTGATCGTTTTCCCCATGTTGAATATGATGCATTTAGATTTGAGATTGATAGCATGCTTGATTCATTAAATGAAGAGAATTTTTAGTTGTAGTCTGATATTTTTAGGCATGTTGATCAGAGCTTTCATAATGAGCAAAGGGTTGAAAATGAACCTAGTTTTAATATGCATTGTGAAAGTCAAGGTTCAGATTCAATTTTGTTGAGTGAGTTGATTCAGAATGATAATTTTATTAGCAAAATTGAAGGACAAATATATCTAGTTTACCTCATGCATGTTCAGATAGAAATCATGTTTATGATAGAGGTAAACAATTTTGTTGAAGTTTAGTGGCCCAAGGCCATCGTTTGTACATAATCTTAGTTCTAGTTGTCGTTTTCTTTCAATAAATCTATTCGTGAGAAGTTTTTATTGTTTTGTGAATGGTCTACTTCTCCCAAAGACCCAAATCCTTGCCATGCCTAAAAGGGACATGCATCCCTAGACAGAGCCACTATTGGCGCTCAAAATTGTAGCCTAAATTTTGAACGTCGTTAAGAAAATTGAGCCCTATGAGCATTTTTAAATGATATTGTACCTAGATTTACCTTTGAACCCCAAGTGGAATTTTATGTTTCTAACACCCTTCATCCAGCCTATCCATGTATTCCATGAAGTTGAACTAACATTTCAAACCATTCTACAAAGTCCCATTTTGAGCTAGTGTCAAAATTTGCAATTTTTTTGAAGTGTCAAATAGCGACCAGAGGCCCAATTTGCATTTGAATTGAGAAGGTCTAATAGTCGAGTTAGGGAATTGTTTTATGGACTCCATAAAAGGGAAGAACATTTTTCTTTATCATGGAATGTAGTGATATGAATTTATGATCAATGATAAGTAGTAAAGAATACAAATGAAAATTTGAGTAGAGCAGAATGGAAGTGAAGAAAACTTCATTACCAAGGTTTTGCTAAGTGATCCAAGGTTTGGTATTTAGATCCAAGATTCATGACTTGGTCTACAAGCTTTGAAAATGATTGGTCCAATTGATAGGATAGAGGAAAGAACAAAGGAAAGAAGAAGATAATATTAAACTACTTATTTGAGTAGCGAGATCTTCTTGTAGTTGAAATTGCATGTTTGGGCATTGGGCTCTTCTTGCATACATTATATCACAACTCCTAACAAGGTTGGTACAACTCCTAACAATGTTGAAATCTCCTAATAGGGATTCAAAGTCTCCTAGCATGGACTCATTATACTAAATATTGTAATAGACTCCTAATAGGGTCCATCCTGTAATAATGAATATTTATATTAGTACATTATCTTGTGGGCATCATTCTCACCAAGGTTTTCCCTCTAATCAAGGGTTTCCATAGTCAACATATATGGTGTAATTGTCTATGAGCATTGTATTATGGTTGATGTTTACTTTGGTTAAATGGTTAAGTTTGTTTAAAGAAGATAAATATTTTAATTTTTGAATAAATAATTCACACCCTCCCTCCCTCTCAGTTATCTTGGTGGAATATTATTTCTAACAATTGGTATTAGAGCATTAGGTCCTTGAAGACAAAGTTTAATATCTTTGGGAGATCCATGGTGAACATGTTCAAGAAAGATAGTCTGAAATTTGATGTAACAAACTATGACTGCTGGAAGTAAAAGATGAAGACACATTTGTTGTGTATGGGTTCGGGATATTGGATCTTGACAAAATCAGTGAAGACAATCATTGAAGAAAAGCATTTGGAAATTTGTGCCAAAGTAGAAAGAGATCTTTTAATGTTTGACATGAGAGTTAGAGAAGCACTATTGACTATACTTCCTAAAATTGAGTGTACAATCAGGTAAAATCACTTTCTACTTTAAATTTGATTTGGAAAGCTTTGGAAAATAGCTTTGAAGGTGATGCACATTCTAAGAAGTTGAGGCTACATAATTGGATTTGTGCATTTGAAGATGCTAAAATGATGGAATATGAATCTATAAGAACATATATATGCAAGATATTAGAAATTACTGTAAGTACTAAAGCTCAAGGAGGAACCAAAGAATATGATGAGGTTATATGGAAGATTTTGAAGACTCTAACACTGCCATTTAAGTCAATAGTTTAGATGATATAGTTGTTAATATCATACACCAAAGATTTCACAAAGGAGACATTTCTTGGAAGACTTGAAGCAGTTGATAATGAACTTGGAAAATCCAAAGAATTGACTAGAACAAAGATAGCTTTCAACATGCCTTGAATATTCGACCTAACTTATCAAAGAGCACAAGTGCAAGAGGATATTTTCCTAGCAACACTAGATCTAAAGAAGACAAAAAGATTGAAGAAGGAGTAGCCCTTTTGGTAAGAAGAGAAAAAGGAGGTAAGAAAATCTTTAAATTTTGGACTTGTGATGAATATGGCTATTATGCATGTAAGTGTCCTAAAAGGGAGAAAAGGTATAAGGGAAATCATAAGCCTAGAAAAGATAGAGAATGTTTGTATGAAAATGAAGATAATGATTCTGATGAACAAGAATTAAATGCTAGTGATGACAAAATTGTATGTATGGCAATTAAAGAAGAAATTCCAAAGAAGGTAGCTTTGGTATCACAGGTTGAAAGGAAATATAATTGGATAATTGACACTGGTGAATCACATCATATGACTAGTGACATGAACAAGTTTTTCAACTTCAAAATTCAGGATGCAGGAATTGTAAGAGATGGAAACAATGCAACATGGCAAGTAAAAGGTATTGGATCTATAAATATTGATGGTAAAACTAATACTAACTATGTATACTTTTTTGATGGTTTAAAGCATAATATTTTGAGTGTTGTACAACTAGTAGACAAAGGTAATTGCAGTTAACAGAAAAGACATGCATGATTAAAAATAAAGATGGAAAGGTAATTGGAACATGAACTAGATTTAGAGGTAACGTATTTCATTTGAATCCTAATGAAATGACATGTTTGGTTACAAAGGTAGATGAAAGTTGGTTATGGCATAAGAGATTTTGTCATATAAACTTTGACAATATTGTGAGAACTAGTAGAATGTTTGCAGTTAGAGATTCACTGAAGATTGTAAACCTACTAACACAATTTGCAAGGACTGTGTTTTGGAAAAGCATAACCGAACTTCTTTTCCTAGAAATAAGTTTACCACTACAAAAAAGTTGGAGATTGTACACATAGATCTTAGCAGTCTTACAAAGACTAAAGGACTCTACGGTGAATGGTATTTTATGATTCTAGTTGATGATTTTTCTAGAATGATGTGGGTTGCATTTCTTAAAGATAAATCTAAGGCATTTGACAAGTTCAAGATATTCAAGAAAAGAGTTGAGAATGAATCTAGTATGAAGATTAAATATTTAAGATAAGATAGAGGAGGAGAATTTACTTCAAATAGTTTAACATGTTTTGTGAAGAAAATGGAATTAAAAGACAACTATTAGCTCTAAAAACCCTTGAACAAAATGGTATTGCAGAGAGAAGGAACAAGTCTATTACAAAAGCTACAAGAGCTATGTTAGTAGAAAATGATGTATCCAAGACATTTTGGAGAAAATTAGTGAATACAAAAGTCTACACTATGAATAGAGTAAAAGTCAAGAAGGATATAAATAAGACACCTTATGAACTATGGTTTGGTCACTCACCTACAACTAAGTATTTTAGAATATTTGGAAGTAAGTGTTACATAAATTAGATGATGACATTGGTAAGTTTGATGCTAGAAGTGATGAAGGTATGTTTCCTAGTTATTCATTGAAAACCAAGGCTTATAGATGTTATAATTGAAGAACTAAGACTATTATGAAAAGTACAAATGTGAGAATTAATGAGAGATTCAGATTACAAGAGAGAATAGTTGATTACAATTCAAATGATGATGTTGTTACTAAGCCAAAGAATGATGAGGTATTTCTTGAGACTAACAATAATTTTTAGAGTGAAGGAGAGCCAAGAAAGGAAGAAAGCTCAAAACATTTAGCAAAGCTAAGATTTTAAATAGAAACTCCTACTTTAGGAAAGAACATGATAAAGAATCACCCATCCAAACAAATCATCGAAAGCAAAGACAAAGCTATGATGAAAAGAAGCAGAGTAAATGAAGAACTATGCTTAATATCTCAAGTTAAGCCTAAGAATATAGATGAAGCATGTAAAGATAATTATTAGAAGCAAGCTATGAAAGAAGAATTGGATCATATAGAAAAGAATGAGACATGGGAATTGGTCCCCAGACCAAAAAACAAGAATGTGATAGGAACTAAATGGGTATTCAGGAAAAAGATGAATGAACAAGGAGAAGTTGTAAGAAACAAAGAAATAATGATATGTAAAGGTTACCCACAAAAAGAAGGAATATATTATGAGGAGACTTATGCTCCAATGGCTAGAATAGAAGCAATAAGATTATTCTTAGCCTATGTAGCACAAAAGAAATTCAATGTATATCAGATGGATGTCAAGTCGACATTTTTGAATGGAGAACTTAAAGAAGAGGTATACATTGAGTAGCCTAAAGGATATCCTTTGAGAGATGACAAGGACATTATATGAAAACTAAGGAAAGCATTGTATGGATTAAAGTAAGCACCCATAAACTGGTATGCAAGGTTAGACAAGAATTTGACAAAGCTTGGATCTAGCAAAGGTATGGTAGTTAGTAATCTACATTAGAAAGAAATTGATGATGGTTTGATGATTTTGGTAATATTTGTTGATGACATTATATTTGGAGGAAATGATGAAGAAAGTAAGAAGTTTGTAGAAGGGATGAAGAAAGAATTTGAAATGAATATGATAGGAGAGATGAAATATTTCCTAGTATTGTAGATTGTATAGAATAAAGAAAGAATATTTATTTCTCAGACTAAGTACTTGAAGGATTTACTGAAAAAGTTTGGTTTCAAAGAATGGAAACCTATTGGAACACCTATGGTAACTAGACACAAGTTATCAATGAAGGATGAGACACCTACTATTGAGTAGAAGAAGTATAGATCTATGATTGAAGGATTGCAATATCTAACTCATAGAAGGTTGGATATAGAAAATGTAGTTGGAATTGTTTGCAAGATTCTAGGCTGATCCTAGAGAAGCACATTATGCAACAATCAAAAGGATATTTAGATATCTAAAGGGAACATCTAAGTTTGGATTATGGTATGATAGATCTAATGATTTTAATCTAAGTGATTATATTAATATAGATTGGGTAGGTAGTATGGATGAAAGAAAGAGCACCAGTGGAGGAGCTTTCTTTCTTGAAGGAAGATTGGTTCTTGGTTAAGCAAGAAGTATGATTGTACATCTAAAAGTACAACAAAAGTAGAGTATATTGCAGCAATAAATAATTTCAATCAAGTCATTTGGATGAAGAAGATGCTAAAGGATATAAGGATAGAAATTTGTGAACCTATTGTTATACATTGTGACAACACAAGAATGATAAATATGTCTAAGAATATAGTGTTTCATTCAAGGACTAAGCATATTTCTATTAAGTATCATATGTTAAGAGAAAAAGTTGCAGAAAAGGAAATCAAATTGGAGTGTGTGAGAACTAAAGAGAAAATTGTAGATATATTCACTAAGCCTCTTCCCAAAGAAACTTTTGAGTATTTGTGAGGTATGCTTGGGGTTATGCCCCTTCCTACATCACAGTAAGAAGATACAAGAGTGCATCAATCCAGGGTAAAAGAGAACCATTGTTGTCTAGAATGAATATTGATGCTTCCTTAATGGGGGAGTATCTATGATGGAGAGAGTCATCTAGGACTCTTGTTGATTTTGTTTTGAATAATTTCTTTTGACAATCGATCTAGCAAGTATGAGTTTGATGTAGTAGAGTTGGTTACCTTTGACATTGATGTCAATGGGGGAGAAGTTTGGCATGAAAAACATTATGCTAAGGAAGAAGTTTGGCATAAGCACAATATGTGGAATGATGGTTTGGTATAGAGTACATTGAGGTATATAAATAGGGGAGTATGATTGATGAAGAGGATTTGGAGGTGAATAGTTTTTTGTTGGTATTCTTGGAACTATATGTTTTTCATCTATGTTTCCATCAGTGCCAAAAGGGGAGATTGTTGCAAGATTGGAGAAATTGTTGGAAGATTTATTGGAAGCATGAATGTTGATGGTATTCCTATAGAAGAGTACTACTATGATGATATGTTACATTTGTGACTGAGTTTGCCATTGATGTCAACGTAGCAATTTTTTGTGGTATCTGATAAAAGAACAATAAAAAGATCAAGTTTGTATGGATGGCTAGTTGAGCATTATGGCCACCCAAGGTTATGAGAGATACTTGTGAGTATACTTCTGACTATCAATTTCTCCTCCATAAATAGATTTCTCAATGCTTCTAGGTCCTTCCATATTTTTCTTCTTAATCAAAATCATCGATGTTAGGTTTATAATAGAATTCATTCATACAATGAATTTAGACATAGAAAATATAACTTGACATGGAACTTTTTGCCCAACCTTGTCCTTCTTCAATTTCTTTCATTAGATCTTTCTTGATTGTCTCCACCATTGATCTTCCAAAAAACTTTGACTCTTGTAATAGACCTTCTCAAACTTTCCAAATGTCCATCAAAAGTCAGCTTCAGATTCTAATTTCTCAAACTTTCATTTGGTTGTCACTCACTAAACATTACTTTTACTCAAACAATGTATAACTTAGTTAATATTGACTTTCTCAGGCAACATTTTGTTCCTCATTCCTATTCTCATCCACACAAACAATACTATAGTCACTTGATGAATACAGACTCCCTTCATTACCCTTGTGACTTGGTTAAGCTTGTGATCTTCAACACATTATAATAAAAAATGATTGCAAAACAATCAAACCAATATTATATAATTATTTTCCAGCTTGTTGAGTTGTTGTTTTGTACAATGGTTAATGGCAAGAATCCTTTCGAACTCCTCTCTTGAAAAGCTAATCCAAGGATCAACTCCAAGGTTTTAGGTGATCTTGTGACCTATTGGAATCCACTCAGTTGAAGATAAATGTGAATGTTCATGAGGAGGCCTTTGCTAGTTCAAAAACATCAGATAAGATGTAGAATTTGCTTACTATCAAAAGAATAAAACATACACAAAAAGAACAATATTTTTGTATTTTTAAATAAATGTAATATAATAATGCAAATATATGAATTTCTAAATTAAAAAAATGTTTGTAAAATAAAATAATGAAGGTAGGGTAACAAGAATTTTAAGAAAATAACATGAAAAGTAAAATCCTAATGGACATAAACTACGAAAACAACACGTTTGTAAGTTAAATTTTTGAAAAGATCGGTAGGTAACCAATGAAAGTAGGAGTAGCACTTCCTTAATTCCACTAATGCAATCATCAATGGGAGTTTAGTAGCTATAAGATGTTTCACTTTTCATCAAATCACAAGGCCACAAAAAGTGCACTCATGTGAGAGAAAAAAACTATCTAGGAACAAGATGATGACCTCTTCTCAAACTAAGTATGTCAACAGAGTTTGTAAAACCATAGAAAAAACTAGAATTAAAATATTGCACAACTAGAAATAATGTAATAAACCTTTGGCTCAATTACATCCCATGAACATACATTCACAAAATATAACACACTTAGGAAAGAATCATTACACTCCAAATGCGAGAACTAAAAGCATATTTTATTGCAAAATAACAACGGCCTTAATTACATATTACAATCTAGAATTTATAAGAAATATTCTCCTCAATTTGTGTTGAGAGTGAGAGATATCTTTATGCAAAAATATGCTTCTAAACTAATAAAACAAATCTATTTATGTACAAAATATCTAACTAACTAGTGCTAAGTAGGACTTTATCCATTTTATATCATTAATTGGATGCATGAGCCTTTACATGTAATAAAACAAAGAAATAATGAGAGAATAAGAAAGAGAAAGCCTTTAGTTGAGGTAGAAATGACTGGAAGTGAAAAAAATAGAAGCTCCATCTTCGCTAGGCATCTATAGGAGTCAAATTGTCATTAGAATGTGTTTCTGATGTGTGGAAAGCTCTAATTTTAGAAGTGGCAATTAACTATTGGTGCACCTCTAAGTTCTTCAAAACCTTCTAGAACACTACTAATAAAATTCACCTATGCACTAGTGCACCTAGCATAGCTAGTGCACCAGCGCACCTCAGAAATAGACTCCAAAAAATGCAAAATTTTACTAAGTGTCAAAATTAAAATTCTGGCATATGGGTTTTGTTCCCCTTTATACTAGAGCTATGTCTGGATATTTTCCCTTGAATTTCTTGATTATCTCGGTGACTTAAGCCGAGTCTAGAAAATCTAAGGAATTATATTTATCTTTCACTTTTTGCTTGTAGTTGCCCATTTTTGGTGTAAATAAGTATTTACTCATTACACTTTACTTAAGTTTAATTAAGTTAATGTATTATTTTATTATTTCTTAGGTGAGACACTTAGGAGTTTGTGTAGTATTAAGATTTTTCATGTTGACAACACTGGAGTAAGCAACTCTAATTCAACACATGGTGTCTACAATACTGGAATTTGCATAATTAACTGAGTTGTCGTGTAGACAACATAGTTATTCACATTCCTAATTTAGGACATGGTGTCTACAACATAATTTTGCGTGCTACAGCTTTGTAGGCTTATCCTCTCATCATCACACTTACTCCTATGTGGACATGTGTCTAGTTGTATGACTTATCATGTTGTTGATTTCTAAGCATTCTTTATACACTCCTAGTTTACTTTCACATTAAATGAATATCATATCATCATTCTGATTATACTCTTTTTGGTCTACTATTGTGTTTGTGCTTGAGTTCCTTGGTCTTGCATGAATTTTTCCCTAAGAAAAATTCTTGCATGGTATCAAAGCTTCAAAAATTTCTCTTCACATAGCTATTTGAGACCATTCTTTCTTTAGAATCTCGACCCAGATCCAAAGAATTCACAGATATTAGGAGTGTCTAGAGCCAAAATAGTCCTTGCCATTATGTCTAGAATGTTGATTTAGTGAAAATTGACTATAAATTTGCCTATATTATGTCAAAGTCAATTTTGAGGCAATTTTTTTTGCAAACCAGCACCCGAAGGCCCGATTTGCAATTCTAGTATGATCATCTATTAGATCTATAATTTAATTTTTAGATTAGATTTATTTTCTTTGCAATATTTTCATGCTTCTTTTTTGGAATTTTTTTTAGCCCCATTAGGCTTGTAGAGAATTTTTTTTGCAAGAACTGGGCTATGATACCCTAGCCCATGCAAGCCAAATATTCCATCAACATCTTTATTTTCTAGTGGATTTAATATATGGGTGAGCACTGAATTTTACATTCTTTGCCATGCCTATACACTCAGCAGTTCCAACATACCATGCTAGCTATTTTTTTTATCATCGTAGCTTATACTTTTGAAATGCCTTAGAGTTCTTTCTACCTACACATGTGGGACTAAACAAATGTCCCCTCTGGCCGTCAAAACAATTAGGCACCCGCAAAGCTCCTAACATGGCAAGTTCCTAGCCACTCTGTGTAGGATCCCCATCCATCATAAATTTGATTTAACTGGTGGCATTTTTGACATCATGCATTCTCTGTCAGCAAAAAACTCAACCCCACCGATGATAAGAAACTCTAGCACCCGCTGCTCCTTTCTCGACGAGCACTATTGGTGCCACATCAGTGCTAGTACAATGCTAGTCATTAGTGAAGGACACATAGATCACTAGACAATAGCATAGCATCTAAGCAAGATAGCACCATGCGGTGCCACCAAAGACATCCTCCACGTGGATAGATGACCACATCACTGAAGCTCCATCCACATGGGCCCCATGTTAGTAGCCATTTAGCAGCCACATAGGTGAACGTGCAAGTAGGCCATGTCTAATTTTTCTATACCAATCTGTACATTCTTTATAGTTGTATAACCATATAGTGCTAATGTAAGCAGTGATATCATCCAAGGGACTCATTTTTGCTGATGCCATCATTTTTACCGGCCTAAATTTGATGGCCATATGACTATCATTCCTAGCCCAATTTGAACTACTGAGATGGCCATTTGACCATCAAATTTAACCTCATCTTTTTCTGATTAGACCCCTCTCTAGATTTATTTTTGATTTGAAAGTCTGACTTTGGGAGGCCATAACTCAATCATCTGGACTCCAAATTAAGTGTAATTTTTTAATATTTTGGGTAGAATTTCCTAAAAAAATTTAATGGTGTAGTTCTTTTCTGGTTTTAATGCACAGATTTATCAAAAAATGCCTCTTTTGTTGACTATACCTGTCTGATCTTGCATTTTGCAACTTCAATTGTTTTGTACAGGTTCATCTGGACTTGAAAAAAAGTTCTATTTTTTTGAAAGTGTGTTATTTTTTTTCTACTTTCTAGATCTACAATCAAATTATAGAGTTGTGTGGAAAAAAATATCACTTTCAAAATTAGGTCCTTTTCTACATCGTAATTCTTTGATATAACTTCATAATTGTTGTATATCTGAGGTACATTGTAATGTTCCAATTTTGAACTCCATAAGGAGGTTGTAAAAGGCAAAATCAAAAGTCGACTAAGGCCAAAATTGGCGAGTGGCCATTGTAAATGCACTACATATAAAGTGCCAAAAGCATCTAAAGTGCCAAAAGCATCTCTCTCTTTTTTCGGGGGGGTTTCTTGATTGAGTAAAAAGGGGGGTATTTCTTGGTGTTGTGCTCCTCTTTTCCTACTATTTTTTTTCATTTCTTACATCATGAGAAATTTCAAGTTTCCAAAATTAACACCACATAACTATACTACATGGTCTATTAAAATGTGGTGTCACTTAATGCATAATGAAGTTTATCAATATGTCGATGGTACCCTTCCTAAACCAACAAGTGATCAAGTATCTAGAAGTGAAATCTTTGCTTAGGAGTCTATAGATGGGAAAGCCCTAGGTAATATTTGTTTGGGGGTTGAAGACAAGATCATCTATTAGAGCCAGAAGTCTCATAGATCCAAGGAAGGTTAGGATACCCTCAAAAACCTATATGTTAAAGTGTTTGAGGAGGATATGTACAAAATTAAAGATGAGCTTGTATCCCTAGATCCTAAGACATTTTATTCTATACAAGATTTCATCATAAAGGTGAATGAATTAAGAATGAAACTTGATGACTGTGGGAGTCCTAATAAAGATGATAGGTTAATCTATCTCATTCATAATAGGATTCCATCCAAGTACTCCACATTTATTATTTATTTCTTCTTACAACACCATAAAGACTACATTAGGGGCTGCCTATCAGAAACTCACTTGTGATCATTATGTTGAACTATTGGATGAAGAAGAAAAGAAGTTGCAATCAATGGGGATTCTCAATTCAACCAAGTCTAAGGTATTGGTGGCCAATAATGAAGGTTCTCAAACTTTAAATAAAGGAAAGGGCAAGAAGAAGAAGTGGAAAAATAACACACAAGAGGATACAAAAAAGACAACACCACCATCAAATCAACAAGGCAAGTCTTCCTCAAATTCAAACTAGAAGGGGGACAATAATAAGGAGAAGAAAAAGTGTGCCTATTGCAAGAAGTTGGGTCATGACGAACATCATAAAGAAACACACTATTCCACTACCTAATGCTTATAAGGAGAAAGGATCTTCATCTTTTGATTCAAAGGGAAAAGGGCAAGCAATTATGGCAAACTCGAGTTCTTCAACATAATGAATTATTGGCTTAGGTGCCTCATATCATATGGGTTCTTCAAAAGGAGAATTTTCTTCATTGAAGCAGTCTAAGGTACCGCACATCTTTGTAGGAGATAATACAAAAATGGAAGTTGAAGGGAAAGGAAATGTGGAGATTGAAAATGGACAATTCAAAGACATTCTCTATGTTTCTAACCTAAGCTCTAATCTCCTCTCTCAATTTAACAAATTACTCTCTTTGGAAATGGAAATAAAGTTGAGTTCCTTCCAGATTTAGTAATTGTGTACACTCTCAAAGATGATTCATTGGTTGTGGTGGGGAAATTTAATCATGACACAAGGTTATATTCTTTCTCCCACTTTGTGCCAAAGTCTCCTTCACATGCTTTATTGAATCAATCTCATCCACAAATCAAATTATGGCATGAGTTGTATGGTCATCTTGCCTTCTACTATCTTCATCAACTTTGCTCACAAAACATGGTCAAAGGTCTACCTATAATCAACTTTTCTAAGGGTGAATGTTCAACATGTTTAGTGGATAAGCATCTAGAGGAGAAGTTTGATAAAGGGAAGTCTTCAATAGCACCGATTATTCTTTAATTGGTTCACATGGTACTAGTAGGTCCTTTTGTAGTTACATTTGTTAGCCAGGGTCACTACATACTTAGTTTCATTGATGAATTTTCATGCTACACATGGGTCTACTTTCTTCATCATAAGAATGAAGTGTTGGACAAGTTTCTAGCCTTCAAGAGTCATGTTGAATAGAAATCAAGGAAATCCATCAAATTTCTTAGGATGGACAATGAAAGTAGATATGTGAACACAAGACTTAAAGACTTTTTCAAACTTGAGGGTATTGATCTTTAGAATCCACTAGCATTTTGTCCGTATAAGATCGATGTTGTAGCATTGAGATTACAAACTCTTAAGTCAATGGAAAGTTGCATGATACAAGCCAAGTCTCTCAATCCATCACTTGAAGTCAAAGCTATAAGAAGTGCCACTCACATACTTAATAGGTCTCCTCATAATGCCTTAGATGGAAAGACACCTTTTGAGGCATGGTGTGATAGAAACTAGTTGTGAGACACTTTAGAGTCTTCTATTGTCCACCATGGGTAAATATATCTTCTAGGGGATGCAAGGAACCACCACCTAGGCCTTGTAATTTCATTGGCTATGAAGATAGTGTTAAGGCATATAGACTTATGGATCATTAGACTCATGAGATTTTTATAGAGAGAAATATACACTTTGAGGAAAGTTCACCTAGCTTATCCTCTAATCCTCTCTGAACTTCATACATTGTGGAAATTGATAGTGACACCAGCAATAGTGGTTCAATAGACTTAGGTATGTGGGATCTTATTGATATTTATAGCGAGAGGTCACAATAGTAGCACATTCCACATGCATATATCACTACAATGATAGGTCCAACATAATAGGGTACACCTAGTCTTCTAGCTCTAGCATTAGAGGATGACTACATAGCATATATTTCAAATTTTTTTGTGGAGTCATACATATTAGATTTGGGAGACATCATTGATGATATACATCTTCTCTTTGATGATGACAATCCATCTTTAGTTGTTGTGAGGGCTCACTTTGACCCTCATGTCCATTCTCTACATGATCGATCTTCATAGGTTGATATGATTGTGGATCCTTATGTACAAAAATTGTAGGAGGTCTCTTTAATATTTTAGGAGAAAATAGATTCTTTGGGATAGGTTATACATCCATCCTTGCTAGATCCAACATTGTTCTTTTTAGTAGCACTAGAAGGGGTGCCAGTTAGTATCAACATAGGGATAGTTGAGCAGGTTTTAGAGGCATCATTCATCATTAGGATTCTTTTTGTAGACATATAGGGAAGTAATCTCATATGTACCTATGGTATTATTTCTTCCAAAGGGGGGGAACATTATTCAATAGTCCTAGACCAGCTTCTACATTGGAGCAGCTATCATTTATCGACACTCTACATTGTGGGGGTGGGGGGGGGGACCTTTTCCTTCTCTAGGAATATGTTCTTCTCATACTTCTCTTTTATATGTACTTGATATATTTTGTAATGGGGGGGGGGGTGTGGGGGTGGGGGGTGGGGGTTGATTACTCCATCCATCCATGAATTTTTTCTTTTCATCTCTCTTTTTGGGGGAGGGTTTTTCCCATGAGCTTTTCCCTCTTTCTCCACTTTATGAGAGATTTCATTTTATTATGTACATGGGTACCTAACATGGCCTAGTAGCTAGGACCCATTATGCATTTCATCTTAGCTTTCATAAGCTTAAGTGCATTACCCTAAGTTGCACTTAAGGGGGGGTGTTGGTGTAAATAAGTATTTACTTATTACACTTTACTTAAGTTTACTTAGGTTAATGCATTATTTTATTATTTCTTAGGTGAGACACTTAGGAGTTTGTGTACTCTTATGAGTAGTCATGTTGACAACACTGGAGTAAGAAACTCTATTCAACATATGGTGTTTACAACATTAGAGTTTGCATAATTAATTGAGTTGTCATGTAGACAACATAGTTATTTGTACTCTTAATTTAGCACATGGCGTCTACAACATAATTTTGTGTACTACACCTTATTAGGCTCATGCTCTCATTACTACACTTATTCTTGTACTTAATGGAGGATAACCCACACCTAGTGGACATGTGCCTCGTTGTATGACTTATCATGTTGCTAATTTTTAGGCATTCTAGAAGCATTCTAGAGGCCTTTATATATAGGCACTCCTAGTGTACTTTCACATTGAATGAATATCATATCATCATTTTGATCATACTCTTTTTGGTCTACTATTGTGCTTGTGCTTGAGTTCCTTGGTCTTGGGTGAATTTTTCCCTAAGGCATATTCTTACACCCACTTCTATATGAGTTCTTACAAAATCTCTAAGTCTTACATCAAGCTCTAACAAAGCTTCTTCCATTCTAAATGTCTCCTTGATATCCTCATCATTAGAAGCTTCTTAAAAAGTCTTTCAAAATTTCTCAACTACTTCTTATATTGGTACTAGCTTCTCTCATTTATCATCATAAAAAATGTTTAGACATGCATCACTATAATGTTTCTTAGCTTCAAAAAATTTATCTTGGGTTTGGTCCTTGAGCCTATGAATTTCAACATGTAATGTCTCCATTACTTTATTACCATTCATAATCTTCTCTATCCAATCATCTATTTTATCTAATTCCTCAATTGTATATACATCCATCAACATCTAGTACCTTTGTCCTTTAATAGACTATGATGCTTGTAAGTCTTTTCCCTAGCTATGCACTTCATCCATCAGACCAAAATCTTGATTCAAATTGGCTACTAGCCTATTTGCATTATCTTTCATAATGTGTCACAACTTCATATTTCCTTTTATAATTAGTACACCTTACTCCTCGAAACTTTCTATCCACTCTTGACAAGCTCTCAAAAATGGATCCAATTGGGCCATACCCCTATCTCTTATCTCAATTATTGTACTCAGAGTCTCCTCCATATGTTTAAGGTCGAAGGGACCAACAATTTTTCTCAAATATCCCTTTAGGATTACATTATGTCTCTTAAGTGTTATAACCATTAGCTTTGTGGTATCCAAGGTAGGCTTTCCAAGAATGACCTTCCTGATTTGATAATCTCCCAAAGTTAATTCTTCAATATTTGAATGTAGAGGAGAGATAGCCACATGAGCAAACAAGTCCTAGTTCTAATCACTTATGATGAAGGTTAATGTATGTGCATCTTTTGGAGGTGAATCAGGCTTCCTTAGGACTTCAATCGATTCCAAACTATCTTCCTCCTCTATAGTGAATTGCTACTTTTTATTTCTTATTACTTCTTTTCTTAGCCACTTTGGGATATACTCTAATGGAGATTTTCTTTTTTGAATATGAAGAAGTCTATTCCCTTTGTATACTCTCTTCCTAGTCTGCACAAGTGCTTGAATTTCTACCTCTTCTAGTTTATCTTGTTGAGGAGAATTCCTCTTCCTTTTTCCCTTACCTTTACCCTTTTAAGATTGATAATATCTAATCGGTCTATCAAGTTGGTGCACCATTTCTAGTCTTACTAGTGATTGGACTATAAATGTAGGCACGATGACATTCGCTCCTCTACCTTTAGCTAGATGATCTTGAGCATGGAAAATCACTATCTCAAGAATTGGATCAAGTTTAGAATGTCTCTTGGTCCAATCATTTGTCAACTTGGTGACATTCCTTGCCCTGTGATTAATGTCTAAGTTCTCATCTTTGTCCATCTTGACATTCATGATAGGTCTTTCACCAATATTATCCTTGTTGAATGATGGATCAAGTAACTTCTTCATATCTTGTTGCACTATCTTCAATGGAATCTTATCTTCAAAGCCTTTTTTTCTAGATACAAAGTCATCCTAAAATAATCCTTTATGTGCACATCATAGTCATTTATTACATTCATCCAGTGATCTTCAAGGGCATCTTCATGATGAAATATTTTACCAACTAAGTGTTGTACTCCCCCAACGTTGTCAAAATATGGCCAAGGAGAATTATACTCATCCAAGCGATATCGATCCCATTCACACTCAAAAGAAGGAATATCTTGCCTTCAATCCACCTAAAAAGGTCCTATGGTCATAGGCCATATCCAACATGTTTTGTGTTGCTTTCTAACTATATCATATGTAGACAAGAGTTGTCAAGAGATCTCTAGGAGAATAAGTCTATCACTAGGATACCGGGGAGCTTCTTAGGGTTGATAATTGTACCTACTACTCTCAAATATGCAAATGTTCAAAATTGGATATTGTTGGTGTAAATATCTATTTACTATTTACACTTTACTTAATTCTAGTTAGGTTAATACATTATTTTATTATTTTCTTAGGTTGACACTTAGGAGCTTGTGTACCTTTATGAGTTGTCATGTTGACAACATAGAAGTGTGCAACTCTAATTTAGCACATAGTGCCTACAATAATATTTTTCATGCTACACCTTTTTAGGCTTATCCTTTCATCATCGCACTTACTCTTGTGCTTAGTGGAGGATAACCCACACCTGGTGGACATGTGCCTGGTTGTAAAACTTATCATGTTGCTAGCTCCTAGGCATTTGAGATGCATCTTAGAGGCCTTTATATATAGGCACTCCTAGTGTACTTGTACATTGAATTGAATACTATATTGTTATTCTAATCATACTCTAGTCTATTTTTGTATTGTGTTTGAGTTCCTTGATCTTGGGTGAATTTTTCCCTAATGAAAATTCTTACATGGTATTAGAGCTAAGGGAGATTCTCATCACATAGCCATTGGAGACTTCGTTGCTTCATTTCTCGAAGGGACCCAATTTAGATCCATACCATTTGAAGTAATTGGGAGTGTCTAGAGCTATAAGGGACCTCACCATTGTGTCCAACGTGATGATTTGGTGAAAATCAACTATAAATTTGCCTACCCTAGGCAAAAGTCAATTTTGAGGCAAATTTTTTTTGCAAACCAAAACTCGAAGGTCCAATTTGCAAGCTAGGTATGGTCTTTTATTTGATCTACTAATTTATTTTTCAGAATATTATTCTGCATTTTTGAAATATTATTTTTAGAAATTATTTTAGCCTAGTCAAGTGTGTAGAGAAATTTTTTTACAAAGGCACTGAGCAGTCACACCCTAGTCCTGCGAGGAATATTCCTCCTGAATATTAAATTTTTATTGGCGGGCGCATATCATTCCAAATCATAGCATAGTAGACCACATTTCCATGGCATATTCCTTATTCAAGGCACTACATATTCTGGCTTGGACACAACAAAAACTTTCTATAATTTGATAGTTCCCAACAAAGTGTGGTGCTTTGTTTCAATATAGTAGCTAGTGTTTTTTATATAACTCTACCTCCACATGATTGAACAATGTGGGACTAAATTAGTTTCCCATCACTAGATTTTCACACATCGTCAGACCTTTCATAAGCCTTGCCACCAGTGATAAAGCCTGATAATTGCATTATTGACTCTGACACCACATTAAGATTTTTGGTCCACCCTCCATGAAGACGCATGGATCAATTTACTTTAGCGACATAGATTAAAGACCCCCCTACAAATAGGCCATGCAGTACTAGTGGCATCACAACACATGGCAACTAGTGTCACAAGTATAGTCCAGTCAGCCAGACTTAACCACTCAACACCTCATTTTCTATACACGTGTACTACTAGCTTGATTGACATATAAGCAGTACGACATCACCAACTAGATTACCACATCTACCATTCGTACTGAGCCACGTCATAGGCCATACAGTGTCATACATGTTAACATCATCAGACATATAGGTGACATCATTGCCACATTAGTAGGGGCCTATGTTATCATTGACGTTAGCAATCTACTAGCCTAAATTTTATGGCCATTTGATCGTCATTCAGAGGAAATTTTGAACTATTGTGATGGTCGTTTGACCATCAAATTTGATCAAATTTAACATAGTGTTTTCCTCTCGGACCTCTCTTCAGATGTAGTTTTGATTTGACAGCCCAACTTTGAGAGGCCATAACTCGGTCATCCAGACTCCAAATCAAGTGCATTTAGAATTTTTTGAACTTTTTAGTGTTGTAGATCTTTTCTAGTTTTGGTGTACAGATTTATCAAAAATAGAATTTTTTGGCGATAGTACCTATCCAATTTTGCATTTTGCAACTTCAAACACTCCGTACGGGCTCATCTGGACTCCTTTTTAGGTTTTTTAAAAAAATTTTTAAAGTGCATTTTTTTTAATCTACTTTTCATATCTATAGTTAGATTGTAGGCTTGTGTGGACAAAAAGACCACTTTCAAAAATAGGTTATGTTTTGCATTGTATTGCTTCATTATTGTTGTATTTTTGAGCTACATTGTAAAATTCCATATTTGTAATCCGTGTAGAGGTTGTAATTAGCAAAATGAAAAGCCCAATTTGTCCATTTTGACAAGTGGCCTATTGTAAACACACTATATAAAGTGCCAAAATCATTCATTTGGGGGGGAATTTTTTGATTGAGTGAAAAAGAGGGGTGTGTACAATGTATTGTGTCTCCTTGATCTTGTGCTCTTGTATTATGTGTTCTTTTTCAAAGTTAACTATACATAATTATGCTACTTCAAAAAAAAAATTAAGGAACCATTGGTAGAAAAAGGCTTACTACATTATGTAACTAGTGCAGAAAAGAAACCTCATGTTGATGCTGATGAAACTCAGAAAGAAGATTGGGAATACAAATAAGAGATGGTCCTAGGAACCTTGTTGAAAAATATCTTTGATCCTATCAAATTTCACATTAGGAAGCTTACCAATCCAATAGAGGTATGGGCTAAACTTGAAGCATTGCATGGGATAGTAGATGAAGCCATGTCTTATGCTATTGAGGACAAACTTCTCAAGTTGGATCCTAGGAATTTTGACACCATCAAAGACTATCTTACCCAACTAGACATGTATAGGGCACAACTTAAGGATTGTGGTGAACCCATCAAGGATGGAAAGATGATCAAACATATCATGACTCATCTTCCACTTGAATATGCTCCTTTTGTTTCTAGTTATAATGCTCATAAATTAATGATGGGTAGTGCCTACATTAAACCTTCATTTGATAAATTTTTAGAAATGTTGATCTTAGAACATAAAAATCTAGTGAGTATGGGAATTCTCAAGTCTTCCAAGACCAAAGCCTTGGTAGTTAATGAAGGTAATTCAAGTGGTAAAAACTCCAACAAGAAGCAAAAGCAATGGAGGGTTAAGCAACAAGATGACACACAACAATCCTCCTCAAAACAAAAATCTTCCTCACATCAATCTTCTTTCACTCAAAAATATTCTTCACAACAAGGAAATTCTTCTTCCAAAAATTAAAAAAATGGGAACAATTCAAACAAAAAGGAGAAGAAATCTTTTTCCTATTATAAGAGTAATGGTCATGATGAATATGAGTGTAAGATAAGCATATTGATGAATTGGTCAACATAATAAGGAAATAAAAAATTGATGTACCAAATTCCTATAAGAGATCTTCAACCACTTCAAAGGGTAAGGGACAAGCTTTGGTAGCAAGTACAAACAATATTAATGAATTAGTTCTTGATTCAAGATCAACACATCATATGGGTGCTTCAAGTGTGTAGTTTTCCTCTTTGAAACCTTCAAATGTACCTTACATCTATGTGGGCAATGATACTCAAGTGGAAGTAGAAGGTAAAAGAAATATTGAGTTGGAAAATGGCATCTTCAAGGATGTTCTACATGTTACTAACCTTAGCACCAACCCTCTCTCCATCTAATGGATAACTCACTATGGATGTGGCAACAAAGTGAAGTTCCTCCCCAATATAGTTGTGGTGAAAAATCTCCAAGATGATTCTATGGTGGCGGTTGGAAAGGCTAATAATGAGACAAGCCTTTATTCTTTCTCACATTTTGTGCCTATGTCCATTTCTCTTGCCTTTTTGACTCATTCAAATACACAAAATAAACTATGGAATGAAATATTTGGACATCTCAATTATCGCTACCTTCAACATCTCAACAGCAAGGATATGGTCATTGGTCTACCTCAAGTCAAGTATTCAAAGGGTGTATGTCTAGATTGTGAAGTAGGCAAGCATCGTAAAGAGAAATATGACAAGGGAAATTCTTGGAAGGTAACTATTGTTCTTGAATTGGTTCATAGTGATGTAGCTAGCCCATTTCCAATACCGTCACTTGGTAAGGCCCACTATGTTCTAACCTTTATTGATGAATTTTCATGGTACACTTGGGTCTTTTTTCTTGCTCATAAGAGTGAAGTATTTGATAACTTCATCACCTTTAAAGCTCAAGTTGAGAAAAAATCAAGGAAAGCCATCAAGATCCTACAAATAGATAATGGTAGGGAATATCTCAACTCCAAGCTTATAGACTTTTGCACTCATGAGGGTATTGATCTTCAATATTAAGTTGCATACATGCCATAGTAGAACAATGTTGCTAAAAGAAGGAATAGAACCCTTAAGGAAATGATCGCTTGTATGCTTCAACATAAATCTCTAGATCAATTATTTTGGGCAAAGCCATGTGTTGTGCCAACTACATCCAAAATAGAAGTCTGCATAAGGCCTTAGATGGAATAACAACTTTTGAGGCATTGTGTGGTAGAAAACTAAGTGTAAAGCACTTCAAAGCTTTTGGTTGTCTAGCATGGGCAAGGATACCTCCACAAAAGTGAAATGCATTAGAACCACAAAGTAAATCATATATATTTGTTGCATATCTTGACCATCTAAAGGTATACAAACTAATGGATCCAGAGACTCATGAAATCTTTTATGAGAGGAGTGTTCATTTTAAAGAAATTTGTCCAAGTTTGGCCTCTTCAACTCCTCCTTCTTCCTCCTTCATGGAAAATGATCATAGTGATGATAGTGACTTGGATGATGAGATTCCTTAACCTTTGACTCAGAAGACACCACCTTTGCAAGGTCAACAAATAGTTGAGAACATTCCTTCTTCTTCCACTAAACCTGATTGGGCACAAAAAACCCTTGATTCAATAGGTTCATTGGTGGGAAATCTTTCAAAAACTCGAAGGATAAGGTCATTTAAGGAATCATTAGGGATTCCAAAGTGGGACAAAGCTATCGAGCAATAATATAACTCCTTGATGAAAAACAACACTTTGGACGCAGTTCCCCTTCCTAAGAGAAGAAACGTGGTTCAATTTAGGTGGATCTATTGAACCAAATTTGTAGCGGATTGAAGTGTGGATAAGCATACGGCTAGACTAGTTTCCAAAGGTTTCTCATAGGTTCTAGGTATTGACTATACAGAGACTTTTGTACTAGTCACCAAGATGAACTCCATTCACTTGACACTAGCTATTGTTGCATCTCATGGTTGGGTTGTACACCAGATGGATGTAAAGAGTGCCTTTTTGAATGGTGATCTTCACGAGGAAATATATATGGAGTAGCCATAGGGGTTCATACAGGATTCTACTATGGTTTAAAAATTGAAGAAGTCTATCTATTATCTTAAGTAGGTTAATAGGATTGGTATGCCAAGATGGATTCCTTCCTACTCTTAGTAGGATTCACTAGGTGTCATTCTAATTCAAATGTCAACATTCTTCAGAAGGATGACTCACACTTGATACTAGTGCTTTATGTAGATGACTTGATCATTATAGGGAGTACTTCATCCATCATCGCTAGTGTCAAGACCTCTCTACAAGAAATATTTTCTATGATAGACTTGGGTTTGCTACATTACTTCCTTGGTATTGAGATCACACAGTCTTCAGCAAGGATCACACTTTCTCAACCCAAGTATTCTCTTGACTTGCTTTCTAGATTTCACCTGAGTGGTTGTAAGCCTGCTCCCACTCCCTTTCTTTTAGGTTTCAAGTTAGAGGTTGTGTACCACTCCACTTTTTGATGCTACATTGTATAGATAATTAGTTGGGAGCCTTATCTACTTGACACATATACACTATGAGATAGCTTTTTTAGTTGACATGGTTTCACATTTCATGCAAGAACCACATGAGCTTCATTAGAAGGCCACCAAATGCATCTTGCACTACATAAATTGTATAGATACACATGGGATACATTATGCAATAGGTATAGGACTTTAGCTAGTTGGATATAAAGACTCAGACTATGTCGGGGACCTTGATTCTCGCACGTTTACTTTAGGTTACATATTTTACCTTGGTTTTGGCCTTATTTTTTGGTAGATTAAGAAGAAAAATAATGTTTCTCTTTGTTCCATAGAGGCTAAGTATCGAGGAGCTATCAATGTAGCTATAGAGGCTGTTTGGTTATAGCACATCCTAAAGGAGTTTGGATTTGATCTACCTAAACCTATAGTCATACATTGTGATAATCCGAGTCCTATTAAGATCCCTAAGCATTAAATTTAGCATGAGTGGACCAAGCACATTGAGGTTCATGTGGACTACATCAGAGAGCTTATACATGAACAGATCATTGCATTACAGTATTGTCCTACAGTAGAGTAGGTCACTGATATCTTCACCAAAACCCTTCACTAAGGTCAAGTATATTCATTTGCAAGATATCTTGGTGGTGCAAGATGTTGTAGAAAGGGGAGTCCCTTAACTTCTCTCTTCTTTCTTCTGGGAGGGATCTTTTCCTCATTTGAGGTCTTCTTCTCTCTAATTTTCTTTATTGTATTTTTCTCTCTTTTTGGAGGATGGTTTTTCCCATGAGGTTTTCCATCTTTCTCCACTTTATGAGAGATTGCATTGCATCTTTGTATGTAGAGAATTATTTTTCTACATGGGTAACTAACATGGCCTAGTAGCTGAGACCAATCATGCATTTGTGAGCTTAAGTGCATTCCCCTAAGTTGCACTTAAGGGTGGGTATTGGTGTAAATAGATAATTACTATTTACACTTTACTTAAATTTACTTAGGTTAGTGCATTATTTTATTATTTTCTTAGGTTGACACTTAGGAGTTTGCGTACCTTTATGAATTGTCATGTTGACAACACAAAAGTGCACAACTCTAATTTAGCACATGGTGTCTACAACATTGGAGTTTGCATAATTAATTGAGTTATCATGTAGAAAACATAGTTATTTGCACTCCTAATTAAGCACATGGTTTCTACAACATTATTTTTCATGCTATACCTTTGTAGGCTTATCCTCTCATCAACACACTTACTCCTATGCTTAATGGAGCATAACCCACACCTGGTGGACATGTCTTTGGTTGTAAGACTTATCTTGTTGCTAACTCAAAGGAATTCTAGATGCATTTTAGAGGCCTTTATATATAGACACTCCTAGTGTACTTGTACATTGAATTGAATACTATACATTTATTCTAACTATACTCTAGTCTATTTTGTGCTTATATTTGAGCTCCTTGATCTTGGGTAAATTTTTCCCTGAGGAAAATTCTTATAAATATAATAAGCTTTAACTAGTGATATCTATGCAGCTACCTTCTCTGATATTCTCTTTGCATAATTGCCTTCTATGAACTAGATTATTACAAATATGAAAGCATAATTTACAATCCTATATTATTTTATTTTCTCTAAAAGCCTCTTCTCTAGTAGCTAAGGATATATAATATAAGGCCATGTGTTTTCATCATGCATGCTTCCCCTCTTATAGAGCCCTGGGCAATCCATTGCCCTCACAGCTAAAAAATACACCAAGTATTATGTCATGTGAAATTTCTTATTGTTCTTCACTACCACTAGTTTCTCACCCAAATTCTTGCTAAGAGTAGAAGCCCAATCAAGTGGCATCTCTTCTTTCTTTATTGTCTCAATAAAATGCACCATACAAATATTCAAGTGTTTGGCTGTCAGCAAACCCATAACTCTACTCAAGAGTATGATTGAATATCCAATGTCTTCCTTCATGTATCCTCTTGTCATGTCTACTTTTCTTGCTTTCTTTCCTAGTAGAGTCTTCTCTATAAGGTATGAAGATTGGATGATCTTAGAAGCTTCATTAATATGTTCCCTATACTATCTCTCTACTTGCTCATATGCTAGTCTAATAAATTGATCCACCCTTGGGAGATGGATGTAACGCCCCGCCAAGGGATCCAAAAGAATTAACCTAAAGTTTCACTAAGTTTGCTAAACATTTTTTTTTTAAAGTAAGAAAGTATGACATACACATCAAACAAATAGTAGCGGAAGCAATAACATGTAATCATCGACAAACATACATTGCAAGTTACATTTCTTAAAGATCCCAAGACGTTGAGTCACGTTTAAATTTAATTAATTCTAAGTCTAACAACTATCACATACATATAAAAGAATAATCAGAAACTCCAATGTCCATAATATACATTTGTTCCGAATGCTCCTTGGCAAATTAATTCGGAATGCTCAATCATCCACTCTACATGTCACAGGGTATGAAAGGCTTAAAAGAATATACATATGTAAAGATCAAGATACAACATCCTCAAATCCATGATACCAAGTACAGTAAAAATATATGAAACTATTCACCATACATGATACATCCATACATCCATAATGATAAAACATCTATCATAAAATCTAACCATCCATCATACTAATCCAAGAACATAGTGTAGGTAAATGCCAATCACGAAATCTCCAACCACGGTGACCACGGAACAGACCTCAATGGTAAGAGTAAAAGCACTACCACCCGACCGCATGAAACCTAAATGGTCCACTCCCACCGTGCTGAGGAGATAGTCTCAAGTCCCAAATAGGATAAAAAAACACCTATAATCAAAATTACTCTCTAAGTCCAGGAAATCCTATAAGTATGCTAACTCAAGGGTTCCTAAAAAGATCGACATCTAAAACCCAGAGGTACCACAAGACACATAGGAAACCTAATATGCAAGCGGGAAAGTGTCATCGCAAAAGTCATGTAGAAGTTACCCGAGCAATCCCTTAGGAATCTCGGGTCCCCACTGATCTTGCGGCCACTAGTATCCTCTCGTACTGACGAGGCATACTATGGAATGCAAGGTCGTAACCAAGCGTCCTCTCTACCCCATCCTAGTCTATACTAGCACTCATGGCATGGGAGAGAACATACAATTATCTTGTTAGGTTCATTTTCTCTCATTTAGTGTAAATGTTTTCACTTATTAAAAATGACTTACAATGGGTTTCTCAAGGCAGCCTCTTAGGGCTCCGACCCCCATTGCAAGCCACTTCCTGACTCTACACATAGATAACCTACCCTAGCTCATGAACTCGTAAAACAAAGAATCATAATAAAACCATCTCAGTCCTATACGAGCAACTGAAAAAACATCGTAAAAAGATAATCCACAAATTATATCAGTTCTTCATGAGCAACAGATAACATCAAATAGTAATCATGTAATCACGACAGTTCTCTATCAGCAACTGAAGGCATCAAAGATAAGTCACAAAATCCAATGGTTCTCTAATGAGCAACCAGAAGTAATACAAGTATAACTGATCGAGACTCAGAAATGGTTATCAAATATAACTGATCGAGACTCAAAAATGGTTAAGTTAGGTATTCTCAAATACATACATCTCAGCTTCACACAAGGAAACTGGAAAGCAATAACAAACCATAACACAATCATGTCATAGAGCACTTCATCACATTACCATGGTCGGGTTAAGAAAGATCGAGACCAATTCATCATGACATCACATTCACAACCCCCGAGCCTCTGGTAACAACCTAAACTGGTCGACGCTAAACCGACCCCAAAACATTCAAAGTACAAAGACAACATCAAAGTCTCAGGGATTGGATCTGAAAGTATATTATTTGAGTTAAGGTAAGGTTTATTTTTTAGTTTAATGTCGAATTCAAGTAACAAAGTTTTCATATTTACCCCCTTTACGATTAACCCTTTCTATAATAACTTCCATTAAGTCAATCTTCCAAATCTACTATCTAATCAGATAGTATTCATTATTAATTAACTTTAATTAAACTAATTTTAGTTAAAGTAATCAATAATCATTTGATCTAATTACTTATTTTAATCTATCCATTAATTGTTAAATTATTAATATTTAACCAAAATTATCAATAATTTAATATTTACCATTTATGTGAAATACATTTAATATTTATTATTTAAGTATTAATAAAATAAAACTTTTATTAAATAAAAATATATAATAATTTTATTAATTAAAAATTTTAATTAATAATAAAAAAATCATTTTTGTAAATAATATATTAAAGAAAAATGAATTAACAAACTATATATTTTTAAAATAAATAAAAATCAAACTCATTTATTATAAAACCGTCGGCTTATATAAGCCGACGGCCTGCCGCAGTCCTACGGACACAGGGCCTGCGACAGCAGGTACGTCGTACCTGCGATCGCAGTACCTGCGACGCAGGTCTGTCGGCTAAGCCGACCGTGGGGGGTGGGCACGGGGTAATTCTCTCCCCCCCCCCACAAACTTATAAAAATTATTATATTTAATTTTTTTTTAAAAAGGGGTACAATCAATATATATATAAACATTTTAAAACTATATATATATTAAAATAATTAATTTTTTTTTTTAATATATATATAAATATATGCTTTGAAAGATTGTTTCCTCCTCTATCTTGATATAGAAAATATAGTCATTCATCCAAACGTTCAATCTAGAATCTCAGTATTAAATTCAACCCTTCCCATTTAAATGTCATGTATAAAGAAGTTTATAAACAAGTAACTGATAAATACCAATATCGTAATGTTTAAATATTCTTCACAAGGAATTTCAGATTTACAAACCCCAGACACGAAGAAGACAGGAAAGGATAATTGCGTATTAAATCGATAATTGAAAACACAAGACCCTACCTGATCCTGATGCTATTATGCAATCTCCAGGAATGGTAAAAGAATTCGCTCCTCTCAATAACCTTCCTCTGGAAAACTTTCTTGGTATCAGCTTTCTGAAATTCGCTTCCAAAATTGTCTCCTCCCAAAAATTCTCGTCCAACTTCCTATCCCCCAAAAATGAACCCCCAAAGTTGTGATAAGCAAATTCTTCTTAATTCGGGGCACTAATTGTGCGTTTACCCGAGAGGACTCTTTGCACAACTCAGTTAACTCCAAATTAACTTTTATTATCTTTTCTTATTCTTTTGCATTCAACTTTCATGCACATTAAGTTGAATTATTAAATAACTTTATTTAAAATTTCACTTGATTTCAATTCTTAATTAATTTATTACTTTAAATCTTATGTGCACTTTTAAGAAATTAAAATAACATTATTAATTTTTATAATTTAATCTTTTAATTAATTCTTATATTTAACTCATGTTTAGATCATGCGATCTAGAATTCTTAATAAATTAATATCTTTCAACTTTTTAATTTATTTTAGAATTTAATTGATAACATATTTAATTAATTTAAATAACAATAATATTTAGCATTTATTTAAAAATGAACTCCAAATATATTATTATTAAATTAAATAAATATTATCCTGTTCTAAATATATCTTGAACTTTAATTTCCAACTTTAATTCTTTTATTTAATTAATTAATTAATTAATTAAATATAAAGATATCATAATAATTCCTTATTAAATTAAATCATTAATTAGTCTTTTTAATTAGACTTAATTAATAGAAAATACACCAAGGACTCATAAAGCAACATACGAAAACCCATCATAGAAAAATACATACCAAATCAAACAAAAGGGTTATAATCACAAAATTACATCATTTGATGCATTCGGAGGGTACTTAACTCAGATACTTGTCCTAATTATCAATTAGGACAATTGGCTAAAGGGTTTAGGATTTGGACTTAAGAGTTTATCTCCCCTCTCTTACCATTGAGACAGTGCGATAGGGTATGCTCATCCTGACAATTCAGGGAAGTCGATACCCAGTACCTGCAACCTGCATAAAATCCACGCATGTACAAACACAATATTCTAAGCTAAATAGGCAATGGCGGGAAGTGGTGCATCGTGTAGATCCCGACTAGCAGGTGACTACGACTCCCTTCCTTAACCATATCAGAAACACCATACATAAATAAAACAACACGCACACCATACACATGCAGTATGGGGTAAGTATCCATAAGAGGCACATGAAATAATAAGCCATCTAACTAATCATCATCGATAACTAAAACCATTGAATAATCATCATACATGCACGAAATATAGAGTACCAAGTAATCTCATCATATAATAAACTGAGTGTAAACATCCTCTGATAATCTCTAAAATAATGATACTACTCATCAAACATAAATTGGCCTAAAAGAGTTTGGCAATCATATCATAAATGTAGCTCGAAAAATATAAACTAGGGGCAGGCACTACAATGGAACACTTTTTAAATGTTCTTGGGTCAAAGATTGAGAATGATCTCTCCTGTAATGTTCTTGACTACCCTTTCTTTAGGAACAAAATCCTCTACAAGTGTCATGATTAATTCTAAGGATAGTACTGACACCAGGTGTGATGTTGCACTGACAAGCCTTGAAAGAATCATTGTGGATATCATCTGAGACCTCTCAATTGGTTTTTTGCATAATTTTAGGAAAATGCCCAAATCTATGTGACCTAAATCTATGTCTCAAATCTTTGAGTACTCATCTTGGAACCATGATTTTGTAGGAAAACCCTGAAACTTCAATACTACTAGTTTTGGTGCCATTCTCTTAGCAAAGGAGAATGATGAAGATGCCATAAAATCTACACAAAAAGCAAGTACATTAGCTTAGAATTGAAGAAAAAATGATTAAATTAAACCATAGTGATAACTCACACAAAACCCAAAACCCTAGTTATCCAAAAATACTAGAAAACCTTACTAATAGCTCTAAAATGCAAAAGATGGCATGCCTGGTGCATCTAATAGGTGCACCTCGTGCACCTTTCATGAGAAATCTATCATTATAATGAGGTGCACACCATCACACCTCTTGGGGTGTGTATATGCTCACCTCATTTTGGGCTTAAACAAGTCTTATGTTCAAAGGGTGCATAGTAGCACACCTAATTAGGTGTGATACTATGCACCCTAATACCATTTTAGGTTTTTTAAAAAAAAGTTTTAAAGTTTTTTGCTTAAAAGAAAAATGTGTAGTACCATGCCTAATTAGGTGTGCTACTATGCACCTATCCTTATGTTGCTTTATTTTTTAGCGTGATGGCAGGTGAAGGTGAAGCAAGGATTGAAGGAATAGTGCACCAAATGAGCTATGGTGTTGCACTTAGAAAATTTGATGAAGACAAAGTGGGGACAGAGTGGGGAGGGGCCTAGGTTTTATAAACCTAGGTCCTAAAGTATCCTTGGTGTTGTGCATCTATGAATCACCAAGGGTGATGCCTCCTTCATTGTGGTATGGCACACATGTGCACCTAGTCAGGTGCATATGTATTGCATTTTTTTGCAAAAAAATTACTTAGTTACTAGAATGAGGTTTCTTAGAATTTGGGTTTTCCAGTCAGGACTGGGATATGAACTAGGATACTAGATAGAACCTCAAAAGGACTTAGACCCTAGACTAGGGTTATGTAAAGTCAAAAAATAAAGTAGGGGGTCCCCATTTCTAGCAGAATTGGGGTGTGCATTGTGAAACCACAACAAATAGCCCCACCAAAAGGAATAAATGACAAAGGCATTTCTTCATCAACAAATATTCATCTAAAATGTGTTGAACACCAACTAAATCTTGAATACTCCAAGTGTATTTTGAGTCACTTTATAGTCCAAACCTTAGGATCTTGAATCTCCAAGTTTAGTGTGTTTAGTGTATTCATTTCTTCCAACATCTTAGGATGTAGTCTATCAAAATTTTCTAACAACTTGGCAACAATCTTCCACCCCATCCAATCTATTTTTCAAGAATCTTAATGAAAGCTATTTGTCAATCCTTTGTCTAACCAGATAAGAGAATCAGTTCTGAGGGTTCTTGGCAAGTTGTCACTTTTCATTTGAAGTCGTAGGAAATCTTTTAATACTTGCTCCGTTTAGCTCATAATGTCACCATTTGATTCTTTGAAGAAGTAATATTTTGGTACTGGATAGCTTATTTAGAGTGCATATCCTATAATTGGATTATCCCCTTTTATACCTTTTAAAATCCTTCATTCTTAACACCATTCTTTTCTTTTTTATTTTCTTTATGTATCCTGACCATGCTTAAAATGTGTGGCCAAGACATTGGTGTCATTTCTTGGATTCAATCTTTTGTGAACATCCCTTCCATTCCTCTTTTAAGAACTTTTTAGAAACTCTCATACCAAACAATGATCTTAGCAATTCCTTTGAGAAGACCCTTCTATTTGAACCAATGGAGTTTGTATTATCCCTTGCTACCTTCAACCTTGGTTTGCCAATACCTAAGATAACTGATCTTTAATTTTGCAAAGTGTTGAGAACTTATTGATTTGCAATTTTGAATTCAAGCCTGAAAGTCCCCTATTACTACATGCAACATCCAGTCCTCAGTTGGTATAAGGAACAATATTATCAAAATATTTTGACAAAGAAATACCTCTTCTCAAAAGTTGAAACCAAAAGAATGGTTAGTAAGATATGTCAAGATAAAATCTTGAGTGAACCTACCCCTTGGACTGATGCAACTTTGAAAACATGCAAGTGAAAAAGAAACACAATTGTAGAAATAAATACACTTGCAGAAAATAAACACACTTGCAGAAATGAAATCTATTTTTAAAATTATTTTTTACAAAATCTCTTAGGCTTCAAAGTAATGCTTCAGAAATTGCCCATTGATTGGCAACAAAACCAATTCCCCCTATAAGGAACTCAACCTAAAAGTGTTTTCTCCCAGAATTTTTGCTATCTAATAAGGATTGATCTACAAGCATTGAAACTTTGTGTGGTTGCCCAATTTTTCTTTTGCATTGTCCTAGAGTAGAACAAGGCTAAATATCCTGAAAGACTTTATCATGGCCCTCTTGTTGAACCACCTCTTGATGACTACTTGATGTTTTTCCATATGCTCCAAAGTAGCTATCCATTTTTTCGTCCATCTCTAAGAGATTCATCAATCTAATTTGTACTTTGTCAACATCTTTAGCATACCAATTCATGAATTTTAAAATAGGAGTTCTGAGGTTGAGTGGAAATATTGGATCATGTCCATAGACAAGTAGATATGGAGATGTACCCAAAGCATTCTTGACCTTGTCTCGGTCTATCCATAGTGCATATTTGACTTGTGTATGCCAATCTTTAGGATTCTCCTTCAATAAATGTCTTATTACTATGATCAAGTTCTTATTTGTAGATTCAACTACACCAGTGCCTTGTGGGTAATAGTTTGAAGAGAACTTGGTGATAACTTGATTTTCTAGTGCCCATTGAGTTAAGAATACTGATGTAAAATTTAATCCATTATCACACACTAAGGAGAATGACATCTCAAATCTAGTAACAATGTGCTCCTCTAAGAAGTTTGTAACCACCTTAGCTATATAGTTTTTGAATGTCTCTACTTTTGTCCAGCGTGTAAAGTAATTAGTAGTCGTGAGAATAAAAGTCTACCCTATTAATGATGGTAGATTTACTAGACCAATAAAATTTAGCCCCCACTTTGTGAAGGGGTGTATCTCAAACATTGGTTGTGATGGTATTGCAAGATGTCTTTCTCTATTAGCACTAGTCTAATAAATATGAGAAGTATGCACATGCTCAAAAGTATCTTCAAATATTGTGGGCTAGAAATAACCAAATCCTAAAATCATATGAGTAGTTTCTTTTGTTGAACCATGCCACGTATCATACTTATAATGAAATTTTTCTAGAACTTCCTTTACTTCCTCTCATCCCAATAATTTTAGATAAATCCCTTCATAGTTCCTTTCATATAACTTTCTATCATGCAGCATGTAGGATTCACACTTCATTTTGAGTCCCCTATATTGTGAACTATTCATCCAACTGGGATAATGATTTTTTAAAAGATAATAAATAATATCCTAGTACCAGACATTAGTTATTACACCTTGACCAATATCAACTTGAGATACTAAATCTTTTTTCAATCGTCTACATCTATTTTACTTTCAAACCACAATTACTTTTCATCTTCTATTTGATTGTCTGCTATTATTTTTGACAATCCTTGGCCTCTTAATAACTTCATAGGTTGAATCTCTAGACCAAACTCTTGAAGGATCGCCATCCATTTTCCTCGTCTTTCACCAAGTTCATTTTGCATCAATGATGTCTTAATTGCTGGATCAGGTACAATAGTGTTTACCTTGCTCCTTAGTATATATTGGCAAACTTTCTTTACCACTTTGATTAAAGTGAAAGACTATTTTTTGAGGTTGGAATAGTTTAACTTAGCATTTTTCAAAGGGAAACTCATAAAGGCAATCATCCTTTCATCTTCCTTTTCCTTCTTCTATGTTAGAATCCCAACACATGAGTATTCTAAAGAAAAAGTGTATATTTTGAAAGGTAACCCATAGTTAGGACTCACCAATACTGGGGCCATGGAAATGGCCACTTTGATATCCTCAAATGATTTCTTATTCTTCAAAACCCATTCTATTTTGGCTCCCTTTTTGAGTAAATCATTAAGGAGACTCACTATCTTTCCAAACCCACTTATGAATTTTCACACAAAATTTATCTTCCCAAAGAATGAATTAAGTTTTTTTTGACTGAGGAGGTGATAACTTTAGAATAGATTTTATTCTATTTGGATCAATGGAGATTCCTTCTTTAGAGATAATAGGACCTAGGAGCTTTCCTTTGGTAACCCCAAATGAACATTTCTTAAGATTGGGTGATATATTTTATTTATGACATATATTGAATACCTATCTTAAATTAGCAATGTGAGTGCTTCAATCCTTGAAAAATATAGTTAGATCATCCATGTAGATTACTATACACTTGTTTATTAATCCCTTAAAAGTTTCATCCATGGCTTGTTGAAATGTAGCCCCTACATTATTCAGCCCGAAAGGCATTCTTTTGTAAGCAAAACTTCCCCATTTAGTCATGAAGGTCATCTTTAGCCTATCTTCTTCATCAACCATTACCTGATTATATCCCAAATATCCATCCAAGAATGACATCATCTATGAACCATATATAATTTTCAAAACCTCATCTAGTGAAGGCAATGGATAGTTGTCCTCTTGAGATGCAAGGTTCAATTTGCAAAAATCTACACAAAGATAAATCTCTCTAGTATTTTTCCATATAGGAACCAAATTAGCCACCCACATAGAATGGTGAATGGGGAAGATGATCTTGGCATCAAGTAAATTCTTAACTTCTTTCATTATCAGTGGTTCAATGATAGGATTAACAGGTCTTTTCCTTTT
Source organism: Cupressus sempervirens (assembly GCA_028749045.1). Classification (NCBI taxonomy): domain Eukaryota; kingdom Viridiplantae; phylum Streptophyta; class Pinopsida; order Cupressales; family Cupressaceae; genus Cupressus; species Cupressus sempervirens. The sequence continues at coordinate 30,689,990 of CM053790.1, forward strand.
CCAAAAAGGTTTAGCATCTAGTTTTAAGGGAATTTCATGTGTAATAATCTTAGGATCATATGTTTTTAGCTCCTTGTATCTCTAAGAAATGACATCCTTATACTCTATAAGTAATTTGAGAGTATCCTCCCTTTCTTGTGCATTGCATGCCTTCTTGATCCTTACCATTCTAGGATATTCATTAGTACCCAAGTTGTATGTATCACATTCTTCGGTCCCTTTTTCTTGGACCACTCTTCTATTAAGTGTGGATATGTCATGATCAAAATTGCATTCTAGTTCAATAATTCCTTTAGGAATGGTATTAGTTTTCAAGTTCAAGATCCCATCTTCATCTTCAAGTTCATCATCTTCAAGTTTGTCATCATGAGCATCATCAATTTCTTGCCCTTTAAAGTGGCTATTGCACATGATAAATTTGAGTATATGTTGATCATCTTGGAAAACTTGGAAGTTTGTAATATTGTCTGGGATACATGGAGTAGCAACGAACTCTACTAAAAAAATTTCAATTTTGTTCTCTTGGCTGGTTATAATGCACTAACTAAAATAGCAAGAGTTTCTGCTACCATGTTTTTCTTCTTGGAATAGATTTTATGTTTAAAGCTTTGAAACTATCTATCAAATCCCATACTCTTTTTTTTGTAAGGAGAAAATCCTCTTATCATTGCAAGAGTATACTAATTTCACTTGTCATATGACCAACTAAGAATCTCCTTCAATTATAAAAGTTGTGATTCCTTTCTCCAGTGTGAAAAGAAGCCCACTAATCAATGCTTCATATTCTACAACATTATTAGTACATCTAAATTTTAATTGACATGTTGCATAGAAAGACTTACCTTTTGGGTTGATCAACTCAATACTTATGCTAGCTCCTAATTTTCATTTGGAACCATCAAAGTGAAGTGTCAAAATTGGATCTTATTTGGGTTTTCTAACCTTATATTTATTCATCCTGAGCTTCTCTTTCACTTGGACCTAAGAGGATTTTTTCTTGGGAATCCACTATAATCTTTTGTGGGGTAGACTTGATGATTTTCCATTGTTATTCCTTGATACTAGGAGTGTATGTTTTTCCTATTTATCCTAAATTTCCCATATCAATTCCTTAATTTCATCCACTTTGGGTTTTGGATGGTTGACTACTCAAGTCCATCCTTGACCTTTTACATATCGTCTTCTTCTTTGAACTTTGATCATTCCTAGAAGAGGAGAGGACAAACCTCCACCATCTAAAGAGGTATCATTGTAGGATGGATTTAGATATTCAATTTCCTCTTACACCTTTTCAACAGATCTAGATATGTTTATAAGACTTTAATATTTTGTGGGTTGGTCTTTTGGGATGTTACTACTCTTCACTCTCATCATCTATATCAATACCTTAATGACTACTTCTTGGAAAAATGAACATTCAAACTCTAAATGACTAACTTTATGTAATTAGAAAAATCTTGTAAGAAGTAGGATATTGGGGTTAGCTTCTCCTCCTAAACATGGTAAGTTAGTGATCATTTTGTCTATGAATTGTGTTATGATCTCATCCTTTGGGGTTGAAAATTTGTATTCTATATCTTGCTTATCTGATATTTTGGTTGAACTTTTATCAAATGCCATCACTTTGTAAGAGCCTAAATTTTATTGTAAAAATGTCACCTCATTTGGAGCATTGTATTCTATAATCATTGTTTTTAACTTTGGCTCTGCATCGATCTTGATTTGATTGTCCAATCCTTTCCATGGTAACTAGAACTGAGTGAAATCTATAGAAAACCATCCCCTTAGGCATTTTTTCCATTTTATGCTTAGTACTAGTCTGTATGTTTCTAGGATATTGACCACATGTATATCAATGATGTCTTGAATCTAGGGGTCAACTGTGAATTGTATTTGAACATCTTTCAAAAAACCAATAACTTTCACCTCTATTCTATCCAATAGGATCACTATTCAGTTGGAGGGTTAAGGATTGACTCCTAACCTCTATGCTATTGATAATGATATAACATTACAAGAAGTTCATTGAATTAATTAAATAATTATGAAGATTCTTCCCATATATCCTAATGCTAAGTAAAAACAAGGGCACGTCAACTTTGTCTTTAAACATAGTTAGCATTGCCTCTGAAGAACTGACTTGTTGAGATAATATCTTTTGAGGAACAATAGCCATATTTTGGGGTACCTTTGTATGATATATATTTTTCATCAGTGGCTCTTGGTACTAAGGATAGTTCTACAACATGTCAAACATGGACATGTTGGCCTTTGTTTGTTTCAAATCTTCCACAGCATTGTACTTTTCAGTAGACCAAGCTAAATTGTTCAAGATTGTTGGCATAGTTCCTTTATTCTAATTTTTTAGTCTTCCATAAGTTGGTTTGATTGGTACTAGATTATTACTCATCCTTATATTGGGAGGAGTTGGTTGTATTATAGGCATAATTCCATCTATCATAGGTTCTTTCCAACTTCACATATTGTACATATTTTGATTATCATTGCGAAAGGCAAAGATCTCTTCCAATTGAATGTTTGGTTCCTAATTGAATTGAAAAGAGAATACTTCATTCATTGGTTTCTCCACCTATGTGTTTAGTGTAGAATCATAAGATTCTAGCAGCATAGCATTAAACTACACAGGAGGCATGTTTTCATTAACTTGTGAATTCTGGGTTGTATCTTGATTTCCATCATAGTATGAACCATCATTGTTAGACATATTTTGACCATCATCATACTAATTGATATCTACATACTGAACATTATTTTTTTTGTTGGTAGGAATGCTCTCATTGTTCAAATGAGTGTTTCATTATCTATTTTGTCTCTAGAAGCCATTTTTATTCCCAACATTGTTGTTTCCAACATTGGCTTTTCTAGCAAAATTCATATTGTGGTTCTGATTGTAATTGTTATTGTAAGGACCAACATTGTTTCTTTGGAAGTTGTTATTCTATACTTGTGAAAACCTCAATTAAGTTAGCTCATTGTTTATTTGTGACATGGTCTTCCTCATTTGACCAAACTTGGAGGAAAAATTATTGACTACCTCAGTGGATGTTGCTACCTTTTGTTCGAAGAAAGTAGCTTTTAGAGGTTCATACCATGGATATGTTAAAGTTTGGTTTTGTAGAGCAGGTGCATATTGTAATGGAACTAGAATAGCTATGAACTAGCTAGGCATTGTCAACATTCTGACAAGGTATGTTGGCATTGTAGTAATAGCTTGAGTTGGAAGCATCAATCCTCCTCCTTTAGGATTGGCTTGCTTAGTGAAGGTAATTTCTTCTATGAAGACTTTGTCCAATGTGTCGATATCTTTCTGTCAAAAGTCTTCTTAGAAAAATAGCAATAAGATGGTCCATAGAATTTAGATAAATTTAAATAGTAGCTTCAGCTAGTATAGTATATGGCATTTCAAACTTGTGGTATGCCATGTGAAAGCAATGGTTGAAACACAAAACCATCTTAGTTAGGTCTTTTTTTATTGATATTAATCATTGATGTATCATGGTTGGGTTGGATGAAGTTTTTAAATTGTTCCAAGAATAATTTTTTGAAAGCAACCCAGTCTCCAATACATCCAAGTGGCAAACTAACATACCAATTAAAGGCAACTTCCCCCAAAGAGTAGGGGAATAAGCAAAGAACCACATTTCCATTAGCAATTTTCTTTCGGTTACAAATTTCCTTGAATACCTTAATGTGATCTTCAAAAATTCGTGTCTCTCCATAGATGAACCTTGGGCAAATCTTTTCAAGATTCTTAGGAAGATCATGGAGTACACCTATCAAGTTAATTGGTAAGTCTACAACATTTGTGAAAAAGGCCATTGGAGGATTTGGTGGACCAAGGGGTCACTATTGTGGAGGCAAAGTTGAAGAAGATGATGAAATGTTAAATGGAAGTGGTAGAATTTGAGGGATTCCTTTGTCACTATGAGGTTTTCAAAAATGGTTAAGCTCAAGGAACTTGTGTGTGGTGAAGATCTTAAAGCTTGTTGAAATGGGGATTTTAGATCAAGATCCTCTAGTTTGCATAAAATCTAGCAAAAAATACCTTTGTAGAAGTACATTTTCTCACAAAATAAGGTGCACCTCAAAATTTAGTGCAGTAGGACACCTAAAATTCATAAAAACTTAGAAAATTTTCTGAACTTGTGAAGAAATATAGATTTTTGAAGTTTTGCAATTTTCTCTCTATTCTGAATGTTAAGGGACCCTCCTTCTAGTGCTACTTGTTTTGGGATGTCATTTTGCATGATTCTAACAACAAGAATCCTTTTGAACTCCTCTCTTAAAAAGCTAATCTAAGGATCAACTCCAAGGTTCCAAGTGATCTTGCAACCTACTAGAATCTACTTAGTTGAAGATAAATGTGAATTTTCACAACGAAGCCTTTGCTGGTTTGAAAACTTGGGATAAGATGTAGAATTTTCTTACTATCAAAAGAATAAAATACACACAAAAAGAACTATATTTTTGTATTGTTTCTATTTTTTAATGAATGGAATTTAACAATACAACTATATGAATTCCTAAATTAACAAAGTGTTTATAAAAGAAAATAATGAAGGTAGGGTAACAAGAATTTTAAGAAAATAAATGAAAAGTGAAATCCTAATGGACATAAACTATAGAAAAACATGTCTACGAGTTAAGCTTTTGAAAAGATCAGTACATAACCAATGAAAGTAGGATTAGTACTTCCTTAATTCTACTAATGCAATTGTTGATGGGAATTTAGTAACCATAAGATGTTTCACTTTTCATTAGATTGCAATGCCACAAAAATTCTGCTAATGTGAGACAAAAAGCTATGCAGGAAAAAGATGATGACCTCTTCTCAAAATAAGTATGTCAGCAAAATTTTTAAAACTGTAGCAAACACCAGAATTAAAAGATCACATGACTAAAAATAATGCAATAAACTTTTGGCTCAATTACATTTCATGAACATATATCCAAAAAATATAACACACTTAGGCAAGAATCACTACACTCCAAATGCAAGCACCAAGAGCATATATTATTGTAAAATAATGGTGGCCTTGATTACATTTTACAATCCAAAATCTATAAGAAATCTTCTCCTCAATTTGTGTTGAGAGTGAGAGATATGCTTCTAAACTAATAAAACAAATCTATTTATGTACAAACTATATATCTAACTAGTGCTAAGTAGGACTCCATCTAGTTTATATCATTAATTGAATGCATAAGCCTTTACATGTCATAAAACAAAGAAATCATGAGAGAATAAGAAAGAGAAGGCTTTTAGTTAATGTAGAAGTGACTGGAAGTGGAAAAAATAGAAGCTCCATCTTCACTAGGCATCCATAGGAGTCAAACTACCATTAGAATATGTTTCTAATGCATGGAAAACTCTAATTTCAAAACTGGCAACTAACTATCAATGCACCTCTAAGTTCTTCAAAATCTTCTAGAACACTATTGAAGAAATGCACCTACACACTAGTGCATCTGGTGCACCTAGCACACCTGGTGCACCAACATAGCAAAACACCTCGAAAATAGACTCCAAAAAATGCAAATTTTTACTAAGCGTCAAGATTAAAATTCTGGCATCTAGCTTTTGTTCCACTTTATACCAGAGCTATTTTTGGATATTTTCCCTTGAATTTCTTGATTATCTCAGTGACTTAAGCTACATTTAGAAAATTTAAGGTGTTATATTTATCTTTCACTTTCTGCTTGTAGTTGACCACTTCTATACGAGTTTCTACAAAATCTCTAAGTTTTACATCAAGCCCTAATAAAGCTTCTTCTGCTCTAAATGCCTATCTAATATCTTCATCATTAGAAGCTTCTTAAAAATTCTTTCAAAATTTTTCAACTATTGCCTCTACTAGTACTAGCTTCTCTCATGTATCATCCTCAAAAATCTCTAGACATGCATCACTATAATATTTCTCAACTTGAAAAATTTACTCTTGTGCTTGGTCCTTAAGCCTATGAATCCCTACATGTAATGTCTCCATTACTTTATTGTCATCCACAATATTCTTTGTCCAATCATCTATTTTATCTAATTCCTTAGCTACATATAGATCCATTAGTATATGTTACCTTTGTCCTTTAATAGACTAAAATGATTACAAGTCTTTTTCCCAAGTATGCACTTCATCCTGTATATGCTACTTTAGTATGAAAGAAACACTAATTTAATGAAAATGAAAGCATTAACATTAACTAAATTAACATAACATATAAGATAGACAAAAGAGGAACCCCTAATTAGGAATGTGAGCCAAATGAATGGACTCTCCCAATAGGAATTAGCTCTTTGCTTGGTAGATGAGTCTAAGTAAAGAATTGGTATGTGTGCTCAAAGGGCTTCAAGTTTGCTTCAATGGTGGGGATGGGTAATGGAAATTTGGTAGCTTTTTGAGCTCTCAATTTGGCATTATAAAGGTATGGTTAAGGGCCTTTTTTTTTAAACTAGCATTATAACTAACTTTAGCTCAAGGATTGTGATGAAATGGCTTGGGAGGGGATCCAATTTATAGGCTAAGGGCTTGAGGGTTTGAGGGCTAAGATGCAAGGATGGGGAAAAGCTCATGGAGGGCTCAGATTGCATGAGAGGAGAGCACATGGATTGTGCTTTCTTACAACCAATTAGGGAGTGACACATGTCACAGGGTGAGTGGATGGAGGCAAGGGCAAGGATGAGTCAACAAAGGAGGCTCAAGGCCTTAAAGACCCTCATAAATGGCTTGTAAGAGAAATGAATGGATTTGTAAGAGTCTTTATGGCTTTGTAACAACATTCATGGTTGGGTGGTTGGGATATTTTGGATGGAGTTGAGATTGTTGACTTTGCTTGGTTTAGGAAAGTCTTAAGTTTGCTTAGGGAATGTCACAAGGTTGGGGGGGGATTAGAGGTGATTTAGGATTTAGATTAGGGATGTTAGAGATATGCAAGTGGATGACATTCAATGAGGGTGGGTGAGTTAGTACCTAAGCTTGGTTAGTATGGGTGGATGGGGTGGATAAGGCTAAAATGGAGGTATAGAGATAGGCTTAGGGTGAGGATAAAGACCTTCTAGAAGAGTCTAGAATTTCCTAGGATGAGGATAAAAGGTTTTTTAGGAAACAAATAAAGTTTTATTTATTTCATGGGTTTGGATTGAGGAGATATTCATTAAAACATTTTTAATAAACATTAGGATTAATATTTAACCTTAATTAAATATTTTGAGTTGAGATTAAGGGTAGAAAATGATGGGATTAGCCTTTAATCGAAATTAAAGAAGGATTAGAAGATTTTGAAAGAGGTTAGTGATCTTAAGGAAATTGGCCAAATTTTGGGCAAAAAATAAATAAATTATTTATTTTGGGATTTTTGGTCAATTTATTAATTAAATAATTAATAAATAAGGAAATAATGTTTAAATAAGATTTAAACATTTTTGGGAGGGATTCCTTAATTAAATATTTTTAATTAAGATAAAGGGATTTAATGGCATAAAAATAAATAAATTAATAAATTAATTAATAAATGATGATGTCATCAAGGACTTTTCAGAAAATAAAAATACTTTATTTTCTAAAGGATTTTAGGTGTCTACATTTTGCCCCTCTTTGTTGTGATGTCGCAAGTGGCATGGCATCAAAGATAAGAAAATAAGATGCCCAAGGCTAGAGCAGAAGAGGAGAGAATGGATTGTGAGATACTCACTCAAGAAGGCGGCAGGAAGAGAAAGTGAGGCTCGAAGGCTTCTTGAAAAAAAATCAAGAATCTAAGATGAGCAAGGAGACTCAGATCTGCAACAAGAAGGGGCTGAATTAGCTCAAACTCTCACTATGGGAGAATGATAAAGGGAGGATCAGAGGTACAAGAGGAAGCAAGCTTAAGACTTCAGGGGAAATGGAGGATGAAGGAGTGGTGCACTATAAAAAGGAAACTAGGATAAGGGAAAAGGATGAGGGGATCATAAAGCTGATGCAACAGGATTTCAAAGAGTCAGATTGGTGGAAGATGGGTTTTAGAGATCCCTAGGACTAGGATTGTGGATCTCGAAAGATGAGGCTTGGTGGATTGATTGGATTGGTGGATCCTTAAGACTAGGATTGTGGATCCCCAGAGCTAAAAGTGAAGATTGATTCTGAGAGATATGGTTGCACAAGCTGGGGTAGGAGAGAAGGATGCTGGCTATGGATGGGGGATAATGGAGATGAAGGAAATCCATTGAATCTTATTGAGCGGGGGGATACTTCAAAGAGAAGTACCACCATGTGGTTGAGCACTAGATTTGCTATAGGACTGTTGGTTAGTTGCCAAGGTTACCAAGAACATCAAGGCCTTTTCACCAACTATCTAGAGGACTAACGAACTTACTCAAAACAAACACACAAGGATTTCCCTAATATCACACATGATTCCCAAAGGAAGTAGCATGGAACTAACACTGGGTAACCCACAAGTAGAAAAGAAAAGCAAACAAAAGACCTGATCAAGATCTTACGCTCAAATTGCCCCATTTGTAGTATACCATGATATGGAAGATCATGGCAACCTTGAGGAGGGAACAAAAAGATTGTTTGGAAAAGATACTTCAAGACCCAAAAGGAAAGATTCCAAATCAGAAGAAAGCGAAAATCCAAAAGAGAACTGTTTGCCAATGAGATGGGTGGGACGAGGTACTAACGGACCAAGATCAGACATGAGGAAAGCTATATCCTACAAGGATCTATCGGAGAGCACCTAAGCTGATGGATCTAGATGAGTGATGCATCTGACAAGCTGAACTAAGAAGGATAACACTTTGGTGATAGGAGATCTAGCTAAAGGATGCATTGGAATAGCTAACCAAGGGTTGTGTGATGTGTGCAAGATGCTGATCAAGGAGGAACTGACACAAAAGCTAGATAGATACAATGGTACTAAGCTAAAGAGGATGTACAAGCTAACAGACCAAGATATGTTACAAATGTACAAGGTTGTTCATGTTTTGGTTTTGTGAGATGGAAATGTTTGTGAAGGGTGGGATGTCTGTAATAGTTGATAGGCAGATAGGTAGATGGTTTGCGAAAAACTTAAGTAAAAATGGGGTTCTTTGTGTGCATATGATAGGATACAAACTAGGATACAAGCTTTGGACAAGATTTAGATATACAAGGTATGGTACAAGATTTACAAGGTATAATACAAGCTTCGGTACAACATTTACAAGCTGAGGTACAAGATTTATAAGCTGTACAAGAGGTACTTACAAGCTTCATTAGATTTTGGATATTTGGTTGGAACACCAAGGGAACAAGCAGGTTTTTTATGGGATGGTGGGTGAATGGATGAGGGATAGGATAGTGATAGATAATGGATTAGTCTTAGTACACCAGGCACCTGAATTATCAAGTTTTCACCAAGGTACCTATCCAAGGCACTTGAATTGCCATGTTTTCACCATTGGATGCTTATTTCTCTTTTCTATTTTTTTGTATTTTTTAAAAGCTAGGTATACCAAGGATCTTCAAGCATAAAACTTCTTGATATGAATGATGTTAGTAGGATCATTCAAGAGTTCTCCTTCTAGTGTAGATAGTTGATAGGCTTTGGAGCCAAAGGATGCAGTGACAACATAAGGACCAAGTCATGTAGGTTCAAACTCGCCTTTCTTTTCTCGATCAACTTGGACTTTCATGTTTTCTTTGAGGACCATGTTGCCTGGCTGAAAGTGTCATGGAAGCACCTTCTTGTTGAAATTCTTTTTGAGACAAGTTTGATAGACTATGAGATGATCATAGGCTTGTTGTCGCTTCTCGTCTAAGAGATCTAGTTGGGTGAGCCGAGCTACTCTATATTCTTCATCTAATATTTTCCATTGCAAAGATATGCACAAGGAGGGAAGTTCAACCTCTATGGGTAGTACCACTTTGGCACCATAAACTAGGGAGTATGGACTTGTGCCTGTGGATGTATGGAAGGAGGTTCGATAGGCCCATAGGGTTAGATTTATTTGTAGGTGCCAATCATGGCTGGAATCATTGTAAACTTTCTTTAGGATTTTGAGGAGGGTTTTGTTAGTTGCCTCTGCTTGGCTGTTACCTTGTGGGAAATATGGACTAGAAAAGTGGTGATGGATGCAGAGGGAAGTGCATAATTCTTCCATGTTGAGATTTTAAAAGTTACCTCCATGGTCGGTGAAGATGGTGGATGGGATGTTGAAGTAGCAAACAATGTGGTACAAGATGAACTTGGAGACTTGAACTCCTATAGCTGAGACTAGGGGGACTGCTTCCACCCACTTAGTGAAATAGTTTGTAGCTATTATTATCCATTTATGTCTATTAGATGAGAGAGGTGTGATAGTTCCAACTAGATCAAGGCCCCAACAAGTGAAAGGCCAACGTGGTGCAATAGGTTGTAGATGTTGTGCTAGAGCATGCACAAGATTTGCATGATGTTGACATGGGAGACACTTTCTGACAAAGTCATAGGAGTCTTCTTCAATGGAAGGCCAATAGTAGCCTGCTCTAAGGATTTTTTGCACTAGGACAATACCAATCATGTGGGCACCACAAAGTCCAGAGTGTACTTCTTTTAATGCCATTACAACCTCATTTTCATCTAAACACCTAGAGAGAGTATCGTGATAACTTTGACGATATAGGGTATTGGCTATGATAACATAGCGGGATGATTTTTAGATGAAGTTTTGGCATTGGGTACGTGTGAGTTGAGGGGAGATGATAACATCTTTAAGGTAAGCATGAATCTCATGGTACCAAGGGGATTGGGGACCAACCAAGATACAAGCACGATTTGAGTCATCATTTGCATAGGCAGGTGTGACAAGTTGCTTGACTAAAAACTCATACTATGTAGCTGCTTGGGGAATTTCCAAGAGTAAGCCAATAGTATCCATAGCATCTGCTACTTTGTTCTACATTCGAGGCACTTGTGTAAACTGAAGCTTTGTAAAATGATGGGTTAGCTGATCAACTAGCTCTTTGTAGGGTAATAGCTTTTCATCTTTGGTTTGATATTCATTTAGGGCTTGCTTGATGATGAGCTAAGAATTGCCAAAGGTTAGTAACTTAGTGATGTTCCATTCTACAACTATCTTTAATCCTACTATGAGAGTCTCATATTCAACTATATTGTTGGTGCTAGGGAATTGTAGCTTGAAGGCTTTTGGAATATAATCTCCTTGAGGTGTGACCAACAATATTCCTACCCCTGATCCATGAGATGTGTATGAGCCATCAAAATAAAGTTTCCATGGGGGTTGTTCTTCAATTAGATAGATATGCTCATCTAGAAATTCTGTGATCAAAGGATATGTATCTACTAGAGGCACATCAGCTAGGTGATCTGCTATAGCTTTCCCTTTGATTGCCTTTTTGTCCACATACTGGATGCCAAATTTGCTAAGGAGCATAACCCATTTGGCCAAATGGCCTGTAAGTGTTGTTCTAGAGAACATATACTTGAGAGGGTCTATCTTGGAGACTAGTTGGATGGTATGACTTAGCATGTAGTGGTGAAGCCTTTGAGTTGAGAAGACAACTATCAAACAAGCTTTATCCATAGGAGTATAATTGAGTTCATAACCAACTAGGGTTCACTGATGTAGTAGATGACTCTTTCTCTATCAAAATCATCGAGTTGTGCTAGACGTGCCCCTAGAACAGTAGGTGTTGCTGATATGTACATGATCAAGGGACGATTAGGAACTGGTGGAACCAAGATAGGGGGATTGGCGAGATACTACTTCAGTTGATCAAAGTTGTGTTGACATAAAGGATCCCACATGAAGTTTTCATCCTTCTTCATAAATGGCATACTTATCTACAAGCTGGGAGATGAAGCGCCAGACAAATTAAAGCTTTCCTTGAAGAGTGCAAAGCTTTCGCAGTGTCTGGGGGGGAGGCATGTCTAAGATAGCCTTGACCTTCTTAGGGTTGATCTCTATACCTCATTTAGAAACTATAAAGCCTAGAAGCTTGCCAGATGTGACCCCAAAGACACACTTCTTAGGACTCAGCATGAGATGATATTTGGCTAACCTATCAAAGACTTTCTCCAGGTTAGCAAGAAGATCCATGAAGATATAAGATTTGACCAAGATATCATCCACATAATCCTCTAAAATGCTATGAATGAGATCATGAAAAATGGCTTTCATAGCTCTTTGATAGGTAGCCCTAGAATTCTTTAGGCCAAAAGGCATCATTTTGTAACAAAAGGTTCCCTAAGGGGTAGTGAATATTGTCTTATGTTGATCCTCTTCTACAATCTTGATTTGATTATACCCCAAAAATCCATCCATGAGGGACAAAATTTCATGTCTAGCTGTAAGATCTACAATCATATCTATGTTGGGCAAGGGAAAATCACCTTTTGGACAAGCTTTGTTAAGATCTCTAAAATTAGTGCAAATTCTAATGTCACCGGAAGGTTTAGTGACAGGGACCATGTTGGTGATCCACTTTGAGTAGTTGATAGGTCAGATAACCTTAGCAGCTAACATTCTTTCTAATTTAGCTTTGACCAGTAAAGCCACCTTGGGGTGCATTTTTCTAATCTTTTGTCTCACGGGCTTGATCTTTGGATCGACTGCAAGATGATGAACTACAAGCTTTGGATCAAGCCTTGGCATGTCTTGATATGACCATGCAAATTGGTCAATGTTCTCTCGTAAGACCTCAAAGAGGAGATCATCTTGGTCTTCTGATAGGGATGCAACAATGTGAACAAGTCTAGGGATCTCTAAAGAACCAATGTTGACTTCTCTAGTATCCTCAATTAGAATAGATGAAACCTCTGGTCGATTATCTTGAGGAGGCAATGCTAAATCCTCATGTTCTACTTGTGGCTCTAAATTTTCTTGCTGAGTGGTTCTCTTTGCTACCTTAGCTAGTCTTGAATTCACCTTAGTTCCAGTTTTGGGTGTATTGAAACTAGGTTGGGGATTTTCTCCAGAATACCCCTTGGGATCTAGCTTATAGATATAGGCAGAATCTGGCTTTCTTTTATTGTGAGGTGTTTTAGCTCCCATGAATCTCAAAAGTGCTTCCTTTGATGTGAACTCATCAATTTGTATGACACTTGGTTGGTCCCAATCTATGAGTTGTGGATGGGCAAGTGGTAGGTCAATGAAATGGATGGATAGTTCTTGGAGAACAGAGTCTCCCAAGGAGATTTGGTTAGGGATATCATCATAGGCTCTCTTTTCAACTTCCTTAGGAATGTCTTTGATTTTGACAAGGTCGTGGTGAATGTTCAAAAAAGTGTGACCGTTCTCATTGTTGCCCCCAATTGTGGATATGCCAAAGCCAAGACCTGACTTCATTTCCCACTTGTGTGCTTTGATGGGGCACTGCATGCCTCTTTCTTTTGGTCCTAGACCACCACCTTGATAGTTTCATTTATCAGTGATGAGCTTATGTTCTTGGGGATACTTTTGGCTGAAGTGATCAAGGTGTGCTTGATTTCTTGGAGGTGCATCCTTATGTAACCAATTGTTGATATCTGGAGTGAGCTCCTCATGAAGAGGGATTTTTGAGGATACAAAGGTTGTTGGGCCAAATTGTTTGTATCGAGGAGGTGGAATCTCCTTAGCTTTTTGATATTTAGGTCATCCATGGGCATGTGGATCAATTGGGAGTGCCCCGACAGGAAATGCATCTGACAGACTATACTCTCCATAGCCTTTATTCTTGATCTTTACTATAGAGAGGGTGGAGGCGATGATGGTTTCTAGGTCATTACAAGTGTGGGATGAGCTGGCGATGGCTGTACCAATATCAATTCTAGAGAAATGGTTTACATATGAAGCTTCAACCATATTGTAGTAAGCAAAGGGTTCTGGATCGGCATGGATGGTTACCTCAGTGCCCTGATGCAGAAATTTGATGCAAATTGATGGTAAGTGGATGGAACGGCTTTCATGGCATGAATCCATGGGCGACTGAGGGGGATGTCAAATGGTAGGTTTAGATCAATAACATGGTAGAGTGTTTCTTGGATGAATGGCCCAACCTTGATTGATAGAAAAATAGTTCCTTCTTTGGTTCTTTCTAAGTTGTCATAAGCTTTGATGGTGATAACCTCGCTGATGATATCTGCCTTAGTATACCCAACTTGTTTTATAAATTTTAGGGTACAAATATTCAAGGCTGATCCATTATCTATCATTACTCTTTTTACGGCAAAATTGGATACCATGATGGCTATGCGAAGCAGAAGGGCATGATCAGGCTCGACCATGGGTATGTCAGTGGGTTTGAATGATAGGGAACATGAGGAGGATAGGTGTCCAATGAGATTACAAAAATTAGTAGTATTGATATCTGAAGGGACACAGGATTCTATGAGAGCACTATCAAGGATGTTTTTGTAAACAGGACTAGTGCAGAGAAGGTCTAAAATGGAGATTTGGTCTGACATGTTCCTGAGGTGCTCCAAGATATTGTATTAGCTTTTAGATGGAGCTGATGATACTACCAGGGTTGATAGTGCTGATGGGACTAATGGGGCTGCGATATTCAATTGTGCTCTTCGATTGGTGATTGGACACTCATTGTTTGGTCCTTGGATATTGATAACATTGACAGAAGGCTCTTTCTCGAATATACAACCTATGAGGCTACCATAGTCTATATAGGATGAAATGTGGTCATTGTTCTTCTCGTGATATTGGTTTGGCCGGCAGTTGTTGGTGTTGTTGTTGTTGGTTTGGATAGGTGCTTTTCCAAGATTTTGGTTGTTGTGAGGAGGAAAAGCATTTTGATAGATCTATAAGCTTGCATTGGGAGAGTTTTGGGCACCAACAATGATTTCTTTTCGATCAATGAGGTCCTACACATAATCTTTTAGTTTCATGCATCTGAGGGTGGTGTGACCTTTTACCCTATGAAATTTGCAATACTCATTGTCTTTGTACCATGCAGCTTTGGATTGGCTTGGGTCAATTTGCTGGGTAGGAGGAAATTTGATGAGGTTTTCCTTAGTCAATTTCTCAAAAATGACATCCAAAGGCTCACCACGGGGTGTATAATTTCTAGGTGCAGGTTGGAATTTGGGCTTTTTCCCTATAGCTACATTGATGGCATTAGCTTGATTGCTAGACCCTTGGAAGTTGGGTCTTGGATTGTGGTTTTGATAGCTTTGGTTATTATTCTATTGGAAGTTGATAGCCTATTGATTGTTTGGTTGATAAGGTGGGTTGGACTAGTTTGGAGAAGGACCAACAATATTCACATGTCTGGTGTCAGTGATGCCATCTATTGCAATGTGCTTTTTTTTGTTCCAATACCTAGACTTTTCATTTGAATGTGTTTGATTTTGGTTGGCTTTCTTGTAAATCTTGACCACACCATCTTCAATGAGTCCTTGCTCAAGGATCATTCCTTTTTCTTTGATATCTTTGTAGGTCTGCAAACAATTCATGGTCATGTGGTGAGCCAAGCTAGGATGAGCATTGTCAATAAACATTTTCACCAAATGGCATTCTAGTAAGGTGCAAGATATGCGAGTGGTAAGGGTTTTCCATCTTTGTAGATATTCGGGAAGGCTTTCTCCACATTTTTGCTTAGTCTAGACAAGATCAACTACTAATAGCTATGTTTTAACAAGATGGGCATATTAGGCTACAAATGCCTCAGACAATTCAGAAAAGTTTTTAATTGTGCCATATGGGATTCTATAAAACCATTCAAGAGCTAGTCTAGCCAAGCTTTTGGGAAAGAGGCACAAGAGGAAGACGTCATTGTATGCCACTTCTTGGCAGTGCATGTAAAATTTTTTGATATGTGTGACAGGGTCCCCTTTTCCTCTGAATTTGTCAAACTTGGGTATCTCAAAGTGTTTGGGAAATGGTGTCATGGTAATGGCTCTATCAAATGGGTAAGGACACACATTCTCAAACTTGAAGGATTTTGGATCATTTCCCTCTTGGATGTTCTTCAAAGCTATCTTCATGGCTTCCCATTTTGAATTAATGGGTGATGGCTAGGGTGCCCCCAATGTAGGAGTTCCTTGAGGTAGGTATGTGCTAGATGGGGCAATGGAATATGGATGGCTTTGAGGTATGGACTGGTAGGGATTGTACATGGCTTGGGCAACTAAATGGTGGATGATGGATTGCTGAGGTGGAGGTGGCACATATTGCTACATGTGTTGCGAGGTTTGCTATTGATGTTGGATTTGAGGTTGGGATTGAGGAACATAAGCTGGCTATGGGATAAATGGATTGCTTTGTGGAGGTAAGGTATAAGATGGTTGTGAAGCTTGGGGAAAGGATCAAGGAGCTTGTGGAAGTTGACTTTGGATTTGAGGAGTTTTACCAATATATGTGGGCTATGCCCTCATTTGGGAGGGTATCTGCATGGAAAAAGAGGCCAAGGAATTGGTTATTGGTGGTGGTGGATTAACTCCTAGAAGTGGCATAGAAAAATAGTTAGTAATAGGAGGTAATGGATTAGTTGGTGGTGGAGGTGGTGGGAATTGAAAGCTTGGAAATGGAACTGATGAGGTTTGATAGCTTGGTGGCTGGATTTGAAAGCTTGGTAGAGTGGTGGTAGGAGCTTGGGTCACTTGAGAACTTGGTAGAACATTGGTAGTAGCTTGTGGGGTTTAATAGCTTTGTGGAGTGAGGGCAGTAGCTTGTGGATTTGTGGCTGATGGCACTGAGCTCCAAGGACCTAGTGGAAATGATGGAATTGTGCTCTGAGCTAAGATAAACAAGTTGGGGGTGATGAAAGGTTGATTACTTGGCCCCATGGGTGGCATCCCAGTTGTATATTGCTGAGGTTGGCCAAAGATGCTAGCACTAATTTGGGAGATGGGTGGATTTGGAAGGCTGAGTTGGAGAGCAGTAGTAGCAATAGTGAAGGGAGTGAATGATGATGTATTTTGGGTGAAAGGGGTTTGGGATGGATTGGTATGGACCAATGGTGGAGTGGTGGTGGTTGGATTGGCTTATGGAAGGGAGATTTCAACTTGAGTGGAAGCTGGTATGTTTGGGTTTGTTGGATCAAAAGGATTGGCTTGAGACTCTTCTTTTGGCACATATTGAGGATAATTTGAATCATTAGAGGCTATCGGGAGTGGTAGTTTCCCAAACAATGGGTGAGATTGATCTAATAAGGGAGGAGGTCTTCCAAAGTTGAAGGCTCCTATGTTGTCCCTTCGAAAGTTAGCCATGATTGTTTCTTTGTTCTTGTCTATAATGGCATTCACCAATACTACATTTCTTGGTTGGTTCATGAAAGCTTCAATATCAGTAGGTGATGGTATAGTGTTCTCTAGGCTGAAGGATGGTTGAGTGCTCAAGGGGAGCGATGATGTTTGATCCAAATGATAGGGCTCCATTGTTTTCTTCTTCTTCTTGGCTAAGCGAGTGACAGGTGGCATGAAAATGTTCCTAGGGATGAGATGCAACAATGCTGATGGATGCAAAGGGGGAAGGCTTTTCTATGCAAATGATGTCCTAGGTTGAGGCAAATCTATATGACAAAACCTAAGGAGGAATGGGTTGGGGATTCTAACTTCAAAGATATGTTGCCAAAGCATGAAATGTTTGCTTTCCTATGTGCAAGCTTGGTGGTGATTGTGTCAACTTAGGGATAGACTAATGATCCTTTAGGAAAAACATGAGATTGACCACTTGTGGATCCCAACCTTTAGCTCAAGGTGATGAGGGATAACAAGTGACAAAGCTAGATTACCCTAGACAAAGCTTTGTCAAAGGGATAACCTTGGTGAGATTGGTGGATTTGCAAGATGGTAGGAATGGTAGACTTTTAGAAAGGTGACAACAATTTTGAAGACTTTCATATGAAGTTTAAGCTTTTGGGATGCTAGCTAGGTTTGAGGGGATTGGTTTGGTTCTAAGTCAAAGATCTAAATGAGATGGTGAACTAAAATGCTTAAGGGGATGACTAAGGATGGCTAGCTTACCTACAAAGATGACTCTAATGCAAAAGTGAAGCTTATGCAAGAAGATGTGGACAAAAAAGGGTCTAATCATAGAAATCATGCCTAGTTGGTAAGGCATAAGCAGGGTTAACTCCTAGATGTTTACTAAATTTGATAGTGCGATGTAACTAGGCATCTTGAAGGGCTTCGTCAGTAGCTTTGTCTTCTTCTTTATGGAGTTTGGAAATTCAAGGGCTTGGTGTTACTTCCTTTTTCTTGGCTGAAATTTCTTGGTATACCTGAGATGGCTTGAGTTTGGCTTTGTGAAACTTTTTTTTGGGTTTGGGTTGTTCTGACATAAATTCCTAAATCTACTTGGCTTTGAGAGATCTTGGTTGTTTTCCTTCGACTTGTTCAATCTTTTGAAATAGGTAGTGACTATGCTAAGTATGCCCTAAGCTAGGATTGACCAAGTTTGGCAAACATTCATTTAAGAAATAAAAAATCAAGCAATAGATAGGAACAACCAGATAGAAGTTTTTGATTCTCAGAATGTGATACTTGCACCAAGGAGTGTGTATGTTTAGCTAGGGAGTCCTCGATATACCCAAAGTACATGAGGCCCAAATCTATAGATGAAACCAAAAAGATATCACACAGTTGAGAGGAGTGGTAACCCACTTCTCCTCTTTCACTTCTCAAGGATATAAAGTTCCTTGAGGCTTAGCCTGAGTGACAAAATCTTGATTCCAAGGGATGTGTCTTTGGATTCACCTCCCGATCTTTATACTCTGTCGAAACACTGGAGTTGAGGTCACCCCAAAGGGTGATGAAATCCCCAAGCAGTCCTCCTAAAACTTAAGCAAGATTTTGGATCCTAATCTTATGCACCCAAGATGGCCTCGAAAGACGACAAGGGGAGAGAAGATTTGGATGATCTTGGGCTAAAAGACAGAATTCTTTTCCAACTGACACTTAAGTTTCCTGATCTAGACCTTGCAAACACACATGTTTAGGATGCAAATGTTTAATTCCAACTTGAAGCGTTAAAAAAAGTAAAATTGATCGAAGAATGAATACACCAAGAAGATTTAGGGTAAACAAAAGTAAACTCACATGCCCGAAGGCCCTCCACGTCAAGTATTGATTGATTTTTCTTTAAGGCATTCAAGATTGAGTGTGAGTTTTTTTTAAGCCCAAAATAAAGATGTGTGAAATTCAATTTCAAGCACGTGCCCGAAGGCCCTCCATGTCAAGAGTTGTTCAATTTTTATGCCCAAATGAAGTGTTAGCGAGATTAATGTTCATTCAAGAGAATTTCTAACTTAGAAAAATCACTAAAAACTCAAGTGAGTGGAATTTGATTTTTGTGGAGCACTTAACACCGTCTTAGGTAGACCCATCCCCATATATGGTGCTGAGATTGCAACCAAAGGTTAGAATGATGGGTGATTAAAGAGGGTGAGTCCAACTACAAACTCACTCAAAGCATTTTTATTAGTTTTTATAACTTAGGAAATTTCTAAAATGTGGAGTTAGGTTCTTTTTATGCCCAAAAATTGAAGTGTGAGATATTGTAATGGTTTGTTGATCCTTTGCATTCAAGATTGTGTTTGTTTGTTTTAAGAATGCATTCCAAGAAAAATTGATTTTAATCCATGGCATTCAAGAGTGTGTTTGAGCAACATTCATTCAAAGAGAAATATGGTTAACTATGCAAGTTCATTCTAAGAACAACCATGAAAATGCTAAAATAGAAATGAAGATGTTGCAGATGGGCACTAATAACCAAGTAGAGATGCCAAACTACGGAGATGCTAAAATATGGAGACACTAAACTAAAAAGATGACCAAGCATAGATGAAAGATAATCTGGCAGAGATGACAGTTGACAAGAGGCGGCGATGGAGATGACAGACAACCAGAGGAGCAGCAGAGACAATGAAAAAAAAAAAGGTGGAGACCAAAATCTTGATTTAAAATGGCTACTAACCAATCCACATTATCTTTCATGACATGTAATAGCTTCATATTTCCTTGTATAATTAGTACACCTTTCTCCTCAAAAATTTCTCTCCACTATTGCCAAGCTCTCAAAAATGGATCCAATTGGGTCATATCCCTATCTCTTCTCTCAATTTTTGTATTCAAAGTCTCCTCCAGATGTATCTCATCTTTTGATGTGGTTTCTTGAATGGGTTGCTCAAGAATAGATGGAGGTGTGATGGTAGAGCTTCTTCTCCTTTTCAACTCTATAGCTCTTGCTAGACAAGTCCTCTAGTTCAAAGGTAAGTTATCCTCTTCATCCTCATTATCCTCTTCTTCTAATTATTTAGTGATTGCTTTAGGAAATGATGGGAAAGGAATCACTTTCTTGATCACTTTTTTCCTTCTCTTTAATGGAGTCTTGATCTTTCTTCTTTTAGGCATGGAGGGGAAGGCTTGCTCTACTTGTTGAGGTGGGAAGACCTCTTGTACTTTAGTTTCTACTTCCCCCTGACCTTGTTCAACTAGTGACACTTGGGGATCACCTTGAGCTTGTGAAGCTTCTACATTTTCTAAACTTTGTACACTCTCTTCCCTAGTTTGCATAGGTTCCTAAATTTCTCCCTCTTCTAGTTTATCTTGTTGAGGAGAATTCCTCTTCCTTCTACCCTTACCTTTACTCTTTTTAGCCTGATAATATCCAACTAGTCTATCAATTTGGTGCACTATTTTTTGTCTTACTGGTGACTGGTTTGTAAATGTAAGCATGGTGATCTTTTCTCCTCTACCTTTAGTTGGAAAGTCTTGAGCATGGAAGATCACTATCTTAGGAATTGGATCAAGTTTGAAAGGTCTCTTGATCCAATCATTTGTTAACTTGATGACATGCCTTGCCCTATGATTAATGTCTGAGTTCTCTTCTTTGTCAATCTTGGAATTCATGATAGGTCATTCACCAATCTTATCCCTATTGAGGTCATTTACCAATATTATCCCTATGTAATAGCGGAGCAAGCAATTCCTCTGTGTCTTGTTGCACTATCTTCAATGGAATCTTTATCCTGAAATCCTTTTTTTCCATATATAAAGTCATCCTATAATAATCCCTTATTTAGACATCGTAGTAATTTGTTGCATTCATCTAGTGATCTTTAAGGGTATCTTCAGGCTGAAATGTTTTACCAGCTAAGTTTTGTTCTCTCCCAATGTTGTCAAAATATGGTTGAGGAGAATTATACTCATCCAAGGGATATTGATCCCATTCACACTCAAAAGAAGGAATATCTTGCCTTCAATCTACCTAAAAAAGTCCTATGGTCATAGCCCACATCCAAAATGTTTTGTGTTGCCTTATAACTCTTTCATTTGCAAAAAAGAGTTGTTGAGAGATCTCCAAGAGAATAATTCTATCACTAGGATACCTAGGGAGCTTCTTAGGGGTAATAGTTGTACTTGCTACCCTAAAATATGAAAATGTTCATAACTAAATATAATAAGCTTTGACTAGTGCTATCTGTACAACTGCCTCCTCTAATATTCTCTTAGCATAATCCCCTTCTATGAATTGATTTATTACAAATATGAAAGCATCATTTACAATCCTATATTTTTTTCTTTACTTTAAAAGACTCATCTTTACTAGCTAAGGATATACAATGTAAGGCCATGTGTTTGCATCTTGAATGCTTCCCCTATTATAGAGCCTTGGATAATCTGTGACACTCGTAGCTAATAGGTACACCAAGTATGATGTCATGTAAAATTTCCTCTTGTTCTTCACCACCACTAGTTGCTCACCCAAATTCTCATTGAGAGTAGAAGCCCAATCAAGTTCTATCTCTTCTCTCTTTATTGTCTTAATAAAATGCACCATAAAAACATTCAAGTGTTTGGCTAATGGTAAACCCATAACTCTAATCAAGAGTATGATTGAATATCCAATTTATTCCTTCATGTATCCTCTTGTCATGTCTACTTTTCCTACTTTCTTTCCTAACAGAGTCTTCTCTATAAGGTATGAAGACTCGATGATCTTAGAAGCTTCATCAATATGTTCCCTATACGATCTCTTTGCTTGCTCATAGGTTAGTCTAATAAATTGATCCACCCTTGGGAGATGGAACACTCTTTCAATGTTTTTGGTTTGAAGACTAAGTATGATCTCTCTTGTAATGCACTTGACTACCCTTTCTTCAAGAACAAAATTCTCTACGAGTGTCATGATTAATTCTAAGGACTGTATTGACACTAGGTGTGATGGTACACTAACAATCCCTAAATGGAACAATGCATATATCATCTAAGACCTCCTAGTTGGTTTGTTGCATAGTTTGAGGAACTCACCCAATTTTGTGTGACCTAAATCTGTGTCTTGAATATCTGAGTACTCATCTTAGAACCATTCTTTTGTAGGAATGCCCTGAAACTTGAATACTAGTGGTTTTGGTGTTATTTTCTCAACAAAGTAGGATGATGAAGATGCCATCAAATCTACACAAAAATAAAGTACATTAGCTCATAATTAAAGAAAATATGATTAAATTAAACCCTAGTACTAACTCACACAGAACCTAAAACCCTTATTATCCAAAAATATTGAAAAATTTTACTAATAGCCCTAAAATGCAAAAGATGGCACACCTAGTGCACTTGATAGGTGTGCCTGGTGTGCCTTTCATTAGCAATCTATCATTATAATGAGCTACACATCAACACACCCCCTAGGGTGTGCTAATGCGCACCTCATTTTGGAATTAAGCAAGTTTAATGTTCAAAGGGTGTACAATAGCACACCTAATTTGGTGTGTTACTATGCACCCTAATTCCATTTTAGGTTTTGTTTTTAAGTTTTTAAGTTTTTTTCTTAAAATAAAAATGCACAATAGCACACCTAATTAGGTACTCTACTACACACCTATTCTTATGTTGCTTTATTTGTTAGTGTGATGGCAAGTGAAGGTGGAACAAGGATTGAAGGAATAGAGCACCAAATGAGCTATGGTGTGCACTTAGAAAACTCGATGAAGACAGAGTGGGGAGAGAGTGGAGAGGGGCCTGGGTTTTATAGACCTAGGTCCTGGTGCATCCTTGGTGCTACATAGGCGTGTAGCTATGCTTTAGAACATATGCACATCACCAAGGGTGATGACTCCTTGATTGTGCTATGGTGCACTTGCACACCTGGGTAGGTGCATCATTTTTTTGCAAAAAAATGATTTAGTTACTAGAATGAGATTTCTTATAATTTGCATTTTCTAGTTAGGACCCAGATATGAACTAGGACATTGGATAGAACCTCAAAAGGACTCAGACCCTGGACTAGGGTTCTAGAAAGCTAAAAAATAATGTAGGGGGTCCCCATTTCTAGTAGAAATGGGGTGTGCATTGTGAAACCACAACATAGCTCATTCAATTACCCTTTAAATACCTTGCATATCAACTCCTAACTTCATTATACTATCTTCAAATCCTCTTCATAAATCAAATGATATGGTACTTTCCTGAGCTAGCATAATATCTATCCAGTTAATATTTTGACATCAATGATAATATAACAACTAATATGAATCTCTAACATACATTCATTCCATCATCAATTACAATATTAGTTGGGACTAATGTGATCCTCATCAAATAATAGATTTATACATGATATGAGTGAAGATCAAATTTTAAATCTTCTTTCCAATCACATAAGAAAGAACAAGGATTTATATCCACTTAGTGTTGTATAAGTGTCAATAATAATATATATGGTCATCAAAGAAAGATGAGTTCATCTCATTATTGATGTCAAGTTTCTATTTGTATTTAAGGGTTGTAAAGGCTATGAAAGTGTATGAATTTTATTTCCATGCTTCTAAGGGGATAAGAACATAATCTTCACATTGAATTCCTAGTATTTTCTTTCAATGCCATTTATAGATGTTTTGAAAATTTGCACTCAAATTTTCCAATTATTATATTTTAATATTATTTTAGTATTGAGGAGATAGGGATACATATATTAATTGGAGTTTGAGAAGTGTGCATCAAAGAGGGTGGGTTGTTTCAAATCTTCTATGGGCATTATTACAATAGGGAATTAATATATTTTTCTTGTATCTATTTTTCTATTGGCTTGAGGATCTGATTATAAGTGGATAATTTGTGTTGGGTATGAAATTTAATATAGAATTATTTTCCTTAATGGTTATTAAAGAGTGTGAGATGGTCCATTGGTTGCCAAAATTCCTTAGGTGGGAGGAAAGGAAGGGGCTCTCTAGTGAGGCACAAGGTAGTTGGTGATGCAACATGGAGAGGTAAACAAGGAATTAGTAGAAGAACCATTGGATGATAGCCATACACACTCCATTGATAAGAGAGTCACACAAAGATTATTTGAAGGAAAAGAGTAGAAAAGCCATTAATGAGAAAAAGTTAAGAATATGAGGCAAAGATAAAGAATAATGAAGAAAATTTCTAGATGGTCATTTTCACTCTAATTTAATTATATTTAATGGTACACATTTCTAAATGACTTTGATTTTTTTCAAATCAGAAAGTATGGTGTAGGAGGACCTTAAAAAAAGCATATCAATAGGTCCCAGGTTATAAAATGATCAATTTAATTTTATTTTTATTTTTATTATGTATTAAGGTCCTTTGGTCATGTTTTAGTCATGACAAGTCATTAGGTATTTAGAACTTGTAAAGGCTGTACTAATTATCCATTTAGGAGCTGGATTGGACAAAGAGTCAAACCATGAAAAAAAACCCATGAAAGCTAAAAAAGTTGTGAAAGATCATATCTAGTCTATTTTCACATTTTTTGAAGTTCTACAAAAATTTATAAGGTCAATTTCTTAAACAATTTAAAAGTTTCTTAAAATTGCAAAAAATGCAATTTTGCAAAATTGTGATTTTGTAATATTTGCACAAATTTTTTTAACAAGGAAGGTGGTTAGTTAGTTGGGAGGATGAGTGGTTTGTAACTATCATGAATATTATAAAAGCATATTATGGTTGAGTTCAAGATAGTGTGGTTGGAGGAAGATTGAAACGTGCTAACAAACATACCTCAGATTGTCTTATCCCCACAAGAAGATGACAATCAAGTACTCATCCTTGTTTGAAAATTGAAACTATGGAGTATTGAGGGTGATATATAGGATTTAGAGGGGTAAATAGTTATTTAAAATATATTGTATCATATTCAAATAATCAAAAAAGTGTTTGATAGTTTTAATGATTAAGTTATCACCATGTTCTTGATTTCAGGGAAACTTTTGTTTTGTTCCTACATGTATACACATTTCTAATTAGATTGAATCTCTTCAAAATTTGATTGAAACTTATGAGACAATGAATTTACTTTCATTTGAGTCAATTTTTAATTTTTCATGTTTTATAGGGGAGATCTAAGTGAAAATGAAAAAATGTGATAAAACCCTCTATAATAGAATGACTAACAAGGGTTTGGTTGTAAAACTAAGTTCCACCATCCAAAAAATCTAAGATTCTGAAATTTGATAATAGACTCAATAATATTTCATCTAGTTTTAGTTTTGGATTGAAAACTAATTGCATGTTTGAATGCCATGATTCCCTTATGGCTTGAAATACTAAAATCCTTGTATTTTGATTGTAAGAATTTGGATTTGATCAAATGAATACTATCCATGGGTTTGTAATCAGTATTAGTAGTTTTCTAAGGAAGAGGATAACATATAGGGTGATATACACCTTGAATGGGTGTCCTAATATAATTAAACAAGATAATATGCATGAAGATTGTAGTACAAACTATCTAGATGTTGACAATCATCTTTTAATACTTATACCATTGTTCTTTTGTGAAGTTTGATTCACCAATACATTATGGTTTTCTTACATTGAATAAATCCCAAGAATGAGATTTAATGTCATCTCATTAACATTCCATGTGTGTTAGTAGTGAATATATTTAGTTCTATAAGTGACAAGAAAAATTATGTTATTGTACTTCATTGCTTATTTTCCAAGAATCATATAAGAGTCTAATAGTGCTTGACACCCCAAAGATATTTAATTCAACTCTACATGATATGATATAATGCTTGAGGATTGTAATAATATTGTGCTAATGAGTTGATTGACTAGTTTGTGAAATTAATGTAAGAATCTTTCTTTCTTTATAAGGATAGGAAATTAGTTATTAATAGTTAAATATTGCATTTAGATTATGATATGTGGTTTATTAAGGTTTCACATCACATGCCCCATTTTGTGACTCAAAATGGGGACCCCCTAGTTTCAAATTCCTTGCAAGGCCTCTAGTCTAGATCCTCGTTCATTTTAAAACTCTCCCCTAGGTCTAGGTAAATCCCTATTTCTCAATTAGGTGTTGTCAAGCAGGAGTGGAAGGTTAAAAATCAGAAACATAGGGGGAGAATGTTCATCTCTTGAATAGGTACACACTTGTGCACCTTTAAGACGTGTGCAAATGCACACCCTTTGTAGGTGCACATATCTGCACCCTCGGAGGTGCACACATGTGCACCCATTTGGGTGTGCATCTCCATCGGGGCCTATAGAAAACCCCAACCCCTCTCCCTCTCACACTTATCTCTCACTCCCTCATCTAACTACACCTCTGCAAATATGCCCTCTATGCAAGTCTATTTTTTGGCCCCCCTACAAGCAAACCACACAAGGTAAAGAACCCAATGAGGTACACACATATGCATCTATGCACCTGTGCACAACCTAGAAAAGCTAAAAAACTAAAAACTAAAAACTAAAATCTAAAAGAACATGGAATAAGGGACTTCGTGAAGGTGAAAACATGTGCACCCCCATGAGGTGCACATGTGTGCAACTTTGCAAACAAAAAACCTTTAACAAAGAGACTAAGACTTCCTCCCTTTTGTAACTTCATGTTGCATACATATGCACCTTGTAAGGTTATGCATGTGCATTAGTGCACAAAAATGCATTGTGACATATTAGAGGGCTAAACATGTGCATTTCTAAAAGCCACAACTTGCCATTAGGGAGGAGAAACTACATTTTAATCTGTTCTAACTAATTTTGACCCATTTTATAGTCAACTTAAGTTCTATTTAGGTCTCATATTGTTTTCCTTCTTATATCCATTAGACTAATTGTTTCTTATTTTGTGTAGATAAAATGGTGTCTTCATCATCTTCTATGGCTGAGAAAATGGCACCAAAACTAGTTTCTTTCAAATACCAAGGAGCACCTAAGAAATCAAGATTCTAGGATGGACATGCAAAAGTTTGAGACACTAAGCTAGGCCACATTGATTAGAATACCTTTCTCACTATTTTCAACAAACCAAGGGAGAGGCCAATGATGATATTTGCATTGATCCAAAGTGGATAGGTAAAGGCAATATCACACCCCACATCAGTTCAATCTTCTTAATTGATAATGACATTGGTGGAACATTATGTGGCTAAGGAGAAGGTCATGAAGAGCCTCATTAGAAAGATAGTCCTCGACCTTTGACCTCACAACATTGCAAAAATGTTTTACCTTCCAATTGTATACTAGTGCCTTCAAATATCATACAATGGATTAGATAGGTGGTATAGAGACAATGATAAAGAGGCTAAATAGCTAGTGCAAACATCATTTTTGATTGGTAGGACACCTTTGGGCCAAAGAGTAGGCAACATGGATATGACCCAATGTTATATGAAAGATAACATCAGATACTTGATTGTCCTCCTTAGTAGAGTAATGGTCCTTCTTGTAGTGGGTCACTTACAAACATGGATGGTTTACTTTATTGAAATGGTAAGGACCACAAAGATTCGCATTGATTGGGCCACCATCCTAAGTGATAACTTGGATGAGAAGCTAGTCATGATTAAGACTAATCCTTGTTTCTATATGACATCATACATGGTGTACTACCTAGTGGCCAAAGCCATCAACTATCTAGGATTATATAGAAAGGAAAGCATGCAAGATGCAAATGCTTGACTCAATGTGGCATACCCACAACTGATGAAAAAGAAACTCTCACTATAGAGTGGTCAATGATGGATTCATGTTTGTCATCATTTGATTCATTGAAGGAGATTATGAAAAAATAATGTCAATAGAGATGAAAACTAAAATTATTGAAGTAGGATCGTACTACATTCATTTCAAGACATTCATGTATCATCTGGTAACTAGTATTCTTATATGTCATTATTTTGATGCAATAATATATTATATTGGTGCTATCATTTCTAGTGTAGTAAATATTGTTAAAGTTTGTTGCTTTTGTGAATGCATGTTCATGAATTATAATAGAGCCAATGGTTTTATTATGTTTCTATGATTGTGCGATCTTTTTAGTTTTGGTGTTTACCTTCTGTTAATGAATTTTGCTATTGTGATGAATTTGAGAAGTAATTATTTTTGTTCTTGCATAGAATCTTGTCTCGTGTGCACTCTTTATGGCCTCATGATTAGATGAAATGTTAAACATCTTTTAGTTATTATTGTTCCCATTGATGATTGCATTAGTGGAGTTCAAGAAGTGTTGCTCCTAATTTCATTGGTTTCCTACCTAATCCTTTTGATAAATTTTTTTGTAGACATGTTGTTACTTTGGCTTATGTCCGTTAGGAATTTTCCTTGTTTAGTTATTTTCTTTTATCTCTTATTACTCTATCTTTGTATTTACTTTTAAAACACTTGGTTAAAATAGGAATTTGTATAGTTGCACTCATCATAAAATATAAAAGTGAAAAATGTCTCTCTTTTGTGGTTATATTTCAAACAACAACAGGTTCTGTAAGATTCATTTGAACCAGCAAAGGCCTCCTCTTGAACATACACATTTTATTAAATTGAGTTACTTAGTTAGTTGAAAATCCCACCTAGAACCTTGGAGTTGGTCCTCGATCAACTTTTCAAGAGAGGGTTTTGAAAGGATCCCATGATTCAACATCATGCAAAATGAAAACTCAATAGAAGTAGTGCTAGAAGGAGGGTATAAAACCATTTGGATAATGAAAACAAGCTTCTATTTGAAAATTCTATTGTTTTCAAAAGTTTAGAAATTTTTTTGTCTACCACTATAAGAAGGTGTGTAGGTGTGCTTTTTGAAGATGTGCAGTTTTTTAAGGTACGCTTTTCCATAATCAATGCAAACTAGAAGATCCTAATACACAATCTCCATTTTAGTGAGCTTTCAGGTCTTCACCTGGTGGACATGAGTTCTTAGAACTTAGTCAATTTTGCAAGCCTCATAGTGATAATTAAAGGACTACCAAGAATTGTACCACTCCCATTCCAAATTTCATCACCTTCTTTAGTTTCACCTTTGAACCTCCCCCCACCTATCATTCCACATAATTCTCCACCAATGGCCTTTTTTGTAAATGTAGCGGATTCACCTATAAACTTGCGAGGTGCACTCAATGACCTTCCTAAGAATCTTGAGAAATTCTGCCCAAGGTTCATCTATGGATAGACATGAACAACTAAGAACCATATCAAGGTTTTCAAAGAAATATGCAATCAAAAAAAATTCAACAAGAGAATTGTTGGTGTTTCTTGGACTGCTAGGTTTCTCTAAACCCAATATCAGGATGCACGAGATGAAAATAGTCCTAAGAATTAGCTAGGTCCCATACTCAACAAGATTAATCTTAGCTTTGAACCAACTTCAATAGAGTACACTAGACTCTCTACACTTTAGGCTCTACAGGATGAAGGTGGGTGCACCTCAGGGATATGAATATTATTGGTTATTTTATTTTTCTCTTTAGACACTTTCTCACTAATACTTCTTTGAAACCTATCCCTTATAGTAGATATTGGTCACAATTTCTTCTTAGAGTTGTAACAAGCTCCTTGATTACAATAGATAATTATAATCAAAAGGAAAACTATCACAAATAAGTGTTGACCAACAACTTTATTTCTTCATTACATAAATGGAAAATTGGTTTATATATATATATATATATATATATATATATATATATATATATATATATATATATATATATATATATTCTACAACTATTTGAACCATCAACTTGCAATTGAAATTAATTGATCAATACCTTATCCATTGTCATATAGAGTCAAGACCAACAACTTTAGACCTATTTAATTGACTTGCAATTAAATTTGTAAACAATGAAGTTTGAATCTTATTCTTATCATATCCCTCTCATATACTCAAAACCCTATGACTTACTAAATTAAATTACTTAATTATTTGAGCCAAAGTCAATGAATAAGAGACATACAATTTATCTAAATTGTATTAAAGTAGAAGAACATTGATCAATTCAATCCCAAGATCATAGATATACAAGAAAGCAGAGAAAACTCAACTACACAAATATGCATAACTTCCTTTAAAAAATGAATACAATACTAATATGGACTCAAAATATAACTCAATACTTGACAACTTGATCATTTGTATTCAATGAATTTTCAGGTATACAAGACAGAATGCATTCATACAATTCCCAAAAACTAGATGGACTGCAAATGACATTATTTCTAAAAAATTTGTAGACTTCCAACCTCTATTCCACATCTTGGGAATCCTTATAAAGGATTGCAACAAGCTTTAGATGGGAGGAGGACACATGTTAATGCCCCAATGGAAGAAAAAGGTGGGAAGGCATGTACAAAAAGTTACAATCAAGACATTACTCTGTACTTGATCCCAAAAATAGGAAGTAGTTGAAAAGTCAGTAGGTGACTATTTACTACTAGAGCTTTAACTTTAATTCTTTGTCTTCTACTAGATCTTCCTACTTCCTCTAAAAATTTCAAAATTCAATATATGTATCTTTTAGAGATTTACCTCCTTGATGAGTTTCTTAGTATATCTAATTTTGTCCTAATATATCACTACTTTTAATCAAATAATTCTTTGCCTACTCCTTGTTGGCAGGACTTTTATTTCTCCCATCACTTCCCAAACATAGATCTCCCGCTTAGTGGGCCACTCAGTTGATTTAACTTCTTCTAAGTCCTTTTTCTTCTTAATCCACCTAACATCTCTTATGGCTTTAGACTCCTATAAAAATTTATTTAAATCTATTTCATCTCTGAACAAGGAGTCAATCAAATTATTGAATGGGGCATAACTATCATCTTCAAAAATTGCTACTATGGCTTCTTGAGTCAACACTATGCTGAATGAATCAAACCATTCCTATCATTCTTGTAACTTACTATTTGCATCCATAATTGGTAGAACATAGGGCTCAATTCCCTCAAATAGGACTTTTATTTTTAATTTTTCCATGTATTATTTGTAATTTTCTAGTGAAGAAGCCAATTAATTCTTTTACCATTTCCAAGCCTTCCTTCACTATAATGACCTTATTAGGAAGATTTGACTTTTTAGCCATCAACATAATAAGCCTCTCTAAAATTTGAATGTATGCCCCCCCAAATATTGAATTTGTATGTAAAATTGCTTAGTATCTTGTAAAGAAACATACAATGTATGGACCTATTGCAATATACTCTTTAGAGTTTCAACCCTATGGCTAATCATACCTCTAAAGATAGTTGTCCTTACCTCATCACCTTGTTGTGTTGGTGGAGCATCCATGCTCATTCTTCTAGGCCCTATATTATCTGCCTCCAACTGAGCTATCTATGATGTGACCTTGGATGGTTGCTCTTGACTGTCTTGTTCCTTGCTCTATTCTTTAATGAAAACTTATTCTTCATTGGATAGTTTCTCTCTAAGAGATGCAATCTCAGCTTCTAATCCTTGGACCTTAGGCTTAAGCTCCCTAATCTTCTCCTTATATACATGGCTTTTTCTGAGTTGGTCCTCATTTTTCTTCCTAACATCCATGTAATCATGAAAGGATTTGGATATCCTTGTCTCTATCTCCTCTACCTTGGCTTCATTCATAAATGAAAAATGTTGTATAGCCTTGGAGATCTTTGTTCCTGAGGTACCTTGTAGTGCCCATACTGTCATGTTTCCCTAATCTGTGCTCTACAAATCCATTAGTTTGGGCTTGTTTGTTATAGGAGCCATGCTTCATACTACCAATGACTTGGTATCAATGTTGAATCCATACCCTTTATGCAATCCACTAACACCATATGCCTCATACGAAATGGCATTCTCTTGTCTCCTAATTTGGTCAAGCATAAATGCTTGTTCCAAATCCCACCCAGACACTAACATCATCCCACTCCTTTGCACTAGATCCCTTGCCTCCTCAAGAGTCATGAATGCACTTTTTGGATCATAGGCATGTAATTTTTCAACCAATTCTTGCTTTTGCTCATCAAATTCACCTGGTTTCATCTTCAACAGCAACTCACTTTATTTGATCTTGTATAAGAAGCTCTTAAACTCAAATAACTTGATGAACTCATCATCTGCTATAAATTTTTGGGCTTGGATGATCCTATCATCCAATCTTGTTGTTGCTAGTACCAGATTAGTTAATTTTTTCTTAGTTACAATAACCCTTTCATGTATGTATCTATTTCTTAAGTCAACAAAGTACTAACTTTTACTAGGTAGGATCTGCAATGTCCTTTGTTTAATCTTTTCAGGGATGTGGATGACTTTATGCCTCTTGCTTCCTTCAATGAACCATGATGCCTCAAGGGGCTTATTTTATTCCAATTCTAAGGTCACATTAGGTTTAGGACTATCAAGATTCACCCTCTCTTCTTCCCTAAGTACTTCCTCTAGCATTTGTGCCATAATTTCTGCATGATCAACCACCATCTTTCTTATCCTATGTGGGTAGGCTACATCTAGGTAAAACCCTTTGAAATTGGGATGCAATCTCTTTAGCTCCCTCTCTACCCTCAATACATCATCAAAGTTTGATAACTTATTAGCTGCCTCCCCCTCAACAAAAATATTAGGAATGAAGTCTTCATGGGGAAACTCTTTGGTACAAGGCAGCACATACTTTCTAATTTCTTTGTCAGTGTTCCTCATCCAATTATCAGGATCATACATCCTATAAGGACCAATTGAGAAATTGTAATGGTGGAGGAAAGAATGGATCTGATCTAGGGCTTCTTTTCCAATTAAAATGCCACCCACCTTAAAACAACTACACAAGAATGTGCCTTTATGCACTTTAGGTCCTAGATACTCCCTATTAACCATGAACAATTGCCACATGAATTCAATGATGGCCAGTCTAGGGGGAATTGATTTTAGAAATATATGTGAGGTTGGGGATAAACATAAACTCTCATAAGAGAAAAGGTAGGAAACAGAAAGATATCTCCCCAATTATAGTCTAATATTTTTTTCAAGGAGTAGGGTTGGTCTTAAAAGACTCTTCAAAACCTTAGGTGACCTAAAATAACCTAGGTTTAACATTTTCATTATGACAATACTAAAATTATTGAAAAAAGAGATAGAATCAGAATAATGATAGGAGAAATCCCATACCCCTATCCACAATTGAATTGGCATATCTCTATTAGCATCAATTGTATGATCAATAAAGTCTAGGCTTATATACCCCACATTTTTGTACAAGATGAAGTGCATTAGTAATGAATAATGATGGAACTCAAATTTTTTCATTTCTCCACTCTCGGCTAGTCTAATGTTCTCCTTCATCCTCACTAGAATATACTCAACATAGTCATATTCTCCACCATGGTAGGAGTTTTTCACATCTCTAGAAATGATGAATTGTGCTCCATATACCATGTTAGTTTCATATTTACCAACTACCTTGTGGACATTATATACAGTTTTCATAAAATAATTCTTGAACTTGTACAAATGCATCATCTTCTCCACCTTCTTATGGTAATCACCCACCTACTTTAAGTTCATGGGAATATGTTGTAGCATTGAATTCCCTATGTAATCTTTGGTTTTTCTCTCAAATTCACTTTGTAGGTCAATGAGGTCTACTAGTTCACTCATGACACTGTCCAATTCAAATGCTTCAATAAAAGAGCCATGGTCTAGTGTGCATAGTATAGTTCCATTCCTTCTATGAAATGATTTGGTGGCTAGATTATATGTTTTGATTAGGTCCTTTACCAAATCTATGTCCAAAAAGACCTTTTGAAATATTGACTTTGCCAAGTCCTTGTTCCATGGATTACAAATAGGGATCTCCTTTGCCTTGTTGCCATAAAAATATTTGTAAAGCTCATAACTAGTGACTTCATGACATGTAACATCTCTAAAAAATACATAGGGGTCCTTGAACTCATGGTCATCTACAAAAATGGCATTTGAGGATTATGGGAATAACTTAATCCATTCTTACACAAACCTATTAGGTTTCTTTTGCCTAGTTTTTCCTCCCTTTGAAACAGAAGTCTTTGCAACCTCCACATCTAAAGCTTGAATTTCTTCTACTTCTTTCTCAGAATTTTTTTGAATATACTAGAAAATTCTAGAAATAGTTTTGAAAATAATGATATACTGACACTGGAAGCTCTGCAATAGCTCTAAAATCTCTAATCTCTATAAATCATAATGGGTTTACTAAATTATGGAATGTTTTATGTTGAGTGTACTATCATCAACCTTCTTTGTACATTGATATTCTACACACTTGATCTTTAAATTCAATGCAAATTGTCTCCTATCTCCTCTGATGGAGTGTCCACGTAACTATCTAGTTCAACAGCCTTTGTACTTTACTCAAATTTCATTGGCTAGGGTTTCTTTTTATTATTCTAGTCTCAGGAAAGAAAAGTTGAACTTTTCATGTCGAACTAGAGTTTACAATATTATGATACACTAAAAAGGAGTCCTTCATATCATCTTAGGTAGGGAACTTTGTCTCTATGATCTTATGATCATTCAAAATCAAACCCTTTATCGCATCATCATGAGCCTTGAGAATGGCTTCCACAACCTTATGACACATCAATTACCGTGACATCAAAACTTTCCTTCAAGTCTCTTATGATGTCATGAGACATAGTTTAAACTCATTTTCATGGCATCTTATCTTACTTTCCTTTTCCTCAAGATCTCACAATCATGACTTAGTGGACCATTTTGTAACTTCAGTAGTTATCCTTCAAACCCCTACAATGTTATGAGAACAACATTGGTGTAACATTGTGTCTTCATTTTTTATTCCTTACAACCTCTCGACCACAATTAGTAAATTGTCTTTGTAGCATTGGAGGTTACCTTTAGCAGCTATCATTGACTTATGACCACATGATGACAGTTATGCTTTCTTTTTCATAGCCTTAGAAGCAATAATTTTCACCTTCATGATCTCACAATATAACATTGCTTCGTAGCTTCATAAAGTTTTGAACTTGCTCTTGATATCTTATAATGTACAACTTGTTGTAGAATCAAAATATATGACTTCCCATGTTTCTTAGAAATTCATGCAAATGTGCCTGGCCCCACCTTTCTTTATCATCTGATCCTCACAATCTTATGATTGTCCCTTTTTCATGCCATTGAACATCCTAAAACTTTCTTCCACGATCCTATGATTATGACCTTTTTGTATCTTTGAAAGTCTTCTTGAAAACCTTCATGATGTCTCAATCTCCTCTTTGTCATAAGATGGGGACTTAACCTTTTTCACTTTTGTGTCCTTGTGATCTTATGATCACCACTTTATCACATGGCTATGAGCCTTAGTTGTTGCATTTATGATCCTCTTCTAACCCTTAACTTTTAACATCAAGAGAGAGAGAGAGAGAGAGATGTTTTAAGCTTACAACTAGATGCCTAAACTCTTGATTGTAAGATCCTATCATAAGATTTGAATGACATACAATCTCTCACTTAGAATAAAACCTAGGGTAAGGGTAAAAAGATTTTGGATTTCATTGAAAATTTTCATGAAAAGGGTGAAGAAATAACCTTATTATAAAAACTTATTCCACTAGGGCAGATTTTCAACACTAGTCTAGGGAAAATTAACCAAGTTAGGGTTGTTCAAAAAATAGAAAATAAATGAAACACAAACCTTAACAATGAAAAATAGTTTAAAATATTTTCACAAAAAACTTTCAAAATTTTGGCATAGTGAAAATTAGGGCTATCAAGAATGTGGTCCTACATTTATTCCCATACAAATTGAGAGAGGTTTCCTTTAATTGGTATGTGAATTTGCTACCAGGATGTATCCAAAACTAGGGGGCATTTGAAAAATTATTCCTAGATCAATTCAAAATATTCATCAACTCAACTATGATACATCACCAATTTATATCAATTAAAAGGGATCCAACGGAGAACATTTCACATTTCAATCATTGCTTTCACATAGCATAGTACAAGTTGGAGACACCCTACACCATACAAATTGAAGATACAATCTAAATTTATCTTAATGCTATGGAACACCTCACTGCTATCTTCCTATGAAAACTATCTCTTATAGACATCAATACCTCAGAAAAAGTCTTTAAAGAAGCAATTACCTTTACTAAATAGGCTAATCCAAATGGAGGTGGATTGATGGTTCCATCCCAAGCTAGTATAATAGTATTGACCTATCCTACTCGAGCACAAGTAATGCCTAGTCAATTAATTGTAATGACTCTAATTCCACTACAATAGATATCAGTCATGTCAATTCTAACCATAACCTACCTAGGTGACAAACCTCCAAAAGATGCATTCTTTGAGTTAAAAACAACACGTGGTAAGACAGAAAATAACGTCACAACTGAGATTGGCCAAATGAAGAAGACCATGTCTTAGGTTACCAAAGAGCTAACCCATTTGATTTTGTCACAAGGACATAACACAAACTTTCAAAGAATGCATGCATGCCCCTATAACAACAACTATGTTTAGAATTACAACAAGAATTTTAGTAGAAATAACAATGCAAGGAATAATTTCAATCCTCCAGATCGTAACAGTGGTTTCCAAAGATAGAATCAACAATGGAACACCCACCCAAATAATGAAAGTATCCCTACAGAAAACAACAATAATGCTAAATTTGTGGACATCAATCAATTTGACACCAATCAAAACATACCTAATGATGGCGGTTCATATTTTAATGGAAATCAAGAAGTGAATCAGAATTCACAAGGCAATAATAATGAACCCCCTATTTAGTTCAACACTATGTTATTAGAATCTTATGGTTCTCCACAGAATTCAAGAATGGAAGAACAAGTCAATGAAGAATTTACCTTCCCATTTAATCAAGAATCAAACCCTCAATTAGAAGAAATATTTTCTTTTTAGAATGATAATTGAAACACTTATAACTTGTTAAATTGGTGGGAACCCATGACTAATGGATTCCTACTATGTTGCAATTAAGAGTGAATAAAAATCTAGTTCCTACTAGAGAACCCTATGTTGGGCAAAAAAATCAAAACCAAGGAAATATACCTACAATATTGAATAATCCTGCTTGGTCAACTGAAAAATGTAATATAGTAGAAGATTTAAAAAGAACAAAGACAAGTATATCCTCGTTTGCTATGCTACAAAATTTCCCTAATCAAATAGAAGTGTTTCTGAAGACTCTTGATCATACCAAGGCAACGCTTACTATAGGGCCTTAGAAGACAATATTACAAAAAGTTAACACTTTTGAGGTGATGCCCATCATGTATAAAGACAAGGCCAAAGTGCCTCCTTTCTTTCTCAATCTTAGGATTTTTGATAGAAACCTCCATAATTATCTCATAGATTCAAAAGCTTCTTGTAATATCATGCCACTTTTGATAGCTCAAAGGTTGTGAGTCACTCCTCAACCTACCAATCCGCTAGTAATTCAGCTTGATTAAAAAAAAGTAAAAGTTATTAGGGAATTGAAAGATTTTTGAATACACTTAACTATTGACCCTCGAATTCAAGACAATATAGATATACATGTGGTGGAGATCCTAGAAACATATGGCTTGTTACTAAGTAGAGAATGGACCCAATGTCTAAGAGGATGGTTCTCAACTGATTTGACTCAACTATGGTTACTTTGGAAATGACTGAATAATAAGATCAAGATAGACACTGAGACAAAGCTAAAGACAATGATCATAGAATACAATGACCCAAACAAAGTAGAATGCCTTTAATAAAACCTAGGTTCTTACAAGGTGATGAATCTTGACATAGCTCTAGTTAAAAGAATAGATAATCTATATAGAGAATCCATGAACCTTACCCCAAGAGAAAAAATTGTGACTCATTTTATAGATAGCATGGTTGCAAATTTACAATGCTTAGGAGAAGAAGTAGACCCAAATTTTTTTCTCCTTCCAGGATTTTGTAGGTTGCATAAAGTGAGTAATGCAAAATTTGAGTACTCACATTACCAAGAAGTGATTTCTTGGTTATCAACTCAAATAATGCCCTTAAGAAGAAAATTCAAGTCCCACATGCATATCTAAAGTTGTGGACAATGATGAAGAGGAAAAAGAAGATCTAAATGCATAATACAATGATACCTCTTCAAATGGTGGAGCTTTTTATTATCCTCTACAAGGGATGATTAAAATCCTAAGGAGAAGACACTTTGTAAAAGGCCAAGGCTAATCCTTAGTAGTTGTTCATCCTAAACTAAAAATTAACAAAATTGCATAATTTATTGAGGAAATTAAAGATGAGAAAAAAGGGATGATCCCCATATCAAAGGTAAATAATGATAATTCACCTAGTCCACCATGTGAAAGATTGCAATGGATCCAAAAAAAATAGTCCTTTAAAATTCAAGTGAAAGAAAAACATCGAATAAACAAACAAAAGTAAAGAAAACTGAAAGATCAGTCAATTTGAAAACTCAAGTTTGATGGCTCTAAATGAAAATTAGGAGCTCATTTAGGTGTTGAACTAATTAATCCCAAAGGTAGGTCATTTTATGCTGCATATTGCTTACAATTTAGATGTACTAACAATGTTGCAGAATATGAAGCCTTGATCCACAAACTTCTCTTTGCATTAGAGAAGGGTGTCAAAGCTCTCATAATTGAAGGAGACTCTAAATTAGTAATTAGATAGGTTAAGTCAATCTAATCTTGTAATAATAGAAGACTACTTTCTTATCAAAATATATTTTGGGACTTGATGGAATATTTTGAGGCCCTAAACATAAAGTCTATTCCAAGAAGGAGAAATTTGGTAGTGGACACCCTTGCAATTTCAATCAATTCATTACAACCCATTTAAAGAAAAAAAAATCAAAATATTTTCAGTTGAAATGGTGGTTTCCCCATCTATTCCAAACAATATTACTAACTTCCAAGTCTTCCAAGATGAACAACATATTATTGAGTTCATTATGTAATATAGTCTTTTTGAAGGACAAGAGATTGATGATACTCCCAATGACAAACCTGAGGATGATGAACTAAAGATGAATGTGGGATTATAAATTTGAAAACTAATACTATTCTAAATGGGATGGTAGAGGTGGAACACATCTTTGATTGAGACGAATCAACATGTTATAATGAATGGTTGAAGAAAAAGGGACTGAAATGTGATTCATATAATCTAGGCATACAAGAAGACCCTAAGTTTGTAAGAATTGGAAAGGCATGTAATCCTCAAGAATGAGAAAGTATGCTTCAGCTACTTAAAAAATACAAGCATGCCATAGCATGGAGTTATGAAGAACTCAAGACCTACAATCCTAACATCATTACTCATGACATTCTGCTAAAGTTGATGCTAAGCCTTTTCATCAAAGATAGAGAATGGCGAACCCTATTATTTAACCATTAATAATGAAAGAAATCTAAAAATTTCTTGATGCTAAAACTATCTTGAAATCTAGAAATTTCTTGATGCTAAAACTATGTTTTCAATTTGATATTCTACACTACAACATTTGGGGTAAAATTGTGATAGCAATTTGTGACAACAGTCTAATTTGTGGTGATTTTCATGATTTTTTTGTAATTTTATCTGATGTTGTTGCAATACCAACATAAGCATTGTAATTGTGATGCCTACATAAATATAAATATAAATAAATAAAACATGACATAAATCATTCCCCATTTATTTTGATTGTGAAGAGTTGTGTGCAAAAGAAGGTGGAGAGCTCCAAATGAGGGTGGAGAGCTCTAAACATTGTCATGCCCTTGTGCTTGGTGCATTTCATTCCTGTGATATATCTCTAAATTGCATTGCCATGCTCTTGCTTGATTTCATTTCTATGATCTCTATATTTTCTTGCCACACCTTTTCTCTACAACTTGGTTATCATGCCTTTGTGATCTTTGCATTTCTTTGAAATGTTGCTGCTCTATGATTTCAATACCATGCCCTTGCTCTACAATTTTTTTTCCATGCCATGCCCTTGCTCTATGATTTTTTTGTCATGTTGTGCCCTTGCTCTATGATTTTTTTTCCATGCCCTAACTTTGAAATTTTCTTCAAGGGTATGTAAATGTTGGTTTCTTTTCCTTCTAAACATGTATCTCCTTATATCTCCTTCTGAACATGTATATTTGGAGAAAAATAGGAAGAATTTGCATGAATTTTTACAAAAACATATCATAACAGATATATTTAGAAATAAAAAAGCCATAAATAGTTAAATGGATCTAGTTGTTGATTATCTAGGCTGATATATATGTATATTTAACAAGGTTATGGCTTCTATAAGGGAATGAGCCTTGTGATTATAATTATGTGCTTGGTGCATTTCATTTCTATGATATATCTCTACATTTTGTTGTAGTGCCCTTGCTCTGTGATTTTGTTCTGTGATTTGGGTACCATGCTCTTGTGATCTTTGTATTTCATTATTGTGCCCTTGCTCTATGATTTTGATGTCATTCCCTTGCTCTACAATTTTGCTTCCATGTCGTGCCCTTGCTCTGAGATTTCATTGTCATGTTGTGCTCTTGCTTTCTAATTTTTTTGCCATGCCCTAGCTCTATGATTTTATTCAAGGGTATGTAAATATTGGTTTCTTTTCCTTATAAATAGGTATCTCTTTATATCTCCTTTTGAACATGTATATTTATTGGTCTTTTTTAAGGCGTGTATTACATCTTAGCTACACAAAAGAAAAATTAATCTAGTTGAATACATATTCCAAAATCTAAATAAATAAATAAAGCTCACTCAACTTTTGCTAAGTGACTTACCTGAAGATCCTCCATAAAATTAATGTAGACCAAGAAAAATAGGTAGAGTTCACAAAAAAATTTACAAAAATATATCATAGCATATATTTTTAGAAATAAACTAGTCATAACTAGTTAAACGGATCTAGTTGCTGATTTTATGGGTTGATTACAAATTCTTGTAGAACTATCATTAGATTAGGTACAATAAAATAAAAAATTAGTTGTTCCCAGCTAGCAAGATCAAATACAATTTTCCAAGGTGATAAAAATGCATATACAAGGAATTGAAGAATAACTTCAGTCAAGAGTTGAGTGTGAGGAGTTCAAGAAGCAAGTTTTTCTTCTATGTAAATGCCATAATCATGAGGCTCATTCCCTTGTAGAAGCCTCTGCCACAATGACATTACCTCTAAACTATGCAAAGGATGTTGAAGTGGTTCCCAAAGTTGAAACACTCTTATAAGCATTTGATACTTGGGATCATCACATGGAAACTATGCTGATACTTCAAACACTCTTATAAAAATTTGATATTTGGACTATAAATTATCAAAGTCACTTGCAAGTGATTCTAATGTCATATTATCTACCATAACACTTTCCTAGATTCTATCTAGTCCCTCCCATAATATTCTCTATGTTATCTAGTTGTTGTTTCTATCATGCAATCTCTTTCTAAAGCTGCTCATTCTCATTTTCTCTCGTGCCTTAAATTTTGATTATCAAACTTTTGAATATCTACCTCTACCTTATCTAAAATAAACTTCACATTGTGTTGTAACTCTAGCATAGGTGTTTGATCATCAATAGCTTTCATTTCAGCATTCCGGTTTAGAAGATTGGTCAACACCCTTAGTTGCAAAGCTCTCATGTCAGACACTTTTTGTACTGTTTGAACACCATGTTCTTGCTTCTAAGATAATAATTCTTTAGATACATTTTCTTGTAAAACATTAATTTTGTTGAACAATTGTAAACTCTTAGAAAGTGCATTGTTTTTTTTATGTATGTATGTATATATATATATATATATATATATATATATATATATATATGTATGTATGTATGTATGTATGTATGTATGTATGTATGTATGTATGTATGTATGTATGTATGTATGTATGTATGTATGTATGTATGTATGTATGTATGTATACAGAGAGATCTTGTGGATTGTGGATTATAAATAAAAAAGAAAAGGTAGTAGGACATTAATCATTCCCCATTTGTTTTGATTTATTGTGGAGAATTGTGAGCAAAAGAGGGTGGAAAGTTCCAAACAAGGGTAGAGAGCTCTAAAAATTGGTGGAGATTAGTGGAAAACTAGGATTTTTCTATCATTTCCTTGTGATCTTTGTGCCCATACTCTTTGATTTTCTTCAAGGGGTGAAGAGGTACCTATGTAAATTTTCTTTTCTTTTCCTCCTAAACATGTATCTTTTGTTCATATATAATAGCTTTGGTCGTATTCAAGAATAATTGATTATGATGATTGTATGCATATGTGCATGTATTTATGTAAATTAGTTCACTATTTGAACTGGTTTACATGCATACATACACACTTGCATAGTACTTGCGTGAAATCAAATTAATCATTCATGTCTTGAATTCACACAAACAATTATCCTTGCATTCAATCACATTTATTCATACCAAAATAAGTATGTAGAAATATGTACTTATAGATTATGTTATCTCTTGGTGATTTAGCAAAGATCTCATGCATAATATCATCCAGGTAATGATCAAATGCATTCACATCAAGTTATAATAGGATTGAGCAGATGATCCATTTATGTTACTTCATACTTTTTTTATTGAACATTTTGTTTGACATAATCAATTATACTAGAATTATATAGCTACAGCTACTACTCTTGTTTATTTTAATCATATATATTTAAGACTATTATTTTTCTTAAAATTAGATTGTATATTTGTTATCACTAAAACAAAAATATAGATCTTTTATAGTATCTTTTTTAATTTCAAGATCTTCATATTTAAGTGAAGAGTTTCCACTACTAGACAGTGGAAAAGCCACAATGTGGAGCCACATAGCTCATGGATTTTTCCACCAAATTATATTTTTATTATATTTTTTGTCCTTTAAAAATATTATAGGTGAATATTCTTCTAATTTACCATATATTTAAGAATGTTTTGCTTGTCTTTTGAGGTAATTTTCTACTATGAGATAGAGACATATATCATAAGGATGGACATGCCAATTTTGATCATCCTACTTTCAAAGTTGATTCCCTTATAAAATTACTAAAACTACTTGCATTTGACACTCTAATTTTATGCAACTTGCCTTATCATCCATTCACACAACCATCTTCCTCCTACCCTACCATAGGACACAACCCTTGTTTGAGGTTTATATCATAGTCCCACCATTTTAGAAGACCAAGTCTAGTGATTTGTATCTATCAAATTGATGATATATAAATTTAATATGGAGAATGATATATTGACATCACAAAAAAATAATTCCATATGTTGGAAATATAAGAGGCATAACAAGGAGGGGAGGGGTGAATCAGTTACTACAAAAATAAATTCTAGATCCATTAGATGCCAATACAACATGCAAATAGATAACTGAACACTATTGAAGCTCAGTCAACACATAGAATGCTATAACTCAGTAATAATTGCC
Organism: Cupressus sempervirens; assembly: GCA_028749045.1. Lineage (NCBI taxonomy): Eukaryota > Viridiplantae > Streptophyta > Pinopsida > Cupressales > Cupressaceae > Cupressus > Cupressus sempervirens. The sequence goes on from CM053790.1 coordinate 30,733,554, forward strand.
TTAGATTGGTAAAAGATTAACATAGAAATCTTTAGATGTTATCTATGATTACCATTACCTTAACTTAGTTGCAAAAATGCAAAAGAAAATAGCATGAACACATTCGACACTAGGATTTAACGTGGAAACTCAATCTGGGAAAAACTACCAATAGCAACTAGTTAATAATTTTTACTCTTCTAAAGTGAGCCCTATTAGGAGCCAACCCTGTTAAAGGTTACAAAACACACTGTTAGGTGTGACCCTATTAAAGGATTTAATCACCTTTTTAGGAGTGTCCTGGTTAGAGGTCTTCAAAATAATTCAATGGAATTGCCACCTTACTGAAGAATTTTCAAATAATTGTTAAGCCAACTCTATTAGGAGATTTAGATCACTACTACAATGGTTAGTGAGTAAAAATGAGATGACTTGATTTGACTAAAACTAATTTTCTAATTTTAGATCTCTATTTTGGCTTGTACTTGATCCTTCCTAATCAAATATGGCTTTGCTGCACCACAAGGATATTCTACTTATCCTTCAAATTCACTTATATTGCTCATCAATAGACCTTCAATCACATCATCACAATTCACACCTTCTTACTTACACTTTTTCACACACTTTGGAATCACAACTTGACCTTATACTTATATCTTCTAATTTGTCAAGTTGGCTCAAATACAACTTACAATAATCAATATTCATCACCTTAGTTGGCTAGAATCAATGCATAAATCAATTAAGCTTAATACAACAAAATAAGAAAATCCTTCATTAGCTGACCCAACTTGGTAGAAACTAACTCTGAAATGATTCCCATTATTAACCAATATAAGCTTGGTTAACATTGCAAACTTACAAAAATCCTTTTGGCAACTGAGTGAGCTTATTTAGCACTAGTTCCATCCAACTTTCTTTTGTTATCGAGTGAGCTCGATTAACTTCACTTTCTGCAACTTTTTTTTCAATGCTCGAGTAAACTCAGTAGACACTACCTTCTGAACTAGGAAAATATAGAAGTGCTTGGTAGACACCGAGAATTGTCTTTACTACCCAAGTGAGCTCGGCATATACTGCTTACAAATGATTATGACATTTGTGTAACATCAAAGACAACACACAATTAACCAATTATATCCAACACCATGTTCATAAACAACATCTAATATTTTATAATTCTCTCTCCTCTAAAGACCCGATACATGGAGCCATTATCATCATGAGTAGACTCACTCTCCTTAGACAAATTCAATCAAAAGTATTCATACCAAACCAAGTATGTAGAAATCTATACTCACAAATTATATTATCTCTTGATGATTTAGTAAAGATCAAATACAATATTCTAGGGTGATAAAATTACATATGCAAATGTATGTATGTATGTATGTATGTATGTATGTATGCATGTATGTATGTATGTATGTATATATGTATCTATACATTTTTTGGCACACCCTTGTGATCTTTGTATGTGTATGTTTGTATGTATGTATATACATATATATAAATATGTATATATATACATATATATACATATGTATACATATGTATATATATACATACATACACACACATTTGTGGTTCTATGTATGTATATAAATAGATAGTTCTTTGTATATATACATACATACATACATAGACACACAAATGTGTGTGTATGCATACATAGAAACATAGAAATACATAAAGAGAAGTTTCTCTATACATAGATACATACATACATAGACACACACATATGTGTGTGTGTGTATGTATATATACATACATATACATAAAGATAAGCTTCTCTAATCACCTGCTGGGGGAAATATAAAGAGATACATGTTTAGAAGGAAAAGAAAAGAATATTTACATAGGTACATCTTCTCCCCTTGAAAAAAATTGTAGAGAAAGCACTACTACATTTGGTCTCAAAAACCACAAATTACACGGCTATTTCAATTTGATCCCAAATGTTGTAGTGTTACAAAGGGTACAAAGATCACACAGGCATGACAATGAAGTGTAGGGATCATAAGGGTAAGACAATGAAATCCTAGATCTCCACTGATCTCCACCAAGGCAATGAAAATGAAATGAAAAGATCAGAAGGGCATAGTAATGAAATGTAGTGATCACAAGGGCACAAAAATGAAATCTCCACCAACATTCAGAGCTCTCCACCTTCATTTGGAGCTCTCCACCCTCTTTTTCACACAGCTCTCCACAATAAAGACAAATGGGGAATTATTTATGTAGTGTTTTTTCCTTTTTCATATCTAAAATCAACTTCACATTGTGTTTTAACTTTTCCATAGGTGTTTGATCCTCAATGGCTTTCATTTCAACATTCAAGTTTTCAAGTTCCCTCTTAATTATATAGTCCTTTCCACCCTAAAATCCACTTTGTTACTTCATTAAAATAAGGACTTGAACAAAGCCAATGATAAAACAAAGCCCATATTGCAGAATCCAAATAATCAAACAATAAAATTCACTCAACCTATGCTAACTAACTTAGCTCAAGGTCCTATACAAAAAATAATGCAAACTAGGAAAAATGGGCAAGAAATTTTAGAAAAACATATCATAGAAGATATTTTTAGAAAGAAACAAGACACAACCTAGTTAAATTAGTCTAATTTCTGATTAGTTGGGTTGATTACAGATTCTTCTAGAAATATCATCATATTAGGTACAATACAATGAAAAATCAGTTGTTCCCAGCTAGTAGGATTAAACATAGTTTTCCAAGGTGATAAAATTGCATATGCAGATTTATGTATGTATGTGTATATATATGTATGTATGTATATGTATGTATGTATGCATATATCTATGTATATATGTATATGTGTATATATATATATATGTATGTATGTATGTATGTATGTATGTATGTATGTATCTATATATGTATATATCTAGAGAGATCTTATGGATTGTGGAGATCAGTGGAGATCTAAGATTTTGTCAGTAAGATTGTGTGAAGTCATGGAAGAGAAAAAAAAGATAAAAGAAGAGATAGAAGGAAAGAACAATGAAATTCAGCACCTATCCCTTCAGCAAACAAACTTCATTAATCAACTCACCAATGCAAATGAAGAAATCATGAATCTAAGATTAGAGAATGAAAGATTGTAGAATGATCTAAACATTGAAATGCAAACCAATGAGAGGATGATGAAATCTCAAGCAGACATGAATCAATTGGATGAACAAAGCCATTTAAGACAAAAGGGAAAAGAAAGAATTGGATATATAGAAGAAGGTGAATCATCCAAGCAAGGAGCTCAAACGAATCAAAGACCTAATAGGCCATACATCAAAAAAAATTTGGAGCAATGGAAAAGGTAAATTCAATGGTAATTGCTACAATTCCAATCAGCATGGTCATAAGGAAAATGAATGCAAACAGAAACCTAAGTTTGAAGGAAAATGTCATAAATGCTTAAAATGCAAAAGTAAGATATTGAACCAACAAAAAAAATTGTAAAAGCTATATTTGGTTGGGACTAGCAAACTTGGAGTAGATGTCATTACTATGGAGAATTTGGACACATTGGAATGAAATGTGTAAAACATCATATGAGGACAAGAGACACTACTAGAAGATTTTTTATTTATGTAAAAATTGGTCATCTTGCTAATAACTATATGAATACTAGATGAATTAAAGATGAAAAGAAGGAAAAAGTTGATAACATCATAAAGTAGATGAGATAGCAATGGGTTCCAAAATCTTTTGAAAATACAAGTGCAAGTAATGATGAGCAAGTCACTCAAGAATTGGGTGACTCCACAATTTCCACTTGATCTCTCATAGGAGAATTGGAACTAGGATATTGACGAAGATATCTCACATTTTTTCTAGTTAGTAGAATGAAAGATCCAAATCAAGATTCAAGATACAAAGGAATCATAGAGTAAAAGGTGAAATAACTACTGAGCATGTTTAGGTTGTAGACCTTATTGAGAGAGGTCAAGTTACAAACCCTATTGAGCAAGGTCAAGTGTAACTAAGTTCTATGTGGTTACCAAGTGATGGAAGACTCTACCAAGAAATCAATGTAAGTGAAGTGGATGACAGTCTATCATTTGAACAAACAATCATACCAGGCATTTATGGAAAAATTTGATGAAAAAGGGTGAAATCAAAGTCACTTCTCACTATGAATGTTTGAGAGCTATCTGTGCTAGGTGATCTTCAGAGAATTCAAGTGATTTTGAAGACTTTCATATTCTCTCAAACCCTACTGAGTGAAGATGGCATCCACCAGAAACAAATCAAAGAAAGGTTCAGACATGTTACTTTGAGGTGTGGAATAGAAGGTGCCAAATTTTAAGCTAAGCCTTGTCGTTGTTGAAACCCTAGATTTGAGTGGAGCACAATCGCAAAATCCATGAAAGGTATTGTTAATCAATGATATCTGTTCACATTTTAAATTTTCTATTCAAGATATTGGAACACTAGAGATGAATGAATCATTGAAATAATTATGTGTTAATGGCATGTTGAAATTGGAACATTAACATCTTGAAACTAAAGGTTTAACTCACATTCCAAATATGCCACGAGCATTTCAAGTAAAATGGATAAGATAAATTCTTAGTCACGTGTACAATCATTAGTTATGGTTGGAACAACCTATTTTGATAACTAAGAAGATGATCCAAAAGATCACTAGTCTTCCCATGTTGACACAAGCAAAAATGACTAAAACCCTAACTCAAGTTGAACTAGAGAATAAAACCTTGCCGAGTGGGATGGAAGGGGGATGAAGATCAGCTATATTATTGACATGGAACTCAAGTTTAGGATACATTTAATCACTCACAAGACTTACAACTTGAGTATATTGAACAACAGTTCATGTGAAGTAGTGGATTTAGTAAACAAAGTGGTCAATAATAACCTATCACTTGACCTTCCTGAGTTAATGTTGAATCAGATCAACAAGAACATGAAGAGTATAAGAACTTCCAAGAATAATCCATGTAAGTTTGGTTCACTTTTGGCTTGTTTATTTTTCTATGCGCAAAATTTATTCCCATCTAAAGGCACAATAGTTTGGAGGAATGATGTACCTATTCTTTATTAGATTAATGAGTATATAGCTAAAATGGGAGAAAACTATGTAGGTATAATGGATAACTATTTTAATACATTCAAAGAAAAGATCAATAATAGATTTATAATTCCTAAGAAATTAGTTCAAGACTACAAAGATGATTTTTGTTTCATGGTTGCTAGTGAAAAAGTGTACATTCAAGTAATTAGACCAAGGATAGTATGGTTAAAACCTCTTGGTTATGAGGTAAACATAGATGAAACTAAGGAAATTATTGAGGTACTATTTGATGAGCTTTTTGACCCTAAATCTACATTCTTTGGGACTTATAATGAGGTAAAGGCTATAATTGAGCTTGAAATCAAACTCCCTCAGGCAATCAACAAAGGAAAGAAGAGAATTGCCAAATTGAAAACCAATTCCACTCTTTTGTTGACTGAAGGCAAAGGAGATGATATTGAGGATGAAGAAGCAAAAGATGAAGAGAAATTAGAGGATGAAGAGCCACTAAAGAAGAAAGGTAAGGTAATTATTACCAAGCCTACCAAGTCATCTACTACTATGTTTACAAGAAGATCATCTAGGAAGAAAGTAGATAAAGAAGGAGGATATGTAGTCTTCAAGAGGCCTCCACCTACTTTTGAGGAAAGATTTAAAGATATTGAATCAAGATTAGGCATTCTAAATTTCAAGGCACTAGAATATGAGACTAGGACTATAGAAGAGCAAAGGAAAATAGAAGATATTCTAATGACTAAAATGAGTAAATGGAAGTATTCTCAAGACCAACTTGCTCAGTAGCTTCTAAGTGATCTAATGGAGAAGATCAAACCAAGATGGGATATTTCCATGAAAATTGCATTAGACACATATGAGTAGACCCTGAGGAACTCATTTCAAGTTTAGATAATAGGGAGGTAAAGAAATCTCTAAAGAAAAATGAAGAAAAGCTTACTTTGAGATTCAACACTTGTCTTATATTGTTGAATGACATTGAACATGTGGCAAGGAACACTCCAGATGTATGGAAGAATGTTTATGTTCTTCACAAGCTAAGTGATTTTTTTGTTAATGTTAGTGACAAGGATGAAGTTGATGATGAACAAGAAAAAGATGAGGAAATTGATAATGAAGAAGTTACTCATTATAACAATGTAGATGATGATAAAGAGGAACAAATGAAAGAAGCTACTAATGAAGATGTACAAGATACTAAGGAGACTAACCTAGTGAAAATTGCTACAATAATCATAGCCTCACTTCCTAATTCTCCAAGAAAAGCACTGAAAACATCAAGACTAGAGAAAGCTTTAGTAGGATTAATTGTTACAAATATAGTTGGCACAAGCACTCAATTAATTTATGCACCCATCCAACTCAGTACTTCATTGACTGAAGTGACAAGCACTTCATCTACCAAGTTGCTAGCACTTCCCTCTTTATCAATTTTGGTAATTCTAGGTATTTCTACCATAGGTATTTTGGCAATAAGTATAGTATCTATAGCTAGTCCTACTATTTCTACAATTATTTCCATTCTTGGCATGCAATTAATAAGTGCAAAGATAGTTGAGACCAAGTCTCAACCTAGTACAAGATTTTTGAGTAAAGGAAAAGAGAAGGAAGAAGAAATAGATCTTGATGTGGAGATTGTAATTCCAAATTGGGAAATCTCAATTTTGATTAGATGCATATTTTTGGAGAAATTCTTCAGAAGAAAATCAAGTAGTAGAAGCTTAGAGAAGAAAGAAACAATGAATTCCAAGTAATAGAAGATGCAAAGAATATCCTTGCAGAGGCATTAAATATATATGTCTAAAAGTTTAATAATGATTTGAATGGACAAGAGAAATTTTTGTAGAAAGCTGAGAAGAAGTTTGAGAATAAGGTCTTGGAACTTATTGCTCAACAAATTGCTATCCATTAGGTAGAATTGTCTACTATTCTAGGCTTACTAGAGACCTCTTGCAATAATTTTCCTTCTCTAGTTGGTAAACTCTATGATATTTCAAATTTTACTAAGGAAATAAAAGATAAACTATCAAATATTGATGAAGATCTAAAGGCAAGTGCACAGTAGTTGCAACTTGACCTGAGCTATAGCTCTGCCCATTACACCAAGATCAGGTTCCTGACTGATATGTAGGTAGAATTACTAAGAGAAGAGGCAATAATAAGAGCTATATTGATAGATAAATAGAATATGATTCTCCCACACATGGATGCATTGTAGAAACACATTGTACATGCTAGAATACTCATACATGACAACAACTTCTCCATTGTAGACCACATGATAGAACTGTTAGTAGAAGTGCAAATTGCATTGCACACATGTAAGATGTTGCAAGAAAATTGGGACAAGACATTGGTGATAATTTTTAAGGTACATTCAGATTTCTTGTCCCATTTTTGCATTACTATATAATATATATAGCATACATATTTGGTATTAATGTCAAAAATGGGGAGAAGATATATATTGTAAAACAAGATGTATATTGTGTAAAGGGGAGAAGATAATCAGAAAAGAGGAAAATGTACAAATACTCAAAGGTACATCTCTTACAAAACCAATTTTGAAAAATCTCAAAATAGCATACTCTACTAAGTTAGAGACATAAGGTGATGGATAATTTTTGGATTCAATTTTGACTAATAAGTGTTTTTGTCATCAATTCCAAAGGGGGAGATTGTTGACATTACAATCATGTTTGTTATTAGTGACATACACTTATTCAGATTGTAAGTATCTACCAACCACATTGTATAGTTAATAGTGTTAATCAAGAATTTCAGTATATACTGAGTTCTACAGTTGCTACCAAGTCCAAGGGATAGTATTTAGTTTGTTTCAAGTAGTTACTACAAAGGTTGTGATCAGTAGTATAAACTGAGCATCTCAATGTATGTTAAGTTTATTAGTGCAAACTAAGTTGTGTAGTGCTTACCAAATTTTTAGTTACTATGATGTGATTCTAGTGTTAACTAAGCTACTCAGTGTTAACCAAGTGACTCAATTTATAACAAGATTTTAGTGATAGCATTGACCAAGCTATGTAGTGTGAATCAAGTGATTCATTTTATATGTTGAGTTTCATAGTATTCATCAAGTCATTAGTGTAAACTGAGTTCAAGACTACTTGGAAGTGATCAATATGGATCAAAATTCTATGTCTATCGAGTGCATGATGATGTTGAGCATTGATAGTGGATGCCAAGTATCATAACCTCACCAAGCTAGTGTTCAGAACCCATGTTCCTATAGTTGGGCTAACTTTGTGGTTTTTGTGTAAACTTGTATTATGGTCAACTTTGTAATTTGTAAATTGGATTGGTATATATGTAACATATTGTATCAAATCCAATATGATGGTATGATGTAATTTAATAAGAAATGAAGAAAAAAAAGAGTGAATTACAAAGGCTACAATAGTATTTGGAGCATCAAAGATTTATCTGTCATAGTAAGGTGATTACTATACTCAAATGAATCTCATTTAGCAAACCAAGTTGTAGATCAGAGATCAGCTACTATTTCATCCTAATAGTTGGATCAATCAAATCATTTCACAAGGTAGACTTAATAGTCTTATGTAAATCTCTTTACTAAGTGCATACTTCATTGTATGTTTGTAAATCCTTTTGCAAGATGGACCTAGCAGTCCATATTGTTCCTAACAAGGTAGATCATGATCATTGTAAGCCTTAACATGCCAACTTTATATTACAATACTAAAGCTTGTGGGTATCATCTCCACCCTAGTTTTACTTTCTATTTGGAAGGTTTCTGGGTCACCAAATTGTGTGTCAAAGTGTTATGAATGCTTTAATATTTTCAGTTTCACATGCATGCAATTAGATCAGAATACACATGAAGGATTAATTCTTAATTAAGAATTAAGTTTTTTTGGTTACTAATTCACCCCTCCCCTTTCAATAACTTAGCCTATCAAAATATTTCCAACACATTATGTAGATGTCTTAGACATAGTTAGGTAGCACTTAACTATTTTAAGACATTATATGTTAACTCATGAGGCTTATATTTTAAGATATTAAAATGTACCTAGTATACCTAGCTTTTGAAAATAGAAGGCTAAATTTTGTGTTTGAGCATTAACTTGATTGGTCTATTTCGACTGATTGATTATTGTCACAAGCTTTTAAACATAACTATATAAGGAGTGGATTAGCATGTATATAGGTTAACCTTACATTAACTATAAATTACAACACAAAAGTTGCACCAGGGTATTACAATATTTTAATTATAGAAAAATGCCAGATTCACCCAAGTGGGTGTATGATGGTGAAGAGTTGTATTAGGTGAGTAAAGCTCACCATTAGTTATAGAAATAAAACTACATCAAAATGATTAGGAACTAGAACTACACATTCATTAGAGTGAGTATTTCAAGGGTATTGATCTTGTGGATATAGTTATGTAGGTAACCCGGTAGGCAAAGTATGCCTCTAGTGTGCAGACACCTTGGACATAGTTAGGTAGAACTTAAATATTTTAAGACATTATATGTTAACTCATGAAGCTTATATTTTAAGACATTATATACATACCTAGTGTACTTGGATTTTTAAAATAGAAGGTTAAACTCTATGTTTCAACATTAACTTGAATAGTCTATATAGACCTATTGATTATTGTCACAAGCTTATAAACATAACTAAATAAGGAGTGAGTTAGGATGTATATAGGTCACACTTACATTAACTATAAACTACAACACAAAGGTTGCACTAGGGTATTATAGTATTGTAATTATAGAAAACTACCTAATTTTCTTGAGTCAATGTATGATGGAGAAGAGTTGTATTAGATGAGTAAATCTCACCACTAGTTATAGGAGTACAGATACATCAAAACAATTAGAAACTAGAACTACATATTTAGTAGAGTGAGTAGTTCAAGGGTCTTAATCCCATGGATACAGGTATGTAGGTAGCCTAGTAGGTGGAGTATGCCTCCAGTGTGCAGATGCCTTGGGTATAGATAGGTAGCATTTAAATATTTTAAAACATTATATGTTAACTCAAGAGCTTATATTTTAAGACATTATATGTACCTAGTGTACCTAGCTTTTGAAAATAGAAGACTAAACTTTGCATTTCTGCATTAACGTGATTGGTGTATTTAGACCCATTGATTATTGCCACAAGATTTTAAATATAACTATATAAGGAGTGAGTATATAGGTTAACCTTACATTAGCTATAAAGTGCAACACAAAGGTTGCACTAGGGTATTGCAGTATTGTAATTATAGAAAACTTCCTAATTCACCCAAGTGGGTGTATGATGGCAAAGAGATATATTTTGTGAGTAAAGCTAACTAGTGGTTATAGGAAGATAGGTACATCAAGACAATTAGAAACCATAACTACATATTTTTTAGATTGAGTAATTCAAGGGTCTTTGATCCTATGGATATAGGTATGTAGGCAGCTTGATAGGTGGAGCATGACTCCAGCATGTAGATGTGTTGGACATAGTTAGGTAGCACTTAAATATTTTAAGAAATTATATGTTAACTCATGAGGCTTATATTTTATGACATTATATGTACCTAGTGTACTTGGCTTTTGAAAATAGAAGGCTAAACTCTTTGTTTTAGCACTAACTTGACTAGTCTATTTAGACCCATTGATTATTGCCACAAGCTTTTAAACATAGCTATATAAGGAGTGAGTATATAGGTTAACCTTACATTAACTATAAACTACAACACAAAGGTTGCACTAGGGTATTATAGTATTGTAATTATAGAAAACTACCTAATCCACCTAAGTGGGTATATGATGGTGAAGAGTTGTATTAGGTTAGTAAAGATCACCAGTGGTTATAGAAATACAGCTACATCAAAGCAATTAGAAACCATAACTACATATTTTTTAGAGTGAGTAGCTCAAGGGTCTTGATCCCATGGATATAAGTACATAGGCAGCCTGGTAGGTGGAGTGTGCCTCCAGTGTACAAACTCCTTGGACATAGTTACGTAGCACTTAATTATTTTAAGACATTATATGTTAACTCATGAGGCTTATATTTTAAGACATTATATGTACCTAGTTTACCTAGCTTTTGAAAATAGAAGGATAAATTCGATGTTTCAACATTAACTTGACTAGTCTATTTAGACCCATTGATTATTGTCACAAAATTTTAAATATAACTATACAAGGAGTGAGTTAGGAAATCTATAAATTAACCTTACATTAATTGTAAATTACAACATAAAGGTTGCACCAAGCTATTACAGTATTGTAATTATAAAAAACTTCTTGACTTTCTCAAGTGGGTGTATGATGGTGAAGAGTTGTATTAGATGAGTAAATATCACCAGTGGTTATAGGAGTACAAAAACATCAAAACAATTAGAAACTAGAACTACATATTCATTAGAGTGAGCAGTTCAAGGGTCTTGATCCTATGGATATGGGTATGTAGGTAGCCTAGTAGGTAAAGTATGCTTCCAGTGTACAGACACCTTGGACATAGTTAGGTAGCACTTAAATAGTTTAAGACATTATATGTTAACTCATGAGGCCTATATTTTAAGACATTATATGTACCTAGTGTCCTTGACTTTTGAAAATAGAAGGCTAAACTCTACATTTTAGCATTAACTTTACTAGTCTATTTAGACCCATTGATTATTGTCAGAAGATTCTAACATAACTATATAAGGAGTGAGTTAGGACATATATAGGTTAACCTTACATCAACTATAAACTACAACATAAAGGTTGCACTACGGTATTATAGTATTATAATTATAGAAAACTGCTCAATTTTCTTGAGTGGGTACATGATGGAAAAAAGTTGTATTAGGTGAGTGAAGCTCACTAGTGGTTATAGGAATACAAATACATCAAAATAATTAGAAACCATAACTAAAATACTAGTTAGAGTGAGTAGTTCAAGGTCTTGATCCTATGGATACGAGTATGTAGGCTAGTAGGTGGGGTATGCCTATAGTGTGTGAATGCCTTGGACATATTTAGGTAGCCTTGGACATAGTTAGGTAGTACTTAACCATGTGTTTATGTATGGATGGATGTAACTATCCTCTACTTAATAGTGCCATTCACATTAGGGGGTGGGGGGTGGGGACGGCAGTTGAGCTCGCACCTTCTATAATACTTTATTACCATTATTTGTGCTCTTTGAATCAAAGGTATATAACTTTATCATTTGTAACTATAATTATCAAATAGTATAGACCACAATAGTTTCTTATAATTCCATGGTTCTCTTTGTAATTTTATAAAATTGAAGTTTAAAAATTAATTGCATTTATGTGCATGTTTTTCAAGTTTGATATTTCTCTTTTTCTTGACTCACGGTCGAAGAATAATTTTTCAAAATGCATACTAACTAGTTGGAGATTAAGCCAAAAAATTGTAAGAATAATTATGCAAAAAGAGCTAAAAGACATGATTGGTGCATGATAATAATATTTTTACACTTTTTTTGGCATAGTTGTTCTTACATTTCATGATTTTTGGTGAGAGAAAAATTCCAAACCAGCCAAGTAGGTGATCCAAAATTAAATCATAATTAGTCGAGGCAAGTTTAAATACTTTATTTCACTTGTTTTTTGAATGTTATGTATTTATGTGCTACTATTATGAATGTTAAAGGATGAAATAATGTTAGATGTTAGATTTGGACATTATGAGATTATGTTATGGATGATCATAATTTTTTTTTACTTCATGTGATACTAAATGAATGTTATATTTTTTTAATGAATAAATGTGAGATCCATCTCTTCTTATGCACTCTTTCTAGGTTGTTGTACCTATTCTACATATTTCACCACATAGCAGTGCATTGTAGGTTCATGTACATTCTTAAGTAGACATTTGTGAGCACTAGGTGTGTGAAGGCTCCATGCAAAAACATGTAGAAGCAAAAAAGGTCATGATGAACATGTTTAATGACATGTTTTCTAAGAGCATACACATATTCCTAAAGTTGACTTCACATTATTAAAATTTGATGTTGGCCAACACCACTGCTCTTCCTCCATATGTTGCACAAATAAAAAATGTTGCCTCCAACATTGCAACCATATGATAAATGAGAATAGTACATGCATGAGCCATAACCTAGTTAAATTGGTTTATTTGCTGATTAGTTGGGTTGATTACTAATTCCTATAGAACTATCATTAGATTAGGTATAGTGCCATAATTAGATTAGCAAGTTCTACTTTTATGTAAATGCCATAATCACAAGGCGCATTCCCTTGCATAAGCCATAACCTAGTTAAATATACGTATATATACAAGCCTTAACCTTGTTAATGGGTCTAATTTTTGACTGGTTGGTTTGATTACAAATTCCTATAGAATTATCATTAGATTAGGTACAATAAAAGGAACAATTAGTTGTTCCCAACTAGTAGGATCAACTACAACTTTCCAAGGTGATAAAATTGCATATGCAGATGCATCTCTTGAATGCCACACAGAAAGCACATTCTCTAATTTATAATGAATGGTTTGATATAAAGGCACCATGTAGTCGCCCAACAATGGAAGCCAAGGATGTTACCATGCATGTATTGGCATGCTCTAGGGATCCCAAGTATCTATTGTTGTTGTTGCAATGGAAAAGAAAATGAAGATGCAATACATATTTTACTATAGGCCATATAGAGGACCACGTAAAATAAATAAAAAAGAAAAGAAAACATGACATTAATCATTCCCCATTTGTTTTGTTTAAATGTCATAATTATGAGGCTCATTCCCTTGCAGAAGCCTCTATGACAATGACATTACCTCTAAACCATGCAAAGGATGTATGTGCCTATATATATATATATATATATATATATATATATATGTATGTATGTATGTATGTATGTATGTATGTATGTATGTATGTATGTATGTATGTATGTATGTATGTATGTATGTATGTATGTATGTATGTATGTATGTATGTTCATAAATACATATCAAGAAAAATGGGCATAGTTAATGTCATTGTTAATGGGCATTATATTTCCCCTACATACATACATTATATATATATATTCTTACCATATACGACATCATGAAAAATATATGTAGAATTATAATAAAATTCTTACTATACAAATATACATTTATTGTACATATCCCTAATTCCAAATACTATCCTAACTCCTACACCCACATGGCCCTTTTATAGTGCTAGCACCAACTATCTCTAGTTGTATTACATAACTTGCTAGTCACTACCCAATATAACAATATATAGTACTAATGTACCCTCTTAACATTTTCTTGAAACCTTATCCATATTAATACTAATGAAATACCACCAACTTCTAATCACTCTCTAACTTGCTTATTCTTATCCATATCTACCACAATCCTATGTTATTACTACTATTATTATTTTATTTACATCCTCAATAATCTAATGTATTCATATCCCATCTTAATACTAAACTCCCCAATCCCTAATACATTTGACTTTATAAAAAAATATTATTACACACCTAATCCACACCACGTCCCCCTATAGTTATCTTCTAACATTACACAACATGTTATTACCCATAAACATACTACCCTTGAGACCCTACTAATTTCCTACCACCCACCTACCACTTACTCTCCCAACTCTCACCACCTAACACTAATAATACTCCACATATCCCTTAGTCTCAAGCACCCAATATATTGCACTTTTTCCCCACCCATTCCTTACTCCAACACTCATGTGAGGGATGTGAGATGTGTAGAAGGATGAGGGAACTACCGTTGACATACATACAGGTAAAGGCATTGGGTCACAACACTTATAATGGGGGGAGGGGACATGAGGTGTCCCGAGTACATAGAGGAGTGGGGATTGCTTCCCTCCTCCCACCCTCTCCAATATGCATGTGCACATTTTTTGAGGGTTGCTCTCTTTTTTTTGAATTTATTGGCACCAACTTGAAACACATGATCTCCCCATTTTCCCATGTTAGTATTTTAGTAAAAGTAGTTACTTTGTATGATTACTTTTGTATGCAATGTGATCTATGGGAATATTCTTATATTATTTTAATATTCTATATTCTAATTTATGATAGTGGAGTATTAACTTGTCTCTCCATACAAATTCTAGAGCATGATTTTCTCACTGCTAGGATTGTTCTCATATGTGCTAATAATATGATTTCCTCCTAACTTTTCTTGTTAGCTTAATGTATTATGAGTGATATTTTAGGATTTCATAAGAATTTTAATATTAACATTCACATTCTAAGAAATGTATAAATTGATAACTCAAATCTCTTGTGTTGTTGTAGTATATAAATTGATAACTTAAAAGAATATTCATACTTCTCTTCCTAGCTAAATTTCATTCTCATATCAAACAAGATCAAGAATGAAATAAACTAATCCTTTTATTATATTAAAACTAAATGTAATTTCTTGTCATCTAGATATGATAGGGAATTTCTTCATGAGACATCATATTTGAGATGCACTTTCCTTGTATTGTCCAATGATTCAACAGTATACACAATTCATATATGCTTAATCAATCCTATGATCATTAAGTACAACAACTATCTATTTGAAAGTGTTTCTTCTATGTTCCAACTATAACTACAATGATACATTAACCCTTCCATTTCAATAATTCTAAATGTAGATGGAAGGAAAGTAGGAGGTTATTACAATGGTTATTCCCCAATCCTTGCATTGCTCCCACACAACATCCTTCATAATAATTTATATAAAATGAAGAATCTAGTTTCTACAATACTGTACATGAAAGACATAAATGAAGGTTTCATCTTTACAATGCAATATCCTATATCATAGTGAAGGATTACATCCTTTAAAATGCACTACCAATGACTTAAGACATTCCTCATTCATCAAAACATTGGATGGCACCAAACTTCTTTCTTGAGTCTAATGAACACAAACCCTACAAAAGAAAAACATCTACACAAGAACCATGGAGGCTCACCTCCCATCGTAGGCTCTATGAAGCCACCCACTAAGTAGGTGAAGAAAGGTCTAAATTGAGTTTCATTCCAATCTTACAACTGCATGAACATTACAGTACAAACTTGAACAATCCCATCCCAAGGGTATTTCATAAAGGTTCACCAATGGAACCTTGAACATAGGGTGAAGGTGTGCTTTCAAGAAGGAGACTTTCCATATCATACCATACCTACAATGAACAATTTTTCATTCCCCTTTGGGGCTTTTCATAATCAAAAATTTCATGCCCTTGTTGGAATTATAGATGGAGTAACTGAGAGGAGGGGTGAATCAGTTACCACAAAAACAAATTTAGATCCCTGAGATGTCTTAAATAACTAGTTACTACTGATACTCGGTAAACACTTCACAAAAATGTTGCAATTTGGTAGATTAACTTGTTACTAATCTTTAAGCATTCATAATTGTTAACATGCATGCAAAAGTAAATAACATGAATGCAAGAGACACTAGATTTAATCTAGAAACCCAATATATGTGAAAAACCACCAAGTAACTAGCTACCAATTTTCACTCTTCTAAACTGAGCCCTATTAGGAGCCAACCTTGTTAAAGGTTACAAAACACACTGTTAGGTGTGAGCCTATTAGAGGATTTAATCACCCTGTTAGGAGTGGCCTTGCTAGAGGTCTTTAGAACAATTCAAATGAACCATCCACCTTGTTAGAGGATTTACAAAATGGCTATTAAACCAACTCTATTAAGAGATTTTGAAATCACTGCTACAATAGTTAGAAAGTAACAATGAATTGACCTAAATAAGATGCAACTGAATTTTTTCATTACAGATCTCTATTCTACACCATTAGATCCTCCTTGATTAAATATAGTTTTGCTCCTCCTCAATGATCTTTGGTCATCCTTCAAAATTTTCTCTTAAAATATTTAGTCCTCCTTCACATTCATATCACACCAAATTCATCACACACACTTAGAATTCACAACTTGACCTCTTATACATACCATTCAAATTATCAAGTTAGCTCATTCACAAGTTACATTTGCCAGTAAACCATACATCAGTAGGCTACAAGTATTACATTTAAACAAATAAACTTTATTTCCAAAAAATAATGAAATCCTTCATTGGCCAACCTAGCTCGGTAAACACTTCTCTAGAAATAATTTCCTGAATTAACCATCTCAACTTGATTAACATTTCAAATTCTAAAAAATCCTTTGGCTACCGAGTGAACTCGATAAGAACTGAATCTCCTTTGCTATCCATGAGAGTTCGGTAAGAACTGTTCTCTACCATATTTCCTTGATGACTGAGTAAGCTTGATAGACACTGAATTTCCTTTGTTAACCTTGAAATCTTGGTAACAACTATCTGCACAAAGTAAAGTTTGAGAACACTTGGTAGACATTGTAAGTCTTCTTGCAAACCTTTTGCGCTTGGTGGACTCTGTCTTTTTCCTTGTTGACCAACTGAGCTTGGTAGACTCTGACTAATAATTGATATGAAATTTTTGTAACATCAATGACAACACAAAATTGAACAATTGTATCCAATAATCTCCCTCTTTCGCATTGATGTCAACACTACATGTCCTAGCAAAATGAAATTTTGAAAATAAGTCTTTTCTATCAGCATGCTACTCCCTCTTACACTTCTTTCCACAAGACTCCTCAAACACAATAATCTCCCTCTTTCATAGTAATCTCTCCCTCTTGCATAAATTCTCTCTTTCTTTCAAATTTTAGAAAGATATGACAGTAAACTCTGCCTCTTTGACAACACATGCCAAATACAATACAACTCAAATGAAATTCAATGTACCTTAAGTACTAATTCATATGCAATGTCTACATTACTTTGTTGTATCAATTGATATATCTTCAATTTTGTTCATGCTGATGCATCACTAAAAATTTATTTTTAGTGAGCTTCTAATAGGGGAATGACCCCTAACTTACCTCTTAGATATAAATATGCATCTTTAGGTAGAGGCTTTGTGAATATGTCAGCAATTTGTTCCTTTGTATGGACATATTCCAATCTGATCTCTTTATCTTGGACCAATTCTCTAACAAAGTGATACTTTATAGCAATATGCTTTGTTTTTGAATGCATCATTAGATTCTTGGATATGTTAATCGCACTTGTATTGTCACAAAACATAACAATAGGTTCTTTGATTTCTTCCTTCATACCTTTCAATAACTATTTGAACTAAACAATGTTTGAACAATTTACTGCTGCTACAACATATTCAGCCTTTGTTGTGGATTGGGATGTACAATTTTTCTTTTTACTTGTCCAAGAAACCAACCTCTTTCCAAGAAAGAAATCTCCTCCACTTGTACTCTTTCTGTCATCAATGTTTCCTACCCAATATGCATTAGTAAACACTTTTAAATCCATATTTCCTCCAAGTTTATACCATAATCCATACTCTTCAGTTCCTTTCAAATATCTTAGGATCTTTTTGATTGCCATCATGTGATTTTCTTTTGATTTTGTTGAAAACCTTGCCACAATACCAACTACAAGAGAAATGTTTGGTCTTGTATGCACTACATACTACAACTTTCCAATCATAGATCTATACAATGTCTGATCCACTTCCGTTGATTCATCATCCTTGGTAAGTTTCAGTCCAATACACATAGGAGTCCCAACTAGTTTGTAGTTTTCCATACCAAACTTTTTCAATATCTCCTTGATGTATTTAGACTGAGTGATATAGATTCCATTCTTATTCTGCTGAATTTGAAGACCAAAAAAGAATTTGATCTCACCAAACATTAACACTTCAAATTCCTTGTTCATTTGTTGTAATTTTTTTTGGCAAAGATCATCATTTCCTATGAACAAAGTATCATCTACAAATATTTTTGCCAAAACAATCTTATTATCTGGTCCTTCCTTGATATACAAGCTATTGTTATCATTAGTTCTTTAAAAACCAATCTGAATAAGATAGTTATGCAATCTTTCATACCATGCTCTAGGGGCTTGTTTCATACCATACAATGCTTTATGTAATTTGCAAACCATGTCCTTCTTGTTTGGATCAAAAAAACCTTCAAGCTATTTAATGTAAACATCTTCATCCAATATACCATTGAGAAATGTTGACTTGACATCCATCTAATAAACTTTGAATCCTTTGTATGTAGAATATGCAAGTAAGGTTCTGACACCTTCCAATCTTGCAACAAGAGAAAAAGTCTCTCCATAGTCCACACCTTCTTCTTGAGAGTATCCTTTGCATACCAATCTAGCTTTGTTCCTTGACACCTTGCCATCTTCATTTAACTTGTTTTTGAATACCCACTTAGTTTCAATCACATTTTTGTCTTTAGGCCTAGGTACAAGAGTCCATGTTTTTTTTCTCTATCTACTCTATCTCTTCATTCATAGCCTCAGTCCAAATTTCATTTTCTAGTGCATCTTTCACACTTCTAGGTTCAAAATCAGCAAGTAAACAAGTACCTTTTAACTTACTTCTTGTCATAGTTCCTTCAAATTTATCTCCAATGATCTGATCTGGTGCATGATGCCTCCTAACATACTTGACTAGCACAAGCTCCTTGCCTTTTGAATGACTTGCATTTTTATCTTCTTGTGTTTCAATCTCTAGTTCTGGTTTCTTGGGCTTGCTAGCTATTGATTTGGTAGCTTCTATTTGCAACTTAGGTCCTTGGAGCTTGGTAGGTATTAGTTTGGTTTGAACTTCTTGCAACTCAGTTACTAAAGACTCTGGAGTAGAAGATTTTTGATTGATAGGTGTCTCTGGCAGAATATTAGGTTCAATGAAAACAAATCTCCAGTTTTCTTCGGGTTCCCTTTTTCTTTCTTCTTAAGTTCTTTCTGCAAACTCATCAACTTTCACATGTGCACTTTTTATGACTTTGTGAGTAGACAAATTCAAAAATCTATATGCTTTACTCTTGCAAGAATATCTCAAAAATATTCGTTCATCACCCTTCACATCAAATTTACATTTTCTAGATTCTTTCAAAATGTAACATTTGCTTCCAAATACTTTTAGGTAACTTACATTGGATTTGTAGCCATACCATAACTCATAGGGGGTTTTGAATGAATCCTTCTTTAGTTGTACTCGATTCAAGCTATGAACTATAGTGCTAATAGATTCCTTCCAATATTTGATAGCAATGCTCTTTTCAATCATTAAGGTTCTTGCACAGTCCATGATAAAAATGTTCCTTCTTTTAGCTATTCCATTTTGTTTAGGAGTTCTAGGTGCTGAAACCTACCTTTTGATTCCCCTTTCAATGTAAAAGTTATTGAAATCATGTGAAATGAATTGACCACCTTTGTCTAACCTCAAGCATTTCAGTATTTTTCCTATTTCCTTCTCTGCTCTGGCCAAATACCATTTGAACTTCTCAAATGCTTCTAATTTCTCTCTTAGGTACATGATAGTCATCATTCTTGAGTAATCATCAACAAAAAGAATGAAGAACTTTTCGCCAGTATAACTTTCAATTCCAATAGGGCCACACAAATCAGTATGCACAATTTTTAAAACTTCTTTAGAATAATAGTTCTTACTTTTAAAGCTAGTCTTTCCCATCTTGCTAATTTGACAATTCTTGTATAAACCAACCTCACATTTCTTTATGTTAGGAATGCCTCTTACTTTCTTGAATTTACTTATTTTCACCAAGTTATCAAAGTTCACATGACACAACCTCCTATGTCATAAGAAACTTTCTTCAACTTGAGCAATAAAGCATGAACATTCACCAAGTTCAAGATAAAACAAGATACCTTTTATTTGAGTGCCTAATCCAATCAGCTTTCCTTTGCCATCTAGCAGTCTTGCTTTTCCATGCATGAATTCCACTTTGAATCCATTATTGAGTAGTTGTGCCACACTTAATAGATTCTATTTTAGTCCTTCTACCCAATATGTATTATTACATAGAAGTTTTTTGGTTAGTGAGATTCTTCTATTTCCTTTTATGCAACAAGGTTCATTATTACCAGACCTCACACTGCCACTGTCATAGTTTTCAAAATATTCAAACTTAATTTTATCACCAATCATGTGATGAGAACAACCACTATCTATAATCCATGTATTATTTTTGCTCACATGAGAAATAAGTCTCATTTCTTCATCATTATCAAACTCATCCTTTACAGCAACGTAAACAATTTCATCTTCTTCTTCATGATTAGAATCATTAGAATCCTTAGCCATGAAACATGTTTTCTTACCTTTGTCTTTGAATTGTTTGAAGTCTTTCTTGCCATTGCATTTGTGACCTTTCTTCTCATCCTTGTTCTACTTGTTTGGGCACCTAGCAGCAATATGTCCAATTTCTTCACAAGAAAAATAAATTAAAGGAACCTTACCTTTGTATTTCCCTTTGCCTCTTGAACATTTCCTTGCTAGCAGAGCTTTAATTACCTCAAGATCACTATCTGAACTCTATTCTAATTGTTCATCACTGTCTGACTGAGAATCCTTTATCTTCTTGCCTTTCTACTTGAGTGAAAGCTTGGCTTCAAATGCTAATTCAATGTTCTTGGCAGTTGGAACATAATTATCATAGTTATCTAGCTAAAATGCAGTCAATCTTCCAACTATGGCCTCTAAATTTATCTTATTATTTGCTTCACATCTTCTTTCTTGAATTGCAAAAACTCTGATTGCATAAATGGGAAGTAGTGTTCTAAGAACTTTACTTATAATTATTTCCTCCTTGGTATCTCTTCCAGATGCTTTAATTGCACTAACACTTACTTTAACTCTTTCAACATATTTTGCAATGTTTTCATCTTCTCTCATCCTCATTTCATCAAATTGTCATCTTAAACTTTCTACTTTGGCTCTTCTCACATTATCATCACCTCCATAGATCTCTTTCATCTTGTTCCACATTTCAAAGGTAGTTTTGCAATACTTGATATCAGCAAATTCTTCATAACTTAGGGAAGATGCAATATCTATTATCATGTTGTTGCAAGTCTTCTTTTTAGCAATATCATTAACAGATAATGTACTGGTATGTTCTGCATATTTTTCATCAAGATACTTCAGCCCTGTATCACCAATAGAAGCTAGATGAAATCTCATCAATCCCTACCATGCTGAGAAGTTGTCCCTATTAAGTCTTGCAATTTCCATCTTGTAATAAATCCTAATCTTTAGCTTAGATCCTTGAAATTTTTCCCTGCAAGCACCAAAAGCTTTGATACCAATTGTTGGAATTATAGATGGAGTAACTGAGAAGTAGGGGTGAATTAGTTATCACAAAAAAAACTTCAGATCCCTTAGATGTCTTAAATAACTAGTTACTATTGATACCCAGTAAACACTTCACAAAAATGTTGTAATTTGGTAGATTAACTTGTTACTGATCTTTAAGCATTCATAATTGTTAGCATGCATCAAAATTAAATAACATGAACACAAGAGACATTAGATTTAATGTGGAAACCCAATATGGGAAAAACCATGAAGTAACTAGATACCAATTTTCACTCTTCTAAAGTGAGCCCTATTAGGATCCAACCCTATTAAAGGTTACAAAACACACTATTAGGTGTGACCCTATTAGAGGATTTAATCACCCTATTAGGAGTGGCCTTGCTAGAGGTCTTTAAAACAATTCAATTGAATTGTCCACCTTGTTAGAGGATTTACAAAATGGTTGTTAAACTAACTCTGTTAAGAGATTTTGAAATCACTACTACGATGGCTAGAAAGTAACAATGAATTGACCTAAATAAGATGCAACTGAATTTTCTGATTACATATCTCTATTATGCACCATTAGATCCTCCCTGATTAAATATAGCTTTGTTGCTCCTCAAAGATCTCTGGTCATCCTTCAAAATTTTCTCTTACAATATTCAGTCCTCCTTCACATTCATATCACACCAAATTCATCACACACACTTAGAATTCACCACTTGACATCTTATATATACCATTCAGATTATCAAGCCAGCTCATTCACAAGTTCCATTTACCAATAAACCATACATCAATCAAATACAAGTATTACATTTAAACAAATAAACTTTATTATCCAAAACAATGAAATCATTCATTAGCTGACCTAGCTCGATAAACACTATTCTAGAAATAATTTCCTAAGTTAACCATCTCAACTTGGTTAACACTAAAAATTCTACGAAATCCTTTGGCTACCGAGTGAATTTGGTAAGAACTAAATCTCCTTCGCTGACCATGAGAGCTCGGTAAGAACTATTCTCTGCCATATTTCCTTTGATGATGAGTAAGATCGGTAGACACTAAAGTTCCTTTGTTAACCTTGAAAGCTCGATAACAACTATTTGCACAAGGTAAAGTCTAAGAATGCTTGATAGACACTATAAGTCTTCTTGCAAACCTTCAAAGCTTGGTAGACTTTTTATTTTTCCTTGCCAACCAATTGAGCTTGGTAGACTCTGACTAATAACTGATATGACATTTGTGTACCATCAATGACAACACACAATTGAACAATTGTATCCAATAGCCCTTTCAAGGCTTCCACAAACATCCTTCGACATACTTCCAATAGTTATAGCTTCCTTGAAGCCCATACTCCATTAGCTTCCTTTCTACACCATTTTTCCTTATCACCCCCAAAGCAAGACATGAATGAATATGGCATACAATGGAGCCCATACTCCAAGGTTATCAACTATATTTCAAGCCCAACTAAGCCCTTCACCTTGGACTTCTCTTCCCTTCCCAAAGGGTGAGTGAAGCCCTCACACCCATAACAACACTTGACATTCAATTTCAAAATAAGGATATTCAAGAAAGAAAACCCAAGAAATTCCATGAAAACACAATGCAAATTCATACTACCACAAAAAAATACAAACATTTGCAATGGCACAACATAATACAAAAATCTACCATCCAATGATTCATAATACAATGCAAGCTCTCATAACAATACCCCACTAATTTGATCAAGACCCTCTAATAAGGCCTTCCCACTAACTATTTTAGCAAAAACACCAAGCCACTTCTTCTTACAAACTTGTCTCCCTCCAACCTTGGTATAATTGACTTAGTGGAAACATGGGAGGAAAACACATGTGACAACTCAAATTTCGAATTGAAGGAAGAATGCATGGGTAAAGGGGCACCCTAGGCTACTTGAGCACTAACAAGGTCAAATTTAGGTCTCTAACATGTTATATTATCACGTGGGTAGCTCATTTTGGCAAAAAAGCCACTTTGGGACCACCTAATGACCCCTCAAAACCCTAGCCAAGTCCAATATTGAAATTCATTTGATTGTGACCCATCCTACACTTTGTCAAGTGGGTTTACTTACTCATTAACAAGCTAATTAGTTTTAGGGTAAATTGCCACTATGATAGAAATCCGAAACAATATGTTAATTAGACAAAAGTTCACAAGTGTCAAGTGTCACATAAAAGCACATTTTGCATCACCACAACATGTTCCTAATACATCATTATGATTAAAAAATTTCACATACAAACAAACCTACATTTACAAAAGAAGATACATCACAATGAGGATTTTGAATCTTCTAAAGATTCACCTTGGTTAAACTATGTTCACATAGGTTCAGATCTTGTTTCCCCCAAAATTTCCATGGTTCCACTTCCTACACATTAAACTTGAGCATTAGTAGTACAAGGAGGTCATATAAAACATATATCATAAATGCATATAATTTCAAATGTTAAGAGACTTATATTAACATAATTCAATTAAATTTCCTTTCCTAATCATTCCAAATGTTAGAATGTCAAAATCTCCATCTCAAAAATCATCATAATCCAATTAGTATCTATCTACATATCATAAATTATCATAATCAAATTAACATTTTGCATCACACCATAATCTAATTCTATCATGTCATAAAGTTGCATCCATATGGGTTTGATCATCCCATTCAAAATATTAGGTTCTATAACATAACAAAATCTATCCTTTAACACTAACATTATAATTTGACATTTCAAGCATTTCTACAAATTTAGTTTCTATTAAAGCAATTGACATAATCTAGAACATGAAATGGAATCATTAATTATATCAATTAGGTCCTAATGTGCAGATCATTATGTTAGAAATGCTTTAGAATAACTGGGGGAGTGAATCAATTATTCAAGGTCCAAATTTCCTAATAAAACTTTTCACCAAGTAAAGTGAGCCCATTAAACTATTCATCCATCCAAGCTTAAACTTCCTACTTAGCAAGTTACTGTAAAGTCAACATGCAAGAACAACACATGAAGAATCACACACATAACACAATGATTTATGTGGAAACCCAATTTAGAAAAAACTACCATTAACATGCTACTCAATTCTCACTCTTCTGAAGTGATGCCCTATGAAAGGCTTGCTCTATTAAAGGCTACAACACACTGTTAAATGTGACCTAGTTAAAGGATTTAACAACCTTGTTAGAAGTGGGCCTAGTTAGAGGACTTTAGAACATTCACTTGGAATACCACCCTGTTAAAGGATTTACAAATGGCTATTAAACCAACCTAAGTCCATAGGATTTTACCCTAACTGATACAATTGTTAGAGAGTAACAACAAGGGCTTTTGACCTATTACAACTCACAACTTAACTTGTAGATTTCAAATCTCACTTCAACTCTCAAAATTTTCCTGGCTTTCAGTCTCTATGGCTCTGACAACTTTTCCTCCTTTCAAGCTTTGTCTCTTTGAGTCTTCATGCTTGATATACCAGTCCAATCTCATATATGGCCACTTATCAAAGTAGAGTCTCTCTATTGTGTTCTTCCTACTTGATGCCTTCTCCTTAACACCCTTCAATAAATTTGCAACTTGGCAACTTGGCAAATCATGCTTCTTGGCCCATGAATCCTTAAATAGAAATTTGGAATGCTCTTCCCACTCAAATATTCTAGCTCTTTCTTTTAGTTTGAATGGGTTAGGTAGGATTCAATGAATCTACCCCTTATCTTGTTCCTACTAGAAACATCATGAAGAATCCTCCTAAATTTGCCCAAAAATAGTTTACCTAAAATTTTATGCCTCTAGCTCATCATCCTTATCCTCCATCTAGTTTACAAAATTCAAGGTAACAAACTTGTTGGCTTAGATCTAGTAAATCTTTGACTTTTCAAATAATGTAGTAGCTCGGCACTATTGAAATTATGATGCTCAGCACATATTGTGTTACTCAGCACCAACTACATTTTATTGATGCTCGGCACCTATTTTGAATTCAATCGGAATCAACTAAGTTTTTTTAATGCTCAGCTCCTTCTGTTTCACTTAGCACACACTAGATTTTGCATTTTCTTGACACTTACTGAAAATCTTCTCGACATGAACTAGCTTGCTCAGCACCCACTAATGAACTCAGTCAAGCTTTGTAGACAACCTTGTTACAAATTATCTTTCTAGAGTTTCTAAGTGTGACCAACATTTGTATCTTAAAATATACTATCAATAAATCATTTTACCATTGTATTAACTGATCCTTGTACTTTATTACAAAACTATAACTCAAACTTTCCCTTAGGTACTTTTGTCACATCTTGTTGATTAAATCCTCTTCATCAATCAACTAAGTGATAGTACTTGGATCTTATAAGCAATTGTAATTATAGCAAATAGTAGGTTTGACATCAGTGGTAAAAAAATGATTAAAAACATCCAATATCAAAAATCTCCCTCTTTGCAAACAATCTTCTTTCTTCAATAATGATCTTTTCAATCAGATTTCTAATAATCTCCCTCTTTCACATTGATGGAAAACCAAACTGATCAACTAAGTTATCAAAATGCTAACAAGGTTAGAATAGTAAATTAGATGCCAAAAATAAATTTTTTGACCATTATTTTCATCAGCTTTGACATCTCCCTCTTTTCTAATACATTTTCTTCTCCTCTTTGATCTACTTTTTGATTGATTCTTGACTATTTTCTCCCTCTGAATTGCTATTTTCTTTTTCTTCTTATTTTTTGCTATTAATATCTCCCTCTTTTTCTAGATTACCATTTTGATTTCTCCCTCTTACATTTTGTTCCTTTTAAATTTTTTATTTCTCCCTCTGCACATTATTTCTTCCTTTGTCCATTTGATTATGTTTTTGTTGATCAATTTCTACTCTTTCTTCCTCTTTGACAACAATGCCAAAGACATACTACTTTAGCATCTCATCATGCAAATATAGCATTTTCAAGAATTTCCAATTTCTCCCTTTGTCACCTTGCTTGTGATTTATTTGGTATTTTAGTACTTTGATTACTTCAGGAAAAAACCTAAAGTAAGTATCCTTTGCATCAACTTATAACATTTCAAAAATCAACTCATTTGATGCAGGACAATCTTGCTATTGTTCAAACAGCCTTGGATAGGGTTATCACCCTTAACTTACCTCTAAGATACTCAAATGCATCTTTAGGTAATGCTTTTGTGAATATGTTAGCAATTTGTTCCTTTGAACTTACATATTCCATCCTCACTTGCTTGTCTTCCACCAATTCTCTTATATAGTGGTACACTTAATTACAATGTGCTTTGTTGTGGCATACATCATAGGATTCTTTGATATGTTGATGGAACTTGTGTTATCACAATAGTGTATCATAGGTTCAGTTACCTCTTCCTTCATACCTTGGATATGTGATGTGGCAACAGATTCCTTTGAGAATCCATGATGCATATGATGCAAGATGCTAAGTGTAGGATTCTATGGTGCATGGAAGCCAAACTTGGTTAAATGTGGGAGAGAATCTATGATGTTTCATAAGACACCTCAAGCCCACTTAAGGCTAGGAATCTATGATGAATGAAGCCAAATATGGACATGCATAAGGGAATAAGAATCTATCAATTATGAGATATCTTAGCCAAATGTCAAAGGAGAATCCATGAGGTGTCATACCCGAGTGCCATGATGATGTCAATATTTCATGGAATATTTGAATTAAAAATCCTTTATTTCACAAAATAGAAATTAGTAAAAAATGGAATTAATGGAGGAAAATGTGACTTAGGAAAAATTAAGAATTTTCATGGTTTGCAAATGATGATTCAATTAAATAAAAATTAATTAATTGAGGATGACAATTAGGAAGAATAATTAGTAAGAATGACATAGGATTAAATTATGGGTTATTTAATCCTTTAGGAAGAGTTAGTAGATGATTAGCCAAATTGATTAAATAAGTGTGATAGTATCCTTTGATGAAAATGTAATGATGATACAAATTGAATAGGATGATGAAAAATAGACCAAAACCATGGTCAAATTGATTGATTGATCACAACTGAAAACATGCCAAGGACACATGACATGAATTAAAGATATGTAACATTTAATAGACATTGTAAATGCTAAAGATATTATTAAAAAGATTGATGATGCCATGATACGACATTGCAAGACTCAACAATGTCAAAGATTGAATGACGTGAATGATAGTTTGACCTAGCATTGAGAGCCATGATAGTACTAAGGTCAGATTGATAAGGTTTGATAGATTAATAGGCTTCCAAGGCACTGAAAGCACAACAATACCTAGGATTGGATATATGATAATTGATTTTGGATGTTTGATATGTTTTGAGTTGATTAGGACTAATTTTGGGTGATTTTGGGTTGATTTGGAGTGTTCCGAGTTGATTTGA
Source organism: Cupressus sempervirens (assembly GCA_028749045.1). Classification (NCBI taxonomy): domain Eukaryota; kingdom Viridiplantae; phylum Streptophyta; class Pinopsida; order Cupressales; family Cupressaceae; genus Cupressus; species Cupressus sempervirens. The sequence continues at coordinate 30,762,237 of CM053790.1, forward strand.
AATGGTATTGAGGTTATTGGAAATGGTTTTTGATGATGTTGAAATGGTTCCAAATTGATATGAAAGAGGATATGAATGATGATAGACATTTTTCAGATACAATCAGGTTGGCCAAAAGATCAGAGTTAGTGGAATGAGAAAACATGATGAATTAGTATGAAGAAGTCATGTCTATTCAAGAGCCTGAGAGTATTTTCAAGGGTTACCACTCAAGCTAGTGACAAAGTAATAAAAATGATAGCTCAATTTTTTTAAAAAGAAGATACAAATCCAACACAACTAATAGTTCAAAAATTGGAGTTGGAATGCAAAAGTTATGGCCTCTGAAGTGCAACATAGGGACTCCGAAAGCAGTTCTAGGCATCCTACTACCCCAAGTGTGCCCAAAAATCACCCAAGTGCACCTAGTGCACACTTGGTAAGCCCAAGTGTGCCATGGTAGTACCAAGTGCAACCATGGTGCACTTGGGGAGCCCAAGTGTTTTCAAAAAGTGCAAAATGTGCCCTATAAGGCTTTAGGGGCCAAAAATAGCCCGACTAGACTTAGAATAACCTGAAACATTATGTGAGTGCCTAAAATGGTGGAAAGAGGTTAGAACATGAGTGAAATTAGTCAACCATGGTTAGATTTGGTTAAAATTGGTCAAACAAATGTTTGATCGAGGATGGACTAGGTGGAAAGCCCTATAAGGTTGACAAACTATGTAGGATGATTTAGGAATGCAAGAATGCAAGACAAAGATGATTTGGTGTATTGTAACACATGATCATGGTGATGAATGAAGATATGAATGAAAGAAGACCTAAGAGATGATATGAGGACCTATTAGAATGAGGTGAATACATTTTCTTTCAAAAAGTGTGCTATATGTCAAATGGAGCTTCATTTTGATGAAATCATAGATGCAAACCATTTTTTAAAATCTATATTTTGCCCCCTTTTGATACAGTGTGATTTAGAGTGTTGTGTCAAAGAACACTGATGAGAAGGCCATAATAACATGCCCTAGTAGGAATCATATATATGGTTGCCCCCTCAAGAAATTGATTGAGATATGCATATGGCAAGTCAATTTCTTGACAATGAGATGCAAGGTAGTGGATGAAGAAGACACAAAAGATGGAAGAGATGAGATGAGGAATTGTTAGTATGATGGGAAGAATTTTTCTTTTGTAAAGTGCACTAAATGTCAAATGGAGATTTATTTTGATATGGCAAATGGAATGAAATGCATCATGGCATAAAGGGCTAGAGTGCAAAATGCATACCTTTTGTGTAAAAATGCACGATGTAGACAGAAAATGACCCTATCTTGCCTAAGGAATATATACATTCCCCAGACATTCAAAGGTACATTGTAACAGACAAAAAATAAAAGATGATCATGAACCATCCCAACCACTCTCATAGATTAGTTTATATAATCGAGTGGCATAGGAACATGATCAAAGAAAAATAAAGAAAAAATAAATCACTCACTAAATAGAACGAGCCAACATCTATTCTTGTCCATTATTACTTTCTTTTTAATGTTTTAGGTTTGTAGATAATGTTTGACAAGTTGTTCGTGTGATAGTTTGGTTTGTTGATTCAGTTGATAGGTTCATAGTGACATGTTGGATTGACTATCAGTTCACATTGCTTAGATAGGTGTGATTGTTATTGAAGTGTAGTGCTTTGAGTTTTAGTTTGCAAAGTGCAAGTGTTCACACAAAAGGGGTGATAATCCGTAGTAGCTATTTACAAGGTTTATTACAAATTTTTGATGGATTTTGTGATTTTTAGGGTTTTTGAGGATATTTGATTTTTTTGGTGTGACTAGTTTCTTTAGGACATTTTATGATTTTTAGGGCTTCTTTCAGGACATTTTCTAATTTTTAGTGATTTTTTTAGGATATTTTATGATTTTTAGTGCTTTTTTTAGGACATTTTATGATTTTTAGTGCTTTTTTCAAGATTGTATTTGAATTTTTAGGATTTTTTCAGGATCATATTTGACTTTTTAGGACTACTGAATCTTTAAGGGCTTGATCCAAGATCTTCTAATGTTGGGGAGATGCATGTAGTAGGTCCAGAATGGATATATGTGTAGGGGTCTTGCCAAGTTGTTCAACAAGGCCATAATCAGATGAAGTAGGAACATTAAGCCTAGTAGGGGGTGGATATCTAATAGAGGCACTAAGCCTAGATGGGGCTCCAAGCAGAGTGATCTTGGTACAACATGTAGTGACAACACAACTAAGGTTTTTAGCCTTTAAAGTGAATGTGTATATGTGAGAATCAAACTCATTGAAATAGTTGATGGTGTAGTCATATCTAGTGCATGTGTAATTCACATTACCTTGTAAATTTTAGTTTGAACTTGAGGGTTTCTCTTTGTCATGATTACCTAAAGAATCTTTGAATATAGTATGGTTAGAATTGGATGCTAGTAGTGACAGATCAACTATGATTACACCATCATCAATAAGATCTTGTATTGCACATTTCAATTGGAAGCACGATGAAGTATTGTCCTTTGGTGCGATGGTAATCACAGTACTTTTTATCATCCCACCAATTGGCTTTAGTCAATGGTTCATCTTTGATCAGGGATAACTGTAGGAAGTTATTACTCAGTAACTATTGTAGTGCAGTCTCAAGAGGTGTCCCCAATGGTGTGAATTTCTTGTCCTTGTTTCTAGGATGTCTTTGAGGTTTGTCTTGTGTGGAAGTCTCTATTTTGTATTGTTGAGGTGTTGTTTGATTGGGAGTTTGTGAATTTGTAGGGTTTGCACCTTTCAAAGTTAGTTGAGGTTGTGTTGTGCTAATGTGCGGGCATCCACAATGCCATCATTGGTCACATTCTTATTTTTGGAGAAAATTTTTTCCTTGTCATTAGATGAATTGGTGTTTTTTTTTTCCTTATTTATTTTGAGGATTCCTTTACAGATAAGAGCATCTTCAATACTAGCCCCTTCTTTCATCAGTTTAGAAATGGTGCTTGGACTTTTGATTTTGAGTTCATACATCAAGTCTGGGACTAAGTTTTCAATGCACAAGTTTACTTGTTGTTCTTTAGGAATGTCTAGTGAGTATTGACTGACTAAGCTTCTCCAACGTAGTAAGAATGTGATAAATGGCTCTCCTATCTTCTATTTAGTTGAGCACAAATTAGAAAGTGTCACCTCATTCATAATGTTGAAGGCAAAGTGAGAGATGAACTTGTCTATGAGTTTCAACCAAGATTTGATATTATTAAGAAGTTTGGAGTACCATTCAAGTGTAGGCCCACCTAGAGTATGAGGGAACAATCTCATGGGGTAAGTGGTCCCATCACTGAGTCCAGTACATGAGGCACAAAATTCTTTGATATGATCAATAGGGTTGCCTTTTCCTCGATATTTTTCAAAACTTGGAGCCTCAAAGTGTTTTGGGAATGGAGGCATATACAGACTTTTGTCAAATGGATTAGGACATAAGTCCCTTTCTATATATAGAGCATGTTTCTTTTGGACTCCCAATGCCTCGACTTGTTTGGAAAGTTGTTTGAATATTTGCAATAGCTCTTCATTAGGATTTTGCATGATAATCTTTCCTTCAAGTTCTTTGTGCCTATGAGTAGACCATTTGTTGTGGTGGGAGCTATGTCTACTTGGTTTTGACATTTCTATGTCTGATGAGTCTAGTGATGTGTCACTAGGTGGTAGAGGTATGTTGGCACCTTGAAGACAAAAGGGGCCCTATTGTGACACATGTTGGGGTACTTGTTGTGGTATTGACTATGACTGATGTAAAATGTTTTGTTGTCTTACCATTTGTTGTGGTTGTTGTTGGGATACCTTTGTTGGTTGTATGTGAGACCATGTATGTGATTTTTGTTGTAGAGGTATTTGTTGAGGTTGTGGTGTCACATGTTGTTGGTATGCAATTTTTTGCTCAAGGCATCTTTAATATTCCAATTTTTCCTTGAGTTTCTCTTGTTGTTTAGTAAACATGACTTGTTGTTGTTGATATATTGCATATAAGTCAAGTGGATTTATGTTGGGTTGTGTGTTAGGGACATTGGATGCTTGTACCACTTGAGGTTGTTGTTGTTGTGGTTGATGTTGTTATTGATATGTTGAATGTGTTTTGGAAACATTAGGTCCTAAGACTACTATAGGTTGATGTTGTTGGGGTAGTTGGTTATGTCCTTGCCAATTGACCATCATGTTGGTATTGTTTCTTTGGCACATTTGTGCTTTGAAGGTTTCTCTATGGGACATCATATTGACTTGGCAATAAGGTGCATTCTTTTGGGAATAGGTGTAGTTTCAATAAGACTTTTTCTTTGTGCATCAATAGGGATTGTTGTAGTAGATGTTTCAAATAGTGTACTCGTGGGAGGCTCCATAACATTTCATGTCATAACACTTGGTAGAGTTAGGAGAAAAGGTGCACTTTGTTGATTTTTCTCCAAAGGAGGTATGTCTAGCATCCCTAGAGCACCAATTCCTTTAGGTGCATCTTGTTGTTGCATCATGTGACTAAAATCAAGCCTTAATGTTCTCTTGGGATATTTAGGGAGAGTCTTGTTTCCCTTCATTGGTTGTGGTTCATCAAACAAGGGATTAATGTTGATATGTTCAAACATACTTTGGAGGATTTTGATTGTGGGTTCTTGCCGTGACCTTATAGGTGCCATTGTTGCATTTGAAAGCTCCAAATGTTGTTTTCATTTGTCTAAGTCCAAATTGATCATGGGTTTTATGTTTTCAATGGTTGTGTTGGTTTGATTTTTGGACTTAGTCTCCTCCACGTTTGGGTTGAACTTGACAATTTCTTGGGCTGCCAAACATTTGAAGTTCTTGCAAATTTTTTTGTCTTAACATGCCCTAACCATTTCTTCATCAGTGATGCCATAGTCAATGTTAGAGTCATCACTTAGGTGTATAGTACCTTTTTGTATGTTTGATGTGTTATAGTCAAAGGTACTTTCATTGGGTTTGCTGAATTCAAAGGAGTGTGTTTGTTCATCCTTAGGTGTGGTTGGTACACTTCCACCTCCAATACAATATAGGTTCAAAGTCAGGACTACATTGGACCATCTCATGAGTAGGGGAAGTGTTTGGAGGAAATCTCATGGTAGGTGCATTGTTCAAGGTTTGTTGTGTCATACCTTGATGATGGTGATCCTACAGATACGTGTTTAAGGGGTTTGCAAGTAATGTTTGTGATGCCTTGATTTGGTCTTCATCAAAGGTTTGTTGGGTTTTCTTGATCTTCCTTTGTCTTGGATGAGGTTTTGGTCATGTTGGTGCCTCACAAAATAAGTTTTGATAAAGTTCTTCGGGCCTTTGAGTTGATTGTGTCCTAGTGAGTGTCCTAGTAAGTGTTGGCATGATACCTAGGGATACAAATGAAGTGGAGGAAAGCCTAAATCGACTTTTTGCCTCCCAAGTGCACACCTAAACTACCAACTATGCCTAGATAGTACCAAGTGTGCCCTTGGTGCACTTGGGGCCTTGAAGGTAAGTAGTTGGTAAGTAGGAGGTATGCAATGGGTAAACAGAGGTGTTAGAGTGCCTAAAATGCAAAATATGAATGTTTTGAGTGATTTAGAGTGATTTGCAAGTTTTAGGGATGCAATGAAGGCTATGGTAGTGTAGATTAGGGTTTTGGAACCTAGAATGAAACCCCTAATTACCAAGTGCACTCTAAAACTACCAAGTGGGCTATGATAATGTAATGACAAGGGTATATGGAAAGTCTTTTGAACTTATGTGAAATCTTTACAAGGTATTAACCTAAGAGTTTAACGTTATGACAATAGACTTTGGATCTTGACCAAAAAAAGACAAAGAGTCATAAGATCAAAATGAAAAAGTCAAATCTACCTTGACATAGATAGAATTTGACCAACGAAAATGATAAAATGATCATGGTCAAGATCCATTATCCATTGACACAATGTAATACTCTAGGGTCCATACTTTTGTTCAGATTTTTGACTAAGTTCAAAGGTTTTAGGGTTCAAAATGACGTTTAGGTGACTCAAAATGGTGGTTATGCTGATGGGATATGCAATATACAAAGGTTCTAATGTGAAAAATGAGATTTTGGGTGCTAAATGTTGTTTTGGGTCAAATGTAGAATGAGGATGTATATAGGCTTCTAGATGCAATTTTAGGGTCCCAAAATGTAGTTTGGAAGCCCAAAATGGTCATACAGGTCCCCAACTGCACCCTGATAGTGCCAAGTACACTCCAACAATACCAACTACACTGATAGTGTAGTTGGGGCTAGTTTGGGTGCAATTGGTAGTTTTTGGACATAGTTGGGAAGCTAGGTTATAGGTTTGTTGATTCTAAGTAGTGTAGTTGCCAAATTGATATGCAATGAAGACTATGAGATACAAAATGCAAATTAGGGCATGCTGAGATAAGGGGACTTATCTAGGTACCTAAGGACACTGTAAAAGCCTCAAAATGTTATCTGGAATCCCAAATTGGGTCCTCAAACCACCGAGTGTGCTTAGACAATACAACTATGCCTATCGTGTAGTTGGGGCTAGTTTGGGTGCAGTTGGTAGTTTCAAAGCACAGTTGGTAAGCTGGGTTGAAACTAAAGCAATTCTAGGTGCTATGATTTCTAGATTGATGTCATAGAGAGCTAAACAATAGAGGACAATGTTAAGACTAGAATGGAGGTTTAAAATGATGCTTATGACACCCAAAATGATGGTTAAAATGGTTAAGATGAAGGTTTGGTATGCAAAGATGCAAGATGGGACAATGGAAAGTATAGATTTTGAGTGTGAAATGTAAAGGATGCAAGCTAAACTCTAATGATTGCAATGTGAAAATGAGGAATACTAAGTAAGTGCTAAAAGATGCAAGTATGAGGCCTAGACTAGGGTGAATGCAATTGAGTTCTATGAAAGGATGAAATCTATGTTATGTCAAGCACATTTAGGATCACAAGTTGCCATGTTTTCCAAGGTTTGAATGTATTGGACCAAAGTTTTTAAAGTTTTGACAAGGTTTTGACAATGTTTGATGTTTTTACAAGGTTTTTCAAGTTTCCAAGGTGTAAATTTTAATGTTGGCTTTTATCTTGATTAATGTTTTACACATACACAAGACACATTAAGACAAGAATAGCTATATTTAAGAGTGAACAAACGCACCACAACCTAGGCTTTAAGACTGTATCCACTGAATTCCTACTTGAACTAAAGTTCAGCTACACTTATCCAGAGTAGACAACCTAGGATCTTGGCACCATAAGCTCCCGCTTATAGTGCACTCACTTCTTGAGGCTACCAAGATCCACTTCCCAAGAGGTATGACCTCCCAAGGGACTGTTGGCTCTACTAAGGACCGTGAGAATGTAGGATGTCTTCATGAGCATGGGTGACCCATTGAGCCAATGGATAGAAAGGATTTTGGCCACTAAAATACTATTTTTTTAAAGAGCATTCCATTTGGAAAGTGAATGATAAACTTTTGCAAAAGGTCTCCTAGCCCCGAGAACTAGGGTTTGATGCACCACAAGGGTACTGGAGGAGAGCTATTATGCAATAATACTGCTAACACAACTTTCAACGTAATCAAATTTTATATAGAAACTAGAACATTAACCTAGCTTTTGGCCTATTACCACTCTGAGGTCATCCCTTGGCATACCCAATATCAAATATCTTGGTCAAAGGCAGGCCTCCTATAGAAGTTAAATGAATTTCTCTTACACCCAAGATCCATGAATGGAAAGGGGAGAGGATACATCCAATGTAACCCCTAGGGATTTGAACATCATAGACATGCCAAGAAGAAAATAAAAAGTTTATTTTAACAACCAAAAAAAGTGTTAGCTAATCTAGGAAATCCACACACACATGGTTTTGACAAACACACAATGGTCTTCAACAACGTCCTACAAACAAACATTAGTAGTTTTCAATGATTAGTCTTCATCCAATGATTTACACATGCTACAAAGAGGCCATCAATAACACAAAATCACCTAACCTATGTCTTAGAAAGTGATAGAAAACTTAGATGTAGATTATGTATTATGTATGTGTTTTTTGTGAACCAGGTGTACTCTGATAGAGCAGACTACACCCCAGAAGGCCAAAATAGCTCAAAATTCCCTCAAGTGCACTTAGATAGTGATAACTATGAACATGATTCAATTAGGGACAAGTAGTGTGCACTTGGTAGTTTCTGGGCACAGGTGGGAAGTCAAAGGCAAGTTTTGGGGAAATGGTGCCTAAATAAGACCTAAAAATTGAAAAATTTGAAACCTATACTCCCAAGTGTGCCTACATGGTGTAGACTATTTCCATGATGTATTTGGGGCCCATAAGGGTTCAATTGGTAGTTTTGGGTGTAGTTGGTGACATGGGATCAGTCAAAATGGGTTTTGGTGGCTCCTAGACTCCTAAAACTACCTCCTAGAGGTCCCAAGTGCACCCTAATAGAGTAGATTGCACCCTAATAGTGTCTAAATTAGAGCATAAAATAATATTAATAGGCCCCATAATTAGAATATGTCTAATAAACAAGAGAGAATAAACATTATACCCCTCCAAGTGAGCTCCTTCCATGCACCTACAAGCACAAAACAAGAAAACCCAAGTTAGATAAGCATGTTCACATTGGGTTCACCAAAATGTAGGAGTAGAAACTGGGCTAATGCATAACATACTATGATAAAATCACAAACTCAATCAACATATGCTAACACCCACTAGTCTACCATGAAATCCAAACTAATAAAGGAAAGCAACACAAGGTTAGAAACGCCCTCTTTCATTTGTAGCTCCCATGTCCTTCTTTCTTCTCCAAATGATGTAGCTCCAAAATTTTCTATAGTGCACAAAAATTTGAAGCAAAAGCCTAAGATGATGATAATGTTATAAGAATACTAAAAGTTGTGATTTTAGTGTGAGAGCAAGAGTTAAAGTCTAAGAAGCTAGGGACTCAAGAACTCAAGAATTAGGATCTCAAGGACTGGGAATGAAAAGAAGAATGCTCATTTTATAATCAGCATGATGGATGAGAGCATTGTATTTGTCACCTTGGATATGCAATGTGGCAATAGATTCCTTTGAGAATCCATGACACATATGACACAAGATGCCAAGTGTAGGATTCTATGATGCATGGAAGCCAAATTTGGCTAAATGTGGGAGAGAATCTATGACGTGTCATAAGCCACCTCAAGCCCACTTAAAGCCAAGAATCTATGATGAATGAAGCCAAATATGGATGTGCATAAGAGAATAAGAATCTATCAACTATGACATATCTTAGCTAAATGTCAAAGGAGGATCCACGAGGTGTCATACCTGAATGTCATGATGATGTCAATATTTCATGGAATGTTTGAATTGAAAATCCTTTACTCCACAAAATAGAAATTAGTAAAAAATGGAATTAATGGAGGAAAATGTGACTTAGGAAATTAAGAATTCCCATGGTTTGCAAATGATGAGTCAATTAATTAAAAATTAATTAATTGAAGATGCCAATTAGGAAGAATAATTAGTAAGAATGACATAGGATTAAATTATGGGTTATTTAACCCTATAGGAAGAGTTAGTAGATGATTGGCCAAACTGATTAAATAAGTGTGACAGTATCCTTTGATGGAAATGTAATGATAATATGAATTGAATAGAATGATGATAGATAGACCAAATCCATGGTCAAATTGATTGATTGATCGCAATTGATAACATGCCAAGGACACATGGCATGAATTAAAGATATGTAACATTTAATAGACATTGTAAATGCTATAGGATCAAGCTTGGTTGATAGGATTGATCATAATAATATTGATGGACATAGTCAATATTTTTAAAAGGATTGATAATGTCATGATCTAACATTGAAAGACTCAAAAATTTCAAAGATCGAATGATGTGAATGATAGTTTTACCTAGCATTGAGAGCCATGATAGTACTAAGGTCAGATTCATAAGATTTGATAGATTGATAGGTTTCCAAGGCACTAAAAGCCACAACAATACATAGTATTGGATAAATGATAATTTATTTGGGATGTTTGATATGTTCTAGGTTGGTTAGGACTAATTTTGGGTGATTTTGGGTTGATTTGGTGTGTTTTGGGTTGATTTGAAATGGTTTTGAGTTGATTGGAAATGGTTTCTGATGATGTTGAAAGGGTTCCAAAATGATTTGAAATTGATGTGGAAGAGGATATGAATGATGATACACATTGTTGATATACAACCAGGTTGGCCAAAAGATTAGAGTTAGTGGAATGAGAAAACAAGATGAACTAGTATGCAGAAGTGATGTCGATTCAGGGGCCCGAGAGTATTTTCAAGGGTTACCACTCAAGAAACTGACCAAATAACAAAAATGATAGCTTAATTTTCAAAAAAAAGATACAAATCCAATGCAACTGAAGGTTCAAAAATTGGAGTTGAAATGCAAAGTTATGGCCTCCGAAGTGCAACATAGGGGCTCCAAAAGCAATTCTGGACATCCTACTACCCCAGATGTGCCCAAAACTCACCCAAGTGCACCTAGTGCACACTTGGTAAGGCCAAGTGCACCATGACAGTACCAAGTGTTCCCATGGTGCACTTGGGAAGCCCATGTGTGCTTCGAAAGTGTAAAATGTGCCCTAGAAGGCTCCAGGGGCCAAAAATAGCCCAACTAGACTCGAAATGACCTTAAACTTTGTGTGAGTGCCCAAAATGGCGGAAAGAGGTCAAAACATGAGTGAAATCAGTAAAAAATGGTCATATTCAGTTAAAATTTGTCAAAAAAAGGTCAAATCAAGGATGGACTAGGTGGAAAGCCTTAGAAGATTGACAGACAGTGTACGGTGGTGAAGGAATGTAAGAAAATGATGATTTGGTGTATTAGAACACATGATCATGGTGATGAATGAAAATATGAATGAAAGAAGACCTAAGACATCGATGAGGACTTATTAGAATGAGGTGAAGACATTTTCTTTCAAAAAGTGTGCTATATGTCAAATGGAGCTTTGTTTGATGAAATCATAGATGCGAACCACTTTTGAGCATCTACATTTTGCCCCTCTTTGATACAATGTGATTTAGAGTGTTGTGTCAAAGAATGTTAATGAGAAGGCTATAATAACATGCCCCAGTAGGAATAATAACATGCCCTTGGCTTCATGCTATGAAATCAATGCACTCTACATATCATCAATGTCTAAAGTTTTCCTACAACAATTTGGAGGTTACCATCCCTGGTGATCCAGATCCTTTCCAATTTTGTGCTAATTTGAGAGATGCTACTACATACCAAGTCCCAAAAAATAATGAAGCACAACCCATAGATTCCTCTAAGTACGTGGATGCTAATATACTCCTCAGTTAGGCCAAGGAAAAGCTAAAGATTGAAGATAATGGATGTGGAGAATACATTATGTCTCAAGCATCTCACATTAGGGAGTCAACACTTTCTCCCCAATCTTATGGTAAACCACATCTATTACAAGACCAAAACTCCAAAACTAGTATGAAAAATGCCACTTCTATCAATGAGAATACATCCGTGTGTATTGAGAAAGAAAAAGTAGAACAAAAACCCACTTTGATATCTCCTAGCAAGTATGGACTTGGGTTTACTATCATGCAAAAACAAGGTTATGATGGCTATAGTGGTCTTGGATGTCAAAAAAAATGAAAAAATTGAACCTATCACTACAAAAGGATGATCTCCTAGTTTAGGGCTTGGATTCAAACCATTGCAAATAGGTCATCCTAGTACTACGGTACCTACATGTAAGACTATGGATATTTTGAATGATGAAAAGGCATCTGAGGATACCCATCCTGAAACCAACAATCCTTTAGTTTTTGAGCATGACCCCAATGATACCACTGAATCAAATACCCATATATCTACCTTCACCCAAAGTCCATTCAACACTAATGATGACTTCCCCTCAAGTTATCCTGAACTATTGGATTGGGACCAATGTGGACCACCAATTTTTGATCAATTCGACAATGATAATGCTCTTGAAATAGCCTTTGAAATATAAAAAAGGCATTAAAATTGGTGATCATAAAGAAGAAATTTCTCATAAAGTGAATACAATGGCATATTTTGGGGAGCCATCTCCACCTTCTAGTTGCAAAGAAAAAGAGAAAAGAATGACAAAAGTAGGTCTCTTGGTGAAAATAGAAAGGCACCATTAGACCATAAAAAATTAAAAGCTAAGAAACTCCCAAGGATAAAAAATAAAAAAGACAATGGCATGAATATCAATTTTCTAGTGTTCAACATGCCACAAAGTCGTTTGAGCACTCTCAATCAACCCTCATGTGGAAAGACATTGGTCTCAATTCTCCCAATCCTCCCTTATATCGAATTGTTTATCCCAAAATCTAGCTACCTAATTTTCACAACACCCAAGATCAAATCTTTATCCAACAACCCTTTGAATATGTCATCATCAGTGGCATCCCATACAAAGAATCCTTTGACCCATTTATCCTTTGATGCCCTTATTTGCAAGAGGTAAACATTGTCTTACATATGGTACATAATGTTACATCTTGAGGCCTTTGTAATGGTTTGATCTTAGCTACAGACTTCGAATGAATCCTATATAGTTATGGTTAGTTATGGATCTAGAGATTATTAGCTAGCAACACCGGTAACAGATTTCTTCTCAACATTCATTAGTAGTATTCATGATTCTATTTAAAAGTCCTTAAAAAATATTTTAAAAATAGAAAAAATTCATAAAAGAAGAAAAGAAAAAAGCAAGAAAAATTCATGAAAAAATGGATAACTTAATGAAAACTTGGAAAACAGGCATCTTGGCATGAAAATTTGAGTCAAGAGATAAATTTCATCCAAAAGTGAAAACCTAGCTAACAGGCGCTTTGGGCAAGTACCATGGTGAAAACCTGACAAATAGGCATCTAACTTTCTCCCCTTTTGCTATACCTTGATCATATCCACCATCTTACAAGACATCCCTAGTCCCTTATCATGGCTCATGAACTAGTTAATATCCTTTGTTATCTTACCCAAAGCATCACTAGTCTATACATACTCTATCATTGGCCTTTGTACATAGTTTGTGTCTTGTCTGGGGGCATATTACCTATATGGTGCTTGAGTTTGAATTTGAACTAGGGGCATATCCCTAATGAATATTTATCTATTAGACTTATTGCATAATGGATTGGGGCTAACACTTGTATATGCTTTTATGATCCTAAAAAAATCCTAAAAATTCAAACACAATCCTGAAAAAATCCTAAAAAGTCAAATATGATCCTAAAAAAATCCTAAAAATTCAAATACGATCCTAAAAAAGCACTAAACATCATAAAATGTCCTAAAAAAGCACTAAAAATCATAAAATGTCTTGGAAAAATCACTAAAAATTAGAAAATGTCCTTAAATAAGCCCTAAAAGTCATAAAATTCCTTGAAGAAACTAGTCACACCAAAAACATCAAATATCCTCAAAAACCCTAAAATCGTAAAACCCATCAAAAATTTGTAATAAACCTTGTAAATAATCACTATGGATAATCACCCTTTTTGCATGAACACTTGTACTTTGCAAATTGAAACTCAAAGCACTACACTTCAATGACAATCACACCTATTTGAGTAATGTGAACCGACAGTCAATCCAACATGTCACTATGAACCTATCAATTGAATCAACAAACCAAACTATCACATGAACAACTTGTCAAACATTATCTACAAACCTAAAACACTAAAAAGCAAGTAATAATGGACAAGAATAGATGTTGGCTCACCTTTTTTAGTGAGTGATTTATTTTTGCTTTATTTATCTTTGATCATGTTCATATGCCACTCAATGATATAAATTGATCTATGAGAGTGGTTGGGATGGTTCATGATCATCTTTTATTTTATGTCTATTAAAATGTACCTTTGAACATCTGGGGCATGTATATATGCCTTAGGCAGGATAAGGTCATTTTCTATTTACATCGTGCTTGTTTATGAAAAAGGTATGCATTTTGTACTCTGGCCCTTTATGCCATGATGTGTTGCATTCCATTTTCCATATCAAGATAAAGCTCCATTTGAATGTAGTGCACTTTACAAAAGTAAAAGTTTTCCCCATCATACTAACAATTCCTCATCTCATCTCCTCCATCTTATGTGTCTTCTTCCTCCATCTCATTGTCTTCTTCATGTCGAGTTCAAAAAAATGTAGGACCAAAAAATGAGCTAATGCATAACATACTATGAGAAAATCACAAACTCAATCAACATATGCTAACACCCACTAGTCTACCATGAAAGCCAAACTAATAAAGGAAAGAAACACAAGGTTAGAAACCACCTCTTTCATTTGTAGCTCCCATGTCCTTATTTCTTCTCCAAATGATGTAGCTCCAAAATTTTCTATAGTGCATAAAAAGTTGAAGAAAAATCCTAAGATGATGATAATGCTATGAGAATACTTGAATTTGTGATTTTTTTGTGAGAGTAAGAGTTAAAACCTAAGAAGTTAGTGACCCAATAACTCAAGAATTAGGACCTCAAGGACTAGAAATGAGAGGAAGAATGCTCATTTTATAATCAGCACAGTGGATGAGAGCATTGGATTTGTCACCTTGGATATGCGATGTGGCAATAGATTCCTTTGAGAATCCATGATGCATACGACACAAGATGCCAAGTGTAGGATTCTATGATGCATGGAAGCCAAACTTGGCTAAATGTGGGAGAGAATCTATGATGCATCATAAGACACCTCAAACCCACTTAAAGCTAGGAATCTATGACAAATGAAAATAAATATGGATGTGCATAAGAGAATAAGAATATATTGATTATGAGATATCTTAGCCAAATGTAAAAGGAGAATCCAGGACGTGTCATACTCGAGTGTCATGATGATGTCAATATTTCATTGAATATTTGAATTAAAATTCCTTTATCCACAAAATAGAAATTAGTAAAAAATGAAATTAATGGAGGAAAATTTGACTTAGGAAATTAAGAATTTCCATGGTTTGCAAATGATGAGTCAATTAATTAAAAATTAATTAATTGAGGATGACAATTAGGAAGAATAATTAGAAAGAATGACATAGGATTAAATTATGGGTTATTTAATCCTATAGGAAGAGTTAGTAGATGATTGGCCAAACTAATTAAATAAGTGCGACAATATCCTTTGATACAAATGTAATGATGATAGATAGACCAAAGCCATGGTCAAATTGATTGATTGATCACAATTGATAACATGCCAAGGACACATGGCATGAATTAAAGATATGTAACGTTTAACAAACATTTTTAAATGCTACAAGATCAAGATTGGTTGATAAGGTTTACATTAATAATATCGACGGACACAATCAATATTATTAAAAAGATTGATATTGCCATGATCTAACATTGAAAGACTCAACAATGTCAAAGATTGAATGCAATGAATGATAGTTTGACCTAGCACTAAGAGCCATGATAGTACTAAGGTCAAATTGATAAGATTTGATAGATTGATAGGTTTCCAAGGCACTGAAGCCACAACAATACTTAGGATTAGATAAATGATAATTTATTTGGGATGTTTGATATGTTCTGGGTTGATTAGGATTGATTTGGAGTGTTTTGAGTTGATTTGAAATGGTTTTGAGTCGATTGGAAATAGTTTCTAATGATGTTGAGATGGTTCCAAAATGATTTTAAATTGATGTGAAAGATGCTATGAATGATGATAGACACTATTGAGATACAATTAGGTTGGCCAAAAAATTAGAGTTAGTGGAATGAGAAAACAAGATGAATTAGTATGAAGAAGTGATGTTGATTCAGGGGCTTGAGAGTATTTTCAAGGGTTACCACTAAAGATAGTGACCAAATAATGAAAATGATAGCTCATTTTTTTCAAAATGAAGATATGAATTAAAAGCAATTGACGGTTTGAAAATCAAAGTTGAAGTGCAAAAGTTATGGCCTTTGGAGTGCAACATAGGGGCTCTAGAAGCAGTTCTGGGCATCCTACTATCCCAAGTGCACCCAAAACTCACCCAAGTGTGCCCAGTGCACACTTGGTAAGCCCAATTGCACCATCACAGTACCAAGTGCACCCATGGCTCACTTGGGAAGCCCAAGTGTGCTCAAAAAGTGCAAAATGTACCCTAGAATGCGTCAGGGGCCAAAAATAGCCTGACTGGACTCAAAATGACCTAAAACTTTGTGTGAGTGCCCAAAATGGTGGAAAGAGGTCATAAAATGAGTGAAATTAGTCAACCATGGTCACATTTGTTTAAACTTGGTCAAAAAAAGGTCAAACCAAGGATGGACTAGGTAGAAAGCCCTAGAAGGTTGACAGACAATGTAGGATGATGTAGGAATGCAAGAATGAAAGACAAAGATGATTTGGTATATTGGAACACATGATCATGGTGATGAATGAGGATATGAATGAAAGAAGACCTAAGAGATGAGATGAGGACCTATTAGAATGAGGTGAAGACATTTTCTTTCAAAAAGTGTGCTATATGTCAAATGGAGCTTTGTTTTGATGAAATTGTAGATGCAAACCATTTTTGAGTGTCTACACCATAGTCTAGTCCTTCTTCTTCTACATAACCTTTGCAAACAAGTCTATTCTTATTTCTTGTGATCTCACCATTCTCATCTAGCTCATTTCTAAAAACCCATTTGGTACTAATCACATTTTTGTCAACTAGTCTAGGAACTAAGGTCTAGGTTTTGTTCTTCTTTATTTGGTCTATCTCTTCTTCCATAGCTTTATGCCAATTATCATTTGCAGTGTATCATTCACTATTTTGGGCTTAATCTTGCTCAGTAGACATGATTCATTTCTTAGTTTGTTCCTTTTCATTGGTCTAACTTCCTTATCACCAATGATTTGTTCTATAGGTGATGTCTCTTCACATACTTGGATAGTCTTGGTTCTATCCTACTTTCCATGCTTGTTCTTTCAGCTTCAGAGTCATTGTGCACATCTCTTTCTGATATTTCGCCATCTCTTTCATGTGTACTGTGTAGACACCTAAAATTGTTCAAATCCCCATTTCCTAGCCAATTAAATAGATGTTTATTATGTATTTAATTACCCTACCTTTAATTAAATAAATTTGCATTTATTTAATTATATTTTCCTTACCTTGATTTAAATAAACTAAGATTTATTTAAATCCTAGCCTTCCCACTTGCATCCTAACCCATTCCCTTTAATTAAGTACTTTGTTTACTTAATTAATCCCTTTCCTAATCCCACTTGGAATTAAATATTATATTTAATCTTATTTGAGCACATGGCTCCTAACTTTAACCCTCACTTAACCTCACTTTCCTAACCTAATCATCATGCTAAACCTACCCACTTCCTTAATCACACTTGCTTTTCCTAATCATCTTGCTAATCAACTTTTAATCCTAAGTGTGTGCTCACATATGTGTGAGGAACATTCACACTTTCCACACCCCTCATGCCTTCCATGCCTCTTACACACTTGTCCTCTTGCATGAGAGTTAAGGTGTCTCACACATGTGTGAGAGACCATGCTTCTCACACCTCTTGGACTTGTCATGGACATGTCACCATCAAAGTTTGCTCACACATGTGTGAGAATTTTCCCCCCTTTTAAGTGGTCAAAACCCTAATCCACATGGAGTCTACTTGGCCTCCACCTCATGGACACCTCATTGATCCTGGGAGATCCTAGCCCTCCATCTTGCATGAATCTCAACCATCTGTTGCATCTCATTTCCTATAAAAGGAGAGCC
This sequence comes from Cupressus sempervirens, assembly GCA_028749045.1. Taxonomy (NCBI): domain Eukaryota; kingdom Viridiplantae; phylum Streptophyta; class Pinopsida; order Cupressales; family Cupressaceae; genus Cupressus; species Cupressus sempervirens. The sequence continues at coordinate 30,779,996 of CM053790.1, forward strand.
CTCTCCTTATTTTACACAATCACTATTTAGCCCATTATTATGTTGTAGGATTTGTGAGAAACTACACCCATGAGCAAGGAAATCATCTCCACTTGGTAATTTCATGAGGTTTGCATTAGTAGATTAAGTTATTTTGATGTTCATGTTATCTTTATTTTACATGTTCTCTTGCATTATTTAAAGGTTTGCATAATCATATAGGAATAGATGTTAGTTTTTTAGTGTTTATTTCATTTATTACATTTTTATGCAATACATTTTGGCATGCCCGATGGGACCCACTTCACGAATTCAAACTAACCATCTAATGCATTTTTGAGATTATTTATGAGTGTTCAAGCTTGTAGGTTGAAGAAGAACTTGGAGATCAAGTTTCATGAGGTGCCTCTAATCGAGCCGTAAAGGAGTGCATAAGGGAAATCTTTTGACATAAAAAACTTTATATTTTGTTTCTTGTTGCTCTATTTTCAAGTTCTAGGAGTGTATATACATTGAATATATTTCTTTGCTAATAGATTTAAAAAAAAAAAAAATAATACTCCTTCTCTGTTAATAGATAAATAGGTATTAAAAAAAAAAAAATTCATCTTTTATTTATGCTTTTTTAAAATCATTTTTGTATATGTGTTAGCAATATAAATATATATATTATTATATATATTTATATAACATATATATATATATATATATATATATATATATATATTAAAAAGACCTTAGTTTAATAGGGAGGAAAGTTTAAAATATTAAAAAACAAAAAAAAAATTATTTAAAACAAAGAAAAAACTAATAATAATTTAACATTATTTTTTTGGCCACAGGCGCCACCAATAGCACTGCCCACGAGCACCGCCCCCGTGATCGTGGCCACTCCCCACCACCTACCCAACACCTCCCTCCAACCCTCTTTCTGTCCCCACTTCCTACGGCTCCCCCTTCCTCCCTATGCAAAAATCTAGCCTCAACTCTTCACCCTCCATCTTTGCTTCGCGGCTCATCGCATCTACCTATGCTGAAACTCAAGGCCGTGACTCTACGCTGCAAACTTCACTTAAACCCACCATGCTACCTCAACTGAATCCATCCCCCACCTCTGCAAAAATCACAATTGAGAAATCTGCAAGCCTTTGCTCTGCTCGTGGCGGTATCTATTATGCCCATCATCACCACACTCTACAAATTCGTCATCTCTGCGCGTCACTCGACTGACACCACCCCCAACAAAAAGCTCCTGCCCCATGATAGTTGTGAATTCCCATCCCTCATCACATCCTAAACCCATGACTTACCTAGCCACCTCCACTCAACCACACATCCCTTCCACCAAGCCGCTACTCCCTACTGCTTCCTAGCTTGTCCACAATCTGCCACCCTTGAAACCCACAATCAGCCCTTCCTCTGCCTCCAACACTCCTTCGCATGGCCATTGACCACCTGAACATCCTTCCTCCACCTCCAACACTCCTTTTCATGGCCACTGACTACCTAAACATTCCTCCTTCGCTAACCTCCTCCCCGCTTCACTGTAACCTCCCCCACTTTGCCAAAACCCTCACTTTCGCTCTCCTACCCTTTCCTTCTTTTTAAATTTTGTTTGATATTTATATTAAAACATTATTCTATGTTCATTTCTATTTTTAGAAAAAAAAAACAACATTTATCTTTTAATAAACCACCCTAAATTTCCTCTTTTTGCAAAAAAATCAAAAAACAAAAATAAAATTGCTTGATGTGCCTCTAACTATCAAATTTAACTTCACAGGTCACTAACATCATCACTGCAATAGCAGTCCACATGCCCTTCTAAGCCATAAGGAGTAGCCTTCCATTTTTTCCTCATAACTTGAGCATACAAACTCCATTTTCAAAAAATGAAATATCACTAGAAAGTTGATTCTGAGCTCATCGTCATGGTGTTGGTTTCATAATATTTTAATTTTTTTTAGATCTCTATTTTTTCCATCAAAAGGTGAACTTTATGCTAACACTTTCATTGCAGGGTTGTTTCACGTTTGTCCTACATTTTCACTGTACTAACTTGTGTTTTTTGTAGGGATATTTTCTCACTAACCATTTTGCTTGCAAGTTTTTCTCTAAATTTGTTTTGGGAATGAACTTTTATGATTAAACACTCATCTTTGAATGCATGGTTAATTGAACAACACTTTTTCTTTGGAATGAATGATAACATAATCTTACATTTCTAAGGATCAATGAACATCACAATACATGTTTCATTTGGTGCTTAAAATGAACAATAACTCAATCTTGAATGCACAATGGAATTGATTATTTCTTTATCGAATTTTCTTATGTGGATGATGCTTGATTTACTTACGTTGGCAAACTCTCAATTTTTATGATGTTGTCAAATTGGAAAGAACATTGTATGTTTTAATCATGTGTATTTTCAAGTAGATTACAAAACCTAAAGTTTCATTGGGAAAGAATGCGTATCTTTTGAACCTCGAGGCCACTTAAGTATTCTCTCCCCTCACACCTTTGGATGATCTTGGGTGCACAAGAAATAAGTGGTCTTGTTTTTATTTTCCTTAAGAGGCCTACTTGGGGATTTCATCACCCCTTAGGATGACCTCAACTCGAGTGTTCTGGTGGAGTATAAATATCAAGAGGTGAATCAAAAGACACCTCTCTTAGAAGTAAAATCTTGTCACTCTTGGCTAAGCCCCAAAGAACTTTATACATTTGGGAAGTGAAGGAGGAGATTTGGGTTACTGTCTCCCCCCGACTGTGTGGCATTATTTTCTTTCATCTACAAATTTGGGCCTCACGTACCTTGCGTATATCTAGGATGCCCTCTAGTTGATCCTTCCACATCCTAGTTAAAACCTTATAGGTTTGTTGGTGTGTTTGACATTCTTGAGTGTTTGAAACACACTTGCCTTGTACATATTTCCTTGCTTGATTTTGCATCTCAAAATTGAAAAATCCAAAAACATCATAAAACATAAAATCCAAAAAAATCATAAAAGTTCAAAAACCAAAAAAAAAAAAAAAAATCTCAAAAAACAACAAAAACAAGTCTTGGTTTAAGTCCTCTTAGTCAAGTTGTCCACATCAATTCCATGTCACTTCTTCTTTCCATCACATATCATTCACCCTCATATATCTCTTGCCCTCATCATCTCTATCCATCCAAATCATTTCCTTGTCTTCTTAATCGTTCAATCTAATCCATAATCTTCATCCTAGTCATGATTCATCATCATCTAGATTCAATTTCCTTTGTCGATCCCATCATTCATCCTTAATTCAATCCTTCAAATCATCATCCTTCTAATCCAAGTCCTTGTCAAATTCATTCTTTTCTAATCAATTCTTAATTTGATCCATTTACCTCTTCATCAATAATCAATCTTTCTAATTTCATTCACATCTTCTTCTAATTCAACTTTTCATCAAATCTTCTACTTTTGATATAGGAGCATTATCACGAACATTGGACTTTCATTCAAATCCCACATTCAATCATTTGCAATATCATAGGGTGTTTATCACATCAAATAAAACCCTAGTCAATCATAATATCAATATCCAATCAAATCAATATCAAGTCCAATCCATTTCAAATCAAATCAACACAAAGTCCAAAGCTCCTAGTCCTAAGTTCATATTCCATCCATCATCAAATCTTTCATCACTCTTCATCTAACATCTATGGATCTAAATTTGCTTAATCAAATGGTTGACAATCTTCAAAGACAATATGGAGTTCTACCTCCTATTTAACCTACATATCAAATCCATCCTCAACACTTCATATCCAACTTTAATACATCCCATGTGCATTATTCTTCTCCCTTTGACAACGGAAATCCACCTCATTATCTTTCACCTACATACGATTCCATTCATAGCCCACACAGTTCCTCAAACATAAATTCCCTTGCCATGGAAATGGAGCAACTAAAGAATTATCTCTTAGCAAGACAATAGAAAGAGGCCACCTTTCATGCCATGTGTCTTCTTCCCCAATGTTTCAAAGACCATGGTCCTCATGTCCCATCCAACCCTAATCCTCCATGTGATTCCCCTACTTTGACCTTCATGCCAAAAACCATCATCCTAATCCTTCAAAAGCATCATCCCCACCTTGTAAGGGGTATTTATCATCCTTACAGAGCCAATCACCCAAAGTCATACCCCCAATTCCATCTCATGACCTTCCTCCAAAGCATAGCATTATAGATTCCTCTTCTCCTCTAGATCTGAGCATTTCTCCATCCCTTCATTCCCCTATCCCTCATGATCCCCTTCCTAATCAAGATCAAGGTATTCCACATACCACACACATTACTAATTCCACTCCATCTCAAGAGTTAGCATCCATAGATCCTCCACTTCATGAAGAGGCTCCTTCCACTCCATCCACTAACATTCCTCCATGTCAAGATCAAATCACTCCATCTCATGGTTCCATTCCCTCCACTCCAACATATGATTCTATTGCATCACATGATCCTATCACACCAATCCATGCCAGTCATGAACCCCATATACCTAGACTCACATCTAGTATTTAAAATGATACATATCCCATTGAAGAAATAATGTCTCAAGATGTTGGTATGCCTTCCACTTCTTCCAAGTCCAAAATTCCTTTATCCAAACCTAAAGCTTTCCTTCATTCATCTTCCAAGTCCATTTTAGGACCTTATATCCATATTCTCATTTCTTCCTCATTTCCATCCATTCTAGATATTTATCTTCCCCTACCAAATCCTTCATCCCTTCCTTCCATTTTGGGTCCTTATGATGTAGGCAAGGGGATGAATAACTAGGGCCAAAGGCTCACCTAGCTATCCAAACCACTGTGCAAGAGTTAACACAATGGAAACAGACACAAAAAACAACAACCAAAGGAGGAAGAAGAGTGAATTACTTTTATTGATTCATTAGGATATCTTCTTACATGCCCAGCTATAAGGCCTTCTAGGTTACAGCCAATTATAAATACATTCACATTTCAAGATCCAACTACAAATTTGAACTTTTAGTTTTTCTCTCTAATCTTCTTCCCAAAAGCTTCTCCAAAAACTTCTCTGAAACTTCTTCTCTTCAAAACTTTCCTAATTCTAAGCTTGAACATTCTATTTATACTTGCCAAAATAGCTTATAGATCATTCTAGAATCATTACATAAGAGGAAGGTTGACCCAACAACAGTTTGGACTCATCCCAAAAAAAGATCTTAACATAAATATCATGAATCAAATAAATCTTGTAAGTTGGCTCACAAAATCACATCCAAATACTGACACTCAACATACATTGGGTAACTTGGCACATGAAGAAACACTTGGCATACACTGAGTAACTCAGCACATGAATAAACACTTGGCATACACTGAGTAACTCAGCACATGAAGAATCACTCAGCATACACTGGGTAACTCGACACATGAAGGAATGCTACAGTAACTCGGCACATGAAGGAATTTCTATAGTAACTTGGCACATGAAGAAAATAGAGTTACTGGGCACATGAAGAAAATAGGGTTACTAGGCACATGAAGAAAATAGGGTTACTAGGCACATGAAGAAAATAGGATTGCTAGGCACATGAAGGAATTTCTAGGCACATGAAGAACTGCTAGGCACATGAAGGAATTGCTAGGGACATGAAGGAATTGCTAGGCACATGAAGGAATTGCTAGGCACATGAAGGACTGCTAGGCATATGAAGGAACTATTAGGTGAACAAAAATGAGCAGGATAACAAGGCAACCCAGGATACTCCTGCATTAGACAATCGAGGTTGAAAGAAATGATTCTCCTGAATCATTGAGATGTCCTAACCTAAGCTGAATCCAACTCAAATTGAGAAATCCATGAAGCATCTTCAATAGGTATGTTCTTCCACTTCACCAAATATTCATAGTAATCTTTTCCTCTTGTACTCTTGCCAACTCTCTAATCCAATATCTATTCAACTTCCTCAAATTGTTTTGTAGGATAATCATCTGGTATAACAACTTCATCCTCTAACTCTTGATACTTATACAAATCAGCAATATTAAATATTGGAGATATATCCATGTCATCGAGTAACTCAACTTCATAAGAATTACCACTGTCAAACTTCTTTAGGATCTTACAAGGTCTAAATTTATTCATCTTCAGCTTGCTATATGTTCCAACCAAAAATCTTTCTTTCTTTATATGAACCATCACCTCATCACCAACTTGAAAATCATGGTGTCTTCTAGACTAATCAACATTCTCCTTATACTTCTAATTGCTTTGTTCCAACCTCAACTTCACTTTCTTATGCAAGGACTCCATAAAATCAGCAAATTCTTCTCCTGTAGTGCTTTTCTTTTCTTCACTAGGAACATCTCTCAAATTTGATATACCTCTAGGATGCATTCCGGTAACAATCTCAAAAAGTGTCTTCCCTATACTCCTATTCATAGAATTATTATATGCAAATTCAGCTTGTGCCAATACCATCTCCCAATTACTCAGCTTATTCCCAACTAAACATCTCAACAAATTACCCAAGCTTCTATTCACAACCTTTTTTTGTCCATCTATTTGTGGATGGAATGTAGAACTAAACTTCAATTTAGTACCCATCTTCTTCCACAAAGTCTTCCAAAAATAACCAAAAAACTTACTATCTCTATCTAAAATAATGCTTCTTGGTAATCCATGCAATCTCACAATATCTTTAAAGAAAATTTTAGCAACATGCTTAGCATCTGATATCTTCTTACATGGTATAAAATGAGCCATCTTAGAAAATCTATCCACTACAACAAATATGGAATCATACCCTTTCACTGTTTTAGGCAATCCAAGAACAAAATCCATACTAATGTCAATCCAAGGTTTCTCAGGAACAATAATACATGTATACAAACCAATATTTTGACTCACTCCCTTTGCAACTTGACAAACTCCACAACTCTTTACAAATTTTTGAACATCCTTATACATTTATGGCCAATACTATTTCTCTTTCAACAAACTCAATGTCATATCAATTCCAAAATGTCCAACTAATCCACCACTATGCTTTTCCTTAATCAAATTCAACCTTATAGGACTTCTAGGAATACACAAATGAATGCCTTTGAAGAACATACCTTCTTGAATGAAATAATCATCATACTTACTTATGTGATCTATCAGATTTGGTGCTTTGCACTCTCTCCATGCCTCAGAAAAATTAGGATCAACATCATTTAACTCTTTCATCTCATCAAAACCAAGAACTTCAACCTTCATTTTAGTCAACAAAGAACGTATTCTACTCAATGCATCAACAACTTTGTTAGTAACTCCACTCTTGTGCTTGATCACAAATGTAAAACTCTACAAATACTCAACCCACTTCATATGTCTTTGATTCAATTTATGTTGACTTCCAAAGTATTGTAAAGATCAGTATACAACACAAACTCCTTAGGCATCAAATAATGTCTCCACTTTTTCAATGCTTGAACAATAGCATAAAACTCTTGATCATACACAGAATATTTCCTTTTAGCATCATTTAAATTTTCACTAAAGAAAGCAAAAGGCTTACCTTCTTGACTTAATACAACTCCCATTGCATTTCCACTTGCATCACATTCAACTTGAAATACTTTGTTGAAATTAGGTAAAGCCAGTACAGGTAATTCAACAACCTTTTGTTTCAAAATATCAAAACTCTTATCAGCTCCATGTGTCCACTTGAATTCCTTTTTATCTCCCCTCATTGTTTCAGTCATAGCATTACAAACAACACTAAAATTCTTTATAAACTTTCTGTAAAAACTAGCCAAACCATGAAATGATATTACCTCACTCACATTCTCAGGTGTAGGCCATTCCAAAATTTCTTTAACCTTCTCAGGATCCATCTTCAAACCATCAGCTGAGATCATAAATCCTAGATACACAATCTCCTCTTGCATAAAAGAACACATTTTTAGATTAATTAGCAACTTTTCCTCTTTCAACCTCTACAATACTTGACTAATATGCTCAAAATTTTCTTCCTTAGTCTTGTTGAATATTAGAATATCATCCAAATAAAAAATCACAAACTTACCCAAGAATCTTTTCAAAACTTCATTCATCAACCTCATGAAAATACTAGGGGCATTAGTCAAACCAAAAGGCATAACCAACCATTCATACAAACCATCTTTTGTCTTGAAAGTAGTCTTCCATTCATCACCTTCTCTAATTCTGATTTGATGATAGCCACTCTTCAAATCAATCTTGGTAAAATATTTTTCTCCACTCAAACAATCCATTATGTCATCCATCCTTGGCATAGGAAACCTATATTTCACTATTATCTTGTTAATGGCTCTAGAATTGGTACACATTCTCCATTCTCTATTCTTTTTAGGTGCTAATATAGTAGGTACAACACATGGACTCAAGCTTTCTCTGATCAAACCTTTTTGCAACAATTCATGCACTTGTTTGTTAAGTCCTTCATTCTCTACAGGTGTCAATCTATATGGTGCTTTGTTTAGCAAACCAGCTCCAAGGATTAGATCCATACAATGACTTATACTTCTTATATGAGGTAAACCATCAGGAATATCTTCAGCAATAATGCCTTTATACTCATTCAACTACTCTACAATTTCTCCTAGCACTTGGTCAATACTACCATCTGTCACTCGGTCACCATTGAATGGCACTTAGTTAACATTGTTTTCTAGCACTTGGTCTCCATTGACAAAACTCGGTTTTCTTGGAATTATAGCAACACAACCTGATTCTTCTTCACTTCCTTTTCAAATTGCTTCCCATTAACCATGCAAATTTTTATAGCAGTACAATTAACCTCATTTGGAATTTCGATCAAAGGCAACAATGTTTGTTTCTTTCCATTTACCTGAAGAGTATATTAATTCAATCTTCCATCATGTACAACATATCTATCATATTGCCAAGGTCTACCCAACAAAATATGACAACAATCCATGGCCATAATATCACACAAAACTTCATCAACATAATGTCCAATTTTGAATTTCACAAGGCATTTCTCACTTACCAATATCTTATGCTCATCTTTGATCCATGAAACATGATAAGATTTTGGATTTTTTAGCCTCTCCAGCTATAGCTTGGTAACCAACTCTTCTAATGCTAGATTTGTAGAACTTCCACTATCAATGATCATTTTGCAGCATTTCCTAGCCATCTTACATCTTGTCTTGAAAAGACTTCTCCTTAAAATAGGTTCCTCATCACTTCCCTTATTGCATAAGGTTCTTCTCACCATCAAACTTTCTCCAGCCTCAGGTCCACTTGGTGAACTCTCAATGTCTTCTTGAATCATAGCATTTCTATTAATCTATCCACCTTCAAAAGATCTACATTCAAAGGATCTATGCCCTTCTTTGCCACATCTACAATAATTACCATGAAATCCACCTCTAGAATAAGAATTACCTCTTCTTCGGTAAGAATTAGTGCCTCCTCAATAAGAATTACCACTTTTCCATTCAGTCTTTCCTTTTTCATCATTCTTCCATTCAGATTTTCCTTTATCCTACATAGAGCTATCAGATCTACCACTTTCTCCATAAGATCTACCTCTACCTCTCTAGAATCTACCACCTCTACCTCTTTGTCTTTGTTCGTGCTTCTTTTTCAAGATCTCCTCAGCTTTAAAGGCATATTAATATGCTTCTTCTACACTTTCCATCTTCACAAAACTTATTTCATCTTGTATTCCAAATCTCAATCCATTAATGTACCTTGCAATTTTCTCAACATCATCATCCAAATGTCCAGATCTGATCTCTAATTTGTAGAATTCCTCGGTATATTCTTTTACAGTCATGTCCTTTTGTTTCAAATTTTGTATCTTTCTCAACAAGCTAACTTGGTAATCAATATGAAGGAATTTTTTCTTTACCTTCTTCACCATCTTTGGCCAAGTTCTAATCTTCTCCTTTCCTCTCCTTTGTCTATCAGTTTGCAAGTGCTACCACCATAGTGATGCATGACCTTTCAACCTAGTGACTCCAATCTTCACCTTTCTATTATTAGGAGTGTTTTCATATTCAAAGAACTTCTCCATATCAGAGATCCAATCCAGCACAGCATTGGTATCCAATTTTACATCATAAGGAACAACTTCTACAACAAGTTTTGAATTTTCCCTAGACAATACTTCGAACAATCTTTCCTCATCTTGATCTTCTTCAAGTTCTGGATTATAGTTTGGTGCTACTGCATCATCATCACTTACATCATCAAGATGTGCTCCTCTCCTCTGGGCTATCTCCACAGCATCTAATTTGGATACAATGTGTCTCAACTAATCCAATAAAGCATTATCAACATTATTTCCTCTACCATGAACCATCTTCACAAATCAGGTTCCTGCAAGATCATAACCCTTTGCAAGTTATAGGTCAAATCCATAGATCTACCACCCTACAACCAAATCCAAATCAGGGTTCCACATGATCCAATCTCCACAAGAATGAACCTCAATCTCTGATACTAACTGACATAGGCAAGGGGATGAATAACTAGGGCCAAAGGCTCACCTAGCTATCTAAACCACCCTGCAAGAGTTAACACAATGGAAATGGACACAAAGAATAACAACCAAAGGAGGAGGAAGATTGAATTACTTTTATTGATTCATTAAGATATCTTCTTAAATGCCCAGCTATAAGGCCTTCTGGGTTACGGCCAATTACAAATCCATTCACATTCTAAGATCCAACTGCAAATTCACACTTTTAGTTCTAATCTCTAATCTTCTTCCCGAAAGCTTCTCCAAAAAATTCTTTGAAACTTCTTCTCTTAAAAACTTGCCTAATTCAAAGCCTAAAAATTCTATTTATACTTGCCAAAATGGCTTACAGATCATTCCAGAATCATTACATAAAAGGAAGGCCAACCCAACAATAGTCTGGACTCATCCCAAGAAAAGATCTTAACATAAATGTCATGAATGAAATAAATCTCGCAAGTCAACTCACAAAATCACGTCCAAATACTGACACTCAACATACACTAGGTAACTTGACACATGAAGAAACACCCAGCATACACTGAGTAACTCAGCACATGAATAAACACTTAGTGTACATTGAGTAACTTGGCACATGAAGAATCATTCAACATACACTGGGTAACTCGGCACATGAAGGAATTGCTATAGTAACTTGGCACATGAAGAAATTAGGGTTACTAGGCACATGAAGAAAATAGGGTTACTAGGCACATGCAGAAAATAGGGTTACTAGGCACATGCAGAAAATAGGATTGCTAGGCACATGAATAAATTTCTAGGCACATGAAGAACTGCTAGGCACATGAAGGAATTGCTAGGCACATGAAGGAGTACTAGGCACATGAAGGAATTGCTAAGAACATGAAGGACTGCTAGGCACATGAAGGACTGCTAGGCACATGAAAGAATTACTAGGTGAAAAAAAATGAGTAGGATAACAAGGCAACCTAGGATGCTCCTACATCACCTTACATACCTCCATCCACCATATCTATGTTTTCCAGTTCATCCCCTCATGCTCCTATTAAAGATCAAAAAAGGCACACATCCTTGAAATCCTTCCAATGTTGACCATTCATAAGCTCTCCAATTCATTTATCTTCATGAACCCATACCATAGTCAATGCAAGCAAATTGGATGCCATAGAAAAAAAGAATAAAACTAAAAATCCACAAAAGTCCAAGGATCAACATGTCCCTTCTAAATGACATGTTCAAGAAAAGAAAAATATGATCCAAAATTGAACTCAAAGGCCACAAAGGCTAAAAATCAAAAATGCAAAAATTATGTGGATTCCAAAGCTACTTAATGTAGCAATGAATCTCAAAGAAAGATTCAAAATGACATCCAATCTCGCTAATCCAAAGGCTTCCCTCATGCATCAATCATCCTAGCTTCCATTTTCCAAATCCATTTTTGGTCCTTATATACCCAAATCCACCATCCTAAATCCATCATCTCCTTCATCCATTTTGGGTCCCTATATCCCAAAATCCAAACTCACATATCCTCCACAATTTCCTCCTTTCCATCACACTTCAAGATGTGTGACAATGATGATCTTTCTGCCTCCTTCATCCACCCATTCACAAGTCTTCCAACCTAGCATCCATCCACCATGTCTTTCTTCCACCCACTCCACCCCCTTAATCCAAACTTTTTCATAAGTCATTTTCCTCCATTCACTTTCCTACCAACATCTATGAGCAAATAGTCAAAATTCCTTGAAAATAACAAAGAAAAAAGGAAAAATATATCAAGGGATACCATCTATGTATCTAGATGCTTGAGTCCTCCCTTTCTATCCAATGTCTTCCAATTCCATTTATCCATCCATTCACTTTTCCTCTTCCACTTGTACTCTACACTGGGGGCAAGCTCCATCCATAGCAAACTTCCATCTATCATTCATCATCTGCTTCCATCTTTGATCTTGACTCTCACTTTCCTTTCATCCATCCATATGCACTTTCCATGTCCATACATTACCATACATACTTCCATAATCCTTTCACATCTTTGATCCTTACATTCTATCCATATCTTTCCTCCCATAGTCTTTGTCATGTTCATTCATCCATTTTCCATCCATACTCCTATATACTTCCATCCTTCTTGCATTTTTCCTTGATCTTGGTCCATTTCATCCACTTCATATCACACACTTCATCCATATCCTTCATATCATTATCCCTTTTTCATACCCTTCCTCCCATATCCCTTATTCATTCCCCTTTCATACCCATGCTCGTGATTACCATTAGAGGCACAACAACAAAAATTTTCATACATGCTTTGGAAGAGCACATGCCATCTTTTCCTCCATACGCTTGCCTTTGTTCCATCTTGCCATTTTCATGCATCCTTTCCCACCACATTTTCTTCCAGTTTCCTATCCTTGGTATGGGGCATTTGGACTCCTTCGAAACATGGTCCTTGGCTTTGCATTTTCTGATACCCTATCATTTGGCCCCTCATATCCTTTCACTATTCCTTTCATCCACTCACTCACGTTGTTTTTCCTCCATTTCCCATGCCTTAGCTCTCCCTTTTAATTGGTCCTAATCCATTGTATCCATTTTATCCAACATTTTTTCAATCACTTCATTTCTATCCATTCTATCCATTTTATCCCACATTCATTCATATCACATTCAATCTAATTCTTCCAACTCAATTCAATCAAATTTCTTTATCCTCTAATTCAATCAATTTTCCCTTCTTCTAATTCTTTTACATCAAATCAATTCTACTCTCATCATTCTTCATCCTATCAACATCATTCTTCTAATCTCATCCACTTTCATTCTTCTACTTGCATTTCACTTTCATCTATTCATCTAATTCTCCATATAATCAAATATCAAAAAAAAAATTTTAAAATATCATTGTACCATCAATACTAATCCAATCAATGTAATCTTGCAATCATGTACATCAATCTTTAATCAATTCATCAATTTGACCCAATTAGTTGATAATCCATTACTCATATTCAAACATTATCATGGGATGAATCCTTTCCAATTGTTGGATGTGCATTGCGCTTATCATTAGCATTGTCATCCTTAATCAATCATCATCAATCAGTCCATTCATGGGTTTTTAGCTTGACTAGGGAAAAAATGTTGGTTTACTTTTTGTTTCTTGTGCATGACTTCTTATTACTTGTGTGCATTAGTATTTTTTGCATTTATCATGGTCTTTGTATCCTATTGTCCCAGGAATCATGGTCTTCCATATAATGGTTTCATAAGGCATATGGTTGTATTAGACCCCTTTTTTTCACATACTTGACACATTGTCATCTTGGTTCCTCATACCTTGGTGCATAGTGTCAAATACAATATCAAACTTAGGTTGTTCATACCATTGTCGAATAACTTTATCACTCTTACATTTTCCCCTCCCTCCCATACTCCCATCTATTTTGAGAGAACATCTGTGTTCTCCTAACTTGCATGTCCTCTCAAGGGGGCATACCCTTACACCTTCATCATCCTTCCTTATCCTTCCATGACTGGAGCATCATGCTACTAGTCTTATCCTCCCATCCACTATATTTTATTCTTCTTTGATATAACATTACTAATGCTATATCAAAGAGGGGCAAAATGTAGACACCTAAAATTATCCAAATCCCCATTTCCTAGCCAATTAAATAGATATTTATTATTTATTTAACTATGCTAACTTGAATTAAATAAATTTTCATTTATTTAATTATATTTTCCTTGACTTGATTTAAATAAACTAAGGTTTATTTAAATCCTAGCCTTCCCACTTGCATCCTAACCCATTCCCTTTAATTAATTACTTTTTTTACTTAATTAATCCCTTCCCTAATCCCACTTGGAATTAAATATTACATTTAATCCTATTTAATCACAAGGCTCCTAACTTTAACCCTCACTTAACCTCACTTTCCTAACCTAACCATCATGCTAAAACTAACCACTTCCTTAATCGCACTTGCTTTTCCTAATCATCTTGCTAATCCACTTTTAATCCTAAGTGTGTGCTCACACATGTGTGAGGGACATTCACACTTTCCACACCCCTCATGCCTTCCATGCATCTTTCACACTTGTCCTCTTGCATAAGATTCAAGGTGTCTCACACATGTGTGAGAGACCATGCTTCTCACACCTCTTGCACATGTCATGGACATGTCACTATCAAAGGTTGCTCACACATGTGTGAGCATTTCACCCCTTTTGAATTGGTCAAAACCCTAATCCACATTGACTCTTCTTGGCCTCCACCTCATGGACATCTCATTGATCTTGAGAGATCCTAGCTCTCCATCTTGCATTGAATCTCAACTGTCTATTGTATCTCATTTCCTATAAAAGGAGAGACCTCTCCTTATTTTACACAAGCACTATCTAGCCCATTGTTATGCTACAAGATTTGTGAGCAACCACATCCCATGAGCAAGGAAATCATCTCCACTTGGTGATTTCATGAGGTTTGCATTAGTAGATTAAGTTATTTTGATGTTCATGTTATCTTTATTTTACATGTTCTCTTGCATTATTTTGAGGTTTGCATAATCATGTAGAAATATATGTTAGTTGCTTAGTGTTTATTCTATTTATTACATTTTTATGCAATACATACTGATTTCAAAATCAGAATGTGCATTTTCTTCATTTTGCAACTCAGCTTCTAAATGTAGGTTGGCATTCACTGGTTGTGACTCGACTGATACTGAAACTTGTTTCTGATTCCCAACTTGATTGGTAGCTTCATCGTTAGTAGACATTCCTTCATAGAAATATACAAAGGATTTGTATTCATTTGGTTTCTTAGTTTCATCAATTTGAGCTTCTACATGCTTATCAAAATTTACATTTGCACTCTCCAAAATCTTGTTAGTGTTAGTATTCAAACACTTATATGCTTTACTTCTAGTGGAGTACCCAAGGAATATTCCTTCAGTACTTTTTGAATCAAACTTGCCATTTCTAGTATCTTTAAGAATATAGTATCTACAACCAAACACTTTGAATTTTTTTACATTGGGTGTAGATAGTTGTACTTACAACTTCTCTCCAATACTTTAGAGCAACATTTTTCTCCATCATTAATGTTCTGGCACAGTCTATCACTAATCTATTCTATCTTTCTACAATGCCATTCTAAGGTGGAGTTCTTGGTGCTCATGTTTTCCTTTTAATTCCTTTCTCATTGCAAAATGTCTCAAATTCTTTTGATCTGAATTCTACTCCTCTATTTGATCTTAGGAACTTTAAAATCTTTCCTATTTCTTTCTCAACCCTGGCCAAATACCACTTAAACATTTAAAATGCTTCAAATTTTTGTTTTAAGAACATGATAGTCATCATCCTAGAGTAGTCATCCACAAACAACATTATATATATATCCTTTGTAGCTTTGCACTTCTATTGGGTCACATAAATTAGTATGCACTAGCTCTAATATTTCTTTGGAAGTGTAGGTTTTTCTCTTCAAACTTGACTTGGTCATCTTTCCTAGTTGACATTTTTTGCACATTGTATTTTCAGACTTCTTCAGTTTAGGTAAACCTCTACCTTTCTTCATTTTGTTGATGCTAATCAGATTATCAAAGTTGACATGACATAGCCTTTTATGCCATAGCCACACATCATCAAATTTAATAATAAAATAGGATGCATCTTCCATATCTAGGTAAAACAAATTACCCTAGTTTGTTCTCCTTTTCCTATCAAATTTACATCAATGTCATAGATTTTGGTAGTTTTCTTTCCAAATTCTACTTTGCAACCTACATTTCCTAACTATGAAAAACTCAGCAGGTTGTAATTCAATCCTTCAACATAGTATGCATTATCACATGAAATTTTCTCTATAAGTTTAATAGAACGTTTTCCTTTGATTAGACATGGAGCATCATTTCCAAATCTAACACTATTTCCATCGTACTAAGTAAAGATAACAAACTTACTTTTGTCTCCTATCATGTGATGTGAGCATCCACTATCTATGATTGATTTGTCATTCTTATTCACATAGGTTACCAATGCTATTGCCTTATCTTCATTTGACTCATCCTTCATGGCTACATAGACTATCTCATCATCAGTTTCATTAGAATCTTCTTCTTCAACAATGTAGCACTTTTTGTCTTTATCTTTGTAATCACTACTATCATCTTCTCTTATGTTCTTGTTCTTGTTGCCTTCTCTGAAGTTCTTTTTCTATGTGCATCTTGCAGCAATATTTCCTACTTCATTGAAATTAAAACATATGATAGGTAGCTTACCTTTCAATTTACCTTTGCCTCTGTAAAATCTTCTAGCCAACAATGCTTCCAATTGTTCCACATCTTCTTCATCTATGTTGTTGTCACTAGATGCATACTTTACTCCTTTCTTCTTCTTCTTTGGTTTCACCTCCTTAATGTCTTTTATTGATAGCTTGGCCTTGAAAGTGGATTCAAGATTCTTAGGTCTATAGTTATCAAAGTTGAACAACTCAAATGTAGTGAGTCTTCCCACTATACCTTCAAGTGTTAGCTAGTTTTGTGGTACACATCTTAACTCTTGGATGGTTGATACTCTAATAGCACAGATGGGGAGCAAGGTTCTTGAGAATTTTTGATTAATAGTGTCATCATCTAAATGACCACACAAACTTCTTATTGCACTTACTACTTCTTTCATTCTAGAGGCATATTGAGAAACATTCTCACCTTCCACCATTTTCATGTCATCAAACTTTCCTTTGAGGCTTTCTCTTTTTTCTCTTTGAACATTTTGATCTCCATAAATATCTGTCAAGGCTTTTCACATCTTGAATGCAGAATCAAATCCATTTATGTCATCAAATTCAGCGTAATTAAGGGTAGAGGCAATCTCTAGCATTGTTTGATTGTGTTCCTTCTTTTTCTTCATATTATCTGCAGTGGGTACAACTCGATCAACATGTTCTACTTCAATTAAGGTTTGTGCATGATCCCTTATTGATCCTAGGTGCAACTTCTTTAACATTTTCCATGCAGTGAGATTATCTCTATTGAGCTTGAGAACTTCTCTTTTGGACATCTTGATCTTTCTACTTCTAGTATGTTTAAACCAAATTAGCAGATGGCTCTAATACCAACTGTTATAAATTCTTTAGAATAACTGAGAGTGGGGGAGGGTGAAATAGTTATTCAAGGTCCAAATTTCCTAATAAAACTTTTCACTAAGTAAAGTGAGCCCATTAAACTATTCATCCATCCAAGCTTAGACTTTCCTACTTAGTAAGTTACTGTAAAATCAACATGCAAGAACAACACATAAAGAATCAACACATAACACAATGATTTACATGGAAACCCAATTTGGGAAAAACCACTAGTAACATGATACTCAATTCTCAATCTTCTAAAGTGATGCCCTGTGAAAGGCCTTCCCTATTAAAGGTGACAACACACTATTAAATGTTACCTGGTTAAAGGATTTAACCACCCTATTAGAAGTGGGTTTGGTTAGAGGACTTTAGAACATTCACTTGGAATGCCACCTTGTTAAAGGATTTACAAATGGATATTAAACCAACCTAATTCCATAGGATTTTACCCTAACTAATACAATTTTTAGAGAGTAACAACAAGGGCTTTTGACGTAATACAACTTACAACTTAACTTATAGATTTCCCACTCAATGCCTTCTCCTTGACATCCTTCAACAACTTCACAACTGGGCAACTCAGAAACTCATGCTTCTTGGCCTATGACTCCTTAAATAGAAGTTTGGAATAATTTTCCCACTTGAATCTTCTAGCTCTTTCTTTTAGTTCAAATGGGTTAGGTAGGATTCAATAAATCTACCCCTTATCTTGTTCCTTCTAGAAACATCATGAAGAATCCTCCTAAATTCACCCAAAAATAGTTTACCTAAAATTATGTGCCTCTAGCTCATCATCCTTATCCTCCATCTAGTTTACAAAATTCAAGGTAACAAATTTGTCGACTTAGATCTAGCGAATCTTTGACTTTTCAAATAATGCAACAGTTGGGCACTATTGAAATTCTGATGTTGGACACAAACTTTGTTACTCAGCACCAACTACAACTAAGTTTTTTTGATGCTCAACACCTATTACTTTCTTAGCACTTGAATTTTCTTGGCTCCTTTTGTTTCACTTGGCACTTACTAAAAATCTTCTTGACAGTGACTAATGAACTTAGTCAAGCTTTGCAGATAGCCTTGTTACAACTTATCTTTCTAAAGTTTTTAAGTGTGACCAACATTTGTATCTTCAAGTATACTGTCAATATGTCATTTTACCATTGTCTTAACTAATCCTTTTACTTCATTAAAAAACTATAACTCAACATTTCCCTTAGGTTCTTTTGTCACATCTTGTTGATTAAATCCTCTTCATCAATCAACTAAGTGATAGTACTTGGATCTTATAAGCAATTGTCATTCCATAAAATAGTAGGTTTGATATTAGTGAAAAAACAATAATTGAAAACATTGTTTATCAACATTCTTCCTCTTTGCAAACAATCTTCTTTCTTCAATAATGATCTTTTCAATCAGATTTCCAACACATTAAAATGCAAATATTAAAATAACATAACCCTATAGTTTTGAAGTATATCAAAACATCAAATTAGAAGTATCATATTGTATATACGTCATCTATAGTATGGTGGATCAAGTGAGGCATTACAATGTATGTATGTATGTATGTGTGTGTGTGTGTGTGTGTGTGTGTGTGTGTGTGTGTGTGTGTGTGTATATATGTATATGAATGTATATGTATGTATGTATGTATGTATGTATGAATATATATATATATATATGTATGTATGTATGTATGTGGCCTTGTGATCTCTATATATGTATGTATATAAATAGAGAGATCTTAGCACAACATACTCACTCAATAGGTAGCATGGCCACAGAGGTGATGGAAATTCCTATTGGTAACTAGATTCCTCTTTTTCTCTCTCATTCATTTTTCATGTGTTTATTTCACTTGAACTATTATTTCTTAGGGGGAATTTTCTAATATTGGCTTCATTTTATTCAGGAGGCAATGAGGACATTTCTGGATATACCCATGTGATGAATTGCTCTTGAGCAGTGAAGATGGACTTCCCCTAAGAGTAGCAGGGGGTGATGAGGACATTCTAGGTACTTTAAAGATTGATCTTTTCTTAAAGATTTTAGATGTTAACATGGAATTTAGATGTTGGGGGGGGAGGTGGGGCCAAATGATTTTCCACCTTCACATGGTTGGCCCTAATTAGTAGACAATATTAAACTATTTTCGAATACAAGTGAAGCTCAACATTAACCTATGATTGTATGACAATGAATTGTGTGAATCTTTTGGTTTCAAGAAATATAGAAGGATGCCATAGTTCAATATACAATGTTAATTCATATGCATATGACATCAGGCAGAGCTAAAAAATACAATAGGTTTGTATTTTTGTTAGAGGTCTTTAACTAGGTATTTTGAGTTATAGAACATCATGAACATTGTTCATGATGGTCTATAATTTTAAAAACTTAATAGATCTATTAAATAAATGTAATTTTGTTGTGTTTTATTAGCTCCTCCTATTGACCATGCATTTGAATGCAGTTACATGTACATTCTCAATTCAAAGTGTTAGAATCTTATTTTGGATGTGATGAAATCTATTAGTTTTAGGCAATGCAAAAGGATGTCATAGTTCAATGTGCAATTTCAATTCATATGCATACGACATCAGATTGAGCTTAAAAAAATCCAACAAGTTTGCATTTTTGTTAGAAGTTCACATAGACCTATTAAATAAATGTAAATGTGCTGGATTTTTTCAGCTCCTTCTATTGTCCATGCATACAAAGCACAATTGCACATGCATTCTCAATTCAGAGTGGTAGAATCTTATTTTGGATGTGATAGAAAAATGTCATGCAATAGGAGATGGTAAAATGATGTTACTTTTGTAGGTATGGAAACTTTTTTAGTACTTTAAACATTGATCCTTTCTTAAATATTTTAGATGTAATAGGGAACATAGATTTTAGGTGGGTGGGGCCAAATGAGCTTCCACCTTCATGTGGTTAGCCATGATTAGTAGAGAATATTAAACTATTATTGAAACCAATTGAAGCTCAATATTAACCTATGATTGCATCACAACTATTCAATGTTTGTTACCAATTTTCTTTTTTTTATTAATTTAGCACATTGTCGCAATTGTGATGTCTAGCCATCGATCCTACAACATTCCTACCACATGCCCATCCCAATTATGTTGGATAGTTCTAACAACTTTCCTTGGGGCCCATAGCATTTTTTTTGCATAAACATCACAATTGTGATATTGTCTTTGACATATTTCAATTGTCATGCCCAAAAACTACAAGGTAAAAACACAACTACAAATTTTTTTAATTTTGTTTTTTGAAGGTGAAACTAAGTTTACTAACACCTAGATATAAACATATTGTTACTAGGTTGATGATATTAAGTACTCTGCATGCATCTCGTCATGGTCTCTAAGGCAAATGTATAACTCAACAAGTATAGAAGCCTTAATATTTACTCAACCAACTTCAACTCTTCCTACCACTACTAACTTCATTGTAGGTGCTCCTCATGGTTAGCTTAGAATGGCTAACATACCTATCCTTATTTGATAACATGTCTACATTGACTTAGTTCAACTAAACCTTAGGCATTTGGTATGTAAGTGTATTTATAAAATTGGTAAACATTCTTGCAAAACATGTGAAAGTTGTGATGGTAGCTTTAATGGTGATGAGGGTTGGGGATGGCAATACCTTTAGTATCCCATTACCAATTTTTGGAATAAACCTATGAGGCAAGACATATGGTCTACTTGCAAACATCAAACTTCCATTATCCTCCATGCAAGTTAATTTGTTATTAAAAAATTTAAGTCATAAAAACATACTTGAATCATGAGTGGGTTGGAGGAATGTGCAGGACATGGAAGCATGCTTTATTGGTCACAGCATTTAATGTCACAAATCCTGCACACCAAGATCTTATATGCTACAATAACTATTCAATATGGCATAAAAGTATGTAATGCACTAACACATATCCACATACATATTAATTTTATTTTTATAATAGTTTCAACACTATTAATTTATACCGCATTAACAAAGATACTATACCATTAGTATTCTTCAATAGTTAATTATGACAACTAATAAAACATCACCCCTAGTATACAAGTTAGTTTACACTAATTTTACTCACTAAACACTATAATTTACTTTTACTAATTAAAAATTAGAGTCTACTACTAATAACTTAGTAACCACTAATGTTGTCCATTGACCATCTAACTAATTTGCTAAAGTAACCTAAATCCAAATTAAACCATCCACACTTTACACTAACACATGACAACACTATATTAACTTTTAACTACCTTAGCTATCCTAACCTAGATCTAACCTTGCAAAACTTCAAAAAACCACTTTCCTATGACACCTATCAGTCCCATCCAACCACACATTTTCACCACTTAGTGCTATGCGCTATACTCCAAGGTTATATCACTTGCATAGCCCAATACATATTTTACTTTATAACTCCCATGAATGTCATTTAATCAAACACGCTTTCCTAGGAAATCACCTTTAAATGATTCCATGTGTTATGCGCTATGTTGAAAGTGCTTAGGTGGAGAGTAGATGCAATCCCATTCAATCCCACTATAACCATACTAATGTGACAATTTCTCATACATGTTTCTTTTGCATTCCCATACCAAGCACATGAATTATGTTGTAGTGTACTTGGTGGGGACTGCTCATAATGGGGTGAGGGGATATGAGGTAATAACTAGGGTGGGAGACCCTTGCAATTGCCTTGAGATATGTGAATGGGGATGATGAGGATCATGTGATCTCTCTCACTCGTGGCTATACAGCCACAAAAATGCACTTCCTTTACATTATTTTTTCTAACTTTTAAAAAAAAATTCTAAAGTCCTCTCCTTCATAAGGAAGTGCATTTTTGTGGCTATATAGACGTCGCCATCTCTCTCTCTCAATCCCATTCAAAAGTCAACTTATATTGGTATTTGGTCCTTTCTTTAAAGGCATTTTTTTCCTTTTTATTATTATTTTATTATTTAGCTACTTTATTTTTCTTCCTTGGAATGTATAAGGAATTTTCTCTACCGATGTGACATTGGAGTTTATCCTTTTAAATTTGTACAATCCATGATAGTATTAGGCTATAAGGGGATGATATAGGGCATATTTATCTATTTTTTTGTGGGGAACTCCAAGGGAATATTCTTAGATTATTTTATTGCTCTGTAGTCTTAATTGGGGAGTGGATTATTTCTCACTCCCTATACATTTTTGAGAGAGTTGACTGTGCATATACAAGATTAGAGTTTTCAATGGTGAGTTCCTACCATAATGTTAATGGATTTATTTTATCCATGTGACTATGTTGTCATGGGTCTTATTTTGATAGTTGTCTTACATTCTAAGGCAATGCCTATGTGATTATTCCATTTTAGCTCCTTGTAAGAATAAGTTGAATATACACTCACTTTTATTTGAACAAGATAAAATATGAATCAAATAGAGTATTGTTACCTATCTTAGAGAACTTGAAATGATACTTCTTATTGTCCAATGCAAAATGGACATTTTAATGTGAACCATCTCTTGAGATGAATTTTATTATATCATTTCATAAATCAAATGAGTGCAATTATGCACTTACATGTTCAAAACTTAAGCATCCAAAAGTAATGCTCATTTACAACTACTATGGTAGATCTATAGCTATATCTACACATCTATTTCATATCATTGCACTCAATACATAACATTGAATCTTACCATTCTAAAGATAATGCCTAAATTCCTTCATAAACCCCTATTCACTATCATGTACATGAAATGATGATCTTCCTTACTCAATACATTACATAAGACAACAATGAGAAATTTGACCTTGCAATACAATGTTCAAGACAACGAGGAATATTTCATCCTTCCCAATTACATCACATAAATGCCATTTTCTTTGCAGCTTCAACAAATAATGGAGAAACCCTATTATCTTCCTAGATTCCAAATAGCACAAACCTACAAAATAATGAAATCTAGAACTATGGAGTCTCACCTCCCATCCTAGGCTTCTAAAAAGCCACCCATCAAGCTAGGGGAAACAAGGCTCAAACAGGTCACACTCAAACATTTCACAATGCATGCAAAACACAATATCACAATACATTTATAAACCCTCCAAGGTTTAACACAATGATTCACCGTTGGAATCATGAAACAATGGGTGAAGGTGGGCTCTCCAAAGAGGAGGATGCCATATCCATATACACATATACATCTACAATTGTATAATGCCTCTTCAAGGCTATCAATTATATCCTCCTCATCACACCAATACACTTGTACCTCCCACAATACAATTGCCTCCTTCTAGGCTATCAAAATGTACTTATAACAACAAGACACATGGCTTCAATGGAGCCCATACTCCATGAACAACAAAACCCTCTCCAAGAGGTAGATCTCTCAACTTCAATGTTGAGCCCAACTAACCCCTTCACCCAAGGCATCTCTTCCCTCCCAAGGGTGAGTGAAGCCTTCACACCCATACAACATTCCATACAAAAAATCAAGAGAAAATGAAAGAGGAATTCATCACAATATTTACACATAACAACAAATACAACACCACATACATTACATATTTCCATTCACAATATGAAAAATTATTCTACACAATGAACAAGTGCAATGAGGATAATGGAATGGGCACCAACCTTTGTCTAAGCTAATGGCAAGGAATGTTGTTGAAGAGCTCCATATTTCCTTAGCTTCCTCTTCAAACCTTGATTGTCTCTAAACTTAGAGAGTGGGTGAACATCCCACTAATGTGTCCAAGATAACTAAAAAAAAACTCTCCCACTACCTCCTTTTGGCAACAACATCAAGCCACTATCTCTTACAACCTTGTCCCTACCGAATTTGTTACTTTTGACTAAGAGCAAAGATGGGTTTGGACTGACAGGACAACTCAACTCTCGAATTGGTGGAAGAATTCATTGGTTAAGGGGTCCCCTAGGCTAGAGAAGCATTAAAATGGTCAAATTTAGGCCCCTAACATGTTATGCTAACATATGGGTAGCTTATTTTTAAAAAAATGGCACTTTAGGACCACCTATTGACCCTCTAAAATCCTTATCAAGTTTGAATTCGAATTTCTCTTGATGGTGTCCCATCATGCCCTTTCTCCAAGTGAATTTACTTAATCTTATGAAAGGTAATTAGTTTAAAGTTAAGTATAACCATGTCCAAAACCATAGATGACATGTCATCAACACATAAACAACTACAAGTGTCTAGTGACACATTAAAACACATTACACATCACAATGACATGTCCCTACTTACTCATGAATTTAAATTCACCACACACATGCAAGCTTTCATTTACGAAATAAAACACATCACAACGAGGCTTTTGAATCTTCCAAGATTTGCCTTGCTAAACCATGTTCACATAAGTTTGGACCTTGTTTTCCCCAAATAATTCCATAGTTCAATTGCCTGTACACTAACTCGAAAATCAATAGACCAAAACAAAATCATATAAAGTGCATGTATATAAGTGCATAACAATTTCATATTAAATAATTCACCTTAACATCACAATTGATTTTCATTTTCTAATCATTTTCATATAAAACATTTAAATATCAATATCTACATATTGACATTAGTATCTAATCAAATAATCAAATAACATTATGAACCACATCATAATCCATTTCCTATCATAATGATGAAATGTTGGATCTATATTGTTAAGTCATTCAACATGAAAATTAGTTTTAAACACATGTTTTAGGTCAAAATCATCACAATGTAAACATCTCAACTAATATCCTTTGATTTAGTTAAATAAAATTTGGTTGTTAACAATATCCCATTATCATTATGAGATAATTATAAAGTGTATCAATTATGTCCAGTAAACAAGATGTTTGCATAGTCATATCACATAATTTCATAATCCATCATAGAATAAATTGGTCATATTTTATTGGTTCATAAAATATTTTCTTATAAATACCATGGTATCCACCTAATTGACTTATCACATTACATCATATCGAGTTCTACAATGTAGACCTTTATCTGGTTTTGATAATAATTTTTATCTTATGACTATTAATATTATTCACAAGAGTGGGTGTTGATTCATCTTTCCATACTAGCCACCTAATTTAATTATTCTAATAGGCCATAAAATATTTTGAACCCCTCAGTGTAGTTTCTCAATTATGACATCTCAAGCTTTTATTCCACAAGGTCTCAGTTTATCAATCTAATGAAATTTTGAATAAGGTACCTAGCACAACCATGACTATATAAATCTCCATAAGATCTCTAGTTCATTTTGATAAGGAATAATTCCAATCATGGCATACTTAGATCCTAGAACCTTCTTACTATCGCTCTATCTTAGGGTGTATGGTAATAGTATATGATTCACATTCAATACACCAAAGAAAAAACTTGAGATCTCATTTCCTCATGCTTCCTATCTCTGACCATATTTGGGTCATTAAAATTCATAATAGGGTACTAAGGAAGGGACCTTACATCTGTCACAATTGTGATAGTGAAAAGGAACAACTTGCTAGTATGTGAGCTCAATTTACAAAACTTGTGGCCATTGCAACTTACAATAGCAATAGTCTGACACTCATCCTATGGGAGCCAATTCCTCTTGATGTTGGTTGGGAAATGAGATACCATAAAAATTATGATGGCATGCCATCACAATTTGGGCACAAATGTAGTAGTGCTACATGGGTTTCTAACTTGGTGCTAGTAAGGAAAAAGACGAGAGAAATTCACCTTTGCATGGTTTTTTGCAATTTAAACAAGCATTCCAGAAAAATAACTACCCTTTGCCTTCACTTGATGAAGTATTGCAAATTGTGAATGGGTCTAAAATGATGTTCAAGATACAATGAGGTGATGGTTGATGAGGAAGACAAGTTAAAGACTACATTTACAACAAAATGGGGAACCTTTTTATATAGAAGAATGCCCTTTGGATTAATCAATGAAAGAGCTACATTCCAAAGAGAAATGGATGAAGCATTAAAGGGGTTGATTAATAAATGTATAGTTATCTATATGGATGACCTAATGGCCTTTTTTAAATGATCAAATTCCTCATATTTCTGATTTAAGACAAGTTTCCAATAGATGCTAGAGATATGACATATCTCTTAATCCTAAGAAGTGTCCTTTGGGTTTACCAAAGGAAAGCTTTTGGGTCACATTATTTCTAAAGTTGAGATATCCATTGATCCTGAAATGGTAGAAGCTATTTTGAAGTTTTCATCTCCCTATAGTTGCAAACAACAAAAAAATTCTTGGAGAAGATTAATTTTATGAGAAATTTCATTAGTGGGTTCACTGAAATAGTTCACCCCCTCAATGACTTGTTGAAGAGGAGAGAAAAGACATAATGTGTTCCTAAAATAAAGAAGTCTTTCAAAGATATCAAATTAGCTATATCTACAACTCTAGTACTTGTAAGTCTAGATTATGAGTTGCCATTCAAAATCTATTATTTTGCTTCAAAACATTCATGTGTGGGGATTATCACACAAAATAAAGATAAAGAAGATGAGAGATCCGTCACATTCATGAGATGTCCTTTAAAGAATGTTGAATTGAACTATTCCAATCTTGACAAACAATCATTTACCCTAATAAAGGCAGTCAAGAATTCTTTCGTTACATACTCAAAAGCAAGGTGTATGCTATTGTGCCAAATCTTGCTATCAAATGACTACTAATGTAGAATGAATTAGGTGAAAGAGGAGGAAAATGGATGGCTATATTATAAGAGTTCAATTTGGATATTCAAATAATGAATCTAGTGAGAGAAAAATGGTTGACCAAGATGATAGTTGATAATGAGATTAGTAGTGACAATGAGATCAACACTAATCATAAAGAAAAGATCATAGTGTCTCAAGTGGACATGGATGGATGAATAATCATAGATGTGTAGTATCAAGATATCATGTATTACCTCTTGCAGAATCAATACCCTCATTGGATGAATAGTTCTCATTGTAGAGGACTCAAGATAGAATGTGAATCCTACATGCTCCAAGGTAGGAAACTTTATAAAAGGAACTATGAGGAAATTTATTTGAAATTTTTGGGATGTGAAGAAGTGAAAGATGTATTGGAACAATATCATGATAAATATGGCATAGGACATGGATCAGCAGAGGCTAGAACCCACCATATTTTAAGATCAAGTTACTTTTGGCCTACGATTTTCACAGGACACATTTGAACATGTACGATCTTTTCACACTTGTCAAACAAGTGGCAATAGGGAGAGACACCCAACTATGCCACTACAACCAATATTTAAGGTACTCCCTTTTGCCAAGTTGGAGCTAGACTTTATTGGACCAATAAACCTACCATCATCAACAAGACATATGTTCGTCCTCACAGTTACATATTATTGTACACGCTTGTGTAGATGCTCAAAAATGGTTCACATCTATGGTTTCACCACTTCTCTCATACTAATTTGTCCCATTTTCTCAATCCACTAATTCCAATCTTTTGGCCAAATTGATCATATCTCAACAGTGTTTGTTATCATTCATATCCTCTTTTACACCAATTTCATGTCATTTCAAAATCATTTCAAATCAACTCATAATCACCCAAAATTAGTCCTAATCAACCTAGAACATGTCAAAAATCCCAAATCAATCATCATATGTCTAATCTTAGGTATTTTTGTGGCTTTCAACACCTTGGAAACCTATCAATCTATCAAATCTCATCAATTTGACCTTATTACAGTCATGGCTCTCAATGCTAGGTCAAACTATCATTCATGTCATCCGATCTTTGACATCGTTGAGTCTTTCAATGTCAGATCATGGCATTATCAACCATTTTAATAATATTGACAATTTTTGTCGATGTTATTATGATCAAGTACCATATCAATCAATCTCAATCCTATAGCATTTACAATATTGGTAAATGTTATGTATCTTTAATTCATGTCATATATCCTTGGCATATTATCAATTTCAATCAATTGATCAACTCAACCATGGCTTTGGTCTATCCATCATCGTTCTAGTCAATCTCCATTATCATCACATTTTATCAAAGGATAATGTCATGCTTATCAAATCAAATTGGCCAATCACCTACTAATTTTCTCTATAGGATTAAATAACCCATAATTTAATCCCATCATTCTTACTAATTATTCTTCCTAATTGTCACCCTCAATCAATTAATTAATTTAATTTAATTTATTTATCATTCAAAAACTATGGAAATTCATAATTTCCTAAGTCACATTTTCCACCATTAATTTAATTTCACTAATTTCTATTTTGTGGAATAAAGGTTTTTTAATTCAAATATTCCATAAAATATTGACATCATCAGGACACATGGGTGTGACACCTCATGGATTCTCCTTTGACATTTGGCTAAGTTATGTCATAATCCAATATTCTTATTCTCTTACACACATCCATATTTGTCTTCCTTTGTCATAGATTCTTGGCTTTAAGTGGGCTTGAGGTGTCATATGATGTGTCATAGATTCTCAACCATATTTAGCCTTGTTTGACTTCTAAGCATCATAGAATACTACACTTGGCATCTTGTGTCATATGTGTCATAGATCCTCAAAGGAATCTTGCACCATGTCACATATCTAAGGGTGACAAATCCAATGCTCTCACCTTGTGTGTTCATTGTAAAATGAGCATTCTTTCTCTCATTTCTAATCCCTAGCTTTTTAGTATTTTCACTCCATCTCTCACACTAAAATCACATCTTCAAGTATCCTCATAGAATTATCATCACTATAGGCTTTTGCTTCATAATTGTGTGCATTATAAGCAATTTGGAGCTACATCATATGGAGAAGAAAGAAGCACATGGGAGCTACAAGTGAAAGAGGGAGTTTTTACATTGTTTTGCTTTCTTTATTCATTTGGCTTTCATGGTAGACTAGAGGTTGTTAAAACATGTTTATTGAGTTTGTGATTTGCTCATAGTATGTTAGACATTAGCCTATTTTTTAGGTTCTACAGCTGGATAGAATCTAAAACTTTTTCAAATTGCACAACAAAAGTAGTTATTGGTTTCTTAGAGAGCACATTGTTACTAGGTTTGGAATGTCATTCTTCCTTGTATGCAATAATGGGTCATATTTTGTGTTGAATTTCCTTATTCGATGTGCATTAGATAATAAATTTATAATAAAATTTTAATCCAATTACTATCCCAAGGGAGTGGTGTGATCAAGTCCACCAATAAGAACTTGATCATAGTGATAAAGCACTTTCTCATGGAAAACCCAAATGATTGTCTTACTCAATTGAAATATGCATTATGGAAAGACATAGTTAGGATTAAGAACACTTTGGGAACATCCCCATATATACTCATATATGGAAAAGAACTAGTATTCCCACTCAATATCAAGATTCCAGTGTTGAAATTTATCAGAGGATATGCTAAGGATGTTGATAGACTCCAGATCAAATTGATGAATCTCTTGGAATTGGATGAGAAAAGGATAGCCACTTTAGAGAACATATCAAAACATCAGGCTATCAAAATGTTGGTTCGACAAGTGAGCCACAATCAAATCTTTAAGAATCTCAAACCTTGTTCTCTTGTGAGACAAGGCAAAAGTAAAACTAGGTACAGTCACACCAAGTTTCAACATTCATGGATTGGCCCTTATCAAATTGTAGAGATTTTGGGAGAAAATACTTCTAGGCTAAGTTCCTTACAAGAGGAATTGGTCCCATTGCCAATCAATGGCTAGTTTTTGAAACATTATTTAGAAGCCTAAAAATAGAAAATATTTCAAATAAATAAATAAATAAATAATTTATTTGCATGTGTGTTTACTTTATGCAAGTGTGTTTATTTTCACTTGTGTGTTTTCTTTAAAGTTGTGTTTGTCTTGTCTTATCAATCCGAGGGTTAGGTGCAATCAAGACTCTTTCTTGATGCATTCAATAGATCACTCCATTTGGTCTTGACTTTAGGGAAGATGTATTTCTTTGTCAAACCATTCAAATGATTTTTTTCTTTTATCAACTAAAAAATAGGTGTTACTTGTAGTTGTAGAGGACTTCCAATCATCAAATCAGAATCATAGATTGATAGCTCTCAACACTTTATGAGTTTTAAGAATTAACTATCTAGGTGGTTTTTCAATCTAGGTTGACAATAGCAAGGGATAATTCAAAACTTATCGGTTCATGCAAATATTCTCTTCAAAAAACTGCTAAGATCACTATGTGAGAGTTTTTCCAAAAATTTATTAAAAGAGGAATACAAGCGTTATCAAATTGAAGAATAGATCTGGAACACAACAACAATGAGTTGGCCACACAATCTAAGTATGGTCAAGGTAGAAAAGAAAAAAAGAAGAATCACAAGAGGTGTTACATCTAAAGGTTCTAGATGATTCTAAAAGGTAATTAGATAAAGGGATATGCCCTCCAAAATGGCTATCTTATTCCATACAAAATCATTCAATGAAGAATCAAAAGGAAACATGTGAGCTCCCAAAGAAAATAAAAAAGGATTACCATAGACTTGAAAGGAAATAATTGATAACTTGCCAAGAGTGCTCAAAACAAATTTAGTCATCTAGTCAGATAGTGATGAATAAATAGGTTGTAGGAGGATTCTATATGAATGGGCCAGTGGAGCCAAATATTTTCTCCAAGTTTCTAGATACTCATGATAGACTATAGCTTGAGATGTCAAACGAAATTGATACACTAAGCACATGTTGATCTTGAAGATTTGAGATTGTGTAGTTTTGACTCCAAGAGGACTTGAAAGATTCTTCAAATATTTGAAATCTAGTTGTCACTTGACACATGTTAGAAGAATTCTTGTTGATGAAAAAAATGCCTTTGTGATTTCTTCCCTTTTTGTTAGGGCTATTTATTATGGTTTCACAATGCACACCCCATTTTGTGACTGAAAATGGGGACCTCCCATTTTCAAAGGAGCGAAAGGATAAAAATTAGAAACATGGGGGAAGAATTTTTATCTCTTTAATCGGTGTGTATTTGCACACCCTTAGAGGTGTTAACATGTGCACCCCATCCAGGTGTGCATATTTGGCATGGCCTATATAAGAACCCTCTTCCTCTCCCTCTCTCACTTTTCTCTAACTCCCTCATCTAACAACACTTCCACACATACACCTCTCTGCAAGTCCACTATCTAGTCCCCCTTGCAAGAAAAACACACAAGGTAAAGAACCTAATGAGGTGCATACATGCACAGCAATAAGAGGTGTGCATTTTCACACCCGCACACAACCTTGAAACCTTGAAAACCATGAGGTGCACATGTGTACACCTTTTTAGACCAAAACCCTTTAACAAAGAGACAAAGACTTCCTCCTTTTTGTAGTCATGTTTTGCATGTGTGCTAGTGTGCAACTGCACACTAAGCCATATCAAAGGGCTAAACATGCACACCAGTGCACCTTTAATGGTGCACTAGGTGTGCTAAAAGACACAATTGGCCATCATGAGGGAATAAACTTTATTTTTTGTCTATTTTGACTAATTTTTATCCATTTTGAAGTCAGTCTAGGATCTATATAGGTCTCTTTTTCTACCTTCTAGATATCCATAAGACTAATTGTTGATTCTTTTGTGTAGATAAAATAGCATCTTCATCATCTTTCATGGCTAAGAAAATGGCACCAAAACCAATTGCTTTCAAATACCAAGGAGCACCTAACAAATCAATATTCTAGGATGGACACACAAAGATCTAAGACACTGAGCTAGGCCACATCAATTGGAATGCTTTTATAACTAGGTAAATGCACAAACCTGTGTCAATCTTTTGTAAAGAAAAAGGCTAACAAAAGTGTAAATGCTTATCTTCAATGACATAAAACTGGTATTATTTTTAAGAATTTGAAAATAAAGTAAACTAATGAAATGTGTAGAAATTGTTGAAGTTTAAGATTATAATTTTTAATAACTATTTGGAGTAAGAAGTGACATATTTTCCTATTTTTTATATATAATTTTTTTAGTTGCTAAAGAATACTAAAAATTAGGGGTTTAGTTCCCACCACAAAACTATATGGTAATAAGCTTATTTCCATTTAAAATCAGACAATGTTATCAATAACACTTTTAGCTAGAACAATCAAAAATAAAAATTAACTTTAGACCTATATTTTCTCTTTTATAGTGATACAAATTTCAACTCACCTGAAATCAATAGTTTTCATCTCCCACCACATTTTTCAAAACAAGTCTATTCTAACTAGAAGAAAAATTATACATTCTAAAAGAGGACTCTCTCCTCTAGAACGTCACATAATTTTTATATTTTTTGATATGATTTAATATATTTTTGTTTCTCATAATTGACATCTTTTTTAGTGTTAAAATATGTACTTTTAGAAAATTTTAATTACAATATACTATATATAATTAAAACACTATAAACTCTTATGAAAATATTCTAGACTTTGAGCTCTATAAAATGGTATTTATATTTTACTTAAAAATATCAAAAAAAATAGTAAGAGTTATTGAAACACCAATTTTAAAAAATAATTTTATTTCTTTAGTAATTGGATACAAATTGGTATAAAACATGCATTTAATAGACATTTCCAATTGGAAAAGTTTGAGACATATATAACTTAGCTAGAATAAATTTATTTAGATCATATGTTTGAGAAAAAAATGATTTTTGGATAGAAATACTCAAATTTAGTTGTTCTGATAAGTTAGCCTAAAAGGTGACAAAACTTTGTACTTTTACCCAACCATTTGCAACAATCCAAGGGAGAGGTTAGCAATGATATCCACATTGATCCAAAGTAGATTTGTAAATGTAGCATTATACCCCATGTCAGTTCAATCTTCTAAGTTGATTATGACATTGGTGGAACATTATGTGACTAAGGAGAAGGTCATGAAGAGCGTCATTAGACAGATAGTCCTAGACCTCTAACCTCACAACATTGAGAAAGTGTTTCATGTTCCAAGGGTAGACCAATACCTTCAAATATCACATGAAGGATCAGACAAGTAGTACAAAGAGAATGAGAAAGAGGCTAAAGAGCTAGTACAAACATCATTTTTGATTGATAGGACACCTTTGGGCTGAAGAGTAGGAAAGGTGGATATGGCCCAAGGTTATATGAAAGATGACATCGAATACTCAATTGTCCTCCTCAGCAAAGTAATGGGCCTTCATGTAGGGAGTCAATTACAAGTGTGGATGGTTCACTT
This sequence comes from Cupressus sempervirens, assembly GCA_028749045.1. Classification (NCBI taxonomy): domain Eukaryota; kingdom Viridiplantae; phylum Streptophyta; class Pinopsida; order Cupressales; family Cupressaceae; genus Cupressus; species Cupressus sempervirens. The sequence continues at coordinate 30,813,881 of CM053790.1, forward strand.
TATTGAAACTATAATGACCACAAAGATGCCCATTGATTGGGCCACTATCCTAAATGATAACTTGGATGAGTAGCTAGTTGTGGTTAAGACTAATCCTCATTTGTACATGAAATCATACATGGTGTACCTCCTAGCAGCCAAAACCACTGACTATCTAGGTTTATATAGAAAGGGAAGCATGCAAGATAGTAATTCTTGGCCCTATGGGGTATACTCACAACTGGTGAAAATGATTCTGATGGGTGTGGAATATAGAGTGGTCAATGATGGATTCATTTTTTCCATCATTTGATTTATTGAAGCATATTATGTGAAAATAATATCAATAGAGGTGGCAACTAAAATTACTAAAGTAGGAGCCTACAAGATTTAGTTCAAGACATTCACTTATCTTTGGGTAGCTCGTATGCTTTTGTGCCCCAAAAATCTCTCAAGATATCCTTCAAATTGACTGATACTCTTGGAGATAGCTTTCCAACTCATTTCTACATATGAAAAAGTAAGGCAATAGTACAAGAAGACATGGGTCTAGGCAATCACAATTTGTGCCTTCGAGATAATGAAAAAGAAAGACATTGCTACCTTTGATTCATAATGGGATTGGTATCCCTTGGAAGAATAAAACTCTCCTCACCCATACATTGACAACATTGGGATGGTTCAACATCTTGTGGGAAAATAATTTTTCCATGAAGAAGCTCTCAAAGATCACTAGATGAATACCATAGATGACTATGATGTCCACATAAGGAAATATTGTAGGATGAATCTATATTTAGCAGAGAATGTACTAAAAATGAAGATTCCTCTGAAAGTCATAGAAAAGGATGCCTCAAAAATCATGGATCCTTTGTATAACTGGGATAAAATATATGACAAGCCTATCATGAAGGTTGAAGTAGGACAAGAGGAAAGTGGTGACATAGATCATTGGGCTAGACATGTAGTAGAGTTGCCAAGGAAATGGATCCAGAAGCCATTTCAGATGAATCTAGTTCCCTAGGTCATACCTCTAGAAGCTACAACTAGGACTTGAAAAGGTAAAGGTTCTAAGGTCACCATACCAACCTACCCCACTCAATCCTCAACAAGGCTGAAAATGGTACATCAAAAAGAGTGGGAGGTTGAGTACTTTGAGGTAGATAAGGGAGAAAAGATGAAAATGTAACCCCCTAGGGAAAATACACAAGTGACCAAGGCTTAAACAACACCAACTCAGTAAGAGAAAAAGATAGTGGACCAATCTCAAGCTGAGTCAAAGAAACCTCCAAACCAAGCACAACTAGAGCATCAAGAGGAGGAACAACCAAAGGAACAAGGGGTCATATTAGGAAGGAGCCTCTCATTTAGCTTGAAAGAGAGTGAGAATAGAAATGACTGTAGTGGGTGCTCAGAGGAGGTGATTGAAAAAGAAGAATACTCCCTACCCACAAGTTCTAGAGACCATCCAAGAAGATGAGAATGAGATAGAAGGGGAACAAATAGAGTTTTTCCCCTTTAGGCAAAGAACCTACTTGGTCAAAGTTCTAGAGGAAGAGAGCAGAAGGATCTCTACACAAACACCTCCATCTACTTCATGAGATCCTATCCAAGTAGAAACTTCAAAAGATGAAAAACAAAAGTGGATAGCTAAGATGGAGGGTAAAGGGACTGATGTCTTCAACCTCTTAGACTCTAATTTTATGCTAGTGGGCACTGAGGTGCTGGGTGAAAATATAAGAGATAATCCCATGAGTGTGCCTTTAGGAGAGGATTGGAGTCAATTACCTCCTCTACCTCAAGGACCTTTGGGTATTCCATCACCACCACCATAGGATATGACTGCCATTTTGGATAAAAGGTCCATAGCTCCACCACCTTTGGTGATACAATTGAAATCAAAAAATTAAGAGACCCAAGAGAGAGAATACCAACAACATCATGTTGATGAAGTATCTGATGAGAGATAGATACAAGAAACTTGGAAAACTCCCCTAGATATAGATGCCACATCCTTAGCCCACCAAAGTAAAAATTCCTTTAGAATATCCTCCTTGATATGAGAAGACTCCAGAGAGAAGTAATAAGGGAAAGGAGCCTACTATAGGACCAACTTCTTTAGCCAAGTATATCTCACCTATGGGGACCAAACCTTCATGGTTGAAGAGGGAGGTCATATTTTGGTAGAAGAAGTAGGTGGAGTTGATCAAAGAGGAAGGAAAGAAGGAATTGATCAAAGTGATAAGAAATCCTAAGCCACCCAAGGGTGATGCTAGAACACTTGCTTTCATCATGAAGAATAAAGATTAGGACCTTTTGACTCATATCAACATTCCTCCTCCTCATTCCAACACTAAAACAATGACTCCAAAAGATAACCAAATCAAGGAGGTCATGTTGGGAAATCCCACAATGGACACAACCAAAGTTATTGTCACTACGAGCATGGAGGAGGAGTTTTGACATATGGATTAGGATGAATCAAAGTTAATAACACTGTAGAAGTAGAATGAGCTACTCAGGGGCTACCTGAATGAAGTAGTGGGACCTATTGACCTAGAAAATCTAGAGGTCACTCTCGGACCTGCATTGAGAAGAAAATAGATATGCCCATAAATGGACTCATTTTTGGGAGCATGTCAGTCATGACATAAAATTTTTGAAGAGAAGGTGATGCAAATAACATAGGGCAATTTAAACCTATTGTACCACATCCAATCAAGTTCTGAAAAGTTTGTTTCTGTAGTGAACCATGATTTTGGGCTGATGGATGAAGTATGTACCTAGGCCAAGGACTTGTAGACACTTAGGTCAATAAAGGGTTAGAGGTACCAGATTTTACTGGAGGTATACACTATAGAGGAGCTTGATAAGCTCAATGACTAGACAAAAAAGATATCTATATGTAATAAAGTAATGAAGGTATTACATGCAGAAATCTAACAGATAAAGGACAAAGCTCAAGAGCAATTTTTGGAAGTGGAAAGGGACTATAACACTGCTAGCCTTGAAAATTTTGAGGATGATTCTAAAACCAATATTTTAGTAGTCCAAAAATTCAAAGGAACATTTGAAGAATTTTCATCAAATGATTATGTAAGACAAGCATTTAGAACCAAACAAGCATTGTTGGAACTAGACACCAAGCTTGAAGATTTTATGGAAATGAGAATAGAAATCAGCAACTACCAATAGTTAGTAAAGAATAAGTATGAATATTTAGATTTATCGGAATCTATTCAAATAGTAGAGATGATAGAGAATTTCAAGACTAAACATCCAAAAACTGAATACTATTGATGCTTGGTAAACACACATAAAATGATGTAACTCAGTAATTACTAAATGTGCTTGGTAAATGATTAACATACAAACTTTAGATGTTATCTATGATTACCATAACTTTAACTTAGTTGCAAAAACATAAAATAAAATAGCATGAACACATCTGACACTAGGATTTAGCATGGAAACCCAATTTGGAAAAAACCACCAATTGCAACTAGTTACTATTTTCACTCTTTTGAAGTGAGCCATGTTAGGAGCCAACCTTATTAAAGGCTAAAAAACACACTATTAGGTGTGACCCTATTAAAGGATTTAATCAACCTATTAGGAATGACCTTGTTAGAGGTCTTTAGACAATTCAATAGAATTGCCACCTTGTTAGAAGATTTGCAAATCACTGTTAAGCCAACTCTATTAAGAGATTTAGATCGCTACTACAATGGGATGACCTAATTTGAATGAAAATGAATTGTTGATTATAGATCTATGTTTTGGCTTATACTTGATCCTTCCTAATTGAATATAGATTTTTTGCTCCACAAGGATATTCTGCTTATCCTTCAAATTTGCTTCCTCTTCTCATCATTAAATCTCCAATAGCATCTTCATACTTTCACACTTTAAAACCACAACTTGACCTTATATCTTTCATATTGTCAAGTTAGCTCAAATACAATTTAGAATAATTAAAATTCATCACCTTAGTCAGATAGAATCAATAGATAAATTTATTGAGCTTAATATGCCAAAATAAGAAAATCCTTTCTTAGCTAACCCAGCTTGGTAGAAACTAACTCAAAAGAAATTTCCTATGGTAACCAACAGAAGCTCAATTAACACTGCAAAATCAAAAAAATACTTTGGCAACTAAGCTCACTCAGTTAGAAATGGTTCCATCCAACTTTCCTTCACTAACCGCGTGAGCTCGGTTAATACTCATCTTTTGTATACTTTCCTTCAATGTCTGAGTGAAGTTGGTAGACACTGGCTTCTAAACTAGTCAACCACAGGAACACTCAATAGACATAGAAAATTGTCTTCACTACTCGAGTGAGCTCAACATATACTAACTAATAATGATATGACATTTGTGTAACATCAAAGACAATACACAATTAATCAATTGTATCCAATGGTTTATGTTATGTTCTTGGCCAGAATCATGGATCACCTTGTAATGGCCATTTAAAGAGAAAAATCCACTTCCAAATTGGAGGGTGTGATTTATTCACTACTGAATGATAACAAAATATTCTAAGATAGCTAAAGAGTCCTTATTTTCTCATGGTCAAAATAGAGAAAGGTAAGCAGAAGGAAAAGCTAGTCATCTATAAAAACAGTGTAAGGTAAAAAAGAAAATAAAGTTAAAAAAGATTTATCTAATTCCAACTCTAAAAAATCCTCAATGATGTAGATTCATTTTTTGCAATATTGGCAACACATGCACCAAGAGATGTGTAGCTAATAGATTTAGGTTCTTCTTTCCACATTACATCTCACTAAGTTGGTTTTTAAACTATGTAGATTTTGATGGTTGGAATTTGTATTTGGGTGATAACTCTCACCTAGATATTCAAGGTCATGGTATATATTCAAGATGAGATTTCCTAATGGTAGAGCAAAGGGGATTAATGATGTGTTGTATATCCATGGTTTGGTATGAAACCTAATTTCAATCAGCAAGCTCAGTGATGTAGGTGTGCCTATTATTTTCTCAAGTGGTAGATGTAAGATAATAAAAGGCTCTATGGTGCTTTCTAATGGTGTTAGAATTGGCACCTTGTCTGGGATGGATACATGCATGATTCAGTGAAATAATGCTTTTGTAAAGTCCAAAAAAAGGGCTTTGGAATCTTTATCCTCACATGTAAAACAAGAAAAGAAGAAGATCAATGTTTCTACATTTGATGATCATGATTTCTAGGTATCTAAGAGTGTAAATTCTTTACAGATAAAGATCTTAGCTAAGAAGACAATGTTATGGCACCAAAGACTTGGTCACATTGGTGAGAAGGGTTTTAGAGCCTTGAAAAATTAAGAGCACTATTAAGGGCCTTAATGATTTTAATCTGGAGTTTGACTTCTATAAGAATTGTATTTATGGTAAACAACAACATTTTTCATTTTATTCTAGTTCTCAAAAGTCTTCTAGGGTTTTGGATTATATTCATTCATATGTGTTTGGTCTAATTAATGTTCCTACAATAACTAAATTTGTACATTTTTTGTGATTCATATTATTATAGTAGAAGGAAATTTTTCATTTCCTCAAAAGTAAATCTCAAGTTTTTAGTTAGTTTAAGAAATTCAAGTCCTTGGTTAATAATAAAACGTGTAGAAAAATTAAGTGTTTGAGGACTAGTAATACCATGAGTTTTGTTTAGAAAAATTTGGAAGCTTCTATAGGGATCATGGAATTGAGAGAGATAAGTAAAATCCATGCAATCCAAAGGAAAATTAAGTTATAGAGAGGATGAATAGAATGTTGATGGAGAGAGCGAGGAGTATGTTGATTGGTTTTATTCTTGAAGAAAAAATTTGGGGTTAAAGTTGTAGTCATTTCATGTTATATAATTAATATTTATCCTACTTTAACTCTTGTTGAAAAGATACACATAGAGGTGTGGTCTGACAAGAAGTCCTCATTGAGACATCTTATATTCTTTGGTTTTGAGGCATATGCTCATGTGTCAAGTAAGAAAATATTGAAATTGGAGAAAAAGGTAGTTAAGTGTATCTTCATTGGCTATGGTGTCATTGTGAAAGGTTATGAGCTTTTGGATCCAATTTTAGAGAAGATTCTCTATAGTAGAAGTATGATATTTTGTAATTTGAAACCTTCCATGACTAATTTTGAACCAGAGGAGGAAGAGAAACAAAAAAAGGAAATGGTTAGTATTCTTTATACCCCTAAGGAAGAAGAACCACAAGCTCCTAATGGGCCTAATAATGAGTAGAGATCAATTAGCTAGAACCTTAACCTCAAACTTTTATGATGTCTAATAATTATAGGAAGAAACCTAATAGATAGTTTTATTCACCTAAAAGGTTTGGTATTCTTTTTTGGATTCCAATTGTATCTTCTCTTATATTACTAACATTGGTGAGCCTAGGAGTATAAGAGAGGCTATTAGTGAGAATGATGTGAATTCCTAGATGGAATCCATCAATAAATAGATGGAAGTATTGAGAAGAAAGTTAGGTGGGATTGATACCTTTTCTTGAAGGAGAAAAACTTATTAGATGTAAATGGGTGTTCAAGAAGAAATTGGGTCTAGATGGAAATATTGAGAAGTATAAGGCAAGGTTGGTCGCAGAGGGGTATTCAGATGTAAATAGAATTTATTGTGGTGAAATATTATCTTTAGCAGTAAATATGACATCTATTTGATTCTTCTTATCACTTGCAATAGCTTAATATTTTGAAGTTGAGAAAATAGATGTAAATACAGTACTCCTTCATGGTGATTTGGAGGAGGGGATTTATACATCATAGCCAGATAATTTCATCAAGAAAGGTAAATAAAATATTGTCTGTAAGTTGAAGAAATCTCTATGCACTTTGAAGCAGTCTCTTAGAGTGTAGTATCAAAAGTGTGATGCATATGTGTTGTCCATTAGATTTATGAGATCTAAATCTGATCATTGTGTATATTATAAATCTGAAAATGGTCAAATTATTAGTAGAGTCTTGCATGTGGATGATATGTTGTTAATTGGGAATGGTAAAAGAATGATTCCATATTTGAAGTCTCAATTAGTAGTATAGTTTAAAATGAAATATTTATCTGCACCAAGATATTTTCTTTAGATGGAGATAATTAGAGATAGAGGTAGAAAAAAGCTTTGGATGAGTCAAAAAAAGTATGTTAACTATGTGTTGGAGAAATTCAACATGACACCTTGTGTTAGCCCCAAGTGATAATTTAATTGATAATGTTATTAATTTATGTAAAAGATTCATATCAATTTTTATATTATCATTAATGTTAAAGTTTTAATTTTCTAGACATTATGCTATCTCAAGAAACTACCATATCATTTTATTGATGAAAAGGATTTGATTGATTCAAATAGGATATGAAGAAAGCACGATGATGTCAGAAGTAGATATGTAAGGTATTCAATAGGTAATTGAATGAGTTGGAGAATGATTATGTAATATTTAGTTGATTGTTTACAATTATGTATTATTGTGATGTGTTGATTTTTATAAGCTTAACTGAGTCACAAGCATAATTATGGGAGATTGTATTCACTGAGTGACTACATAATTGCCCAAGTGAATACAAAAAGGAATAAAGAATGTAGTATTGTTTGAGAAAGTCAATATTAACCAAGTTATATGTTGCTAGACATTATGCTACCTCAGGAAAGAACTGTATCATTTGATTGATGAAGAGGATTTTAAGAAAGTATGAAGAAGTCAAGAGTTGTTATGTAAGGTATTCAATGGGTACTTAAATGAGATAGAAAATGATTATGTAATGTTGGTTTGATTATTTTATAATCATGTATTGTTGCAATATGTTGAAGATCACAAGCTTAACTAAGTACACAGTTAATGAAGGGAGACTATATTCACCAAGTGACTATGGTATTGCTTGAGCAATTGAAAAGAGGAATGGAGAAAACAATGTTGTCTAAGTGAGTCAGTATTAACCAATTTATATGTTTCCTAATTAAATGCAATATTTATCAAGTGATAGCCAGATGAACAAGTTTGAGAAATTAGAATATGAGGCCAACTTTTGAAGGAAATATGGAAATTTTGAGAAGGTATAAAGGGAGAGCCAAAGTTTGTTGCAATATCAATGATGGAGAAATTTCAAGAAGGTTCTAATGAAGGAAAATGAAGGAGGATAAGGATGGACACAAAGTTCTATGAAAATTTATATTTTCTATGTGTCTAAATTCATTGTATGAAGGAATTTAGTTGTAAACCTAAGATTGACAATTTTGATTAAGTGAAAAAAGATGGAAGGATATGGAAACATGTGGAAATCTATTCAAGGATTAGAAAATGATAGTTCAAGCTTCTAATCCATTGAGTTGATTTTGAGAGGATGTAAAGCTAATCATGTATTACTAACTAGAAGGTGAGTTTGTTGAAGTCTTAATTGTTTCTATGAAGAGTGAAGTTGTTGAAGGTGAAGGAAAAGGTAAGCCAAATTGAGAAGAGAATAGAAATAATTTTGTGGAAGACAGAATCATATAAGTGAGTGAAAGACAAAGAAAGAGAAAGAATAGAGATCTAATAAAGAAAAGGTAGTTTTTAGTCTTACAAATCACTATATATTATTACTAACCATTGTAGCATAAAATCATGGAAGCACCAAGTGGACCTAACAATTTTGTAAGATCCTATATGGTAACATCATTTAGTGGTGTTTGTAAGGCCTTTAAATTAGGCTACTCTTTTTAGTCCTAGATAGGAAATGATAAGGTCTAGATGATATTTTTTTGAAATCCTCTAACAAGTTCACTTTAATAAAGTGTATGTAACCTTTAACAAGGTAGTCTCCTAATAAATATCACTTCAGAAGAGTGAATTTTTTTGGTTTCTAGTCCTAGGTTATTTTTCCCTTAGAAAGATTTCCATGTTAAACATTTGTGTCAAAGTTGTGTGAATTTTATTTGTGTTGCAAGTTAATTTACATGTTTTGTAGTTTACTCTAACTCAATAATAACTAAATAATCACTAGGTAATTACCAAAAATTTAATGACAGCTAGTAATGTAAGGAATAATTTGATAATAGTTTGGAAAGAAGGTGATGTATGAGTTACATTTTATGTTGGAAATATCTACCTGGTGATTGGATGTATTGAAGTTCTTGTTGTTAATCTTTATGTTTCTTTAATGGTGATGAAATGTTTGAAGGGATTGTGAGACAACCAAACATTACTAATTCACTACCCCCCCACCCCACCCCAACAATTATCTAACAACTTGTAGACAAATAGTTTTTCCAATGTTACAAGGAATGAAGATCTCTAAAGAGGATTGTCCAAAGTCTCCTACAGAGATGGATGACATATCTATAGTACTTTGTGTGAGTGTTATTGGTAGCTTGATGTATGATATGGTTTGTATGAGGCCAAATATTTCCCAAGTAGTGGGATCCTTAATATGGCTAATTCTAGAATGGTAAATTGGGATGCAATTAAGAGAGTATTTAGGTATCTAAGGGGAACATTTGAGGATTGGCTTTGTTTTAATGGTAATCCTACTAAATCTTGATATTTTATTTGTATTTATGCATATGTGTATTTAAATTGGGCAAGTGATATTGATAGAAAAAGGTCCATAGGTGGATATATTTTTATGATGTTTTGTGATGTTATTAGTTAGATGAGTAAGAGGGAGGCTATAACTACTTTGTGATAGCTAGAGTGTTATTTATTTAAAAAAGAGTGTTACTTTTCATACCAAAATAAACTATATTTATGTAGAGTATCATTTTTTTTATGATGTCATTGAAGATGTTAAGGTGAAATTGGAAAAGGTCTCTACTTTAGAGAATGTTGCATATGTATTGACAAAGCCAATGAGCATTAGAAGTTTAGATGGTGTGTTGGTTCTATGGGGCTTGAATCCTATGCTGTGATACAAAACCTCTCATAAAATATTTTCCATGTGAGAGATTATTAGGATAAGGTGACTCAACCTTAGGTTATTCATTGGTTTTTTACTTATGATTTTTTTGGAAGAGGCTAAATATAACCAAATCTTCCACAAGGATAGACTTGGAGAAAAATAATAGAAAGTCTATCTTCTTGGAATTTTCTCTTGGATTTGGTTTTATACAAGAGTTATTCACAGAGTAAGTTTCTAAAAAATAAATAAATAAATTGAACGTAGATGCTTTACAAAATTTCATTTTGCAAGAAAATTCTATAAGGGTAAAAGAACAAACCAATGTCACCCTTTTATAAAGGAAAGGACTAACACAAATAAAACTATTCAACTTCAATAAAACAAAAGTAACATGATGAAATGTATAGAAAATGGATGAAGTTTAGGATTATTATTTTTCATAATTTCTTGGAATAATAATTGATGTATTTTAAAAAAATTAAAGATGATTTTTGGTTGTTGGTATTGGTTTATCATCAATGCCAAAGAGGAAGATTGTTGAAGTGAAGAAGATTGATGAAACTATCATGGAACAATCATTATTTTGTCACTAATGTCAAACCTACTACATGTTGGTGATAAAATTTCTTACTTTGATCATAATGCTATCATTGTTTGATTGATGAAGAGGATTTAAAAAGAAAGGATAACAAGAGAACCCAGAGAAAGGTTGAGTTATATTGTGTATAAAAGGAGCACTAAGACCAGGAAAGAATTTGATGATATAGTGTATTATTTATCTACTTAAGGCTTCAATAAAATATACCTAAGCAAATACTTGAAGAAAGTTGAGTAAATAAAAGTGTCTACCAAGCCTAACCAAGAAAATAATGCAAGTTGAGAAAACTTAGTGCAGGCTGAGCACAAAATAATGGAATCCAAGTGAAGAAAGTTAGTATTGTTGACATATCAGTCAAGTTTGTTATTAGTGACACACAGTTATTCAGATTGCATATAGCTACCAAGCTCTTTTTACAACTATCAGTGTTTGCCAAGTATTTCAATTGCTGCCGAGTCCTTTGGAAAAATTTTAGTGGTTATTGAGAAGTCACAATTACGATGAAGACCAACAATGTAAACTGTGCATCTTAGTTCATGCCAAGTTTACCATTGCAAGACAAGCTATGTAGTGTTCATCAAGTTCGCAATGTATGTGATGCAAGTCCAGTGTTAATTGAGCCACTAAGTGTTAACCAAGAGACTCAATTTATACCAAGCTCGAAGTGTTAGTGTTTACCAAGGCATACAATGTAAATCAAGAGACTCAGTTTATATGACGAGTTTCATAGTATCTACCAAGTCACCAGTGCAGACCAAGTTCAAGAATACTTGGAAGTGATAAGTATGGACTGAGCTTCTATGTCTACCAAGTGCATGATGATGCTGAGCATTGATAGTGGATGTCGAGTATTAGAAATTCACTGAGTCAATATTTAGAACCTGAGTGTCTTCATGAGGGTTGACTATGTAATATTTGTGTTAACTTGTATTGTGGCAAACTTTGGAATTTGTATAATTGGATTGGTATATATGTAATATCCAAAAGAGTAAGAAATGTGAAGTGTAATTCAATGTAAGGTAATATAATTAGAGAAGAGTAGAAAGAGTGAATTAAAAAGGCTATAGTAGTATAAAGAGCAACAAAGAGATATCTATCACAGCCAGATGATTAGCACATAAAGGAATCTCATTTAGCAAACCAAGTTGCAAATCAAAGATCGTCTAGTATTTCATCCTAACAAGTGGATTAGTCAAATCCTTTAACAAGATAAACTTAACAGTCTTTTGTAAATCTCTTTACCGAATGCATACTTAATTTTATGTTTGTAAATCCTTTCACAAGGTGGACCTAGCATTCCTTATTGCTCCTAAATACGAAAATCATCAAAAGTGATCAATATAAGCTTTAACAGGCTAACTTTATACTGCAGTACTAAAATTTGTGGGTATCATCCCCACCCCAGTTTTATTTTCTATTTGGAAGGTTTCCGGGTCACAAAATCTTTGTATCAATGTGTTATGAATACTTTCATGTTTTTAGTTTCTTATGCATAGATCAGATTATATGTAATAGATTAAATGCTAATTGGATTTTTGGATTAAGAGTTGAAATTGTTGAAGTTTTAGAAGTTACTGATTCACCCCTCCCCTCTTAGTAACTTAGCATAGTCTTGAATATTTCTAACAATTGGTATCAGAGCATTGTGGTTCTTAGGAGAAAGTTTAACAACTTGAGCAAAGATCAAGGCCATGGAGATATTCAGACTTGATAAAGTTATTGACAATGAAAAGTTAGATTTGGAAATGGCCATTGCCCAACTCAAGAAAGAAAAGGAGCAACTCTCTTAATCTTTGAAAAGAAGAAAAGAACTTGCAATTCAAATGAATGATCATCTCTACATTGAAGAAATAATTGAAGACCTTCATTCATGTAATTTAGATGAAGCCAATGAAGCAATCAAAGAACATTCAGAAAAGAATGGTTCCCTATAAGAAGAGGTAAGAAAACTTAAGAGAGAGTAAGAAATTTAAGCAGTAAGGTTAAGTGAAGTCATGGAATAGAAAACAAGATTACAAAAGAGATAGATGAAAGGAACAATGAAATCTAGAATCAATCCCTTCAGCAAGCAGACCTTATTGATCAACTCTCCAATGCAAATGAAGAAATCATGAGCCTAAGATTTGAAAATGAAAGAATGAGAAATGATCTAAATTTTGAAAGGCAAATCAATGAAAGAATGAGAAATGATCTAAATACTAAAAGGAAAATCAATGAAAGATTACAGAATGACCTAAACTCTACAAAGGAAATCAATGAAAGAATGATGAAATCCCAAGCTAATATGAATCAATTGAATGAGAAAAATCTTAATAGGCAAAAAGGAAAAGAAGGAATTGGATATACAAAAGAAAGAGAATCATCCAAGCAAGGAGCTCAAAAGAACTAAAGACCTACTTGTAATCACTATGGTAAGATAGGTCATACATCAAACAAATGTTGGACCAATGGAAAAACAAAATTCAATGGAAAATGTTACAATTGAAATTAGCATGGTCATAAGGCTAATGAATGGAAAGAGAAACCAAGATTTGAAGGAAAATGTCACAAATGTAAGAAACATGGACACAAGTCATCAGAATGCAAAACCAAGGTATTGAATCTAGCAGAGCAAATTGTGAAAGAAATATTTGATTGGGACTACAACACCTGGTGTAGATGTCATTATTGTGGAGAATTCAAATGCATAAGAATAAATTGTGTAAAGAATCATTTGAGGAAAAGAGACACTACTAAAAGATGTTTCATTTGTATAGAACTTGGTCATCTTGGCAAGAACTACATGAATGCTGATAGAATTGAAGATGAGAAAAAGGAAAAAGTTGATAACATCCAAAAATAGATGAGACAACAATGTGTTCCTAATTCTACCAAGGATACAAGTCCAAGCAGTGATGATCAAGTCACTCAAGAATTGGGTGACTCTATTATTTCTACTTGAATTCTCAAAGGAGAAACTAGAACTATGCTATCGAAGAAGAAATCCAAAATAGTTCTAGATTGAAAGAGAAAATTGATCCAATTTAGTATTTAGGATACAAAGGGATCACCGAGTACAAGTTTCTATTGAGTTATCTTCTCTACTAAGTGAGGTTGGGTCACAACTTCTACCAAGCAAGGTCAAGAGCGATAAAGATTCTTATGGTTACTGAGTTACAAAGACTTCACCAAGTGTTCAATGAAAGTGTAGTGGATGATAGTCTGTCAACATGAAGTTGGTCTATCTACCTTTTGTATTGAACATTTATGGAAAAATTTTAACAAAAGGCATGAAATCAAAGTCATTTCTTGCTGTGAAATTTTGAGTGCTATAACAAAAGTGTGATCTTTAAAGCTTCCAAGTGATTGGAGCAAATTTCCAGTGAAGGTTTTCAAATTCCATCAAACCCTACCGAGTGAAGATGACATATAGTAGTAGCAAGGTTAAGCAAGGATTTGACATGGTTTATAGAGTGGAATGGAAAGCACCAAATTTCAAGCTCACTCCTACAATCGCTGAAACCCTAGATTTGAGTGGAGTGCAATCTCAAATCTCTCCAAAGGTACTTTTGATCAAAAATATTTATACTCATTTCAAATGTGTTATTCAAGAGATTGGTGCATACAAAATGGATGATTCCCTAGGTCAATAGTGTGTAAATGGAGTTTGTAAAGCTAAGTACCAACACTTGGAAATAAAAGGGTTAACTTACATCCCTTACATGCCCCACGAATTTCAAGTTAAATGGATTAGGTTTATCCTTAGTCAAATGCATAATGTTTAGTTGTGGTTGGAACAACCAGTTTTGATCACAAAGAAGATGATTCATTGAGTCACTGGCCTCCCAATGTTAACTAAAGCCAAAACAACAAAAATCCTAGGTTGGGTTGAACTTGAAAAGAAAACCCTAGCAAAATGGGATGGAAAAGGAATGAAGATTAGTAGTGTTTTAGATATGGAATTAAAGTTTGGTATTCACATCATTATGCACAAGATATAAAGCTCTAGTAGGTTGAATAATGTGTCATGTGAAGCTGTGGAGTTGGCATACAAGATGGTAAAGAAAAACTTATCATTTGACCTTGCTGAGCTATTGTTGAAATAGTTCAACAAAAATATGGAAAGAATAAGGACTTCAAAGAATAACCTGTATAAGTTTGGTTCCTTGTTAACTTGTCTATTCTTTTATGTTTAGAAATTCTTCCCTTCAAAAGGGACTATTGTTTGGAGAAAAGATGTGCCTGTGTTATATCAGATAAATGAGTTTATTATTGAAATGGGTGAAAATTATAATAGTATTATGGATAATTGTTTTGATATATTCAAAGAGAAAAAGAACAATAGGTTTTGAATCCCCAAGAAACTAATTGAAGATTATAAGGATGATGTATGTTTCATGGTGGATTGCGACAAAGTGTACATTCGGGAAGTTAAGCCTAGAATTGTGTGGGTAAAACCTCTTGGTTATGAGGTTAATATTGATGAAACTAAATAACTCATTGAAGCTCTTCTCAATGACAAAATTGATCCTAAGGCTACATATTTTGGAACATATGATGAAGCAAAAGCCAGGATTGAACTTGAAATAAAGCTCCCTCAAGCGGTGAACAAAGGAAAGAAGAGGATTGCAAAATTGAAAACCAGTTTAACCCTTTTGTTAACCAAGGAAAAATGTGAAGATGAGGAAGTAGAATATGTGGAAGCAAAGGATGAGGCATAATTTGAGGAAGAAGAGACATTAAAGAAGAAAGGAAAGGTGATTATCACTAAGCCCCAAAAGCCATCCACTATAGTTTTCACAATGAGATTTTCAAGGAAGAAATCTGACAAGGAAGGAGGAGACATTATATTCAAAAAACCTCCACCTACCTTCCAAGATAGACTAAAATAACTTTAGGAAGGAGTAGGCATAACCAACTTTAAAACATTAAAATATGAGACTAGGACTAAGGAAGAAAAGAAGCAGATTGAAGACCTAGTGATAAACAAAATGGGTAAGTGGAAATACTCACTAGACCAACTTACTTCTCAGCCCCCTAATATTTTGTTCGAAAAGATAAGCCAAGATGGGATTTTTCCATGAAAACTACCAAAGACATATATGGTAAAACCTTGAGGTAGCTAATATCGAGCATATCAGATGCTAAGGTAAAAGAGTAACTAAAGAAAAATGAAGAAAAATTGACTCTGACATTTAATACTTGTCTAGTTTTGATTAAAGACATTGAGCATGTTGTGAAGAATGCAACAAACACTTGGAAGAATATCTATCTATTGTTAGAAATGCTTTAGAATAACTGAGAGCGAGGGTGGGGCAAGAGGTGAATCAATTATTCAAGGTCCAAATGCCCAATTCAAAGTTTTCTTCAAGTAAAGCAAGCCTAATAAATTGTTCATTCATCCAAGCTTAAACATTCTTATTTAGCAAGTTACTATAAATCAGCATTCAAGAATAACACATGAAAAGATCAATACATGACACAGTGATTTATGTGGAACTCAATTTGGGAAAAACCACCAATAACATGCTACTCAATTCTCACTCTTCTGAAGTGATGCCCTGTGAAAGTCTACAACACACTATTAAATGTGACTTGGTTAAAGGATTTAACCACCCTGTTAGAAGTGGGCTTGGTTAGAGGACTTTAGAACATTCACTTGGAATGCCACCCTAATAAAGGATTCACAAATGGCTATTAAGCCAACCTAAGTCCATATAATTTCTACCCTAATTGATACAATTGCTAGAGAGTAACAATAATGGGTTTTGACCTAATTATAGCTTTACAACTTATCTTGCATATTTTAGATCACTTCTTTAGCTCATAACATTTCCTGGCTTTCAGTCTCTGCAACTCTTGATGGCTTGACCTCTTTTCAAGCTTGGTCTCCTTGAGTCTTCATGCTCAATGTACCAATGCAATCTTCCTTTTGACCACTAATCAAAGTAGAGTCTTTGTGCTTTGTTCTTCCTTCTCTTAGATGCCTTCTCCTTGACACCCTTCAACCACTTTGCAATTTGGCACACCAGAAACTCTTAGTTCTTGGTCTATGACTCCTTAAATAGAAATTTGGAATTTCTTTTCCTACTTGATTCTTCCCTCCTTTGATTTCTATTTGAATGAGTTAGGTAGGATTCATTGAATC
Organism: Cupressus sempervirens; assembly: GCA_028749045.1. NCBI lineage: Eukaryota > Viridiplantae > Streptophyta > Pinopsida > Cupressales > Cupressaceae > Cupressus > Cupressus sempervirens. The sequence goes on from CM053790.1 coordinate 30,830,472, forward strand.
TAATCCATATTTTGTTCCTTCTAGAAACATCATGAAGAATCCTCTTGAAATTGCTCAAGAATGGTTTACATAAAATTTTGTGCCACCAACTCATCATCCTTATCCTCCAACTAGTTCACAAAATTCAAGGTAACAAACTTGTCAACTCAGATTTGGAAAATCTTTGACTTTTTCAATAATGCAGTAGCTCGACATTATTGAAATTCTAGTGCTTGGCACATAATATGTTACTCAACATCAATTACATTAAACTGGTGCTTGGAACCTACTGTAGATTCACTTGACATCCACTAAGTTTTTCTAATGCTTAGCACCTGTTACTTTGCTTGGCATCTGAACATGCTCGGCTCCTTCTATATCACTCAACACATACTAGATTTTTCATTTTCTCAACATTAACTAAAAAATTTCTTGGCTTGAACTAACTTGCTCAACACATACAAATGAACTTAGTTTTAGCTTTGCAATCAATCTTGTTCCAACTCCTTCAATGTTTCTAAGTGTGGCCAACCTCTGTATCTTCAAGTATGTTATCAATACATCATTTAACCATTGTCTTAACTGAACCTTGCACTTCATTATAAAACCATAACTCAACCTTTCCCTTAGGTGCTTTTGTTACATCTTGTTGATTAAATCCTCTTCATCAATCAACTAAGTGATAGTGCTTGGATCTTATAAGAAATTGTCATTCTTACAAATAGCAGGTTTGACATCAATGATAAAACAATGATTGAAAACATTCTTTATCAACAATCTCTCTCTTTGCAATTAATCTTCTTCTCATAATGATCTTTTCAATCAGATTTCCAACAATCTCCCTCTTTGGAATTGATAGCAAGCCAAACTAATCAACCATCAGACCAAACTATTCAACCATGTTATCAAAATGCTAACTAGGTTAGAACAGTAAGTCAAATGCCAAAAAGAAATTGTGTTACCATCTATTTTCACATCTCCCTCTCTTGATCTACTATCTTGATTGCTTTACTTCTACTTCTCCTTCTTAGATGATGTATCCTTTTTCTTTCCTTTCTTCCCTTCTTACACTATTTCTCCCTTTTCATGCATTAATCATATTCTACCATTCTGGTATCAACTAATTCTCCCACAATTGTTGATCAGTTTCTACTATTTCTCCCTCTTTGACAACAATGCCAAAGATATATTATCTCAGCATCTTAACATGCAAGTGTAGCATTTGCAAGTTCTTTCAATTTCTCCTTCTATCAACTTACGTGTGACTAATTTGGAATTTCATCACTTTGATTACTTTAGGCATGAGCCTAAAGTAAACATCCTTTGCATCAATGTGTAATATTTCAACAATCAATTCATTTGATGCAGGACAGTCTAGTTTTATCTTAAGTAGCCTTGGCTAGGGGTATCACCCCTAGCTTACCTCTAAGATAATCAAAAGCATCTTTAGGTAGTACTCTTGTGAAGATGTCAGCAATCTATTCCTTTGAGCTAACATATTCCATCCTTACTTGCTTATCTTTCACTAATTCTCTTATGTAGTGTTACTTGATTGCAATATACTTTGTTTTGGCATGCATTACAGGATTCTTTGATATGTTGATGGCACTTTTGTTATCATAATAGAGTATCATAGGTTCAGTTACCTCTTCCTTCATATCTTTCAATAGATGTTGGATCCATACAATATTGGTGCAATTGATAGTAGCTATGACATATTTAGCTTCTGTTGTTGACTATAAGGTATAACTTTTCTTTTTGCTGGTTCAAGTAATCAGTCCTTTTCCCAAGAAAAGTACTCCTCCACTGGTGCTTTTCCTATCATCAATATTACCTCCCTAGTCTTCATTACTGTAGGCTCTCAACTCAAACTTTTCACTCTTCTTATAGTATAAGACAAATTCATTAGTTCATTTTAGGTACCTTAGTATTCTCTTTACTACCATCAAATGATTTTCCCTTGGATTTGCAAAAAATCTTGCCACTCTTCCAATAGTTAATGCAATGTCTAGTCTACTATGTACAACATACTACAACTTTCCAATCATTGATCTATACATTCTCTAATTTACTTCAGTTGACTCATCATTCTTTGATAACTTATGTCCTATTACCATTGGTGTGCTGAATGGTTTTGAGTCTTCTAACCCAAATGTCTTGAGTATCTCCTTGATGTATTTTGATTGGGTCACAAATATGCCATGCTTCAATTGATGTACTTGCAATTTAACAAAGAATTTGATTTCTCCAAACATTGAAATTTCAAACTCATGTTTCATTTGATTAGAAAAATATTTGCATAAAATATATTTTCCTCCAAGTATTATATCATCATTAAAGATTTTAGATATCAAAATGTCTTTACCTTTTTCTGCCTTGATATACAAGTTCTTGTTGTCATCTATTCTCTCAAATCTTCTCTTCACAAGATATTTGTGTAGTCTCTCATACCATGCTCTAGGTGCTTGCTTTAGACCATAGAGTACTTTATCCAATTTTCAAACCATATCCTTGTTGTTGTCATCAATAAATCCCTTTGGTTGTTCTATGTAGACTTCCTCTTCCAGTATACCATGTAGAAAAGTAGACTTTACATCCATTTGGTAGACCTTGAAACCTTTTTAAGTAGCATATGTAAGTAGTGTTCTTACTCTGTCAATTCTTGCAATAGGAGAAAATTTTTCCTCATAGTCCAATCCTTCTTCTTGTGCATAGCCTTTGTAGACTAGTCTAGCCTTGTTTCTTGTTATCTCACCATTCTCATCAAGTTTATTCTTGAAGACCCATTTGGTACCAATTACATTCTTATCAGCTGGTCTAGGAACTAGGGTCTAGCTTTTGTTCTTCTCAATCTAATCTATTTCTTCTTCCACAGCTTTATGCCAATTATCATCTTGTAGTGCATCTTTCACTATTTTGGGTTCAACCTTGCTTAGTAGATATGATTCATTCCTTAGTCTATTCCTTTTCATTGGTCTTGCATCCTTGTCACCAATGATTTGTTCTTAAGGGTGATGTCTTCTCACATACTTAGCTAGTCTTGGTTCTATTCTTCTTTCCATATTTGGTCCATCAGCTTCAGAGTCATTTTTATTTTCTCCATCTAGTATTGCATCATCTCTCTCATGTGAACTATTTTTAGAGTTAGAATGTGCATTTTTTTCATTTTGCAACTTAGCTTCTGAATGTAGCTTGGCATTCACTGATTGTGACTTGGCTAATACTAAAAAAATTTGTTGATTCCCAACTTGATTGAAAACTTCATTTTCAATAGGTACTCCTTCATAGAAGTATACAAAAGATCTATAATCTTCTAGTTGCTTGGATTCATCAACTTGGACTTCTGCATGCTCATCAAAATTTGCATTTTCACTCTCCACAATCTTGTTAGTGTTAGTATTCAAAAACTTATATTCTTTGCTTCTAGTGGAGTATCCAAGGAATATGCCTTCATCACTTTTTGCATGAAACTTGGCATTTATAGTATTCTTAAGAATAAAGCACTTACAACCAAATACTTTGGAATGTTTTACATTGGGTGAGTGACCATACCAAAGTTTAAAAGGTGTTGCATTTGTACCTTTCTTGAATTGAACTTGATTTAGGGTGTAAGCAACAGTACTTAAAGCTTCTCTCCAATACTTTAGAGCAACATTTTTCTCTATCATCAATGTTCTAGCACAATCTATTTCTTCTTTCTGCAATGTCATTCTATGGGGGAGTTCTTGTTGTTGATATTTTCTTTTTGACACCTTTATCATTGCAAAATATCTCAATTTTTTTTTTAATGTAAACTCTCCTCCTCTGTCTGATCTTAGGCACTTCACTCTTTCCTATTTCTTTCTCAACCTTGGACAAGTACCACTTAAACATTTGAAATGCATCAGATTTTTTCTTTAAAAACATGACAGTCATCATCCTGAAATAGTCATCTACAAATACCATTATGTATCTATCTCCTAGGTAGCTTTGCACTTCCAATGGGCCACATAAGTCTGTATGGACTAGTTCTAGTACTTCTTTGGTAGTGTAGGTTTTGCTTTTGAAGCTTGATTTGGTCATCTTTCCTAGTTAACATTGTTTGCACATTATGTTTTTAGGCTTCTTCAGTTTGGGCAAACCTTTGACTTTCTTCTTTTTGCTGATGTTGATTAGATTGTCAAAGTTAACATGACACAGCCTTTTATGCTATAACCACACATCATCAAATTTATCAAGACAAGTTGCATCTTCCATATCTAAGTAAAACATATTACTTCTATTTTGTTCACCTTTTCCTATCAGATTTCCATCAGTGTCATAGATTTTGGCAATTTGTTTCCAAATTCTACTTTGCAACCTACATTTCCTAACTATGATACATTCAACAAATTGTAGTTCAATCCATCAACATAGTATGCATTATCACATGAAGTTTTCTCTGTAAGTTTAATTGAACCTTTTTCTTTGATTTGACATGGAGCATCATTTCCAAATCTAACACTATTTCCATCATATTGAGTAAGGGTAATAAACTTACTTTTGTCTCATGTCATGTGATGTGAGCATTCACTGTCTATGATCCACTTATTATTCTTGTTCACACAAGTCACCAGTTTTGTTGCCTCATCTTCATCTGATTCATCCTTCATGGCTAATAGACTACCTCATCATCATTCTTATTAGAATCTTCTTCAAAAATATAGCATCTTTTGCCTTTGTCCTTGTAATCTCTGCTATCATCTTTTGTTTTATTCTTGTACTTGTTTCCTTTTTTGTAGTTCTTTTTCTGTATACACCTTGTAGTAATATGATCTACTTCATTGAAATTGAAACAAATGATAGGGAGCTTACATTTGAATTTACCTTTGCCTCTATGGAATCTTCTAGCTAGTAGTGCTTCCAACTATTCCACATCTTCATCATCTATGCTACTATCACTAGATGCATGTTTTTCTTTTCTACTCTTCTTCTTTGATTTCACCTCATCAGTATCTTTCAATGTTAGCTTAGATTCTCAGATCTGTAGTTGTCAAAGTTGGACAACTCAAATGCAGTAAGTCTTCCCACTATTCCTTCAAAGGTTAGTGTGTTTCTTGGTACACACCTTAGCTCTTGGATGGCTAAAACTATAATAGCATAAATGGGAAACAAAGTTCTTAAATATTTTCTATTAATAGTATCATCATCCAAATGACCACCTAGACTTTTTATTGCACTTACCACTTTTTTCATTCTAGAGGCATATTGAGCAACATTCTCATGTTCTTCCATTTTCATGTCATCAAACTTTCCTCGGAGGCTTTCTCTCTTTACTCTTTGAACATTCTGATCTCCTCCATAGATATTTTATAGGGCTTTCCACATCTTGAATGTAGTATCATGACCTTTGATGTCATCAAATTTAGCATGACTAAATGTAGAAGCAATCTCCAACATTGCCTGATTGTGCTCCTTACTTTTTTTCAAATCATCTACAGAGAGGGGTCTAGCTGGAACGACATGTTCCACTCCAATTGAGGTTTTTACATAATCACCTATTGATCCAAGGTGCAATTTCATCAAACTCTACCATGCAACAAATTTTTCTTTGTTGAGCTTGGGAACTTCCTTCTTAGTCATCTTGATCTTCCTACTTGTAGTAACTTGAAACTAAATTAGCAGATGGCTTTGATACCAATTGTTAGAAATGCTTTAGAATATTTAGGGGGGGGGTGGGTTTAATTAATTATTCAAGGTCCAAATGTCCAATTCAAACTTCTCTTCAAGTAAAGGGAGTCTAATAAATTGTTCATTCATCCAAGCTTAAACATTCATATTCAACAAGTTACTGTAAATCAGCATGCAAGCATAACACATGGCACAGTGATTTACGTGGAAGCCCAATTTGAGAAAAACCACCAGTAACATGCTACTCAATTCCCACTCTTTTGAAGTGATGCCCTATGAAAGGCCTTGCCTATTAAAGGCTACAACACACTATTAAATGTGACCTAGTTAAAGGATTTAACCACCCTGTTAGAAGTGGGCCTAGTTAGAGGACTTTAAAACATTCGCTTGGAATGCCATCATGTTAAAGGATTTACAAATGGTTGTTAAAACAACCTAAGTCCATAAGATTTCTACCCTAATTGATACAATTTCTAGAGAGTAACAATAAGGGGTTTTGACCTGATTATAGCTTTACAACTTATCTTGCAAATTTTAGACCACTTCTTTAGCTCACAACATTGCTTGTCTTTTAATCTCTGCAACTCTTGATGGCTTGACCTCTTTTCAAGCTTGGTCTCCTTGAGTCTTCATGCTCAATGTACTAGTGCAATTTTTCTTTTGACCACTAATCAAAGTAGAGTCTCTGTGCTCTATTCTTCCTTCTCCTAGATGCCTTCTCCTTGACACCCTTCAACCACTTTGCAATTTGGCACACCAACAACTCTTACTTCTTGGTTTGTGACTCCTTAAATAGAAATCTATAATTTCTTTTCCCACTCAATTCTTCCCTCCTTTGATTTCTATTCGAATGGGTTAGGTAGGATTCATTGAATCTAACCCACATTTTTTTCCTTCTAGAAACATCATGAAGAATCCTCTTGAATTTGCTCAAGAATAGTTTACATAGAATTTCATGCCACCAGCTCATCATCCTTATCCTCCAACTAGTTCACAAAATTCAAGGTAACAAACTTATCAGCTCAGATTTGGAAAATCTTTGACTTTTTCAATAATGTAGCAGCTCAGCACTATTAAAATTTTGGTGCTTGGCACATACTGTGTTACTCGACATCAACTACATTTTACTGATGCTCAACACCTACTGTGGATTCACTTGGCATGCACAAAGTTTTTCTAACACTCAACACCTATTACTTTGCTCGCCATCTAAACATCTTGGCTTGAACTAACTTGCTCAGCACATACTAATGAACCTAGTTTAAGCTTTGCAATCAATCTTGTTCCAACTTATTCCTTCAATGTTTCTAAGTGTAGCCAACCTCTGTATCTTCAAGTTTGTTATCAATACCTCATTTAACCATTGTCTTTATTGATCCTTGCACTTTATTACAAAACCATAACTCATCCTTTCCCTTAGGTGCTTTTGTTACATCTTGTTGGTTAAATCCTCTTCATCAATGAACTAAGTGATAGTACTTGGATCTTATAAGCAATTGTCATTCCTACAAATAGCAGGTTTAACATCAATGAAAAAAAATGATTGAAAACATTATTTATCAACAATATCCCTCTTTGCAATCAATCTTCTTCTCATAATGATCTTTTCAATCAGATTTCCAACATCTATTACATAAATCAAGTGATTTTCTAGTTGATGTTAAAGATGATGATGATGAAGAAAATAATATTGAAGAAGTAACTCATTTTGAAAATGAAGAAGATGAAGAGGATCAATGACAAGAGGCTACTGAGGAAGAAAAGTAAGATGATGAGGAGACTAATCTAGTTAAGATAAATGTAGTAGTTATTACCTCACTTCCTCACTCTCCAAGAAAACCAATCACAACATCAAGCACGAAGACAATCCTAACAAGTTTGATTGTGACTATCAGTGCTAATCCAAATGTCCAACCACTCTTTTCTCCTACTTGACTCAGCACATCACTAAAAAAAGTGACCTCCACTTCATCTACCAAGCTACAAACTCTTCCTTCATCAACCGTGTTGACTACTTCAGCTTTGAGCACATCAATTTTGGATTCTTCAGGTATTTTTCTAAATATTCCTTCAATAAGCACAATATCAATTTTTACAACCAGTCCTTGCATGTCTACTATTATTTATATTCCAAGTACAAAAGAAATAACTGTAAGGATAGTCGAGCCCAAGGTTCAACCGAGCACAAAATTTTTGAGTAAAGGAAAAGAGCTAGAGGAAGAAATTTATTTAGATGAGGAAATTGTAATCCCAAATTGGGACATTTCTGAGCTTACTCTAGACCAAATGCAATCATTTGGTGAACTCTCCCAGAAGAAGGCTAAAAAACAAAGACTAAGAGAGGAGAGAGATAAGGAATTTAAAATAATTAAAGATGCAAAAACATTTTGGGAAAGGCCATAGATATTGAGGTTTACTCTTCTCAGCCAATTTTGTACCAGCTAGTAGAGGCAATATAGAAATTTAATGAAGACACTGAGGGACAAGATAAGCTAGTGCAAAAAGTAGAGAAGAAGTTTGATAATAAAGTTTTGAAGCACATTGCTCAGTAGATAGTCATTTATCAAGTAGAACTTTCTACAATTTTGGGCAATTTAGAAGCATCTTGTACAAATGTGTCATCACTTTTAGGAAACCTATGTGATGTTTTTGAGTTTACTAAAGAAATAAAAGACAAATTGTCCAAATTAGATGAAGATTTGGAAGCTAGTGCTCAGCAACTGCAACTTGGCCCTAGTTCAAGCTCTGGAAATTTTCAAAAGATAAGATTTTTGTCAAATATGCATGCAGAATTGCTTAGAGAAGAAGCAAGGATTAGATCCACATTGATAGATATACAAAATATGATTCTTCCCATCATGGATGCACTACAAAAACATATTATACATTTAAAAACTCTCATCCATGAGAATAACTTCTCCATTGCAGATCATATGATAGAATTGTCAACAGAAGTCCAAATTACACTTCACACATGTAAGGTCCTGCAAAACAATTGGGATAATAGCTTGGCAATCATTCTCAAGGTACATTCAGAATTTTTATCTCATTTTGGTGTTACTATGTAAATAAAAAGAATAAATCTTTAGAATTAATATAAAAAAGGGAGAGAAAGATATATGTATGGAGAAATACTTATGTTATGGGGGAGAACATGCAATAAGTTGAAAAATCAATGGGGGAGTAAAATATGTAAAAAGAGATATGTTGTATATAGCAAGAAGATGTATATTATGCTGTATAAAAGAACCTTACCATGTATAGATATATCCCTTACAAACTAAATTTTGAAAAATCTCAAAAATAGTATACTCTACCAAGCTAGTATCACAAGGTAATCGATATAAGGTATTTAGGAAAAATTTTGAATTAAGTTTTGGCTTATCAGTGTTTTTGTCACTAATGCCAAAGGGGTATATTGTTGACATATCAGTCAAGTTTGTTATTAGTGACACACACTTATTTAGATTTTATATAGCTACCGAGCTCTTGGTACAACTATCAGTTCTTGCCAAGTATTTCAATAGCTATCTAGTCCTTTGGACAAATCTTAATGGTTACTGAGTGATCAGAGTTATAGTGAAGACTAGCAGTGTAAACCGTGCATCTAAGTTCATGCTGAGTTTACCAATGCAAGACAAGTTGTGCAGTGTTCATCAAGTTTGCAGTGCATGTGATGCAATTCTAGTGTTAACTAAGCCACTTAGTGTTAACCAAGATACTTAGTTTATATGATGAGTTTTATAGTATCTACCAAGTCACCGGTGCAGACTGAGTTCAAGACTACATAGAAGTGATTAGTATGGCCCAAGCTTCTATGTCTACCAAGTGCATGACAATGTCAAGCATTGACAGTGGATGTCAAGTATCAGAATCTCATCAAGTTGGTCTTCAAAACTCGAGTATCTTCATGTGGGCCAACTTTGTAATTTGAATAATTGGATTGGTATATATGTAATATCCAAAAGAGTAAGGAATGGGAATTGTAATGCAATATAAGATAATATAATCAAAGAAGAGTAGAAAGAGTGAATTAGAAAGGCTATAACAATATAAGGAGTAGCAAAGAGATATCTATCATAGCCAAGTGGTTAGCACATAAAGAAATCTCATTCAACAAACCAAGTTGTAGATTAGAGATCATCTACTAAAATTTCATCCTAATAGGTAGATTGGTCAAATCCTTTAATAAGGTAGACCTAAAAGTCTTTTGTAAATCTCTTTATTGAGTGCATACTTAATTTTATGTTTGTAAATCCTTTCACAAGGTGGACCTAGCATTCCTTAGTGCTCCTAACATGGTAGATCATCAAAAGTGATCAATATAAGCTTTAATAGGGTAACTTTATACTATAGTACTAAAGTTTGTGGGTATCATCCTCACCCCAATCTTACTTTCTATTTGGAAGGTTTTTGGGTCACCAAATCTTTGTGTCACTATGTTATGAATGCTTTCATGTTTTAAGTTTCTTATGTATAGATCAGATTATATGTAATGGATTAAATGTTAATTGGATTGTTGGATTAAGAGTTGAAATTGTTGAAGTTTTAGAAGTTACTGAGTCACCCCTCTCCTCTTAATAACTTAGCATAGTCTTGAATATCTCCAACAAGTATGGCTAAGAAAGTGAAATCTAGTTGGTGTTGAGTGAAGACAGTACAGTATGTGTTGAACACTAGTAAAAAACCTAGTGGATGTCAAGCAACCTAGTATTGGTCAAGCATCAGAACATAGTGTTTGTTGAGCAAATAGAGTGTTATTGTTGAGTGCCAATAAAATGTATTAGATCGGTGATTTAACAAATCTGAGTTGACAAAGTTGATTTCTTGAATTGCATAAAGCATGTGGAAGATTTCTATGATGAGCCAGTGGCATAGAATTGAAGATAAACCATTTTGTGGCTAATTCAAAGAGTATTCTAGATGAAGTTTCTAGAAGGGACTAAAATGGAAAAGTGGGTAGATTTATTGGAGCATACCTAACCCTAGAATGGATGATTGAGGTTAAGCAAAAAAAAGCTTAAATTCTCTATTTATAGAGATAGTAGGCCATAAGTAATAGTTGTCATGTGTGAGAATCTAAGGAAGACAAGAAGTCTAGGATGTTGCTTGATATGGTGGCCAAATAGAAGAGTCTACAATTGGCATGCAAAGCAAGGAAGCTTAAGAGGATGAATGCTTGAATGGTGAACAAGTTTTTAAAGACAAAGAGGATGAAAGCCAAGTAGAATGGAGGATTGAATGTGAGATCTATAATCTATAAGTGAGCTGTAATTGTTATCAGATGAAGTCATTTTATTGCTCTCTAACAATTGTATTAGTCTAGATAAATCCTTTGGATTAAGGTTGACGTAACAGTCATTAGTAAATCCTTTAATAAGGTGACATTCTAATGGAATGTTCTAAAGTCCTCTAACAAGGCTCACTCCTAATAGGGTGATTGAAATCCTTTAACTAGGTCACATTTAACATTGTGCATTGTAACCTTTAATAGGGTTGGCTACTCACAGAGCTCACTTTAGAAAGTAAAAAGGTGGTTTTTCCCAAATTGGGTTTCCATGTAAAATCCTTGTGTCAAAATGTGTGATTGATTTTATGGTTTTGCATGTTTATATTTCTACAAAGTTATTGTGGCATATGACAACATTATGCATATGTTTAATGTATTGAATCTTCAATGCATGCACAAGGATAAGTTGTAGTACTGAAAATTTGTATTTTTACATTTGGACCTTAGATAATTGATTCACCCCCCCTCCTCTCCCCTCTCTATTTTTCTAAAGTATTCAAACATATTTTCTATATATGAAATTCCCAGTGGTTACCAATAATGTGTTAAGTGAAAAGGGGTTCATTCTAATTGTTATAATTCTTTAGAATAACTGAGAGGGGGGGTGAATCAGTTATTCAAGGTCCAATGCCACTTTTTCTCTAAATCCTTAATATCACATAACTAAACTTATCATGAATGCAATTTTAATATTGAAACAATTATGGAAAGTAAACATACATCACACCATAACATTGAGAATTTGATAACCTAGAAACCCTCCAAGAATAAGATGGTAAAATTGGAGTGGGGATGATACCCACAAAATAACTGCGCAATTGATTTCAACCACTTCTGATGGTCTTCCCTGTTAAAGGCTACAACACATTGTTAAATGTGACCTTGTTAGAGGATTTCACCATACTGTTAGGAATGGGCCTGGTTAAAGGACTTTGGAACATTCACTTGGAATGTCACCTTGTTAAAGGATTTACAACATGGCTATTAAACCAACCTAAGTCCATAGGATTTATCTTAACTATTACAATTGCTAGAGAGTAACAACAATGGCTTTTGATCTGATACAACTTACAAGATATCTTGCAAATTATAGATCATACTTTGGTTCAATCCTTTTCTTGGCTTTAATCATTTTAGCTCTGACAGCTTGTCATCTCAAGCTTCATCTCCTTGAGTCTTCTTGCTCATCATACCAATGCAATCATATATGTGGTCATCTAGCAAAACAGAGTATCTGTGCTCTCTTTCTCCTTAGCACCTTCTTTAGCACTTCATGCTTTCATGCTTGACCACCACTACTTTGCTTCATGAACTTATGACTCCTAAAATAGAAATCTAAAATACCTTTCCCGCTCGATTCACCCTCTTCAACTTTAATGGATTAGGTAAGATACAATGTATCTATCCCATATTTTTCTCTTATCTAGAAACTTCATCTAGAATCCAATTGTATTTGTCAAAATTGGTTTACATAGTGTTCTATGCCACCAGCTCATCATTCTTATCTTCTATCTAATTCACAGAATTCTAGATAACTACCATGTCGGCTCAGATCTTGTGAATCTTCGATTTCCAAAATAATGCAGCAACTCGGCATTATTGATTTACTGATGCTCAACACCTAAAGAAATTTAGTGAAACTCAACTCTTGAAATTTACTCGGCACTTCAATATTGCTCAGCACTTGTATCTTTCTCGGCACTTGTATCTTCACTCGGCACACACTGAGTTGTACTATGCTTGGCTTTAAGATGAGAGTCTGTTCGGCACTAACTAACTTGTCTTGAAATTTGACATGTCTTGGTGTATCCATCCTCTGTGTCTTAGAGTATGTAATCAATACACTATTTCATCAATGGCTTAGTTGTTCCTTACACTTCATTACAACATCATAACTTCAACCTTTCTCTAGGTACTCTAGTTACATCTTATTGATTTCCACCTCCTTGTCAATCAACCAACTTATAGTATTTGGACCACTAAAGCAATTGTCATTCTTGCAAGTAGCAAGTTTGACATCAATGACAAAACAATGATTGAAAAGATTCTTTACCAGTTCCATTACTCTTCATGGCTTTTCAATCATTTCCAACATCTAATGTGGGAAAATTATATATATATATATATATATATATATATATATGAGATACTTAATTAGCATTTATTTTTATGTTGTGATTTAATTTTTTTGCAAATATTTTACACATAAAGTATATCTTATGTGTATGAGTAAAATAGTTAGTGTAAACATGTAAAATATGTCTTCATATAATTAAATAAATACAATATTTATTTAATCATTTTATTAAATTTCTTCTAAATGAATCTATATATTAGTTGATAATTATTCAATTAATTTTTTACGTTGTGTTCTATTATTGAAATAAATATTTGCATATATTTTTATTAATTCATTAGATTTTATCATCTCATGATAAAATAAATATCCACTTGTTTAATTATTCAAATCCCACTTTCCCTTTCTACTAGTAATTAAATAAACATTTTCATTTACTAAATAAATAGGGTTTCAAACAAAATGGACTTAACATTGGAGGAATTCTTTTTATGTGTGCTTTCTTTGAAGTATTATTGTCTAGGATGGGCAACCTCTTATGAACTCATAGTACTATACCTTGGTGAGAATTTTGCATACGCAATGAGTGTCAAATGTTATAGTCATTCTCATGATAGATGGCTCTTGTGAACCACTACTCATGAAACATGGGTCACTATGTTTGGCTCAAAAACTACACAGTTGAATCTTGATAGGAATATCACAATTTGATTTGTTGTAGAAAATACATACTATTTATCTATTTTATTTAATTTGCATCCTTGATTTCTATTCTCAACCAATCATTTGGACTCAGACATGAATCAACTTTAAATTTGAAGGCATTTGAAGATATTTACTTGTCTCTTCATTTCACCTTTTCCATATTCATGTCTATATTCAATGTTAATTTGATATGTTATAGAAATTCAATATTTTCTACCTACCATTCAATCTCATAACATCATTTTCATTAATCTCATAATCTCTTGCATTCGAGCATTATTTATCACATTATTCTTACATGTTGTCTAATCTTCATCATTCATTTTCCCACCTCTTAATATGTGCCCTTGATTTTCATGAGGGGATCCTAATGCTATTATGATCTTATAATGCATACTAGCCTACTCGTGATTTGGAGAACTCTTGAATCTTAGCTATATCATCCTACATCAACCAACTACACTCCATTCATTAAATAAATTCTTATTTGTGTGCTTCAATTTATAGGAGCAATCCTCCTTCCATACAAGATCCTAGACAATAGAATACCAATAGATTCAAGTGTTTGATAAGTGTACAATTAAGTAACATAGATCATTTCTACAAATGTAATAATATGAACATGAAATTGATATGTTTCAAATGCAAATTTGGATCTCATATAAGGATGAGAGAATGAGACACGTCTTTTGAATAGACATGTCTCCAAAGTTTAAACATCATTAGTTAGTATAAAATAATATATAACTAACCATATGTACAATATTATATATATAATATAATATAATATAATATAATATATGTAATATATATTATATATTATATATTATATATAATCATATATAAATAAATATTTATATTATTATTAATGAAACTTGTGATCATATGAATCTGAGTATAACTACAAACTTAGCACTCTCTCTTAGTTAAGAATGATAGATATTGAACATATTATGTTCTTGAGTATATGAAGAGATATCATCTCAGAAAGATATTCCTAGAATGAAATATTTAAGGATATCAACATAACTCCATCAACACACACATATATTATATAAGGAATTTTCTACAATTCATAATGAGAATAAATTTCTCAAAACTTTTCCTTTTAGCGAGGGAAATTAAGCAATTATTATAACTCTAATATAATTTTGAATATCACCTTAAGTGTGGTCTATAAAAGATTTAAGTTATGGTATCTGACAACATTCAGCCTAAAGAACCATAATAGCTTTCATGATGTCCTACAAAACCCAACCTAATAGCAATACACCAATAATTCTCATGTTGTCTAGCAAGATTCGGCCTAATAACCATGATGGATATCAATGTGTCTGACAAAATATAGCCTAATAAAAATGACACCAATAATTTTCATAATTTCTAGCAGAATCCAACCTATAACAATGACATCAATAATTTTTCATGATGTCTAGAAAAATTTGGCCTATAATCATGATGGATATCAATGTGTTTGATAGAATTTGGCCTATAGCAATGACACCAATAATTTTCATGATGTCTAGCAAAATCTGGCCTATAATCATGATGGATATCAATGTGTCCAACAAAATCTGGCCTAATAACAATGACACCTATCATTTTCATGATGTCTAGAAAAATCTAGCCTATAATCATGATGGATATCAATGTGTCCAATAGAATCTGGCCTATAATAATGACACCAATAATTTTCATGATGTTTGAAAAAATTTGGCCTATAATCATGAGGGATATCAATGTATCCAGTAGAATCTAACATATAACAACAACACCAATAATTTTCATGATGTCTAGAAAAATTTGACCTATAATCATGATGGATACCAATGTGTTCAAAAGAATTCGGCCTATAACAATGACACCAATAAACTTCAATACTTTTTGGTATTAAAAGGTTGGTCGTCTATTGATAAGATCATCACCTTACAATACTTATCTTATGTTCATTATCATAACTTCTGGCACACTAGGACAACAACTTAATGTAGTTTGTTATGATAACAAGTCCAGTTATTGACAAGATAGTCACCTTTCAATAACTCCCCTCTAAATATATACATCAATGAAAGACTATCATCTTTCATGACATAATTAAAATAACATCATGTAGTAACTCACATGATATCCACCATGAACCAAGTTAGAGGGTGGGCCCACCATAGCTGCTACTAAAGGGTGGAGCAAGGGTTTTCACCTCAGACTTCTCTCTCATAGAGGAGAGTGTATTACAAAGAATTTCTCTTAGAACTTCTCCTCATAGAGAAGATATCATCTAAAAAGGATTACATATCAAAATTTCTCCCTTTGAACATCAATCCTAGGAAGTCAGGTTCCCTAGTTAATTCCTTAGAAACACTCTTCTCCCAAGGATGCTTATCAAAATCTCTTTGAATTTGATATCAATTTTCTAACTTTCTAGTGATAAGTCATCACTTACTCATGATATACATAGGAGTAGGCCCATCAACATCATGCAGTCACCCATATGTATTTCTAGACTCCCTTTGAGTATCAATCATCTAAGCTCCTATATTTCCTTCAAAGAAGTATCATACTCCCTCTTAATGTAGAAGAATCTCATAATCTCAATCATGAAGGATGAGAACCTAATTTTATCCATCTTGATCATTAGGGTCTTTGGAGCTACTATCACTAGGTTGAGTCTACACAATATTGGGTAACATATGTAAAGCACCAATCTTCTTTTTTTGTAAGAATATCCTCAAACATAAAAGAAAATATCAATTCAAATAACCCTTATAGTATGTATATAAAATAAAAATAATAGAGGGACTACAAAGAGTAGATAAATATAAAAAATAAGAATACTTATCTACACATGAAGATTCAAAAATTGTCTTTTAGATTATTTGAGAATGGAACATCTCCCCTCTAAATGAGGTTGAAGTGAGAATGGAAAATTGAATATTATTCCCCCCATGATGTAAAATTTTAACTCATTCTTATATTGTTGAACAATTTTTCATCATATTCAAGTATGACACATTTCTTATTTTTTTTGTCAATACTAGTAGATCACTGCAAACTCTATTCATAGTTTTCTTGCTAATAAAATATGATTAATCTTTTAATCATGCTTTTCCTTGAATGATGACATATGGTGAACTAAATATTCATTATCACCAAAGATTTCTTTAAATGTAGATATCTATGTACACAAAATTAGTCACCAAGACTACCTAGATTTCCACACAACTTACAAGAATGACTTAGATTGTCTTTTGATTAATTTAACTTTGCATGATAAAAATTTGTATCTTTGAATAATTTACTTCACATCTTCCACTTTTATATATTTCTCGTTGTGTAAAGAGAGGACTTCATCTAAAAAATTCATTCTCCTAAAGAATGCATCCTTCCATTATGGAAAAATTCTTATATGTCTCTCGCTCTACATTGTTGGTCTTGCCATATATAACAAACAATAGTCTTCATAATTACAAATTACTCCATGAATATTAATCACAGCTTTTAATATGGTCTGAGTTTCTCATAGCCAACATGATAGTTTGTGCATCATTGTTGCGTAAGCTAATATATTATTGTGGTCTTCTAGATAAAATAATAACTACCTTGGGAATTTTTCTCCTTCTCCATTATATTGTCTCTTTTACCGATAGTATTTTAAATTGTTGACATTAATGGTCTGAGATTGGTTAAGTTTATTATGCTTGAATTAGCAAAACATTATCCAATTGGATCTCATAATTCCTATCTCAATTGTGTCAATTTCATTATGAAGTCACCAAGGTTTATAACATAGATACATGCCACTACAGCTTCTTATCCACTACCCAAAGCCTTTGTAACAAGTGAAAAATCTTCAATGAGTAGTCTTAGTTTCTCATAGGAAGCATTCATATTATATACTTACACGAAAGGAATATATCTAGGTCTCATGACTTTCAAGTAATACCAACTCATTGCTCAAGAATGAATAACCATACAATTGAATAATGATGTGTTCATTGTTTCAAAGTTAACAACAACTTGTATTTATATGAAAGTTTTTAACCCTTCTCACTGGTCCATTCTATGTGTACATCTGTAAACATTGTACATAATAAAACATTGCTTTCTTGGAACATTTTCAGCAGTTCTTGTACCTATTTTAGGACAAGAACAAGAACATATTGACCAAGAATTTGATTCTATCAGTCTATGAGCAATGAGGAAGTCAAATCTGACATAATGGGTGGAAGTACATTCACTTGATTTCCCCAACATGTCATATCAGTAAGAATCATACCATGTTTTTAGGGAATCGTCATCGATGGATGCATGAAAAAATATTTCTTATTATTATTCACAACTTAACTTGAGTCTTTGTGAGTCAATCTCAAAACTCAATTTGAATCTTGGATTAGAATGGAATGTTCATATTGATAGAGCAAATATTTCCATCTGCAAGCATTTTCCTTATTTTCTTTGCTGTGTTTAATGGATTGTAATATGATAAAGAGATGTCACTATTATGATAGTGTTCTTACATCAATATAGACTTCAATAGAATCAAGCCTTCAATAATAATTTTATCAAGCCTTCAATAATCATTTTATTAATCCCTTCATTCTATTCATCACGTGCACTGCAACTAATACTAGTCAAGTTGTTTAGAATCATCATAGAATGATTTTTCAATTCCTTTTGGTGTATCGGGTACCACATGTACTATTTTTGGAGGGTCTCTTTAACTCAGCATCTGATTAACCTTTTTTTTGGCTGATGTTTGGATGACTCAAGTATGCCCTCAGTCACTCATGGCCAATTCTTGTGAGTGATCCCCTCAAATGTATATGATCATTCCCTTTTACTTAGTAAGTTGTTGCATGAGGTGTCTCCCTCTTCTCTCCATGTATTGGTGTAGAATGTCCATGTTAGTTTGTGGATAGTTTATAAATATAAATAAAATCTCCTACTATCCTCAATGATGCAGCATGTGAGATGTTTGGAGTGTGTTATCTCACAAATTGATGATTAACCCAAGCCCTTTTTAAGGTATTTTCTTCTAAAACTACTGATTGAAATGATTGGTTAATTACTTTGTCTTGTACACCCATTGCATTGATAGGATGACATGCATTCTCTTTTCACTCTTGTTTTCTTCATTGTTGATTCTTCCAATTGTTTGAAAATGTTACTTGTGAAGTCATTCCACATACACGTAATAGGACTCACACCTGTAGAACCAGAATCAGTATGCAAAGAACATTAACAAATAAAGTGAACATTCACAAACCAAAAACTAAATTCACATATATGCTTAGACAAAGGAATAAAACAAGAAGTGCAAACCTCACAAGAAAAAGCACTCCATGCTTTCTTGATTCTGTAGATGTGTCCTTTTGCTGTGGATGTATGCTCAAGATGCTCAAAAGCTGCTTCAATGGAGATGGGTAATGGCAAATTGGTAGCTTTGTGAGCTCTCAATTTGGCATTATAAGGGTATGGTTGATGGCTTTGGTTCTCAAAATAGCATGGTAACTTTAGCTCAAAGATTGTTGATGAAATGGCTTGGGATGGGATTCAATTTATAGGCTAAGGGGTAGAGGGATGGAGGGCTTAGATGCAAGGATGGATGAAGGATTAAGGAGGGCTAGGATGCACTCAAAGGAGAGCACATGGATTGTGCTTGTTTAGCACCAATGGGAAGGTGACACTTGTCACAAGGAGGATGAGTGTGAGAGGGTAGGGTAAAGGGTTGGTTAAAGGCATGATGAGTGGGGTTGAGTATGTAAGAGGGATGTAAGAGGAATGAGTGTGGAAGAGGGAAGAGTTTGTAAGATGGATGTAAGAGTCATGAGTGGGCTTGTAAGAGTCTTTTATGTTTTGTAAGAGCACTCATGACTTAGTGGTTGGGTTTTTTGAGGGGAGACTTTGGTTTGGATTAAGAAAGTCTTAAACTTGTTTAAGGAATGTGACAACATTAGGGGGTGGATTAGGCTTGGGTTTAGGATTAGATTAGGAATGTTAGAGATGTGAAAGTGGATGGCATTAATGAGGGTGGGTGAGTTAGTGGCTAAGCTTGGTTAGTATGGGTGGATGGGGTGGATTAGGCTAAATGGAGGATTAGAGATAGGTTAGGGGTTTTTGAATTTGAGGATTTTATTTATCAAATAGATTTATTTAATAAATGGGGATTTTTGGAATTAGATAGGAGAAAAGGATTTAATTGATAAATAATAGATTATTTGATTTATCAATTAGGACTATAGATGATTAATTAAATTAATCAACTAGGGGATGACAAAGGATTAATTAAATAGAAATTTAATTAATAATGCCTTTTTAGATAACTAAATAGGATTACTAAAATAGTGTAATCAAATTTAGGTGTCTACATTTTGCCCCTCTTTGACATAGTGTTAAGACAACACTATTTCAAAGAAGTTTGAATGAAGATAACATGAGGAAGATGTTTTAGCAACAAGGTTGCCCCAGTCTCAAATAAGAAGAGGAGAGACTAGACTTAGATGATGCCCCCTCAAGAAGGCGACGGGGAGAGAAATGAGGCTCGATGACTTCTTGAAAAGTACAAGAAATTGAGACGAGCTAAGAGGCAGGTTGGCGAAGAGAAGGGGCTGAATTAGCTCAAACTCTCACTACGGGAAAATGATAAAGGGAAATCAGAGGCACAATAGTAAAGCAAGCTTAAGACTTTCCAGGATTGGGGGGGCGGGGGGAGGAGGAGCGGAGCGCTATTAAAGGAATCCATGGTAGGGAGATGGATGATAGAATGATAAAGCTAATGCAACAAGATTTCAAAGAGTCAGATTGGCAGAAGATGGGTTTCGGGAATCCCTAGGACTAGGATTGTGGATCTCGAAAGATGAGGCTTGGTGGATTGATTTGATTGGTGGATCCCTAAGACTAGGATTGTGGATCCCTAAAGCTAAGCGTGAGGAGTGATTCAAAGAGATATTGATGCATAAGCTGGGGTAGGAGCGACAGATGTAGGATATGGATGGGGATAATGGAGATGAAGGGAATCCATTGAAGCTTTTTGAGCGGGGGGATACTTCAAAGAGAAGTACCACCATGTAGTTGAGCACTAGATTTGCTATAAGACTGTTGGTTAATTGCCAAGGTTACCAAGAACATCAAGGCCTTTTCACCAACCATCTAGAGGACTGACGAACTGACTCGAAACAAACACGCAAGGATTGCCCCAGTATTACACATCAATCCCAGAGGAAGCAGTGTGGAAATGACACTAGGTAACCCACAAGCAGAAAAAGAAAACAAGCAAAAGACCTAATCAAGACCTTACGCTCTAATTGCCCCATTCGCAGCATACCATGATATGGAAGATCGTGGCAACCTTGAGGAGGGAACAAGGAGATTTCTTGGAAAAGATATTTCAAGACCCAAAAGGGAAGATCCCAAACCAAAAGAAAGCAAAAATCCAAAAGAGAACTATTTTCCAATGAGATGGGTAGGACGAGGTACTAACGGACCAAGATTAGACATGAGGAAAGCTATATCCTGCAAGGACCTATCGAAGAGCACCTAAGCTGATGGATCGGGATGAGTAATGCATCTAGCAAGCTGAACTAAGAAGGATAACACTTTGGTGACATGAGATCTAGCTAAAGGATGCATTGGAATAGCTAACCAAGGTGTGCGATGTGTGCAAGATGTTGATCAAGGACAAACTGACACGAACGCTGGATAGATACAATGATACTAAGCTAAAGAGGATATACAAGCTGACAGACCAAGATATGTTACAAATGTACAAGTTTGTTCATGCTTTGTTTTTTTTTGTGAGATGGAAATGTTTGTGAAGGATGGGATGTCTATAATAGTTGATAGGTGGATAGGTAGATGGTTTGTGAAAAGCTTAAGGAAAATGGGATTCTGTGTGTGCATGTGATAGGCTACAGGCTAGGATACAAGATTATTTACAAGCTGGAATATGGTACAAGCTTTGGACAAGATTAGAATATATACAAGGTATGGTACACAATTTACAAGGTATAATACAAGCTTTGGTACAAGATTTACAAGTTGTACAGGAGGTATTGACAAGCTCCATCAGATTTTGGATATTTGATTGGAACACCAAGGGAACAAGCAGGTGTTTTATGGGATGGTGGGTGGATGGATGAGGGATAGGATAGTGATAGATAATGGATTAGTCTTTAGCACACAAGGCGCCTAAATTACCAAGTTTTCACCAAGGTACCTATCCAAGGCGCTTGAATTGCCAAGTTTTCACCATTGGACGCTTATTTCTCTTTACTATTTTTTTGTATTTTTCAAAAGCTGGGTATACCAAGGATCTTCAAGCATAGAACTTCTTGAGATGAATGATGTTAGTGGGATCATTCAAGAGTTCTCCTTCTGGTGTAGATAATTGATAGGCTCCGAAGCCAAAGGAGGCAGTAACCACATAGGGACCAAGCCATGTAGGTTCAAACTTGCCTTTCTTTTCTCGATCTGCTTGGACTTTCATATTTTCTTTGAGGACCATGTCACCTGGCTGAAAGTGTCATGGGAGCACCTTCTTGTTGAAATTCCTTTTGAGACAAGTTTGATAGACTGTGAGATGGTCATAGGCTTGTTGTCTCTTCTCGTCTAAGAGATCTAGCTGGGTGAGTCGAGCTACTCTGTATTCTTCATCTGAGATTTGCCCTCACAAAGATATGCATAGTGAGGGAAGTTCAACTTCTATAGGTAATACCGCTTCGGCACCATAGACTAGGGAGTATGGAGTTGTGCCTGTGGATGTACAGAAGGAATTTTGATAGGCCCATAGAGCTGGATTTATTTGAAGGTGCCAATCACGGCCGGAATCATTGACAACTTTCTTTAGGATTTTGAGGAGGGTTTTATTAGTTGCCTCTGCCTGGCTGTTACCTTGTGGGAAATATGGGCTAGAAAAGTGGTGATGGATGTGGAGGGAAGTGCATAATTCTTCCATGTTGATATTTTCAAAGTTACCTCCGTGGTCAGTGAAGATGGTGGATGGGATGCCAAAGCGGCAAACAGTGTGGTACAAGATGAACTTAAAGACTTGAACTCCTGTAGCTGAGACTAGGGGGACTGCTTCCACCCACTTAGTGAAATAGTCTGTAGCTGTTATTATCCATTTATGTCCATCAGATGAGAGAGGTGTGATAGTTCCAACTAGATCAAGGCCCCAACAAGCAAAAGGCCAAGGTGGTGCAATAGGCTGTAGATCCTGTGCTAGAGCGTGCACAAGATTTGCATGCTGTTGACATGGGAGACACTTTCTGACAAAGTCACAAGAGTCTTCTTCAATGGTAGGCCAATAGTAGCCTACTCTAAGGATTTTTCGTGCTAGGAAAATACCACTCGTGTGGGCACCGCAAAGTCCAGAATGTACTTCTTTTAATGCCATCGCGGCCTCATTTTCATCTAAACATCGAGAGAGAGTATCGTGATAACCCTGACGATATAGGGTATTGGCTATGATAACATAGCGGGATGATTTTCAGATGAGGTTTTGGCATTGGGTGTGTGTGAGGTGAGGGGATATGATACCATTGTTAAGGTAAGCATGAATTTCATGGTACCAAGGGGATTGGGGACCAATCAAGATACAAACACGGTTTGAATCCTCATTCGCATAAGCGGGTGTGAGGAGCTGCTCAACTAAAATTTCATACTGCGTAGCATCTTGGGGAATTTCCAAGAGCGAGCCGATAGTGGCCATGGCATCTGTTTACTTATTCTGCATTCGAGGTACTTGTGTAAACTGAAGCTTTGTAAAATGTTGGGTCAGCTGATCAACTAGCTCTTTGTAGGGTAATAGCTTTTCATCTTTGGTTTGATGATGAGCTGGGAATCGCCAAAGATTTCTAACTCAGTGATATTCCATTTTGCGGCTATCCTTAATCCTGCTACAAGAGCTTCATATTCTGCTATATTGTTGGTGCTAGGGAATTGTAGCTTGAAGGCTTTTGGAATGTAATCTCCTTGAGGTGTAACTAATAATATTCCTACCCCTGATCCATGAGAGGTGTATGAGCCATCAAAATAAAGCTTCCATGGGGGTTGTTCTTCAATTAGGCAGATATGCTCATCTGGAAATTCTGTGAGCAAAGGATATGCATCTACTAGAGGTGCATCAGCTAGGTGATCTGTTATAGCTTGCCCTTTGATTGCCTTTCTATCCACATACTGGATGTCAAACTCACTTAGTAGCATAACCCATTTGGCCTAAAGGCCTATAAGTGCTGTTTTGGAGAGCATATACTTGAGAGGGTCAATCTTGGAGACTAGTTGGATGGTATGACTTAGCATGTAGTGGCGAAGCTTTTGAGTTGAGAAAATAACTGCCAAACAAGCTTTTTCCATAGGAGTGTAATTGAGTTCATAACCAACTAGGGTTCTACTGATATAGTAGATGGCTCTCTCTCTGCTATAATCATCATGTTGTGCTAGAAGTGCCCCTAGAGCAGTAGGTGTTGCTGATATATACAAGATCAAGGGATGACCAAGAACTGGTGGAACCAAGATAGGGGGATTGGTGAGATACTGCTTGAGTTGATTGAAGCTGTGCTGACATAAAAAATCCCACTTGAAGTTCTCATTCTTCTTTAGCAAGTGTGAAAATGGTGTACACTTATCTGCAAGTTGGGAGATGAAGCGCCAAACAGATTGAAGTTTTCCCTGAAGAGAGCGAAGCTGTCGCAGTGTCTGGGGAGGAGGCATGTTTAAGATAGCCTTGACCTTTTTGGGGTCGATCTCTATACCTCGTTTAGAAACTATGAAGCCTAGAAGCTTGCCAGATGTGACCCCAAAGACACACTTCTTGGGATTTAGCATGAGATGATATTGGGCCAACCTACCAAAGACTTTCTCTAGGTCAGCAAGATGATCCATGAAGGTGTGAGATTTGACTAGGATACTATCCACATAATCCTCCAAAATGCTATGGATAAGATCATGGAAAATGGCTGTCATAGCTCTTTGATAGGTAGCCCCAGCATTCTTTAGGCCAAAAGGCATCATGGTGTAGCAAAAGGTTCCCCAAGGGGTAGTGAATGTTGTCTTATGCTGGTCCTCTTCTGCAATCTTGATCTGATTATACCCAAAAAATCCATCCATAAGGGACAGAATTTCATGTCTAGCTATAAGATCTACAATCATATCTATGTTGGGCAAGGGAAAATCATCCTTTGGACAAGCTTTGTTAAGATCTCTAAAATCAGTGCAGATCCTGATGTCACTGGAAGGCTTAGTGACAAGGACCATGTTGGAGATCCATTCTGAGTAGTCGATAGGTTGGATAACCTTAGTAGCTAACATTCTTTCTAGTTCAGCTTTGACTAGTAATGCCACCTTGGGGTGCATTTTTCTAAGCTTTTGTCTGACGGGCTTGATCTTTGGATCGACTGCAAGATGATGAACTACAAGCTTTGGATCAAGTCCTGGCATGTCCTGATATGACCATGCAAATTGGCCAATGTTCTCTTGTAAAACCTCAAAGAGGAGGTTAGCTTGGTCTTGTGATAGGGATGCAACAATGTGAACAATTCTAGGGATCTCTGAAGAACCAATGTTGACTTCTCTAATATCCTCTATTAGAATAGAATACACCTCTGGTCGATTATCTTGAGGAGGCAATACTAAGTCTTCATGTTCTGCTTGTGGCTCTGGATTTTCTTGCTAAGGGGTTCTCTTCGCTGCCTTAGCTAGTCCTAGATTTACCTTAGTTCCAGTTTTGGGTGTATCGAAACTAGGTTGGGGATTTTCTCCAAAATACCCCTTGGGATCTAGCTTGTAGATGTAGGCAGAATCTGGCTTTGTCTTCTTATGAGGAGTTTTGGCTCCCATGAATCTTAGAAGCACTTCCTCTGATGCAAACTCATCAATATGTATGACACTTGGTTGGTCCCAATCTATGAGTTGTGGATGAGCAAGTGGTAGGTCAATGAGATGGATGGATAGTTCTTGGAGAACAAAGTCTCCTAGGAAGATTTGGTCTGGGATATCGTCGTAGGCTCTCTTTTCAACTTCCTCAAGAATGTCTTCGATTTCGACAAGGTCGCGGTGGATGTTCGAAAAAGCGTGACCGTTCTCATTGGTGCCCCCAGTTGTGGGTATGCCAAAGCCAAGACCTGACTTTATTTCCCAATTATGTGCTTCGATGGGACATTGCATGCCCCTTTCTTTTGGTCCTAGTCCACCTCCTTGATAGTTCCATTTTTTAGTGATGAGCTTATGTTGTTGGGGATACTTCTGGCTGAAGTGATCAAGGCATGCTTGATTTCTTGAAGGTGCATCCTTATGTAGCCAATTGTTGATATCTGGAGTGAGCCCCTCATGAAGAGGGGTTTTTGAGGACACAAAGGTGGTTGGGCCAAACTATTTGTATCAAGGAGGTGGAATATCCTTAGCTTTTTGATATTTTGGCTGTCCATGGGTATGTGGATCAAGTGGGATTGTTCCGACAGCAAATGCATCTGATAGACTATATTCTCCACAACCTTTGTTGTTGATCTTTACAATAGATAGGGTGGAGGCAAGGATGGTTTCTGCGTCATTACAAGTGTGGGATGAGCTGGCAATGGTTGTGCCGATGTCTATTCTAGGGCAATGGTTTGTATATGAAGCTTCAACCGCATTGCAGTAAGCAAAGGGTTCTGGATCGACATGGATGGTTACCTCAGTGCCCTGATGTGGAAATTTGATGCACTGATGGTAGGTGGATGGAACGGCCTTCATAGCATGAATCCATGGGCGACCGAGGAGGATGTTAAATGGTAGGTTTAGATCAAAAACATGGAAAACTGTCTCTTGGATGACCGGCCCAACCTTGATTGGTAACAAAATAGTCCCTTCTGTGGTCCTTTCCAAGTTTTCATAAGCTTTGATGGTGATAACCTCACTGATCATATCTACCTCAGTATACCCAGCTTGTTTTATAAATTTTAGGGTGCAAATGTTCAAGGCTGATCCATTATCTATCATTACTCTTTTTATGGCAAAATTGGATACCATGATGGCTATGCGAAGTGGAAGGGTCTGATCTGGCTCAACCGCGAGTATGTCGGTGGGTTTGAAAGATAGGGCACATGAGGATGAAAGGTGTCCAACAAGATTACAAAAATCAGTAGCATTGATATCAGAAGGGACACAGGATTCTATGAGAGCACTGTTAAGGATGTCTTTGTACACAAGACTAGTGCGGAGAAGGTCTAAAATGGATATTTGGGCTGACATGTTCCCAAGGTGTTCCAAGATATTGTACCGGCTTTTTGATGGAGCTGATGGTGTAGATGAAACTGGTGGGCCTGCGATGTTAAATTGCGCTCTTCGAGTGGTGACCGCACACTCATTGTCTGGTCCTCGGATATTGATAACATTGAAGGAAGGCTCTTTCTCAGATATACAACCTATAAGGCTACCATAGTCTATATAGGATGAAGTGTGGTCATTGTTCTTCCCATGCTGTTGGTTTGGCTGGCAGTTTTTGGTGTTGTTTTGGATAGGTGCTTTTCCAGGATTTTGGTTGTTGTGTGGAGGAAAAGCATTTTGATAAATCTGTAAGCCTGCATTGGGAGAGGTTTGGGCACCAATAGTGATTTCCTTCCGATCAATGAGGTCTTGCACATAGTCTTTCAGTTTCATGCATCTGAGGGTGGTGTGACCGCTTACCCTATGGAACTTGCAATACTCTTTGTCCTTGTACCATGCAGCTTTGGATTGGCTTGGATCAATTTGCTGGGTAGGAGGAAATTTGATGAGGTTTTCTTTAGCCAATTTCTCAAAAATAACATCCAATGGCTCACCAAGGGGTGTATAGTTTCTAGGTGCAGGTTGGAATCTGGGCTTTTGCCCTGCAGCTACATTGATGGCATTAGCTTGATTGTTAGACCCTTGAAAGTTGGGTCTTGTATTGTGGTTTTGATAGCTTTGGTTATTTCGTTGTTGGTAATTGATAGCTTGTTGGTTGTTTGTTTGATATGGTGGATTAGACTGGTTTTGAGAAGGACCAACGATATTCACATGTCTGGTGTCAGTAACCCCATCTATTGCATCATGCTTGTTTTTGTTCCAATACCTAGACTTGTCATTGGAATGTGATTGATTTTGGTTGGCCTCTTTGTAAATATTTACCACACCATCTTTGATGAGTCCTTGCTCAAGGATCATTCCTTTCTCTTTGATATCCTTATAGGTCTATAAACAGTTCATGGTCATGTGGTGAGCCAAGCTGGGATGTGCATTATCAATAAACATTTTCACCACATGGCGTTCTGGCAAGGTGCAGGATATGCGGGTGGTAAGGGTTTGCCATCTTTGCAAGTATTCGGCAAGGCTTTCTCCACCTTTTTGCTTGGTGTGGACAAGATCAACTATTGATAGCTCTGTTTCAACAAGATGGGCATATTGGGCTACAAATGCCTTAGATAATTCAGCAAAGTTTTTAATTTTTCCATAGGGGATTCTATAAAACTATTCAAGAGCTGGTCCAGCCAAGCTTTTGGGAAAAGGGCGCAAGAGGAAGACATCATTGTATGCCACGTCCTGGCAATGCATGTAAATTCTTTGATATGTGTGACAGGGTCTCCTTTTCCTCTAAATTTGTCAAATTTAGGTACCTCAAAGTGTTCGGGAAATGGTGTCGTGGTAATGGCCCTGTCAAATGGGTAAGGACACACATTCTCAAACTTGAATGTCTTTGGATCATTCCCTTCCTGGATGGCTTTTAGAGTTGTCTTCATTTGCTCCCACTCTGAATTGATAGGTGATGGTTGGGGTGCCCCCAATGTAGGAGTGCCTTGAGGTAGGTATGCATGGTGGATGATGGGTTGTTGAGGGGGAGGCGGTGCATATTGCTGCATGTGCTGCGAGGCTTGCTGTTGATATGGGATTTGAGGTTGGGATTGAGGAACATAAGCTGGTTGTGGGATAAATGGATTGCTTTGTGGAGGTAAGGTATAAGATGGTTGTGACGCTTGGGGAAAGGATCGGAGGGCTTGTGGGGTTTGACCAATATATGTGGGTTGTGCCCCCATTTGGGATGGTATCTGCAAATAATTGGTGGTTGGCTGGGGTGGTGGATTACCTCCTAGAAGTGGCATTGAAAAGTAGTTGGTAACTAGAGGTAATGGATTAGTTGGTGGTGGAGGTGGTGGGAATTGAAAGCTTGGGAATGGAACTGATGGGGTTTGATAGCTTTGTGGCTGGATTTGGAAGCTTGGTAGAGTGGTGGTGGGAGCTGGGGTCACTTGGGAGCTTGGTAGAAGATTGGCAGTAGCTTGTGGGTTTTGATAGCTTTGTGGAGTGAAGGTAGTAGCTTGTGGATTTGTGGCTGGTGGTATTGAGCTCCCAAGACTTAATGAAAATGATGGGATTGTACTTTGGGCTGTGGAAAACAAGCTAGGAGCGATGAAAGGTTGATTACTTGGCCCCATGGGTGGCAGCCCTGTTGTATATTGCTGAGGTTGGCCAAAGATGCTAGCACTGATTTGGGAGATGGGTGGATTTGGAAGGCTGGGTTGGGGAGCAGCAGCAATAGTGAAGGGGGTAAACAGTGAGGTGTTTTGAGTAAAGGGGGTTTGGAGTGGAGAGGTATGAACCAAGGATGGAGTGGTGGTGGCTAGGTTGGCTTGCGGCATGGAGATTTCAACTTGGGTGGATGATGGTATGTTTGGGTCTATTGGGTCATATGGATTGGCTGGAGGCTCTTTTTTTGGAATATATTGAGGATAATTTGGATCATAAGAGCCTATGGGTGGTGGCAGCTGCCCAAACAATGGGTGAGATGGATCTGATAATGGAGGGGGTCTTCCAAAGTCAAAGGTTCCTACATTGTCCCTTCAAAAATTAGCCATGATTTTCTCTTTTTTTTTGTCTATAATGGCGTTTACCAATACTCCATTTCCTGGTTGGTTCATGAAAGCTTCAATATCAGTAGGTGATGGCATAGCTTTCTCTGGGCTGAAGGATGGCTGAGTGCTCAAGGGGGGTGAGGCTGTTCGATCCAAATGATAGGGCTCCATTTTTTCTTTCTTCTTAGCTAAGCGAGTGACAGGTGGCATGAAAAATGCTCCTAGGGATGAGATGCAATAATGCTGATGGATGCAAAAGGGGGAAGGCTTTTCTATGCAAATGATTTCCTAGGTTGAGGCAAAGCTATATGACAAAACCTAAGGAGGATCAGGTTGGGGATTCTAACTTCAAAGTTATGTTGTCAAAGCACAAAAGGTCTGCTTTCCTATGTGCAAGCTTGGTGGTGATTGTGTCAACTTAAGGATAGACTGATGATCCTTTAGGAAGAACACAAGATTGACCACTTGCGAATCCCAACCTTTAGCTCAAGGTGATGAGGGATAACAAGTGACAAAGCTAGATTACCCTAGACAAAGCTCTGTCAAAGGGATAACCTTGGTGAGATTGGTGGATTTGGAAGATTTTAGCAATGGCAAACTTTTAGCAAGGTGACAATAATTTTGAAAGCTTAGATGTGCAGATTTTCGATTACTAGCTAGATGGTATGATTCTAAATGAGATGGATGAGCTAATAATGCTTAAGGGGATAAGCTAAGATGGCTGGCTTTTCTACAAAGATGACTCTAGAGTGAAGCTTATCCAAGAAGATGTGGAGAAACAAGGGTGTCTAATCATAGAAATCATGCCTAGTTGGTAAGGCATAAGCAGGATTAACTCCTAGATGTTGGCTAAATTTGATGGTGCGCTCTAACAAGGCCTCTTGAAGTGCTTCGTCGGTAGCTTTGTCCTCTGCTTTGTGGAGTTTGGAAATTCGTGGGCTTGGTGTTATTTCTTTTCTCTTGGCTGAAATTTCTTGGTATGCTAGAGATGGCTTGAGTTTGACCTTGTGAAACTTCTGTTTGGGTTTGGGTTGTTCCGACATAAATTCCTGAATTTGCTTGGCTTTGGGAAAAATCTCAATTTTTTTGCTTCAACTTGTTCAACTTCCAAAATAGGCAGTGACTACGCTAAGTGTGCCCTAAGCTAGGATTGACCAAGTTTGGAAAACATTCATTCAACAAGTAAAATAAAAACAAGCAATAGATAGGAACACCTAGATAGAAGTTTGTGGTTCTCAGAATGTGATACTTGCACCAAGGAGTGTGTATGTTCTACAAATGTTTTGATCAGTCACTCCAAACACATTAACATCCTAGATGGTTTTCTGCAAGGCTGACAATTGGTTTAGCTAGGGAGTCCTCAATATACGCAAGGTATGTGAGGCCCAAATCTGTAGATGAGACCAAAAGGATGTCACATAGCTGAGAGGAGTGGTAACCCAATTCTCCTCTTTCACTTCTCAAGGGTATAAAGTTCCTTGAGGCTTAGCCCGAATGACAAAATCTTGATCCCAAGAGAGGTGTCTTTCGATTCACCTCCCGATTCTTATACTCTGTCAGAGCGCTGGAGTTGAGGTCATCCAAGGGGTGATGAAATCCCCAAGCAGGCCTCCTAAAAAGAAACAAGGTTTTGGATCCTAATCTTATGCACCCAAGTTGGCCTCGAAATACGACAAGGGGAGAGAAGACTCGGATGACCTTGGGCTAAAAAACACGCTTGTTCTTTTACCAACTGACTCTTATGTGTGCTAATCTAGACTTTGCAAGCACTCATGTTTAAGAGACAATGTTCAATTCCAACTTGAAGCGCCAAAAAAAGTAAATCGATCGAAGAATGCAAAAAATAAGAAGAGTTAGGGTCAACAAAAGCAAACTCGTGCGCCCAGAGGCCCTCCACGTCAAGTATCGATTAATTTTCTTTAAGGCATTCAAGATTGAGTGTGAGTTTGTTTTAAGCCCAAAACAAAAGTGTGTGAGATTTGATTTCAAGCGCGCGCCCGGAGGCTCTCCACATCAGTTGTTGTTCAATTTTAGTGCCCAAACTTGAAGTGTGATCGATTTTATCTAGAGTTTTGGCCATTTAAGAATTTTGATAAAGTTAAAGCAAACATTCAAAGACCAAGTGAGTGAGTTAGATTGTGGAACATTTAACACCTTTTTCAAGTAGACCCATCCCCATAAATGGCGCTGAGATTGCAACCAATGGTTAATATTTGATGGGTGATTAGAAAAGAGGTGAGTCCAAGGAACTACTCAAATTGATTTTTGTAAATTTGTATTTTAACTTAACAAAGTTTCTTAAATGTCCAAAAATCAAACTTTACCTAGATTGCATGTGAAAAAGTGATTTGTTTTGTTCAATTTTAGAAGCTCCAAATGAAGTGTTTGATATTGTAATGGTTAATTGATCCTTGGCATTCAAGATTGGATTTTTTGTTTTAAGCATGCATTCCAAAGAAAGTTGATTTTAATCCATGACATTCAAGAGTGTGTTTTGAGCAACATTCATTCAATGGAAAATGTGTTTAACCATTCAAGTTCATTTTTTTTTTAGCAACATGCATTCAAAGACAAATGGTTAAACATTCAAGTTCATTTTTTAGCAACATGAAAACCTGCAAGAAACATGGTTAGTGGTTCCATATGTGCTCCAACCTACAATGAGACAAAAAAAAAAGCAATTTAGTTAGTTAGCCAAAATCTTCAAAAATGAGAGCTTAACTATGGGAAAAAATTTTTTAACTTTTTTTGTTGTTTTTTCTATGCGTAAAAATGCTTAAAATGGTCTAAATCCTACGGAACCACTAAAAGTGCAGAAATAATAAAGCAGAAATGGAACATAAGCAAGTAGAGAAGACAGTCTGTCAAAATATGAAGACGCTGAAATACAGAGACGCCAAAATACGAAGAGGACAAAACAGATTTGCAGCAGAGAACATAGGTGACAAGCAGAGATGCCGATTTGCGCAAATGCAGATTTTCGCAGACGTGGATTTTCGCAGATGTCAATTTTTGCAGACGCGGATTTTTGCAAACGTCGATTTTTGCAGACACGGATTTTCGCAGATGTCGATTTGCGCAGACGCGGATTTTTGCAGACATCGATTTTCGCAGATAGAACAGGTTGCAGACGTCAAAATTGCACCAAAAAAAGCTGAAAAATGCAATTTTTTTTTTAAGATGGTATTTCTTCTTCCTAAGTGCGTTCTTTAACCTGCAAAAACAAGAAAAACACCCTCACAACACACTCAAACAACAACAAACATTAGATGGTTAGAAAAATGACATATAGATGAAAATAGATGATTAAATGACCCATAGTGGGGTCCCATCGGGCGTGCCAAAATGTAGAACCAGATTCAGTATGCAAAGAACATTAACAAATAAAGTAAACATTCACAAACCAAAAACTAAATTCACATATATGCTTAGACAAAGGAAGAAAACAAGAAGTGCAAACCTCACAAGAAAAAGCACTCCATGCTTTCTTGATTCTATAGATGTGTCCTTTTGCTGTGGATGTATGCTCAAGATGCTCAAAAGCTGCTTCAATGGAGATGGGTAATGGCAAATTGGTAGCTTTGTGAGCTCTCAATTTGGCATTATAAGGGTATGGTTGATGGCTTTGGTTCTCAAAATAGCATGATAACTTTAGCTCAAAGATTGTTGATGAAATGGCTTGGGATGGGATTCAATTTATAGGCTAAGGGGTAGAGGGATGGAGGGCTTAGATGCAAGGATGGATGAAGGCTTAAGGAGGGCTAGGATGCACTCAAAGCAGAGCACATGGATTGTGCTTGTTTAGCACCAATGGGAAGGTGACACTTGTCACAAGGAGGATGAGTGTGAGAGGGTAGGGTAAAGGGTTGGTTAAAGGCATGATGAGTGGGGTTGAGTATGTAAAAGGGATGTAAGAGGAATGAGTGTGGAAGAGGGAAGAGTGTGTAAGATGGATGTAAGAGTCATGAGTGGGCTTGTAAGAGTCTTTTATGTTTTGTAAGAGCACTCATGACTTAGTGGTTGGGTTTTTTGAGGGGAGACTTTGGTTTGGATTAGGAAAGTTTTAAACTTGTTTAAGGAATGTGACAACATTAGGGGGTGGATTAGGCTTGGGTTTAGGATTATATTAGGGATGTTAGAGATGTGCAAGTGGATGGCATTAATGAGGGTGGGTGAGTTAGTGGCTAAGCTTGGTTAGTATGGGTGGATGGGGTGGATTAGGCTAAATGGAGGATTAGAGATAAGTTAGGGGTTTTTGAATTTGAGGATTTTATTTATCAAATAGATTTATTTAATAAATGGGGATTTTTGGAATTAGATAGGAGAAAAGGATTTAATTGATAAATAATAGATTATTTGATTTATCAATTAGGACTATAGATGATTAATTAAATTAATCAACTAGGGGATGACAAAGGATTAATTAAATAGAAATTTAATTAATAATGCCTTTTTAGATAACTAGATAGGATTACTAAAATAGTGTAATCAAATTTAGGTGTCTACAACACCAAGGTATAATGTAAATCTAGGAAGAATATTAGAAGATGCAGCTAATGCTAAAAAATAATTAGAATCTCATATTTGTTATTATTTTCAACCTCTCTATCAAAATCTAGTTCATCTCTTATATGGGTCCTAAGATTGTTGGTGGTGCATAAGGAGTTGGGAAGATTCACATGAATTATCCACAATAACGAGTCATGCTTTAGAATCTTTAAAAGTTGTGCTAATGTTATGAACCTTAAGATTTTGGTCATGTGTAACAACCCTCTAACAACTCCTATGTAATTTGAAATTGTGGGACCTTTTCAATTTTGTGGAAATAAGCTTATTACTTTCGATCTATAATTACATTAGGCATGTATAAAACTCTATGGACCAAGATTATGCCAATCCCCTTAGTCAACGAATCAAGCCTCTTTACTGAATATTTCATCAGATGAGGCATCGATGGATTATCTTGCAACAATCTCTAACAATAATGTTTTCCTTCATATCTCCTTCCATGAGACTAAGTTTCTTCCTATTTGATCTTTTCCAAGCTTCCATGTTGGTATTGCTTTCTTCCTTACATTTCTAGCCCTGCTCTAATACCTTGTTACGTAACATAGATAATTTCTACAAATGTAATAATATGACCATGTAGTTGATATGTTTCAAATGCAGATTTGGATCTCATATAAGTATGAGAGAAGGAGACATGTCTTTTGAAGAGACACATCTCCAAATTTTAAACATCATTAGTTAGTATAAAATAATATAACTAACCATATGTAAAATATAATATAATATAATATAATATATGTAATATATATAACATATAATATATAATATATATTTATAAATAAATATTTATATTATCATTAATGAAACTCATGATCATATCAATCTGAATGTAACTAAAAACTTAACATGAAGTAGGTATGGATTTTGTTTATATTATGCTATGCAGTCATGAAGAAAGAGCTTTATTGATATGGTATTTTGGATTTAGTTTGTAGATATAGGTCTTGTTATTAGGTTTTATTAGTTTTATAAATAGAGAGTTCAAATTACAATATTAAATCTATTAGTATTTTTTGTTATAATATGTGCATGATATATCTTTTGGATTTAATATTCGACATTATTTCCCTTACAAGATTAAGCCACTAACCTATAATTTATCGGTGTGACCCTTGATCATACCAATATAATAATAAAATAATTTGGTGGATCTTTAAAATTATATTTTACTAGTATCATATATAATATTTCTTTTCTTTGTAGTCCAAGGTGTCTATGCAACTTAGTCTAGAACAATAGAGGTTTCCCATTATGGGCTAACATGAGGCAAGACTAATCTTTATAGATGTAGCAAGGTGCTTGTAAGATAGATATATTAGTTGATTATAGGCCTTAGAGTCATACCTAAGATGAATAGGGAAAAAAACCCTATTCGAAGGCAATTTTGCTACTCATTCGAGCTATAATTTCTTGACAATATGGTAAAATAACTCCCATTAATAATGCCAAATTATTAAATTAACATATAATTTTCATTTGTAAATGAAGTAAAGTCTTAGACTAAAATGCATCATAAAGGATTTAATAGATAATATAGACAAAATTATCATAAATATTTACATTTCTTATCAAAAGAGGTTAGCAATCTTGATAAGCATAAGTTCCAACATTGAAATTTCATGACAATTCCATAGTTTAATGGTGTGTAGAATATTGTTTATATCTAATTAGCTAACCAATTAACTAATCTTGGCAAGAACTCATCTTGTCCTAGAAATGCTTAAAGAGAAAAGGGAAGTTATCCTTTATCATGATTTAGTCCATTAAAATTTTTATTGTTTAAGCTAATTTTCATAGAGGCTTATGCATAGTTTATCTTTAGGTTGTTCAAAGAATACATCTTTGAAATAATGAAAAAATATAATCATTGATGTCCTTAGATAAGTCTACATTAACATGAAAATTATTTTGAAGAAATAAAATAATAAAATAATTTTAAATTTGAACAATGTGACTTTAAAATCACTATATGGTGTATAGAAGGCCGCAATAAAAAATGATGACTACAAAAATTGATAAAGATGTGAAGATATACCATGGCTAATGCTAAAATTTTACATCAATAGAATGAAAAGTTAGAAAAAAATATTTGTATGGTTTTGGGTGGTCTCTATACTACCTGATGAGGGACCCTACTCAATTTGGACCAACTCTTTATTAGAATTTTAAAGTGCTCATCCTACCGAAAAAGATACCCAATCTGAATATGGTTATAATTATGTTTACATACATCACCAAAATTATAAGAGGACAAAATAGCATAAAGAATATGATTTATATCATGAACAACTTTGAATATGAATTGGTAAATGTGTTTTCATGACATTTTATTGGAATTTTGGATAAGGAATCTCAACATGAAGATGTAGGTCACTATCACTATCTATATCTTTATATATAAAGAGAAATTTAATTAATGATGAGAAAATCAAAATCCTTGTAATAAATGGAGAACATTCTCATATTAGGGTGCAATTTGAAACAAGGGAAACAATGACAAGAGAATGACATGAGTAGGATCGTGCAAATTAGGTCAATAGAAAACTTTGATAAGATCTCTTTTATCATCCTATCTTGAACCTATTGGAATTTTGTTTATTGCATTTTTTTGTTATTAGCTAATTAGAATTCCATGTGAACATAGATTATTATTATTATAATTCTAATTACTAAATACTATATTAAGAATTTATAAATAGATGCTAACAACTATTTAAAACTATTGTGATATTGTTCTAAGGATTTAACCATGCAGTTTTTGAGTCAAACTCATTGAACCATATTTAATGAGTAGTGGTTTACACAAACCCATCTCTCATGTCAATGAATAGGATAATTAGCACTCATTGGATCTATGTGATGTTCATAGAGGTGAAGCACTAGGACTTCCCATGAGGCACTCATCCTAGTACTACTCTAGCTCGAGCACACTTAACTATGGAGTTACCTCTATGGTTAAACCTACTCAACCTTCATGAAGTGTTGTGCCTTATGAACCATTGATTAGAAAGTCCCTTAAGCTCATAAATTGATAAGTAGGAGATATTTTCCATAGAAAGTCAAATTATGATATTGCTATCACAATTACCTATTTTACCTTATTGCGACTATTGTTTGCAAGAATACAAAGTCAAAATATTGAAAGGGGAATAATTTAAACATGTATAAGGGGATATATATAATTCTACAAAATAATGTGTTTTTAGTTGATATGTTAAGATCAAAACAATGTTGTATCTTGTAGTTTAAATATGCAAGCTATATTACAATATCCTCACACATGAATTTGCAATAGGATATGAATATTATAAATAAATAGACCAATGTACTATCATTAAGTACTAGGTATTAAAAAATATTTTTCTAAGGGTATTAGAGTTTGGGTGAATCAAAAGTAAGCCATAAATGTGTCCATTTTTCTTTTGGTTTTGACAAGAATGCATAAAAAACTTTATATTATTGCCGAATAGATTTAATCATGAACGTGTGCTCACTCTAAAAATTGGTAGTTAATCTAGAAAGTAAATTTTACTTTCATTTATGCATTAAGATAGATTTGATTTCCACAATCAATATCAATTGTTACTTTGTTTTTTAATTTGTTTGGATCAATGTTTTGCATTTAAAATTCCAAGCTCTCTCATCCTTATGATAGATAAACAAATATAATCTAAAACTTCAATATAAATATAAATCACATAATAAATAACCAAAACAAAATGATAATAAGAAATTTAAAATTATGTAAAATTACAAAAATGATGACATGCATAACATTGACAGAAAACATTATTCATAAGTAAATTATGCTTTAAACAATTTTTAATATTTCCATCAACATATTTCAATAGCAAAAGATAAGATGAAAGGTGAAAATTAAACATTATTGAAGTAAATGAAGTTTTCAATGGAAGAATAATATATATTTAATCATTTGAATAGGAAACTATTATAGCTTGTTACCTTCTTATTGTAAGTATTGTTAATTTGTAGAAATTAGAATGAATGCTAGCATCAAAGATTCGATCCTGGGTTGATATTAAGTTGCCTGCAAAACTTTTGATATTAATTGAAGTTGCTACTCACAACTCCAGAGTTTCCTCTATTGCATTCCATGCCATCACTGGTTCTAATTGTGGCTCCAAATCCTTTCCCATTAGTTATTACCTTTTGATAGTTACTATTCACCATCCAAAACCACATTGTTGTCTTCAATGAGATAGTGGAATTAGATGCCACAATATTTGGATTGTTTAGCCCATCAAATTTTAATTAGATTTCTGTTATTATCATCTTTAAACATCACACACTAGGAATAAATTAAGTTTGAAATAATAAATCAATTTTGAGTATTTAACCCTTTTAACATAAAACTCAAGTCCTTGTGTGATGTTTAAGTCCTTTGCCCTATTTTTCCATAAAAGTAGTTCCTATCATCAACATATATTATCTTTGTTACCAGCTTATTGATTGAAAACTACTGTATAGTGTTGGAAGTAATTGAGGTTCTGGGGGGGGGGCGCGTGTGTGTGAATCATAACCAGTTCTTTTAATTGAAACAAGTGACAAATTTCAATTTAAAATTCCATAAAATTGAATGCATAAGCATTGCTCTCAACAATCAACATTCAACATGATAGAGTAAGAAGATAATAACTCGCAAAAGATAGAGATGCGAGATATGTGTCGAGTGGGAAACCCTCAAAAATCCTTATGGTTTCATCATAGGGTGAAAAACTACTCCATGAACCTGGAATTTTATTGAGTTTCAAATCTTTTACAATCAGCAACTACAATTTCTTAGGGCTACAACCCTCTTTATCTCTCTCTTGGATTTGTATTACAATATTACAAATGCATATAAATGTATTCTACACACCTATACATGTAAGAAAATTTATAATAAATCTTTCAGGTCACCTTTAAAACCTTTTCAATAATTTTTGTGTCTCTGCTTTAAATGCATTGAATGTGTTTTTACAGGTTTCAACATCCCCTTAAATAGAGAAGTGATTTCATACAAGTAAAACATATTAAGAATTAGTTTTCAAAGAAAGTGAACCATTTCAGGGCTGTTATACAAGAGTGCCCTCTTTTTATCTTACACGATTGAGTTATTCTTTAACAAAAAGAACTTAATCTTTAACTATCAAACTGCCAAAACCAAAAAATGGTTTTCATTCTCAAACCAAAAAAAAATGGCCCATCATCTCCTTTAAACTAAGTCATAATTTTTTTCCCATAATATACTACTTCAAAAAAAGAGACTGAAGAAGAGCTAGCTAGGATTCATTCCTAAAACCCTCATTCATTTGTGTGACTGAAGAAGAGCTTTTTACAAAAACAAGAGACTGTATTATAGTCAAACTAATTTTCAAAGAAAAATATATATTTGAACTCTTCTATGCAACATGGAAGTAGAGAGACTAGACATACCTTTGTTTTGCACATCTCTGTTAAGGAGGAATAACAAATCTTTAACCATTTTAGCATGACTACAAACCCTTTTATTTCTTTTATTTACCACTATTCTTAGCATGAAAGCTACTTGCTTTCTTTTATCCACCCATTGTTCTCAGCACAAGAAACTTGCACAGAGACATATATCAAAGAAGTATAAGAATCAAGAAAACAAAAAACATTTACACCCTTTGTTACTAGCAAGATTCAAATTAACATTCTTCGCCAAGGTTACCTTCCTGAAACCTGATTACAATTGAAGTTTTCTCACCAATTTATAGTCATTCCTTTCTATCATGAAAGAACAAAAAATTTGTTTTCAATAGAACAACCTTACCATAATGCAATTAATACCCACAAAAGAAATTATGTTTGATAAAACTTTCAAGTCCACCACATATTCTCAACACTTGGTACCATAGTTTCCAAGCAAGTTTCCCATACTACATGCTCCGATAGAGACCCATAAATTCCATGTATAGCCCATATGCCTTTTTTAACATGTCTTTTAACTATCATTTACCCAAGCTTTCAAAATGTTTTAATGTCACGATGTCAGATCATTTAATAGTGTTTTTTTAAACATGTTATGACACATAATTTTTGCATGTTATGACATGTAATTTTTGCATTAAAAATGGGGTCAAAAATATAGTCAACAATCTCCCCCATTTTTGAGGAAAAAAATTAACCTCCTCTATATAGTCATCTAATATATGCAAGATGATATACAAATTATATCCAATTGAACCTCCTTTTTATATACCATCTAAAATATACAAGATAGTATACAAATGTTCTGATCTTTTGACCATACAAAAAAGATAATCTAAAGAACCAACAAAAATGACTAAACTGATGTGTTGATCCCTAACAAAATCTGACTGAATTGATATGTTGATCACTAAATATGCTGAACAAAATTGATGAAAAAATTGAATCTAATTCATTAACTCTCTTATCTCCCCCAAAAATTTTGCATCAAAAACATAGGATTTTTTCTTTTTGATTGAGTTAGAAGAAATTTTTTTGAATAGGAGCAAAAATCTAACACAAAATATTACTTGAAATTATTTATGTCAGCATTGATTGAGAGAAAACTCCCAATTGAGTTCTTAACCATTCAAAAGATTCCCTAGGTAGAGCTTTAGTGAAAATATCTGCTAGCTATCCTTGAGTTGGAACATAAATCAACTTAAATTCATTGTTAAGAACTTTATCTTGCAAAAAATGAAGTTTGATAGCCACATGTTTTTTACCAGAGTGCATTACTAGATTTTTAGTTAGTTAATTAGCACTCATATTAACACACATGATAAAGATAGGCTTTGAGACTTGAATACCTAAATTAGGTAGCTGATAATTAATCCAATTTAGCTGAGTACAATAAGTAGTAGTAGCAACATATTCAGATTCACAAGTAGATAAAGTAACACATTCTTGTCTTTTGCTATGTCAAGCAACCAAATGATCACCAAGGAAAAATGTTGCGCCACTAGTGCTCTTCTTATTATCTGATCCACCCCAATCTACATTAGTATAACAAGAAAGTGTAAAATCATCACCTTGAGGATACCATAAACCAAAGTCAATAGTACCTTGAATGTACTTTAGGATTTGATTCACTGCATTAAGGTGAGATTATTTAGGATCAGACTAGAATCTAGAAACCATACTGACTGCTTGCATTAAATCAAGTTTGGATGTTGTGAGATATAATAGACTTCCAATCATGGGGTGAACCCACAATAGTGGGTGACACTTTTTTGGAGGAAGAAATTCCTCCAAAAAAGTGCGGAAGCTAAAATTCATTTGCAAAGTTTTGATAGAAACTTATTTTAAAACTTTCGATCAAAAATTTCAACTTTCGATTGAAAGTAAGTATTGATCGAAAGTGATGTACTCGCCAAGTTTCGATTGAAACTGTGGTCAAGTTTCGATCGAAACTTGACGATGCAATTTTCTACGCGGGTTTCAAGTTTCAATCGAAACTTGACCACAATTTTGATCGAAACCCTAATCCACTTATATAAATAGAGGCGTAGTCAGTTGTCTTCTCATTATTTCGATCAAAATTTAGAGGGAGACTGATATCTGCCTCATCAACCATCCAAAAAAGGTATGGAACACTTGTTTTTTCCCTTCTTATGTTGTTTTACTTAAAATTTATGTGTTTTTAGTATTTAAATATATGTTTCTGCATGTATTTTATTGGTTTTTTTTGTATATTTTATTATTTTTTATATATGTTTCTTTGTATATTTTATTTTACTGTTCATGGTTGAGCCTCTAATGTCATTGTGGATCTCTTAATGCACAAATAAAATATTTTTTAAAGATAATTTTTCATCCATATTAGATCTAAATATATAATATTATCTTTTAATTTAAAGTTTATTTAAGTACACTCTAACTATTTTACCTAATCTAAACTCTAAAACTAGCCATAGTTCCATGCCCTTTAAAAAAACCTCTAACATTATTTCTAACTTCAACTATAAGCTTTACTCCAATTTTAATCATAACTGAAATGCTAACCCTCATTTTTAAAACGCCAATATAATTATTTCTCTAACCTAAGATGATGCTAAAATTAACTATATATCACTAATCCAAACCCTTACCATGTGATGTAAAACCTCAACTATAAAGCCTAATGTTGACTCTAGCCATAACCCAAACATAAAACCTAGGTATGTCATTTTAACCCAAACCCTATTCGTGACCAACCATGATGTAAACCCTAACCTTAACCTCAAATAATATTTTCAAACTATATCTAAACCTCAACCCAACCAAATTCTAATTCTCGAGCCCTAACTAAGAGATAATATAAACACTAATTGTAACCCTATCCCTAATCAAAGCCATAACTCTAACCCTACATGGTGCATTATATGAATTCTAACACTGGCCTTTATTATAGCCTTAACCATAAACCATGACCTTAACTACAATCTTAATCATAACCAAAGTTACGCTAACAATAATCCTAAGAAAAGTATTTCTCTAACCTAAGAATAATTCTAAACCTAACTATATCACTAATACAATTTAACCTAACCCAAACCTTAATCATGATGTTAAACCTAACCTTGACCCTAAAGCTTAATATTAGTAGTAGTTCACTTACGCTAGCTATCCCCAAACCTAACTATATTTTTATTCCAACTTTTAACTCTAATTTGCTAACCATGATTTAAACAACCACACCATTTAACCTCAATGCAAAACCCTAAATCTAAACTTTATCCTAGAGAGAGAGTGTGTGTGTGAGTGTGTCTATATATATATATGCATGTATGTGTCATTATATGTATATTTGCACATATCATGTGCACGTGTGTGTATATATATGCACACATATGCACATATATACAGACACATGATAGATATATGTGCAAATATACATATCATGTACATATACGCATATATCTATATATACATATATATGCACATATTTACTTCATGGACCTAAATTACACTTGACAAGTTTATGTGCACACATATGTCTAAAACTTTTGAACATTCATTCTAACTTGGATAGAAATATAATTTGTGGACACATGTAGTTCTTAAAAGGTCTTTGAGTTACAAACATTATATATAACAACATGTGTGTTTTAAAATTTAGTTTTTTTAAGGTACATATACATTTCATTTATGTTTTAGGACTTCTATATATATGTACACATGTTTAATTTTATTAAAACAATTTAGATACAAGTTTTTTAATTTTGTAAAATTGTACATACATATGTTAATATAAATTTCAAGTTTATTAAATGTCATACATTTTAATTTTAATTTTCAGGTTTACACATTATACATGCACCTACATACATTGACATGGCTGATCAACAACCTTCTATCCCCCCCAAGCAACCTATCCCCCTTGAGCAGCCTATACCTGGGCCTGAGCAGCCTATCCCAGGCCTTGAGCAGTAGCCTATACCTGAGCTCAAGTAGCCTATCCCCAGCCCTGAGCAGTAGCCTATCCCCCCTGAGCAACATCATGTCCCCCGTGATTAGCTACCTATCCCACCTTAGGAGCTCTATGATCGCACTAAACAGGAGATTCATAGACTTCAAGAATCCCTAACTAGTGGCCCATGCTCTAGTGTTTATAGTGGTACATGCTAGAGTATCTTACGCAGCCTAAAATTTATTTGAGATGAGATTCATGGCGCTACCCCATATTCTACACATACTGTACAGACTATCCTTGACAGTAAGAGACAAGAGGTCTCCTCTAGTCTTTCACTCTAGGAGGTGCAGGGCTTGGTGCCCAAAGATGTCCTGAAGAGGGAATGTTTCCCTCATTATCTTTCACAAAAGTATGTGAAGGGGTATTCTTACCTTAACTGTATAGATCCACAAATGGTTGCATTGATATACCCATGCTTCCTTGCTTCCCATGGTCGTTATCCAAATAATGACCAAATTCCACTCTATTTTGCCTAACAGATTTATGCAGAGGTTCGCTTACGCAGGGCAGTGAACTACACAGATTTACCAGGACATTTAGGATAGAGGCATGGTAGACTGGCTGAT
Source organism: Cupressus sempervirens (assembly GCA_028749045.1). NCBI lineage: Eukaryota > Viridiplantae > Streptophyta > Pinopsida > Cupressales > Cupressaceae > Cupressus > Cupressus sempervirens. Next base: position 30,874,591 of record CM053790.1, read on the forward strand.
AGGTAGCTAGGTCATCCCCCACTGGCACATAGATCGATTGTTGGAGAGAGGGCACCTGCTATTTCCCCTGTGTTAGGTCCATCAACTGATGAGGCCATGCATAGCAATCAGTTACGTGGGGTCATTCAGGGAGTTGGAGAGATTGCAATATCTTTCAAATCTATTTTGAGTGATGAGGTTGGTCATTATTTGATGTCTTTTCGACATTCTAGATCATCATCTTATGCTTCATCTTCAAGAGACTTGTACAGTGCAATAGGCATCCCTTTAGTGGCTAGCTTAGAGGGTCTCACTAGAGTGTTGGCATGAGATACTATGATTGGTCTGGCTGAGGATCTATTAGATACATATAGATTTGTATTAGAGCATCTTGGCATACCCATATCAAATGTTTGAGGTCGTGTCCATGGTAGTACTAGGACACATCCTCAGCCATATTCGTCTCATCAATTAGGTAGTGGTCATGGTGGTAGTGCACATGATGATCCACCTATTGACCACTCTTTTGCTCTAGAGAGACATATACATACCACAGACCCTTTAGCCAGTGTTACAGTGCAGGCTCAGAGTTCAGATGTGGGCCTTGATGATGTTGATTTGAGCTTGTCGACCATAGGATGGATGGACTTGTTGACACATGATGATTCTACTTCTATGCCATCTCATCTACATAGTCCACTTGGCTCATCATTATTAGTACATGTGCCAGTCACTAGTCATGGGGCTTACATAGATGTAGAGATTGACCTTGATGCGACGTAATGAAATCTGGATGCATTAGTGGACATGATCGATGCTAGGCAATCCGAGTATTATCAGATGCCACCATCTACACAGGTAATTTTTTTTTGTTCATGTTAAAATTTCAATCATTTGAAACTAATTTATTTTAGACATGTGCATGTGTGCACATTTATGTATATCATGCATGTGTAGATTCAAATGTAATCATGTAGAGAAATTTTAATTTGACGTGTTGCACGTGCACATGTACAATGTAGGGGGACATGCCTCTTTTTACTCCAGCTTTGATGCCAGATTGTGAACATCGTTGAGACTCATTAGATGATGTTAGTAGTGGACAGGTAATGTTTATTTATGTTTTGATTATGTGTACATGTATTTAAATATCACTTTCTCTTAATTAAATGTATGTATGTATTGATATTACTTTCTCTTGAATTTATAAATAGGGGTCAGCATATCCTAGTGAGCACCTTGATACTAGCCAGTCTTCAAACCACGTTGTGAGGAGGCGTGGTGATGATAGTCCTACACCTGATGATCTATAGTTTTTTTATCTAGATGATTTGTTCTAGACTTTCATCTAGAGAGACATTCATATATTAGATAGACACTTTATATACACACATGATGCATGTTATATTTATATTTGATTTGATATAGATGTACCTGAATCTACATGTCTACATGTGTGCATGCTATTTATATTTGATATTATCTTCTGATAGATCTAGATAGATACATGTTTTAAATTTTATTTGTTCTTGAGATGATTGATACATGTTACATTATGTTGTGGAATCTAATGTACATTATAGATCTAGATCTAGTATATTATAAATTGTTTCTATCTAAGTTATGTAAGTAATTTATTTAGATATGTACGTGCATGTTTAATATATTGATTAAATTTAGATATATATATATATATATATATATATATATATATAGTTCATGTAATTTAAATGTCTAGTAATATATCATGTATTAAATGTTCAAGTATCAGGTAATTAGTTGTACATAATTCCTAACTTGAGTAAATCTATAGAACTCATCCCTTTTATTTGTACACATATCCTAGAATTTTATCCCCTTAAGCCCAATGTTCTAAGTCAAGTCCAACTTAAAACATGTACATGTTCAAAATTTAGTTAAGCAAATTGCAATTTGAACTTGAAAGCTCACATGTCCTAAAATTGAAAGCTCACATGTTAGGTAATTAGTTGAATTGAAAGCTCACATGTCCTGAAATTGAAAGCACATGTCCTTTCAAATTTCAAATTGATCAAATGATTGTTTAACAAAATTTCAAATAGTTTGAACCAAATTTCAAATTGTTCTTCAGTTAAATTTCAAATTAGGAGATGTTTCTATCTCATATCAAGTGGATCAGCTCGTTCTTGGATAACATTTAATATTTTCTCATGATCATCAATATGGAGCCTCCACTTATGTATTCCAGGTCCTTTAACTAGATGAAGAGTTAGACCAGTGGCAGTAACATGGTTACTATATTGATATACCTTATTGTTAGGTTGATAATTAGTGAAATGAATCCCATTTTTAAGTACTTTTATTTGCTTCAAATATGTTCCTTGTACAACAATAGAACCTGCACATGTACACATTTAGAAAATACATCAATCTTGAATTTAAGTCAAAGAATTTGAATTCATTAAAAACATAGATACTTGACATACATATGTACATAATTCAACTATATACAAACCTGTGGGAAAAATAATTTCATCACTTATTTCAGTCTTTGTTAGCTTCTCTCTTTCCATGGTGCAACATAATAAATAATAGCTAGCACCTTCTACATTTTTTGATTCTGCCATGACTGCAAAAACATTTCCTACACAAACTTGTATATGTCAAAATTCTAGATACACGTCATTTACATTAGTACATATATATAATAAAAATTAACCAAAATTATGAAAAATGCATACATGTACATGATCTAGGTATATATATAGTTCATACATACCAACTCTAATCAATCCTGAAATATGGTTATAATCACTAGAAATCAATGGAATATCATTATAGTTTTCGTCCTCAAACTCATTCGTATTAATAACATCTAGTGGCACCAAATTCCATTCACCCATATATCCACATTCTTGATTAATGCAACCACCATAGTCTTCATCAATAAAATTAGGACAAAAACATGAGTATTCTCTTGTGTACAATGACCACACATTACTATTTGTACTCATAACTGAATGCAAAGATCGTGTCTTCTCTACTCTCTTGCATGCATGCATTGATCTTCTATCAACACTTGAATGTACACAAGGTCTGGATAATTTAGTTAGAGATCATCTAAGGTAACATATTAAATATAAATTTAAGATTCAATTTAAAAATATGAACAAATTAGTTTATATATACCTAATACCTCCCAAAACACTCTAAATGGTATGATTTGATCTTCTTCTGATGATGTGTTATCTATATTTGTTGGCACCGAAAAATGTGTTTTGCACCACTCAACCACATCATGAGCATTATTAATGTGATATCCTTTATAGTCCATTTGATACTTTCTTAAAGTACATTTGATACAAGCTCCTGCACCATCATGCTCACCCTTTCCATGTTCACTCTCAAAAAAACTCCAAATGTGTGGTATATTAAGATATCGATGATATCTACATAATGCATAAAATGGTCTAGCTGATTTAAATTGTGTTGCACATCCATCTGACCATACAAAATGTTTTTCTATTTTAATGTTTTTGTTTTTCAAATATTCAAAAAATGTCTTAAAACAATGTTCCACAAAATGTGTGTCATGTTCTTTGTCATCACTAATATAAAAGTGATACTCTTTTTTAATGACTTGTGCTTGATTTGTACTTTCCACACCATCCAGATCAAATTGTACATGTCGATAAGACACTTGAACCATAGTAGTAACCTGCTCTGTATAGTAATATTGTGCTTGAAGTTGTTTTTGAGATACGAAAGAGTAATTCTCTACAAAGTCAACAATGGATAGAATTGTTCCGAGTGGGAAAGTTTCTCTTAGTGTTTGAAATTGTTCTGCTTGCCACTTAGCAAAAAATGAATGGGATATATATGGTTGAATCAATTTACAAAAATTTGACATAAATTCTCCAGCCGATATCTCATCCTCTACATATCTAACCTTGTTGATTCTCTTCCAGCTTTTTTTTATAACTTTATGTACTTATATCGCTTACATTTTACCATCCTTGTCATATTAGTATCTTCTTCTCTCAAAGGAAATTTAGTCAAGTTACCACATGTTTCACAAGTTCCTCTTATGCAATCTATTTCACCTATTCCACAATCATTTGGTTTGTCACATAAGATTGATGTTATGAATTGACTCGGTCATTTAGAAAAAGTATTTTGAGAAGTTCCACCACTTTCTTCTATCATCTTTCGAAACTCTTCATAGTACAGATCAAATTCAACATGATATTGACAACAACATGTTTCAAAAGATTTATTTATCTTCACAAAATATGGCTTCAATCTTTCGAATATTGTTTGTCCAATCTTTATGTTAGGATTTAAATTACAAAATGAGAGATACAATTCATGTTGAGTGACATCCAACCAATGTTTTGTGTGTTGAATATATTCCTTAGGCCCAATCCTCTACTTGATGATATCTCCTCTATTTGGTGAAGGATGAGTATTATCAATCCAAAATTGAATAACTAAGTTCTTAACTATTTCCCCATTCATGTTAGATTGAGGAGCTCTACAAATTAGTGCCCAATTGCCTTCTAATGTACTATCATTCAAATTGTTTCTCCTTTTCAGAGAATGTAGTACTGTCTTCCAACTATACCTGAAATGAGATGATAATGAAGAGATCTGTCTATTTTGGGATGTTTTCTTATTTAAAATAGATGTCAATATCACTCTTTACGCAATGGATTTATTTGCAGATCTAGTTTTCTTCCCAATGGAATGTAACCCTTCCTTAACACTTTCAACAATATATTTTTCTAGTTTAGAAGTCCTCCTCTTTTTTATACTTGTATCTATACCCAATAGTATTAGTGGCTCTTTTAATTCATCTTTAAGAAGTGAAATTGATAATAATTGAGCTTTCTCCACTATTGATAGATTCTCAAATGGTGCAATTATGTCTTTAGACTTTTTATTCAATTTCCTCTTTGTAGTATGTGTAGGTTGATTAGCATATTCTCTCAATTTTTCCACATCCATTTCAATTAAATGATCTATGTTTCTAATATTAATTTTTCTCTTCAATCTTTGAGCTAAATTAACATTCTCATTTGTTGTTTGATCTCAAGCTGCACAAGAAAAAATCAAACAAAGTCTTAATATACTTGATCTCTTTAGGGGAAATATATGTATACATATATACATGTTTAACTTGAGTGAAATATTATGTACTTGATTAAATTATCTAACCTTCAGATGGTCCTTCTTCAATATCCATTGCTTCATCTTCAATTTCCTCATGTCCAACATTTTCATCATCTACTAGAGTTGCATGTGCATGATATAACAAATTAAATCAAGTAAGTTTATAAGGGAAAATATCGCTCACTAAATTAAAAAATTAAAGATATAAAGTTTGATAGAGACCTAGAAATCTAGAGAGATCTATATTATATACTTGCAAGAGATGCACATGTACCTGTTTGAACTTGGGATGAACCTTCTCCAATGTTGGTAGGTTGTCCTGGTTGACTACGTCCTAAATAAATTTATTTATTTAAATTTAATCATAATCTAATAAACCTTAATGGACTATAACTTATTAACATAATTGAATAAACAAGGTAATTCCTGTGCTAAATAAATTCATAATTTAAATTTATTTATAATGTAATATTTACCCTAAGGACTAAATATGGACATAATTGAATAAACCCTAATGGCCTAAATATGAACATAATTTCAAATAAACTCTTAATATTAAGTTAATCTAGTAATGCTAATTTAAGATAAATATCATATTCTTAATTGGATTTAACCCCTAATCCTAACTAAATAAACTAATTAAATACATTGGAAAAAAGATTGTGCATGTGTACCTAATCTAAGATAGTATCTTGCTAGCATTTTTTGATGATTTTCATCTTCTTGTTCCTTAGTTCTTCTTCGTGCATATTTACTTGCTCTTTTATCTTTATTGCCCATGTCATAAATTCTTCCTCCAAAATTCAAAAATAGGTTGAAGTTTGTCAAATATTTCTTTCTTCCCAATTCAAAAGCCAATAACTTGATTTCACATAAATGCAAATTGTAAAGAAATGAAATTCATATTTATATTCACATTTTTTTATTAAAAAAAATTCCTTATTAGCTGACCAAGGAAAAATCCTAAGGAGCCGACTAGAGAAACACCGCTATGGGCGAAGTAGGCATGATCCTACTTTCATAGTTTCAATCGAAACTACCTTGATTGTGATCGAAACTATGAAGAAGTTTCAATAGAAACTATGAAAGCGATTTGCAAACCACTCCTATAAACAGCGAACAGTTTTGATAGAAACTAAGACATTTAGTTTCTATCAAAAGTTTGCTAAAAAGTTTTGATAGAAACTAAGTTTCTATTGAAACTAGCTAGATAGAAGCCCACATGAATAGTTTGAAGTTTTTTCAATGATTTCCTTTCTTCAGAGCTGAATTACCAAGTTCAAATGGAGCACTGAAGACCTAAAATTTTACATGATTGAAGTACTCTGAACTAGCTTTCTAATGATTATGAATTTGGTGCTTTTCAAATTTTTAGGTATATATTTTTTAACATGAATTAAATATAGGTTTATTATAAAAAATAAATTGAGATATTCGACGCTCATGGAAAAATAGTAAATATAAAAAATAATTTTTTTGAAAAATAAGTACGATCTCCATATTTGAGTCACCTTTCAATCAATTTTTTCTTTTCAAAAATTGGGTAAATATATAATAAGTTACATGTGTCAAAAGCCACGTATGTCTAAATTAGTGTTATGCCAACCTTAAACTACAATAAAATATGAAATACTAACGATAAAGATATAAGACCAACTCTATGATTTAGGTATGGATATTAAAAAACTAAATTTGAAAGAATCACATTGATATCTATTGTAGAAAAAAAGTTGTGTCAAAAATAGTGTCACTCTTTAAAAATCAGGTTTTTGATATCATACCAATTTTCATAGGAGAAAAAATAATTCAATAAATTCAATTTCAAAAATATATTTAGAATCTAGACACAAAGTCCTAAAAGACTCTAGTTTACTTCATCTTCAAATTCCTAATCATTAAACGGGAATTTGCATTTGAAAGTGAACATTTTCTTGAAAATTTAGAGTTCAGTGTTAGTTTAGGCAAAAAAGTGTAACCCACTATTGTGGGTTCACCCTCAAGCTCGAGTTACTATTTTAGGTTCAATATCTAATATCAAATAGAGGTGTTCAACAATATTTGCATATTCATCTATTTTGGCTTTTCTTTTAGTTAGGATTCCCTTTCAACACCTCCAATGACTTGAGATTTAGGATGTCTTTTAGCAATGATTCTGGATGGAATTTTTGTCATTTTCAGAGTAGTATTTGTTATTTTAGAATTTGAACAATTTTCCTATTTAGTTTCATCAGCAATTTCAGAATCAACATTATCTAAGTTTTCATCATCATGCAAGGTTTCTAGTTTTTGAAATGAGATTTCTTTAGGATCCTCTTTATTATTATTATGAGATAAAGAGCTTTCATCAAACACAACACTTATTGCTTATACTATCTTACTCAATCTCTTATTGTAGCATTTGAAAGTTTTACTATGTGTAGAATACCCAAGAAAAATTCCTTCATTAGACCTTGAATTAAAATTCTCTAAAGAGTCATCATTCTTTTTAATGATGCATTTATAGCCAAATATTTTAAAATTCTTTACATTAGTTGTTTTACCATTCCATAATTCATATAGAGTATAAGTTGTTCTTACTCTTATTTGAGCTTTGTTTAAAATGTATACATTTGTATGAACAACTTCTTTCCAAAATTTATCAAGAAATTTTGCTTCATTTAGAATAGTTCTAGCCATCTCTTTAACTATTCTGTTCTTTCTTTCCACAACACCATTTTGTTGTGGCATATGAGCAATTGAATATTGTATTTTAATGCCATGTTTTTTACAATACTCAATAAATTCTTGAGAGGTAAATTCTCCACCTCTATCTAACTTTAAACATTTCAAATTTAGAATAGTTTCGATTTCAACCATTTTTCTAAAAATTTTGAAATGATCAAAGGCTTCTGACTTGTGTTTTAGAAAAGTCACCCAAACCATTCTTGAATAATCATCAACAAATAGCATAAAATACTTTTCACCTTTTAATGATGTAGTTTTAGTAGGTCCACATAAATCAATATGCACAAGTTCAAGTGGTCTGTTAGATAGATATTATTTTGTTTTGAAAGATACTCTTGTTTGTTTTCTATTAACACATTCTTCACATATGTTCACTAGTGTGCTAATTTGAGGTAGTCCTCTAACCTTTTTATTCTTACTAATCCTAGCAAGATTGTCAAAACTGAGATGTCCCAATATTTTATGCCATTACCAATTTTATTCTACTTGATTCATAAGACAAGTGTTAATTAGTGATGATTCTTCAACTATAGAATCAATCAGGTTATAGAGATTTCCACCTATCCTAAAGCCATTAGCAATGACCTTATTCCTTTCATTTTTGATGGAACATCCTTTAGCATTAAAGGAGATTGAATATCCACTGTCACATATTTGACTAACACTGAGAAGATTATGTTTCAAACCTTCTACAAAATATACATCATGAATAGGTGTATCTTTGTTTAAGATTATTGAGCCTCATCCTATTATATAAGCTCCTAAGTTATCACCAAAATGAACAAATCCTCCATCAAAATCTTCTACGGTTTTGAATTTACTTTTGCATCGAGTCATGTGATGTGAGAAGCCACTATCTAAAACCCAAGTTGTAGGTTTTTGAGAAAATAGAGCTATTTCCACAATTAAAGACTTTTTAGATGTCTTGACAATTGGTTTCCATACTTGTTTAGGCTTTAAATTTAATTTGCACTAATTTGCAAAGTGGCCATAATGAAAACATTTGAAACATCTAATAATTTTCTTTTGACCATGACTAGTACTATTTATATCACAATGAGATGCCTTATGTCCAAAGATATTACAATTAAAATAGTAACCCTTAAATAAAAATTTAGTTCTTTGTTTTGGAAGCTCATCAAATAAATTTTGTAATGCATTCAATTTTTTATCTTTTTCATCAAGTAAAAGTTTTTGATTTTCTATAATTCGATTTGCTTCTTCTAATTCTTCTTATAGTCTTTTATTGTCATTTTCATGATTTGAAATCAATTTCTTTAACCTCTTAAGCTCTTTCAATGATTTAAGAAGTTCTTCTTCAAGATCAATTTCTTTATCTAAATCAGAAGAAAATTTAGATTCACTGGATTTAGATTTTGGAACATTGACTATTTCAGCCATAAACAATTTTTCTCCTTCTTCATTAGGATCACTTGACTCTTCATTTGAGTACTCTTTTGATAAAAGGTTTTTCTTTTTGAAATCTTTGAATTTTTTATTTTGATTCCAAGGTTTCTTTTTTTGAAAACTTTTTAGTTTTCTCATCATTATCTTCTTGCTCTATATTTGGACATTTTTCTGCAAAATGTCCTAATTGATCACAACTGAAGCATTTTGGTTTTCCTTTGTATTTCTTTCTCATTCTTCTAACTAGTAATGCTTCTAAAGCATTTGTTAAATATGAATCACTTTCTTCTTCTTTTTTAGCCTTCAAGGCTATCTCTTTTGATGTAGAACTAGCTTGATTGCTAATTCTCATTTCATAAGCAATTAAGGTTCCTTGTAGTTGATATAAAGTCATTTTAGGAAAAAAAATCTTTTCTTCCAAAGTAGAGATCTTAGTTTCAAATTTTGGTAAGACTGATCATATGACTTATGAAACTACATCATGTTCTTCAATTTGTTCTCCTAGTCCTTTTCTTGCATTAACTATTTCATCAATTCTCAAGAAGTATGGTAATATGGTTTCATATTCATTCATCTTTAGGTTATCAAACTATGTTTTAAGAGTTAACAATTTTGACTCTTTAACCTTTTTATCACCTTGATAAATAGTTTCCAATTTGACCCAAATGTCATTTTCTAATTTACAATAAACTACTTTGGCAAACACATCTTTAGTAAGACCACACGGAAGAGCATATCTTGCCTTTTTATTTAACTCATCTGTAAGCTTATCAGTGGCATCTATAGGTACTATTAATGGAACAATACATTTTTTCATAACAATGTCCCACATTCTAACATTTAACATTCCATCATAACATTCCAAAAAACATAGTCATTACCATTAAACAATGGAGCCCGATTAAGGGAAGCTCCTTCAACCTATGCCATTCTACTTCCAAAAAAAAATCCCTGGAACAATTCGTATAGGAATCCTAGGCTCTGATACCACTTGTTGGAAGTAATTGAGGTTTTGATTGGGGGGGTGAATCAGAACCAGTTCTTTTGATTTAAACAAGTGACAAATTTCAATTTAACATTCCATAAAACTAAATGCATAAACTTTTCTCTCAACAATCAACATTCAACATGATAAAGTAAGAAGATAATAACTTGCAAAAGATAGAGACACCAGATTTGTGCCGAGTGGGAAACCCTCAAAACTTCTTATGGTCTCATCATAGGGAGAAAAACCACTCCATCAACCTATAATTTTATTGAGTTTCAACTCTTTTACAATCAACAGCTACAACTACTCAGGGCTACAACCCTCTTTATCTCTCTCTTTGATCTGGGGAATACTTTCATCAAAATTGAAGTATCTCCAAAACTCCAACAATCAACATCAGATTAAACTCCTTGAAATTCTGGACCCAATGCAATTTGAACAGACAAAAACGGAGTCCATATGCAAAATTTATGGTCAGTCAAAGGTTGGTCAAATTGAGAACGAAGGGCATCAAAAAGGTGAAAAAATAATCATCTCCAAAGTGGTCAACAATGGATTTCAAAGCAAAGATCTTGTCAAGAGCTTTCCAGCAGTGTTCGTTTCATCAAAATCGGAGTCCGTATGTGAAAGATATAATAGTTTGAATTTGTTGAGACAAAAAGGACCCAAATGATGTTAGCATGACATCATCATGCTGACATGACAGCTAGAAGTTGGCTGGAAAGAAAAAACATTTTTAAAAAAATGAGTTGTGAGATTTGAACCCACAACTAATCACCTCCAAAACCATTGGTCTAACCACTATGCCACGCATGGATTTCGGCAACACGTTTTTAACCATTGACTACCGCCAATTTCAAAGAAGGAGGACCGCCGGCGGGGTTGGAACCCCCGACCGGCGGTTACCATAAAAGGTGACCGACCGTTACACTATTTTAACGCTTAAAAATTATTCTGCATCGGTTTTTATTTAACCTTAGCCAAAATCTGCCAACCTTAGTAAAATAAGGTTATTTGTTACTATTTTGACCCCAAAATTAACATAAGCCAAATCTGTTAAAAATGGCTAACAAGTTATTCCGAGAGGGGAATTAATTGAAGGGGTTATTTTTGTAAATTGTTTTTATAGCCTTATTTTGGCTAATTTTGTGTATAAAAACGAGATGTTAAGAGACTCTTAGATATTCAGAAAAAGGAGAGAACATCCAAGTGCTGAGTATAAGGGAGATTTTTGAAGTGCTCATTCCTGTACTTTGAAACATCGTAATGTTGTTGTACTTCAAAGGAGTGATTTTGTAAACATTTGTACCTAATTTTGGAGATAATCGGATCGGTCCCCCTATTGGAGTAGGACCCGGAGACGTAGTCCATACAGATGAACTCCGAGATCAAATTGTTTGCCTCTTCTTTCTCTCATTGTCTCTTTTATCAGCTTAATCTTGTTGTTCTCTTATTTCATTTACATTAATTTGATTCTTTAAAAGTTTTAAATTAATTCTATGTAATCAATTAGAATTCCTCTGTAATAGTTCTAGATCCTAATCAGATCAAATTTGGTATCAGAGCCTTTGTTGGACTAGTATTGCAGATTTGAATGCTAACAAGATCTAGGATTGAGAAAGGTGAAGGAAAGCTTGAGGAATACAATCCTGAGATTGGAAAATGAAGGACTAAACCATCATCACAAATGGTAGATGAAGGTGGACAAGCTTTTCAAGATAAGAGTATTCAGAAGACTCTTCAAAATTTGCAGACAATGGTAGAAGTTTTGGTACAAGAAAGAGAAGAGAAGATGCAAAGACGTGCAACTCGAAAGGACAAAGAGAAAAAGAAAGGTGTTGATCATGATCCACCAAAGACACCTCCTTCTTCTCCTTCTTCTGCCTCTTCTCCTTCTTCCCCCTCTTCTCCTTCTTCTACCCATTCTAAGTCTTCTAATATTTTCAAAGGAGGACATAAGCCTCAAATTAAGTTGGATGTAAAGTTTGACTTACCAAAATATTGTGGGGAGTTAAATGCCGAGAAACTAGATGACTGGATTCAGCAAGTAGAAGTCTACTATAGAGTTCAAAACCTTGTAGATGATGTTGACAGAATTCAGTCAGCCACTCTTTGTTTAGGTGGTGTAGCCCTAACTTGGTGGGAGAGTAGGTCTCAGGATGAAACTTCACAACATGGTAAGTTTAGTTTGTCTTGGTCACAATTTGTTACTGCTTTAAAAAAGCAATTCTACCCCCTAGGCCATATGCAGCAATTAATGATGAACTGGAAACATTTTAGGCAAGGGAAAGGTCAGTCTGTCCAGGATTACACCCATGAATTTTGTAAAAAGGCTATTTTATTAAATGTCCCATTGTATACCCAGGACACCTTACTCAAGTATATATGATGTCTTCATTCTTACCTAAGGCATTCTATTCTCGTCCTGAATCCTTGTAATTTGGATGAAGTATGTGTCCAGGCAACACATTTAGAATCAAGGGGTAAGGGTAATTTCATTGATAAGTCTGATAAAAAGCCATCTAAGTCTGAGGAAAAGTCCAAAGGAAAAGGAAAGGGTAAAAAGACAGCAACAGTAAAGAAAGAGGGTGAGAAACCCACATGCTCACATTGCAAGAAAGAAGGGCATGATGATTCTAAGTGCTGGAAGTTACATCCTAAAAAGAGGCCAAAGCGATATGGTGGAAACAAAGGTAAACAGAAAACTATTGCTGTACTTCAACAAGATCTTGGATCTGACTTCAGAGATGAGACAAAGATTGTTGCTACTGGGATTAAAGGTAAAGGAAAAGGTATATCTCTTTCATCAGCTCCAAGTTCTTCTAGCATAAGTGCAAGTACAAGTAAAGAATCTTCACCTAAGAATGATAAGCAAAGGAATGGCATTCGAGTTGTTATCAAGCATAATAAGGTTGATACATTATTCGATACGGGTTCCCAAGTTAATTTGATATCTGAGGAAGTTGTTAAAAGGCTTAACTTAACTACAACACCTCATCCAAAACCATACCCTCTTGGATGGGTTTGCGATGATGCACAGTTACAGGTAACTAAACAATGCAAGTTAAGATTTGCTATCACTGCAAACTTTGTAGATGAGGTAGAAGTTGATGTAGTCCCTTTAGATATATGTGGTCTTGTACTTGGGAGTCCCTATTTGTTTGATCGTCAAACTATCTTTTATAGGGGGGAAAATAAATATCATTTATTTAGAGAAAAGATTGAATACATTGTACGGGCACATAGGGTTAAGACTAATCTGGCATTAGTCAATGCTGGTCAAATGAAAAGGTTAGTCAACTCTAGTAAGAATTTTGTGTTGATGCTTGTAAAAGCCAAAGAAGATGAAACATCTGAGGCATTTGAGGGATGTGATCCAGAACATAAGGCTGAAATATTCAAAGTTGTTTCCTCTTACGATGACTTGTTTTAGGAACCGAAAGGATTGCCTCCTAAGAGAGAGATACAACATGAGATCCAATTGCAGCAAGATGCACCACTTCCTAATATTGGCATGTACCGCTTATCAGTGTTGCAGAATGAAGAAATCAAGAAGCAAGTTCAAGAGTTGGTCGAGAAAGGAGTTATCCGTCCTAGTACTTCTCCTTGTGGTTCTCCTATTGTATTGGTTCCAAAGAAAGATGGGACTTGGAGAATGTGTATTGACTACAGGGGTCTGAACAAGATAACGATAAAGAACAGGTACCCTCTTCCTAGAATTGATGATTTACTTGATCAGTTGAAACATGCAATTTATTTCACTAAGCTAGACTTACATAGTGGATATCATCAAATAAGAATTGTAGAAAGTGATATTTGGAAAATAGCTTTTAAGACAAAACAGGGACTTTTTGAGTGGTTGGTCATGCCATTTGGTCTTTGTAATGCACCAGCTACATTCATGAGAGTCATGAATGATGTCTTTCATCCTTTTATTGATTATTTTGTCATAGTCTATTTAGATGATATTCTTGTATTTAGTAAGTCTTGGGATGATCATGTAATTCATGTAAATTAAGTATTTGAAATACTTAGAAAAGAAAAACTATATGTAAAGATGTCAAAATGTGAATTTGCAAAGACATCCTTAGTGTACTTAGGCTATGTCGTAGGGAATGGTCAACTGAAAGTAAACCCTACAAAGGTCGAATGTATTGTAAAATGGCCTAAGCCAAGTATAGTTACAAAAATCAGGAGTTTCTTAGGTGCAATTCAGTACTGGAGGAAGTTCATTGCAAATTTCTCTTTCATTGCATCATCGTTGCATGCATTAACCAGTACCAAGGAAACTTTTTAGTGGGGAGGTCCGCAATAGAAGGCTTTCAACACTTTGAAGGAAAAGTTGAGCACCACACCAGTTCTAGCTCTACCAGATTTACATCAACCATTTGAGATTGAGACAGATGCGAGCGGGTTTGCCATGGGAGTTGTACTCATGCAAGGAGGTAAACCAGTCTGCTACCACTCTAAAACTTTTTTAGGATTAGTAAATAACTATCCTACATATGATAAAGAACTTTATGCTTTAGTTCAGAGTGTTAAAAAATGGAAGCACTACTTAATGGGAAAGGAAACTGTAATCCACACTGATCACCAACCACTACAATATTTGCACTCACAATCTAAGTTGCAACAAAGTAGGCACTTTAGGTGGATGGGTTTTCTGCAATAGTTTCATTTGGTAATTAAGTATAAGAAGGGTTCCCATAACAAAGTAGCAAATATGCTCTCTAGGCCTCCTGTTCAGAATGCTTTGATAATCCCTCAAAATAGTTCTATGGTTCATGAAAGTTTTCAGGAACAATATGCTAATGACGAGAACTTTAAGGATATCTATGCAGCTTTAATCTAGGGTAAACAGGTAGAAGAGAAAGATTACTATGTGCAGGATAATTTGTTGTACCACTTGGGAAAATTATGTATTCCTAAAAATGAACAAGCACATGTAATCTGTGAAGCACACACCTCATTGATTGCAGGACATTTTGGGGTAAGTAAGACATTAGCTCAATTGCAAAAATATTGTTACTGGCCTCGTATGCAAGAAACTGTCACCAAGTATATAAAAGGATGTGTAATTTGTGCAACCAGTAAACCAAGTAATAGGAAATTAGGTTTATACACACCATTACCTGTACCATCCTGTCCATGGGAAAGTGTATCTATGGACTTTGTGGGAGGTTTACCTATTTCTAGGAAGGGTCATGATTATTTGTATGTAGTAGTTGATCGGTTCAGCAAAATGTGTATTTTAATGCCTTGTAAAAAGGAAGTTACTGCTAAATTGACTGCTCATTTGTACTTCCAAAATGTATGGGTTCATTTTGGGTTACCTACTTCTATTGTATCGGATCGAGATTCGAGATTCTTAGGGGAATTTTGGTCATCTTTATGGGGACTCATGGACACCAAGCTGAAGAAGAGTACAACCTTCCATCCGCAGATCGACGGACAGACAGAGGTAGTGAACAGGACAATTGTGCATCTACTTAGAGGCTACTGCAGCAAACATCATAAGTTGTGGGATGAAAGTCTTCATTATGTACAACATGCTTACAACCATACAGCACACTCTTCTACAAAGAGGTCTCCTTTTGAGAGTTTCTTCGGTTACTTGCCTAAGACACCAATGGATTTTGCTTTTGGGAAGGACGATGTTGTAGATGGATGCCATGATGTAGAAAAGGCTTTAAAGTTCATCCAGAAGGTCCAAGCAATCCATCAAGCAGTAGAAGCACAATTAGAGTAGAGCCAAGCAAAATACAAGGCTCGCCATGATAAGCATCGCATTGATCACCAATTCCAAGTTGGTGACAGAGTTTGGTTACATATCAGCAAGGAAAGAATGCAAGGTGAAGGAAGGAAGCTCAAAGCTATCAGGTATGGTCCTTTTGAGATCTTGGAAAAGATCAGTACTAATGTTTTTCGCCTTAATCTTCCTCCATACGTGCAAATTTACTTAGTTGTCAATATTGAGAATCTGAAATTGTATGAGCCTCCAATAATCTTGGATGAAGACATTAGTGTTCAGGTTCCATCAGTTGATGATCTTTCACCAAAGTATATGTCAGAATTGCTAGAAGATGTTATCCTAGACAAGAATGTCAAAACTTCATGAAGAGGACCAGTTGAATACCTCTGAGTGGGATTGAAGGGGATGCATCCAAGCAAGGCAAGATGGATGGAGATTGGTAAAGTGAGGGAACTATACCCTCACCTTCTTTCTGAGTAAGCCAAACTTTTGGTGGTCCAAAAGCTCCTCAGTGGGGAGGCTTGATCTAGGGGATACTTTTGTCAAAATTTAAGTATCTCCAAAACTCCAACAATCAGCATTAGATTAAACTCCTTGAAATTCTGGACTAAATGCAATTTGAACGGACAAAAATGGAGTCCATATGCAAAAGTTATGGTCAGTCAAAGGTTGGTCAAATCGAGAATGAAGGGCATCAAAAAGGTGAAAAAATAATCATCTCCAAAGTGGTCAACAATGGATTTCAAAGAAAAGATCTTGTCAAGAGCTTTCCAGCAGTGTTTGTTTCATCAAAATTAGAGTCCGTATGTGAAAGATATAATAGTTTTAATTTGTTGAGACAAAAAGGACCTAGATGATGTTAGCATGACATCATCATGCTGACGTGACAGCTAGAAGTTGGCTGGAAAAAAAAAACGTTTAAAAAAAAAAATGAGTTGTGAGATTTGAACCCACAACCAATTACCTCCAAAATCATTGGTCTAACCACTATGCCACGCATGGATTTCAACATGTTTTTAACCATTGGCTACTACCAATTTCAAAGAAGGAGGACCGCCGGCGGGGTTGGAACCCCCGACCAGTGGTTACCATAAAAGGTGACCGACCGTTGCACTATTTTAGCACTTAAAGATTATTTTGCACCGGTTTTTATTTAACCTTAGCCAAAATCCACCAACCTTAGTAAAATAAGGTTATTTGTTACTATTTTGACCCCAAAATTAACATAAGCCAAATCTGTTAAAAATGGCTAACAAGTTATTTCGAGAGGGGAATTAATTGAAGGGGTTATTTTTGTAAATTGTTGTTATAGCCTTATTTTGGCTAATTTTGTGTATAAAAACGGGGTGTTAAGGGACTCTTAGATATTTAGAAAAAGGAGAGAACGTCCAAGTGCTGAGTATAAGGGAGATTTTTGAAGTGCTCATTCCTATACTTTGAAACATCGTAATGTTGTTGTACTTCAAAGGAGTGATTTTGTAAACATTTGTACCTAATTTTGGAGATAATCGGATCGGTCCCCCTATTGGAGTAGGACCCAGAGATGTAGTCCATATGGATGAACTCTGAGATCAAATTGTTTGCATCTTCTTTCTCTCATTGTCTCTTTTATCAACTTAATCTTGTTGTTCTCTTATTTTATTTACGTTAATTTGATTCGTTAAAAGTTTTAAATTAATTCTATGTAATCAATTAGAATTCCTCTGTAATAGTCCTAGATCCTAATCAGATCACTCTTGAATTTGAATTACAATCTTACATACACATATGCATGTATTTTATACACCTATACATGTAAGAAAATTTATAATAAATCTTTCAAATCACCTTTAAAACTTTTTCAATAATTTTTGTGTCTCTGCTTTAAACACATTGAATGTGTTTTTATAGGTTTCAGCATTCTCTTAAATAGAGAAGTGATTCCATACAAGTAAAATAGATTATGAGTTAGTTTTCAAAGAAATTAAACTAGTTCCTGGCAATTATACAAGAATGCCCTCTTTTTATCTTACATCATCGAGTTATTCTTTAACAAAAAGAACTTAATCTTTAACAGTCAAACTCTCAAAACTAGAAAATGGATTTCATTCTCAAACCAACAAAAAATGCCCCATCATCTCCTTTAAACTGAGTCATCAAATTTTTTCTATAATATATACTTCAAAAAAGAGACTAAATCAAGCCGATTAGGATTCATTCCTAAAACCCTTATTCATTTGTGTGACTGAAGAAGAGATTTTAACAAAAGCAAGAGATTGTATTACAGTTAAACTAATTTTCAAAAAAAAAAAATTGAACTCTTCTATGCAACATGGAAGTAGAGAGATCAGTCATACCTTTGTTTTGTGCATACCTATTAAGGAGATATAAAAAAAAATTAACCATTTTAGCATGACTACAAACCCTTTTATTTGCCATTGTTCTCAGCATGAAAACTGCTTGCTTTCTTTTATCTGTCCATTGTTCCCAACACAAGAAACTTGCACAAAGACATCTATCAAAGAGGTATAAGAATCAAGAAAACAAAAAACATTCACACCCTTTGTTACCAACAAGATTCAAACTAACATTCTCAGCCAAGGTTACCTTCCTGATACTGGATCATAGTTGAATTTTTTTCACCAATTTATAGAAATTTGTTTTGATCAAAATAACCTTACCATAATGTAATCGAATACCCACAAAAGAAATTATGTTTGATAAAATTTTCAAGTCTGCCATTCTCAACACTTGGCACCACAGTTTCCAAGCAAGTTTACCATATTGCATGCTACGACAGAGCCTTATAAATGCCACATACAACCCACATGCCTTTTTAACATTCCTTTTAACTGTCATTTACCCAAGCTTTCAAAATATTTTAATGCCATGATGTCATAGCATTTAATAGTGTTTTTTAAACTTGTTATGACACATAATTTTTGCATGTTATGACATGTAATTTTTGCATAAAAAATGAGGTCAAAAACATAGTCAACATATAGATATAACTAAGTGTTGAAAAAAATACATTTTCATTATATTATATGATTTATCATTATTACTTATATCAAAAATATTGTTTTTTCTATCATTTTTCTCTCTTTATTCTCTCTTGCTTCTTGATGGATCATACACTATGATCTAAAGCATTAATGAAAAAACCACCTATAATTTTTTAAAAATATTTAACTATAATTTGGAATTGCAAAAATTTGATCTTAACAGCTATGGACAAAGTAAAAATAATTATTACTCACCATTAGAGTTGGTGAGGACCTCTACCATAATAACACTTTCTAGCTTTGCAAGGACATTGGGTGTTGGAAGAATTGCAATAGTCACTACCAAGATTTTGTTCTTCAATGTAGAAAAATGCTCAAGTATAATGTGCATCAAATTAGTATAAACTGTTTAGTGATTTTTTTAAAAAAGAACTTTACTCTAAGAAATGTATAATTTACCTCTAGTCTCATGGGTAGAATTAGCAAAGAAAACAACCAAATCTCTTTTATTAACATTAGAAATCCTTTGAAAGCATTTGCAACATTAATGGAAAGAATTATAGGTATAAAATTGTTTTCCTTTACATCCACTAGCTGCCCCTCCAACTAAAGAGTTAAAAATAGCAGGAGTAATAATGGAAGATACACTTCCACCACCACCACCAGTAGATGGAGAAGAATAACAAGGGCCTTGTTTGCAACCTTCTACACAATAAGCATTGTTAATATTAATCTCCAGGTTTCTTAAACTCTAAATATTAGATTAGGTTTTTTTGTTATAGTTTTTTTTAGTTTCGGTAGTTTTGTTTAACAGTTTATAACTGTTATTGTCATCTCTTTTATAAATTTTCTTTATTGTTCTGGTAAAGTCAAGTGACAAGAAATAATAAATGGCTTCCACTTTCTACATATTTTATTTTGTTTTTCAATCTAGGCCAACAGTGGTATCAGAGCATTGGAATTAATTTGTGTGCAAAGCTTCTAAAGATTGGAGTGTTTTTTGAAGAAGCAAAATAAAAGAAAGTAGATTCAATTGAAATTGATTTAATTTTGATAAAGTTTTTACAACTTGATTACATTGCTAAATTTTGGCAAGAAAATTTCAACAATCATTTACAATCTGTGAAAATTGTGTTTCTTTCTAAATTATAATGCAATCTATTGTTTCATTAATTGGGAAAACATTATCTAGAAAAGATAATTGGATGGAATGGCATAGAAAAGTGGAAAATACACTTATATTTAATGATTTATGGTCCAAAATATGTGATGGAAATACTCAACCCATAGAACCAACTGATGCTAAAGAAAAAGAAATATGGTTATATAAAGATTCAAAAGCTTTAGGTTTGATAAGGGCTTCTATTAATGGAGAAGTGTATCGACATATACAGGGATGCATAGTTGCCTGGGATGCCCTTCATAAATTGAAAGATTTATTTGATTCTCATTTAGAGTTAGAGTTTATTCAATTGTAGTTAAAACTATTCAATCTTGAATTGAAAAATGGTGATATTTATCTCATAGCTTTTATCAAAGCACTTCTTTCAACACATTCCACATATCTAGAGTCTCTTTACGTATGCAACCAACTAAAAACCATTACTTTTGATCTATTGGTTGAAAAACTAGCAGAGCATGAGAAAGCATTTGGAAGGAAAATAGATAATCCAAATGAAAAAATTTCTCTTTCTTATCAAGAAAATCCTATAAATAAAAGAGCTTCAAGATGTGATCATAATGATAGAGGAAAAGGTAGAAGTCAATGGAAGAAAATTGATAATCAAAATGATAGGCAATTTTTATATTGTAAAAGATGTGGTAGAAAAGGTAGTCATGAAGCACATGAATGCAAACTCTCTTGGGATAAGATAGAAAGTTTTAAAGGAAACTCTTTTAAGCAAAAAGATAAAACCAAAGTTTATAATAATGATAAACCTTCAGATGATAAAATTTTAGGTGCAACTTAATTTTCTTGTGATAGTGATGGTGATCAATATGTTCATTCTATTTTAGAATGTGCATCTACTTCCTCATGGTATGATACTCAGATTTTAGATATTGGAGCCACATAACACATGCAATTTAGACATGATTACTTTGGAGAATTTAATAAAAGTGATTGTGGTCCAATTTACTTAGCTGATAAATCAAGTTTCAAACTTGTTGGAAAAGGAACTATTCGATTTAAATTTCCTAATCTTCCAAATTTTGTGCTTCATGATGTTTTATTTATTCCTCAGTTACAATGCAATTTACTATCTCTAGTATTGATTCACCAATAAGGTTACTCTATTCTATTAAAAGATACTCAGGTTGTTGTAGGAAAGCAATATAATAATCAAATTGTGTTGACTAGAAGTGAGGATGGAAGATTATTAATGTTAAATGGCACTCCTGCTCTTTTTGAAAAAATTTCATATCTTACTAAGGAAGGCAATCTATCTACTACTATGTTGTGGCATGCAAGATTTGGTCATATATGTTATGATAAAATTCATATCATGAAAAATAATGGTGTTGATGGCTTCCCTATTTTGCCTAAATGTGTTGAAAAGTGTGAAGCATGCATTCTTGCCAAGCAGCATAGAAATTCTTTCCCTCGATCCAATTGGAGGGCATAGAGAAAATTACAGCTTATCCATTCAGATTTATGTGGGCCTTTACCAATAACTTCTATGGGAGGATCTAAGTATTTTATGTTGTTCATTGATGGTTATAGTCATATAACTTGGATTTATTTCTTGCAGCAAAAATCAGAAGCTTTTGAAACTTTCAAAATATTTCATGTTATGATTGAAAATCAAGCTCAATGTAAAATTGGTACTCTTCGAACGGAAAATGGTGGAGAATTTACTTCTCTCATTTTTAAAGATTATCTATGTCAACATGGGATTCAACATCATTTCACTGTACCAGGTACTCCTCAACAAAATGGAGTTGTTGAATGAATGAATAGAACCATCATGAATATGGTTAGAGCAATGTTATACTTCAAAGGAATCAATTTGTATTTTTGGTCTGAAGCAGCAAGAACTACAATTTATCTTCATAATAGGTCTCCATCATTAGCAATTCATGAAGAAATTCCATATGAAGTTTGGTTCGGATATCCTCCTTCTATTCAACATCTTAGAATTTTTGGGTCTACTTGCTATGCTTTAATTCCTAAAGACAAAAGAAGTAAGTTGCAACATCATAGTTTTAAATGCATCTTTATTGGATATTCTAAATCCTCTAAAGCCTATAGGTTGTATAATGAAGCTAATAAAAAATCTCATCATTACATGTGATGTAGCATTTTGTGAAACTTTGAAAAATGTTGAAGATACTGAATGTCAACATCTGGAAGAACTGTCAAAATCTTCTCCTTGGAAAGAAAATTCCTATGAGATTATACATTCTGGGGGGGACCCAACTTATTTAGTCTCACCTTTAATGGATTCACATGTTGCATCTATACCTCAAAATCAAGCTGATCCATCTATGAATGAACAAGAAGAAACTCTGTCAACCAATAAGCGTGAAATTTTTGAACCATTGGAAACTACTACAACTTCTTTTGTGCAACCAAAATCTTCTCATAAGTGGGAAAAAACAACTCCAAAAAATTTTAAAAGACTTAAGACCTAATGAATAGGAAAAATAAGTACAAGAAGTTCTTACAAGGTGAGGCTAGTAGCTCAATCTGATGTTGCAGATAATATAGAGTCTATTGATGAACTCAATCTTGCAAGTGACTTTGAACCAACTTCTTATATTGAAGCTAAAGACATTAAAGTTTAGACGTAGGCCATGTAGGATGAGTATGATGCCTTAATAAATAATGGCACATAGAAGTTGATTGATCCACCACTTGGTTGTAAGCCTATTGGTTGCAAGTGGATTTGTAGAAATAAATCTAAAGTAGATGGCACCCTTGAAAAACATAAAACTCGACTTGTTGCAAAAGGATATTCTCAAAAAGAGGAAATAGATTTTGATGAAACATTTGCACGTATAGAAAAATGGACCACCATTCGTGCTTTGTTAAGTCTTGCAACTCAAAATGGGTGGAAAATTCACCAAATGGACATCAAAACTATATTCTTAAATGGTGATCTCAAAGAAACAGTCTATATGACTCAACCTAAAGGGTATGTTAGCAATGGGAAAGAACATCAGGTATGCAAGCTCAAAAAATCTTTATATGGTTTAAACAAGCTACTCGGGCTTGGTATGAAAAAATTACTGAGCATTTGTTGAAGTTGAATTTCCAACATTTTGAGTTTGATGATGGAATACTTTTTGTTAAAAAGATTGATAACATTATTATCTATCTTGTTGTTTATGTGGATGACTTATTTATCACTGGTAGTGATGAAAATACTATTCAAGATGTGAAACAACAATTGAAGAAAGGTTTTGATATGACTGATTTAAGTCATCTTCATTACTATTTAGGTATTGAGATGATTCAAAAACCTTATTCTATTTTTATTACCCAATAAGAATACACTGGTAATCTTTTGCAGAAGTTTGGCATGGATGATTGCAAACCACTTAGTACTCCCATGGAGCAACATATCAAACTCACATTAGATGACTCCTCAGCATTGGTTGATGCAACTTTATATAGGAAACTTGTTGGTAGTTTGATCTATGCCACAACCACTCATCCAAATATTGTTTTTGTTGTTGGAGTTCTTTCTAGGTTTATGCAACAACCTAGACAAACTCATTGGTCAGTTGCTAAAAGAATTCTTTGGTATCTGCAAGGCACTCTTGACATTATAGGCTGAAATACTCTAGAACAAAAGAGTTTTCTTTGATTGGATATTCAGATTTAGATTATGTAGGTGACTCAATAGATGGTAAATCTACTATTGGTTTTTTAATGCACCTTGGGTCTGGTGCAATCTCTTGGAAATCTAAAAAACAATAAGTCCTAGCTATCTCTTCTTCTGAAGATGAATATATTGCAGCATCTGAAGCAACTCGAGAAATTGTATGGCTTAGAAGGATTCTTGAGACTTGCAAATACCACAGGTTTCCTCAACACCACTCCTCATTGATAATCAATCTACTATCAAAATGGCTAAAAATCCAATATTTCATGATCACACCAAGCACATCAACACGAAGTATCATTTAAGTCAGCATCATGTAAAAGATGGCAGTATATAGCTAAAATATTGTCCCACTGCAGATCAGCCAATAGATATTTTTACTAAGGCATTGGGCAGAGAAAAGTTTGAAAAGTTTAGAGGAATGCTTGGTTTAATCCCTTCAAATTAGGGGGGGATGTTAATATTAATCTTCAGGTTTCTTAAACTCTAAATATTAGATTAGGTTTTTTTTGTTATAGTTTGTTTTTAGTTCCAACAGTTTTGTATAATAGTTTATAACTATTATTGTCGTCTCTTTTATAAATTTTCTTTATTGTTCTGGTAAAGTGAAGTGACAAGAAATAATAAATGGTTTCCACTTTCTACATTTTTTTTTTTTTTTTTCAATCTAGGCCAACAAGCATTGCCTATTCTACAACATCCTTATTTGCTGCAACACAGTCCACTGGAACACCCACAATTCTGACTAACTCCCACACCCACTAACACTAGTAATGTAAGCAATAATGACAATAAACTAGGTGAGGACACATGTTGCTCTTATTGTTTTCTTGAGCCATGATATGATCTGTGGGTATTGTTGATGGATGGCCAGAGGCACAGGAAAATAACAAAACCCCAAACACAATGTGCTATGGCACAATAAAAATAAATTATATTTTATTCACCATGATTTCAAATGAATACATAGTGCCTTTTTATAGGCAAGTGTACAATATTCTAGAGAGATCTAGCATTAGCCGATAAGACAAAATATCTACAAACTTTTGAAAAATATTACAATTGACATACCCTAAACTTAAACCTAATAATCTAGAAACATCTAATGACAGACTATTAATTCTTAATAGAACTTACTATTTCTAACACTCCCCTGAATTTCTACTATCAAATTTTGTTGCATACAAATTACAATGTGCCATATAATTCATATATGTTAATGTTGGTCGTGACCTTTAATTTCTAAAAAAATTTGTAAGCAATTGGCTACCAATGATTTCCTCTTTCCACTAGATTCACTAATAATCTTGCCTCATTTATCACAAATGCCAATAACCTTTTGACAGTTTGATGCCTTTCTCTAATTTGTTTCTCAATGTTGTTGCATTCCTTCTTATATTTGAACATTTGTACCTAAATAAATTTTTAATCATACCTACAATTCTTTGCCAACTTGATCCATAGCTCCATCCACAATTCATTTTTATACAACCTACCATAGAATCATTTTTACAATCTCTTTTCCAACATGTGTCTTATAGCAATGATTTTTCAAGCCACAAATATTACAAGGATGTATATCCCAGCATCTATCCTTTGTATGCCCTTTTCCTTTACAATGTGAACATTGCACAATCTTTATGCTTTCAATTGATTCTCTTGAACCTTTATTCATCTTTCCATTGCCTACATCATATTCAAGACTTGCATATTTTGGCTTGACTGTAGTCTCAATTTGATTCCTTAATCCTCGTTCATCCTTTCCTAGACCTTTACCATTGAAACCCATTCTTTCCATAATCTTCAAACCAACACTATTATTATCATAACAAACAAAATTTGCAAACTTCTTATCATTTTTAGTCTTACACTTTCTAGCTTCAGCAAAATCACATTTCTCAATTGTATAATCACTCAAATCATTTGTGTCACAAGATACAACACATACAAATAGTTTCACATTCAAACATTCTTTCTCTTGTTTCAAAGTAGACAAATCCTTCTTTAACATACTATTTTCCTCTTCCAATTTGTTCAAATTTTCTTCTAAAACTTTTTTCTTTTTGTCAACATCATTAAACAAATTTAACTTTTCTTCTAATTCTTTATTTTGATCTCCAAGCTTGCATGTTTCCTTAACCTACCAATTATGTACTTCTTTCACAAATTTTATCATGTCCTCTAGCTCTTCCATTCTCTCTTTATATTCACTAATTTCAGTTAAAAGTCTACATTTTTCTTCTGACCTCTCTCTAATCATTGCAAACTTTTCTATCTCTAGTTTCAATAAATTTTCTTTTAAACAATCCATCTCAAGAGACAAATTTATATTTTATTTTAACACTCTTTTAACTTGTTTTCCCATTTTAATAAATTGAAATCTATCAAATAAAATCCAAGCTCCCTCTTAAAACACAAATCTAAAAACCTTTGTCAACATCAAATTTCATACTTACCATGATTCATTTTTATTGACACTCCTCTATGATGATGATTTCTTTTGACTTCTATGCTTCCACAATCTTCTCTTTGTTGGCTCTGGCCTTCCATCACTTTCACTTTTCTATGCTTTGGATTGATTCAACATCCATTTCTTCCTTGCTTGAAGATACTTATCCTTTGACCAGCGACTTAGACAATGCCAAGGAATTATGTTTTCTTTCCCTTTCTTTGACTAGGTGCCACTATCTACTCTCTATTCTCCTTCACAACTATGGCTTGGGGTTTCTTGTGTTCTACATCTCTTTGTCATTCTCCTTTGATTATTATGATTCTTATTTGACTGATAATGGTAAAGATGCTTTTCAACATTTGCTTTTTATTTGGGAGTGGTTTCTCATATCAATAAATTAATTGCTGCTCAACACTAGTTGTTTCTATAACACAAATCAATCCTTCATATTTTAACAGCCCTAGAACATCACTTCCTCTTTAATCACCAAATTTGTCAACCTCTCTCTAATACCAATATGATGGATGTGCAGAGGCACGGGAAAATAGCAAAACCCCAAACATAATGTGTTGCGGCACAATAAAAATAAATTATATTTTATTCACCATGATTTCAAATTAATACATAGTGCCTTTTTATAAGCAAGTGTACAATATTCTAGAGAGATCTAGCATTAGCCAATAAGACAAAATATCTACAAACTTTTGAAAAATACTACAACCGACGTACCCTAAACCTAAACCTAATAATCTAGAAACATCTAATGATAGACGATTAATTCTTAGTAGAAATTACTATTTCTAACAATTGTTTCCATTCCCAATATTTTTTTTTTTGTTTTCTTTCTTTTAAGACTATTGCATATCATTCACACATGCTTAGCCTAGACTTGAAGTACGGTCATGTGTAGAGCACCCACTAAACTAGAATATTGCCTTTGGCTAAATAGACATGTGCAGCAACAAGATCTATAATATAAGCTAACATAAGCTAAAATAGAAACTTACATTTTGCTAAACAACCATGTGCACGAGTCTAGTATAATAGTGTAAACTAGCATAAGTTTTAAGTTAGAGTCATCTTTGATTGAAAAGACACATGAAATGTTAGCTGTGTTCAAAATCTTGATGAATGATCTTTTAATTATATATTGTCATCTTCACCTATTGTGTTTAACTAATTGAATTACAATCTTTATCTGTTGGATCAATTGTTTGTAGACTACTAAATAAATATAAATTACTTAAAATTTGATTAGCTATAAATAAAAAGATATCAATAAATACGTAGAATACAAATATAAATATAGTGAGCACATATTTTTTAAGGAAGCCCCCCCCTCCATTGGACCGTACTCTTAGCATAAATCTAAACTAGACAATCAGCTTTGGCTAAACAGCCACAAGCAAGGGGTCTATATATAATAGTGTAAGCTAGAGTACATCTAAACTAGAATATTACTTTTGGCTAAACAACCACGCGTAGTCACGTGATCTATTATAACAATATAGACTAGCACACATCTTAACTATGAAGTTTTTTTTACCTAAACAATCATGTGCAACTATAAGTTAGCATGCATCTAAAATAGAAACTTACTTTTGGCTAAACAACCACATGTACCAAAACCATTATAATAGTGTAAGCTTGCATAAGTTTAAACTAGAGACCTGAACAGCCATATGAAAAAGATCCAATACATAACATTTATCAAGACCATATCAAACTAGTCCAAATGTGCTTCAAAGATTTTGAATCTTGATGAATGGTCTTTTAATCACATACCATTGTCCTTACGCAATGTGTTTAACTAATTAGAGTACAATTTTTGTTTCTATTGCCGAAACAACTGTTTATAAAATGCTAAATAAACTCTCTCAGACTTTTGAAAATTATTTACTTTGAAAATTATTTATTTATATAAATTATTTGAAATTTAAATAGTCAAATATCAATAATAAATATATAGAATACATATATTTCGAACAAATGCATGGAATATAATTTTGTATTTAAATTATATGAATTGTTAGGCATTTTGTTATATATGGAATACAAAGCATACTTTCCTTGAGCAGGAAAGATGTTAATAAAGCTATATAGCCTTCAAGACCATGTAGGATTACTGCTGCTACACGTTAAAGAAAATTGACATATTTATGATTTGAAGGATTTTTAAAATTGAATAACAGGATCCTGAAGATTACCCATGTCACTCAATCCCAAGAATAGAGACGTTTTAAAGTCCATAGGACATTGGAAGACTTTTAAGTTCAAGTCTTCAGCAATCAAACAATCCAAACAACTTATAGACAACATTTAAGTTTGATGTTAGCCTTCAACTGTCGACCAGAACATAGGAATCTAAATGTCTAAATGTCTATGGGGAACAAAAACTGTGAAATTTTTTTTTTATGTACTCGCTTATGAGAATTTATTGTGAAGTTATAATTGATATGTTTTTCTTTGTTCTGATTACTGTTCAACTTTTTTCAAATTTTTTAAATTTTATTACTGTAGTTACAAACAATATATTTAATGAGACTGTAGTTTGTCAAAGCAAAGGTTGAAGTTATTTGAGACATTTTAAATTATATTAAGTAAATTGAAAAGAGTACCTGAAGTCATGATCAATAGAAAGGAAACAAAAAATAACGTTTGAAATAATAGTTTTTAAATAGAAAAATTATTTGTTTACATAAAAACTATTATACTATTATTCGTTTTATTTATTTAAAAAAGGTTTGTGATAGATTTTATATTAAGTATAATATTGATTACTATTACTTTATAATATAACATTAAAATCAGTATAGTTGTTTATTTGTATATTTATAATTATTAATTATTATTTAATAGGCTTTTAATTATGGTTTGCCTTAGAAAATTTATTTCTCATTATAAAATTACCTCTAAAAAACTATAAAACAAGTTTTTCCAAATTGTCAAACCTTTTAAGAGTGGTAACTCGCAAATCTCCTTATAGAAAAGTTATCCATTGGTATGCTGTATTTGTACTTTATTGTTAGTATTTATATTTTATTGAGAAAACATAATTATAATACTATTGAATACTTAAACAAGTGCTACTTATTGGCTCAGTACTTGCCTTTAGTAATATTAGTTTTAAATTGGTATATAAATTTAGTTGTAATTTTATTATATATGTATCATAAAATATATTAATGTTTACTTTCATAACTATTAATAACTATATTTAATATTTGAGTGTAATTCATTTTTTTCAATGATGTACTTGTGGACAAATGATTCAAATTAAGAAGTATCAATTTGTGTAATCAAAACATTAATTCACACATTATAATACATATGAAAAAAGCGGAATAATAATTTTATAGTTTTACAATATTATATTTTTCAATTGTCATTGTTGTACATGGACTTCTAATACTAGTTGTGTTATAATATTTACTTTAAAAAAATTATAATAAAATATTAATATTTAAATAATAAAAATTGGAAGAACTATTTAATAATAATTTTGATGAGAAATAACTACAATATATTTATGAATTAAAACTTTTAACAAATATATAGTATTACAATTTTTTAATTTTAAAAAAAAAAAATTTAAAAATTAATTAAGAAAATTTTAATTACTAATTAATAAAAATTGAAGGGAAAACATCATATCTAAGAATTGTAATAAATAACTAGTATAGATATTTGTTGCCTGATTATAAAATTGTTTCAATTTTATAAGCTTCGGTTAATTTTTCAAACTTGCTTGGTTTTAAGCTTTAAATTGGCCATTTTATCTTTGAAATTTTGTGAGTTTCTAAATCTCCATGTCTCCGACTCATTATCAGCTCCACACAACACTTGAAATTTTTAAAATCCGACTTCTAAGCCTCAACTTATCGCGGGTTAATGTTGAGACCCAAAATACATGTTTTCAAGTCTATCATTAACCATTAACCTCTCAAAAGGTTAATGATAACTTTCAAATTGCGCATTTTGGAGTAGGTTAATTAACCTCTCCAAAAATGTGTTTTTCTTAACCTCTCAAAAGGTTAATGATAACTTTCAAAATGCACATTTTGGAATAGGTTAATTAACCTCTCTTTGAGACAATTATTAACCTCACTGTTTAGCTGATTAAAGTCAAGAACTGGAAGTAAGGAAAATCATCTTGGTGAACATAAAATGGAGATTGTTGAGGAATAGCAAGATGTCCACTGGCAACAACACTTTCATAGAACTTCACAGTATTGCTATTGGAAAGAAGAAGAAACCCATGTGTAGGAAGAAAAAGTTGCCTCAATGCAGAGTCTTACACCAAGAAACAACTGGACTATTCGTAGAACCTTGAGTCTAACAGATATACTATCATGGGTGCAGAAGCCCTCCCATTTCATAATTCTTCATATCACTTATTTCATGGTTTTGGGATTTGTGGGCACTTTTGTTCTATGTGTATGTCCTCTGAAAGATTCTAAGCACATGAACTTCATAGATGCTCTGTGTTGCTCTACCTCTACTATTACTCTGACTGGTCTGCTCAGCATAAGAATTCAAAGGATGCACACGTTTCAACATATGGTTCTTTTGTTGCTGTCGGTACTTGGCAGTCAAATTCTTATGTCTCTATTTCTCCTGTATGCAAGAAGATTAGCATATAGGAGGGTACTTGCAAATCAAGCTATGGTAATTCTGTCTGTGGTGTAAGAAAATCTGGTGTCAGATGAATTAGAGGTTGAAAAGGATGCTGAAAATGGAAAAACAATTTCAAATCAATCATGAACCAGAGAGGCTAACGCCCAACACACTAATGTTGAGATTAAAGTTCAGGGAGACGGTGATGTTGGAGGTGTTGGGAAGAGCGAATTGGGCCGGCTATAAAAGCATCGGCTAAGATATGTAATGGAGAAATCTTCACAATGATGATAATTGCTTGGAGGAGGTTTATGCTCATCTTCTCAAAAATCCTTGCACTTGCTATGCCCATTTGTTTCCCAATAACCAGACTCTGTGGCTCATTATCACTGTCATGGTATTTAATACTGTTCAAACCTTGTTGTTCTATGTTCTCAATTGGAATTCGAGCTCTATCAATGATCTAAATTTTGCAGAGAAGATTGTGATCGCGTTGTTCCAGTCTGCAACCACATGCAACGGTGGAACCAATCTTGTTAGTCTCGTGGAATTCTATGATTGAAGGATACCTTAAGAGTGGAAACAACAAAACGGCCTAAGAACACTTGTGTCGAATGTATCAGGCAGGTTGGAAACCGAACCAGTCCAGCTTTGCTAGTGTCCTCTGTGCATGTGCCAGTTTAGTGGCTTTGGAAGAGGGAAAACCAATTCAAGCTCATAGAATCAAAACAGGATTCCAGTTGGATATAATAGTGGGTAATAACCTCATTACTATGTATTCAAAATGCAAGAGCATAGAAGAGATGTCTCAAGTATTTAAGAAAATTCACACAAATCCCATGTCATTAGAGAGTGCTATGAATATCGGATATGCCAAGAAGTGGAGGGTTGATGAGGCACCCAAAGTGTTTGAAAAGATGCCAGAAAAGAAATTGATCTCATGGACAGTGATGATTGTAGTCTATGCTGCAGCTGGGATGGTCTTTATCTCTATGTGATATACAATATCAAATGTCCAGAATAGTGATAATGTTCAATGAATAGCTAGAGAACCAATTGTCCAATGTGAACATGTGCAAAGGTTGGGTGAAACAAAAAGCATTGGAGCAAGGGAGACTGTACTTTCATTGATCCAACACCCAATAAATCTAGCACAGTTACATATATGGTAAAGGTTCAAGAAGTTAAGCTTGAAGAAGATAAGCAGGAAGTGTTTTGATTTAATGCTCAATCATGAATGCAAGTTAAAACTACACGGTCCTTATGAGAATATTTGATGAAAACACCAGATATGAATATATAGTTAATGTATGTGGTTGGGAGAAGAGCATTCAAATTCTATAGTGAGATAAAACTCATTTTCCACCCTTGGCATAGCTTGCACAACATTGATATAGAAGACACTATTGTATGAGGCATTTAAAGCATATTAAAGTGTCAAACTTGGAGCGAGTGGTGAATGTTTGAAATGCTCAACACTAATGAAAGGAATAGATTGCACAGAAATATGGAGAATCATTACAAGATGTGGAATGAACATGATGGGTAGAGCATAAAGCATATTGATTTACACCTTGTGAATGGGTTACCCAAAGGAAGAAGTCAAATAGATTGTGCAATCACAAGTAATAGACCATTGCTAACTTGATGAGTGTCAAGGAGGAAGTGTTGTCTTGCATTAGAATGATGAAGAATATGAGAAAGTGCCAAATAGATGTTAGTGTCTGGGTAAAAGATGCAATATAATGAGATGTAATCTCGAACTCCACAAATTGAACATTCCCTCCATATTGACAACCTCATGCTCTTGATCTCTTAATGAAAAGTGGGATATGTGTTCATCAATTTAAAGTAATGTAACTTGAATAAATCATTCAAATGTCAAAAGGAGATCAACAATGATTGATTAGTCAATCTTCCTCTCACAGTTGTAAGATCCAAGTTTTAGGTCACGCTAGGTTAATTTTATTGAGGTTAATTAACCTCACCCAAATCACGTATTTGGGAGGTGGTTATTAACCATGAAGAGGTAGTTATTAACCTCTGTGTCTATATAAGGACACCTATTGGCTTTGTAAAGGGACTTTTTGGGGGCTTGAGAATAAGAGAACACTATGCTGAAATTTTGATTAAAAGATGATATTTGGAAAGTATGTACAGATTTTGTCTTTATAATCAGAAATTCCTCTTAATTTCTTGGTGCAAGAAAATAATGAAATGTGCAGTTTGAGTTCCCTCTTCTCGAATCCAAATTGTTACAAATGTTGATTCTCTTTGTAGTGAGCATTCTCATGGTATGGTGTAGATGTTTATGAATCTGTGGATCAGCATTGTGCTAGTAATAGTTTTCAAGTGTAGATCTTGATCATTGTTATTAGTGATTTTAAGTTAGTAGTTCGAGAAAGCTTTGAAGTCATGTGGTGCATTCGTCATCATGAGCTTTCTCACCTTTAAAAGTTTGATTCCATCTTTTATTTGAAAAACTTCAAAATTATATCATACAAGGGAGCTGCCCCTCTAAACACAGAGGAAGGTCGCATACCAAGGGCCTATCCAATTGTTGTGAACGGTTTGCCACACACTTCGTTGGGAAAATTCTATTGTGACAAATCTGTTTACCAACAAATTTTTGGCGACTTTGCTAGGGAGACTGAACAAGAAAGATTGACAGTCGCCTGTAATGAAGCACAATGGTGCTTCCGCATGAGAACATTTTTCTTGTTCTCCAACCGAACCTCGGCTTCCATGACACCCAGGAAGATATCATCTTTTATTTGAACACTCTAGCCTGGAGGTGTAGATGAAGTGCTCAACAATATCATCAAGTAAATCAAGTTCTTGAAGAAGAAGAAGAGTTTGGAGAAATCTTACAAAGAGCTCCTATTGGTCATAACGTTGTGCTTGTAGAAAGAATAGTAGTCATTCCAAGAAGAAATAGGCAAAATCTTGGTCACATCCAAAACCAAGTGAACAATAATCAATAACATGGTTGATAAAAGGTACATTCCCTAGAATGGAGGTTGGCAACTTTATTTTAAAGATTGATTATCAATGACTCTATTGAAGGCAGCAACTCAAAATCATGGTTTGGTACAAGGGAAAAGTTGAAAGTGATAGTGACAGTGATAGTGATGATAAATACCTTTCATATCCTAAGAAATAGATTCCCGATGAGCCTCTGCAGTTTGAATTCTTGAGGAATTTCTATGGCGGTAGGAGGTTAGACCCTAAAATGGT
Organism: Cupressus sempervirens; assembly: GCA_028749045.1. NCBI lineage: Eukaryota > Viridiplantae > Streptophyta > Pinopsida > Cupressales > Cupressaceae > Cupressus > Cupressus sempervirens. The sequence goes on from CM053790.1 coordinate 30,908,711, forward strand.
TCATCCCCACTTACTTCAAATTTTTCAAAAGATTGAAGAAGAGGATTGAAAGGATTATGGTTTTCTTTTTCATGATCAAGAATTCTTTTTGGAAAAAGATTCAGCATATAAAGATAAAGAAGTCTTTGCTAAAGAATGTACTTCATCTAAACCAGCAATGAGGAATACTAAAAATGTCTCTCATGAACCTGTATCTCAACAAAATCAGATTGATCCTAAGCAAGCAAGCTTCTTAAAGAGTTTCTATGGTGGACGAAAACTAGATCCAGGAGGGATTCATCCATCTTTGCTTTGAACTTTGCAAAAGATATATGAAGAAGACAATAAAGATAATCAGTTTTTCTCTTACAGACCCAAATCATTTTCAGAAGGAAGTTCCACATGCAAGAATAAGGAAGAACTTGATAAGAAAAGTGATTCATGTCAATCAAAGATCGATAGTGGTGGCCAAAAAGGTGTTCCAATGCTTGCACCAGTTACTCATCGAATTCATACTTCCATTGATCCCAATCAGGTTGAATTTTTAAAAACCTTCTATGGTAATGCATGCTTGGATCCTAAAGAAGTACATCCTTCTTTACTTCAAATGCTTCAAGAACTTGAAAAAGAAGACCCATGCAAGAATTATTTTCTTGATAAAAGAACATCACCTAATATAAATGTCAGAAAGGATTCATCTAAATCTACTTGCATAAAAGAAGACAAAGGTTTTATGTTTAATTAAGGAGATGGTCAAGGAAGAGAGTCTATAAGAGAAGAAGGGTTTGCAAATGTATCAAGACATGACTATGAAGATTTCAAAATCTAGGAGAAATTTTTCAATCATCTCAATCCTAATGGGAAAGAAAAAGAAATATTGAAATCTCGAGAAACTATGCAACATATGATTGAAGATGAGGAAAATGTGGATCAAGGTGAATTTCATACAACTTTTATTCCATCTTGGTGCCTCGATGTTTTAGATAATGACTTCTTATGTGGAGAAAATCTTCCAAATCATCCTTTGATGACCATTCATGATGATGAATCTATTGATGATGTCGATACTTCACATATCATAGAACAATCTAAAACTACTACAATTGATGGAGATAAGAGCACCAATGAACTTCTACAAATATGTGCTTTCCCCAAAGAAATGGAAACCTTTACCTTTGATGACATTGATGAACTTTTGATTAAAAGATCAGTTGATGAAAAAGTTAAAAATCAGCTTAGAGGAGAAGAAGATGAATCCTCTAGCCTTCATTCCTTATCATGCATGCCAACTTTCACACTTCATGAAAGATGTCTTGGAGAAGAAATGGTGATTCAAGAGGGAATAGATATCATCGAACATATTGAAGATGAAAGCTATATGGACATGAAGACAAGTTCCTCTATTCCAACGAAAATACAATTGAAATCCTATGGATCATTCAAAGTTCAAGGAAATCCTCTTTTTGAGCCTTTTCATCAAATAGGAAATCCTATGCCAAAGAGCTTCTATGAGAAGAATAACCATGATGAAGAAAGTAATGAGTTAGTAGGGGATCTCATGGAGAAATCCAGTGAAGCAAACTCTTATGATGTATTTATTCCAAGATTGTGCTCAAAATCCTTGGATGGAAAATTCTCTATGAGGAAAATGTTTACTTTAATCCCTTATTCTAAGAGAAAGGCATTTCTATTGATGATTCTCAACTTGGCATTCGAAGACAAGGTTTGATGGCTATAATTCCACAAGTTGCTTCACATCACATATTATATGAAGGCAATCCAATACAAGGTTTGATATCTTCAATTCTTAATCACCAGAAGGATCTTCAGAAAGGAAATTTTGATATTAATGGAAAGGAAATTGAAGTTATGACCAACCATGTTGACAATGATATCAGTGTAACTTTGCAGTGCCTAAAAATTCAAGATGATATTTTGGAAGATAAAGAAGAAGAAATGGATCATGAGAAGATTCAATATAATATGGATGTGCATCCCAGTTGGAATAATATTATAGAAGATTCAACCAAGACCATGGTAATAATAAAAGAAGAAGGTTCACCGAGCACAAGAGAAAATAAAAAATGCATTGAGAAAATTGAGAGCCTTATCCTTCAATTCTTTCAAAATGAAGTCATCAACAACATGCAACATGAAGCTAAGTTGATTCTGAAATCAGATATTTTTGGTGAGACATGGTTATTTGGATACATTCTTTTATCAAGTGATGTGAAGCATGCTAAGAGTCTCAAAATTGGGATTCAAAAAGATAACTTACACTTGAGTCCACTGGAACCTGAAAGTGGCCACATGTTAGCACACTATGGTATTTATTTTCCCCATCTAGTGAATGGATTTTCATGATTATACCTTGAGTCATTGAGGTAGGGAAACTTGCCTTGTACATAGTCTAGTTAGGAGTTTGTGTTGCTTTAGGTTTTTCTTTCTATTGTCGTATTTTTGGTTTTCGTTTCCTCTTTTAAATTGGTCCCTCAGATGACTCTATTTTATAGCCCAATGGATAAGGCACTATTTTTCATTATGGATTCAAGCTTCGTCCTTGTCAGTCCTTGTCCCCAGTTAGAACCAGTTGTTGCCCGGTTATAAAATTGTTTCAGTTTTATAAGCCTTGGTTAATTTTTCAAACTTGCCTGGTTTTAAGCTTTAAATTGGCCATTTTATCTCTCTAAAATTTTGTGAGTTTCTAAATCTCCATGTCTCCGGCTCATTATCAGCTCCACACAACAATTGGAATTTTTAAAATCTGAATTCTGAGCCTCAACTTATCACAGGTTAATGTTGAGACCCAAAATACGTGTTTTCAAGTCTATCATTAACCATTAACCTCTCAAAAGGTTAATGATAACTTTCAAATTGCGCATTTTGGAGTAGGTTAATTAACCTCTCCAAAAATGCATTTTTCTTAACCTCTCAAAAGGTTAATAATAACTTTCAAAATGCACATTTCGGAGAAGGTTAATTAACCTCTCCAAAAACACATATTTATTAACCTCTTTGAGACAATTATTAACCTCACTATTTAGCTAATTAAAGTCAAGAACTGGAAGTAAGGAAAATCATCTTATTGAACATAAAATGGAGACTGTTGAGGAATATTCGGATGTCCACTGGCAACAACACTTTCATAGAACTTCACAGTATTGCTATTGGAAAGAAGAAGGAACCCATGTGTAGGAAGAAAAAGTTGCCTCAATGCAGAGTCTTACACCAAGAAAAAACTGGACTATTCGTAGAACCTTGAGTCTAATAACTATATTGTCATGGGTGTAGAAGCCCTCCCATTTCAAAATTTTTCATATCACTTATTTCATGGTTTTGGGATTTGTGGGTGCTTTTGTTCTGTGTGTATGTCCTCTGAAAGATTCTAAGCACATGAACTTCATAGATGCTCTGTGTTGCTCTACCTCTACTATTACTATGACTAGTCTGCTCAGCATAAGAATTCAAAGGATGCACACGTTTCAACATATGGTTCTTTTGTTGTTGTCGGTACTTGGTAGTCAAGTTCTTATGTCTCTATTTCTCCTATATGCAAGAAGATTAGCATATAGGAGGATACTTGCAAATCAAGCTATGGTAATTTTGTCTGTGGTGTAAGAAAATCTAGTGTTAGATGAATTAGAGGTTGAAAAGGATGCTGAAAATGGAAAAACAATTTCAAATCAATCATGAACCAGAGAGGCTAACACCCAACACACTAATATTGAGATTAAAGTTCAGGGACACGATGGTGTTGAGGTGTTGGTAAGAGTGAATTGGGTCGGCTATTAAAGCATCGGATAGGATATGTAATGGAGAAATCTTCACAATGATGATAATTTCCTAGAGGAGGTTTATGCTCATCTTCTCAGAAATCCTTGCACTTGATATGCCCATTTGTTTCCCAATAACTAGACTCTGTGGCTCATTATCACTATCATGGTATTTAATATTGTTCAAACCTTGTTGTTCTATGTTCTCAATTGGAATTCAAGCTCTATCAATGATCTAAATTTCGTAGAGAAGATTGTGATCACGTTGTTCCAGTTTGCAACCACATGCAATGGTGGAACCAATGTTGTTAGTCTCGTGAAATTCTATGATTGAAGGATACCTTAAGAGTGGAAACAACAAAGTGGCCTAAGAACACTTATGTCGAATGTATCAGGCAGGTTGGAAATCGAACTAGTCCAGCTTTTCTAGTGTCCTCTGTGCATGTGCCAATTTAGTGGCTTTGGAAGAGGGAAAACCAATTCAAGCTCATAGAATCAAAATAGGATTCCAGTTGGATATAATAGTGGGTAATAACCTCATTACTATGTATTCAAAATGCAAGAGCATAGAAGAGATGTCTCAAGTATTCAACAAAATTCACACAAATGCCATGTCATTAGAGAGTGCTATGAATATCGGATATGCCAAGAAGTGGAGGGTTGATGAGGCACACAAAGTGTTTGAAAAGATGCCAGAAAAGAAATTGATCTCATGGACAGTAATGATTGTAGTCTATGCTGCAGCTGGGATGGTCTTTATCTCTATGTGATATACAATATCAAATGTCCAGAATAGTGATAATGTTCAATGAATAGCTAGAGAACCAATTGTCCAATGTGAACATGTGCAAAGGTTGGGTGAAACAAAAAGCATTGGAGCAAGGGAGACTGTGCTTTCATTGATCCAACACCCAATAAATCTAGCACAGTTACATATATGGTAAAGGTTCAAGAAGTTAAGCTTGAAGAAGATAAGCAGGAAGTGTTTGATTTAATGCTCAATCATGAATGCAAGTTAAAACTACATGGTCCTTATGAGAATATTTGATGAAAACACTAGATATGAAGATATAGTTAATGTATGTGGTTGGGAGAAGAGCATTCAAATTCTATAGTGAGATAAAACTCATTTGCCACCCTTGGTATAGCTTGCACAACATTGATATAGAAGACACTATTGTATGAGGCATTTAAAGCATATTAAAGTGTCAAACTTGGAGCGAGTGGTGAATGTTTGAAATACTCAACACTAATGAAAGGAATAGATTACAGAGAAATATGGAGAATCATTACAAGATGTGGAATGAACATGATGGGTAGAGCATAAAGCATATTGATTTACACCTTGTGAATGGGTTACCCAAAGGAAGAAGTCAAATAGATTGTGCAATCACAAGTAATAGACCATCGCTAACTTGATGAGTGTCAAGGAGAAAGTGTTTTCTTGCATTAGAATGATGAATAATATGAGAAAGTGCCAAATAGATGTTAGTGTCTGGGTAAAAGATGCAATATAATGAGATGTAATCTCGAACTCCACAAATTGAACATTCCCTCCATATTGACAACCTCATGCTCTTGATCTCTTAATGAAAAGTGGGATATGTGTTCATCAATTTAAAGTAATGTAACTTGAATAAATCATTCAAATGTCAAAAGGAGATCAACAATGATTGATTAGTCAATCTTCCTCTCACAGTTGTAAGATCCAAGTTTCAGGTCACACTGGGTTAATATTATTGAGGTTAATTAACCTCACCCAAATCACGTATTTGGGAGGTGGTTATTAACCACGAAGAGGTAGTTATTAACCTCTGTGTCTATATAAGGACACCTATTGGCTTTGTAAAGGGACTTTTTGGGGGCTTGAGAATAAGAGAACACTATGCTGAAATTTTGATTAAAAGATGATATTTGGAAAGTATGTACAGATTTTGTCTTTATAATCAGAAATTCCTCTTAAGTTCTTGGTGCAAGAAAATAATGGAATGTGCAATTTGAGTTCCCTCTTTTCGAATCTAAATTGTTACAAATGTTGATTCTCTTTGTAGTGAGCATTCTCACGATATGGTGTAGATGTTAATGAATCTGTGAATCAACGTTGTGCTAGTAATAGTTTTCAAGCGTAGATCTTGATCATTGTTATTAGCAATTTTAAGTTAGTAGTTCGAAAAAGCTTTGAAGTCGTGTGGTGCATTCATCATCATGAGCTTTCTCACCTTTAAAAGTTTGATTCCATCTTTTATTTGAAAAATTTCAAAATTATATCATATGAGGGAGCTGCCCCTCTAAACGCAGAGGAAGGCCGCATACCAAGGGCCTATCCAACTGTTGTGAACGGTTTGCCACACACTTCATTGGGCAAATTCTATTGTGACAAATCTGTTTACCAACAATATCATAAATAAATCTACCTAAAGAAATGTCGATAGATATCCACTACAAAATAATTATAATTTAATTTACTACATCTAAAATTATTTATATTTCCTTTATCTCCATTTATTTAGTTTTTTATTGATTTGATCTTTTTATTTTAATTTCTTAAAAAATGGATGATTTACATCTAAAAATATTATTTTTAAAGAGATATTTTATGTTCTATTTATTAAATTATTTTTAAAAGTATATTCTATTTATAATAAGATTTAAATTTTTGACATGTAGATGGTTGTCAAATTTAACCAAGAAGAATAAAAGTTAACATTAACATGCTCACACCATCTGACTCCCCCATTTTGCCATTGTAGAATGCCTATTGGCATTAATTAGAGTAAATAATATATTAATTTTTTTAATGTGTTTCTTTATAATTCAAAAAATAATTACAATAATTTTAGAAAAGTAAGAAACATCAAATTATTTATTATACTATTGTAATATATAATTTTCTATCCTAGAAATCTGTATACACTAACTAAATGTTAAAAATAGAAAATTAAAACACTTTTAATAAATAGATTTAAAAATGCAAATTAGGAATAAGTGAAATTAAAAACCACATCTAGCAATCGGCAAATCCTCATATAAGATTCTAATTCATTCATCCAATTAAAAGTTAGAAAATTAATATAAATAAATTTTGGAGTTAAAAAATTGACATGTATTTCTTCATAAACAATATATTTATATAAACATATGGAATGGAATAAATTTTAATTGGTGTAATAGAGATCATTTAATAACTAGTTAATGCCATCAATCCAAAAAATAACACAATAGTATTTAGCGGCAACTACTAAAAAGTTACAAAATATGTATATTTAAATATTATTACAAGAAAAAAATCATAAAGTGAAAATTATATATTTTATTATTTCTTCATAAGAATAGCTTTAATATTATTCTCTTTTGATGTTTTAGTTGTTTTAATATTTTGAAAAGAAAAAAGAAAAGTTAGAAAAAGAAGATAAATATTAATTAAAAATTAATATAATTTTCCTCTGTTTGTGTGTGTGTGTTTATATTTTTCTTTTGATCTATCGCATTTAAAGTTATCAAAAAAAATTTAAAAATAAAATATTTATAAAATAAAAAACTAGAGTTAGTTATCTATATTATTAAATAAGAAATGAACAAAATAGAAAAATTGTTTCAATCATGTTCTTTTTTAAGACAATAATTTAATATTTGCATTGTGACATAAAAATAAGGATGCATCAATATGTATGTGCAAGATAGGAAATATTGAGGTGCATACATTGATTACCATTTGAAGGACACATTAGGGAAACTGAAATAGGGGCCATCAAGCATAATCTTTAAAAAGAGTCCAAATTAGATCAACACTATAAAAACCAGATGTAAGGGGTGTCAATTCTAAATCTATGTCATTTTCAAAGATGCATAATTAAGGTATCTCTTTTCTATAGGATGTTTTGTCTCCTTATTGTTATGTTATTGGTTGATTTGATTATTTATTTATTTAGAGCACATAGAATGACCAATTGAAATGCTAGTAATGAAAAGTATACATATAATAGAAAAGTACTTGAAAAGATTGGATCTAATATATCAAATTAGGCACTATGGAATGACAAATGGGAAACCAAAATCACCTTGAGGATCAATAGTGGAGACCACTTCAAATATGAGAATTGGGTAGAAAACAATGGTAGAAACTTAAATAGATATGGATCTGGGACATGAAAACTGATATTTGTAGAATCTAAGAATTTGGAGGCCTCTAGATAGGGATGAACTAAAGATCAAAGAAAACTTGAGGGTTAGGGATGACTTGGGTCAAGGATGAGGTCATCCTTGACCTATTCTACATAGAATTTTGTAATTTGAAGCTCTATCAGAGATCTAAAACCCTAGTTCTTAGACTTGAATTTTCTACTCCAAAAAAAGTATAGATCCGCGCTTTCACACAAGAAAAATACTTCAAGTCCCAATTTAGGAATTAACCTTGAAATGAGAAAGAATGTAAAAGCAAGACAAATATAACTATTTACCTTGATTGTCAAATGTTTATTGATGGATATAGATTCATTGTGCAAAGAGATGTATAATTGCTTGTATGTATATGTATGCAAGATGCAAAATAATAATGCAAGATATCTCCACAAATCCAATAGATATACAAGTATCAAATCATATATTTTTGAAAATAAGTATACTCTTGAATGCTTGTAGGGTTGAATACTTGTGCAAGATGGATTGAATGTGGATATCCTTTCTTGATGGCCAACTCCACTATCTCCAATGAAGAAAGAAGCCAAATTTTAAGGAAGAAATGCATGATTGGTGACATGGAAATGAGGGCCATTAATGCATCTTGTCTTTCTTGTCTTGATCCTTGAATGCACTTTGAAAACCTACTTGAATAGATGGTGACTTGAATATATCTTTCTCTTGAAATTGGTATCATGAACATAGTTCATGGATGTGCACAGTAATAATGGGTAATTGATGACTAAATAAAGTAATTAAATATCCTTTTATAAATATTTATGAATCAAAATTGTAAGGGTCAACTGCACTAGGTGTGAAAATATATTTAAAACCTCAAAATTGGCCCAAGATCCAAGGGAAAATACGTCGAGTAAGGACCAAGCTTGTATTTTACCTAAGGGTAAGAGATGAACTCAACCCTTATCATAGGGTTTCTGAGCCCCAAGATGGCTACCAGGATGTCAAGCATACATAATAAAGACCAAAAATAGGTACAAACTTAAGGAAAGGTAGTAGTTTGAGAATGAATGCATCCATGCATCTAGGAGATCACTAAAAGGAAGGCTAAAAAGTCTTACAAATAAAGTGTACACTTCTAAGATGGTTGATGTATAAACATACACTAATCATATTTTTTCTTTAAAAAAATAATTGAAGATTCTCATGCACTCCACCAATGGGGCATTTGTACCTTTAAATCTTCAATCCTATGTGTTATGCATTTTATAAATTTTATTTTATTATTTGTTTAAAATAAATCTTTCCATTTTCACAAATATAAGTTTTTAAAATATAGTTATATCGTCTTAAAATGGACACACTTGTCTTTTAAAACCTTTTAGCACCTGTTTCATAGTGACTTCGTAGACCATGGATGGATATGTGCTAAATGCCCTCTTTCTCTTGTTTTCTTCTACCTTTTCTCAAATATTTTTGCATCCCACCTAAGCTTTATATAGCTTGTCTTCTCCCCTATTTGGGAAATGGTTGACCTAGTCCAAAATAAATCAACCTCATTCATTGTGATTGTGGGGCTCATAGCTTGAAAAGTTTCACAGTTCCAAATTGTTAACTCTCACTCTTGAGTCAGCCTATATATATTATTTTCTTGCCAAAAAAACTAGTATATAAGGAGGCCTGGAAGATTCATTTTGTATATTAAAATTTCATTACATCTCACATCCATGCAAGATTCACTTACTTTTTTGCAATCAAGGCATTTAATAATTCCAAGCATTCAAGCTTTTCAATTATTCAAGAAAAGGAGTTTTCATTAAGCGTAGAAGGATTCTTTGTCGGCATTTCCTTTTCAAGATCTAGCATATCATTGGCCATCGAGAGAGGAGATCTACATTGAGGCATTCACCATCTTCTTCATTGATGCACATTTACATATATGGCTCCATGATGTAGTTATGGTAGATCCATTGCAACTTTTGGAGATATCCAATATTTTAATATCAAATTCAACATCTACAACATACAACAATGCAAAACCCTTATTGATAAGGGTTTTTAAAAGTAAGGTGAATACTTACATTTATCTTGTTTTAGTTATATACATTTACATTTCTCAATTTAAGGTTGATCCCTCAATCTAGGACTTGACCAAGGCAAGCCCTCATCCACCAAACAAAAAAAAAGTTTGGGTAAAATCATAAAGAGATGTCACCTTTTAGGTTAACTTATCAAAATGACTAAATTTGAGTATTTCTAACTAGAAGTCAATTTTGGTCAAACATATGATCTAGCTAGACTGATTCTAGCTAAGTTATATAAGTGGTCCGACTTTTCCAATTAGAAATATCTATTAAATACATATTTTCTACCAATTTGTAGCTAATTACAAGAGAAATAAAATTATTTTAGAAAAGTGGCATTTGATTAACTCTTACTCTTTTTAATAATATTTTTTCAATAATATAAAAACACCATTTTATAGATCTCAAAGTCAATAATATGCTTATATAGAATTTATAGTGTTTTGATTAGACATAATATATTGTAATTGAAAACTACTAAAAGTGTGTATAGTAAATCCTTCTTTTTTTTGAAAAATATATGGTGTGCTAGATGAGAGAGTCCTCTTTCAGAATGTATAATTATTATTTTGGTTGGAAGAGATTTTTTATGAGAAATATGGTGAGGGATTAAAGAAAACTATCAATTTTAGGGAAGTTGGAATTGGAAGTGTTATAAAAGAGAAAATATAGGTCAAAGACCAATTTTTCATTTTTCATTTTACTAGCTATATATGTCCTTTATAAAAATATTTTTATATCAAAGGGGGAAAAAATTACATATAGTTTTTTGGTGGGAACTCGACCCCTAATTTTTAGTGTTTTTCATATGCTAAAAAATCATCATTAAACTTATAAATATGTAACATTTTTATTCCAAATAATTATTAAAAATAATAATCCTAAACTTCACCCATTTCTACACATTTCATCAATTTAATTCATTTTCAAATTCTAAATATTAATATCACTTTAATTTCATTGAAGTTGAACAATTTTACTTTTGTTAGCCTTTTCCTTTTACCCCTTTATTTTTTGCATGTAGGAACATGGTAGTGAAATTGTGATTAGAAATCTGAAAACAACTTTCTAAGAGATTTCTAATGAGTTTGGGTTTACTTTGTTAAAAATCCCCAAGAACATAGCGATCTCATGGGAATAATTTCCGAATAGTTACTACCAAGTCAATCTATTCCTTTCTCCTTGGCCACAAAATTAGATTCTAGGTTTTCCTGGGTTTTCCATTATGTTCAGAAATCTATAGTTAGATTTCCAGTTACAAATCTGGCTCCACACTTTTTAGAGCTAAAAATAACTTCCTCTATGAATTTCAAGTCGATTTATATTTCTTTTATTTCCATTCACAATTTTGTATCTTAATTGGGTTGATTGTATACACTTGACATATAGATCTATATCACTTAGTCAATTAATTTAATTTTGCATACACATTATAACACATGGGCCAAAGAGAGTGTTTCCCTTTATTTCATTCCTTTTCATAATTCAAATTTAGTATCGACATCCCTACACATACATTTTGAATGTTTTGGCAAATGAAGTTGAGGTCTACATCTTGTTGAAGTTCTTCCATTTCACCACTAAACTTTTTATAAATTTGACTTTTCCCCCTTTCTTTTTGGAGTCAAATTATTTTATCTTACATTTTTTCATTCTTTTGGTGAACCCTTGCATGTAATTAACCAAAAATGGCCATCTAGACTATCAGCCCCCTTGCTAGCACTTTTGCACAATTTATGCATTCCTTATCCTTGATCAAATCATCACTTTATTATTTATTTCATTATAACTTGTGAGTTGACCACTTTATCCTAAGTCTTTTATTTAATTGAAATAACTTGTCTCCTTTAATTAAATAAAATCCCCAAATTCCCTTTATTCTTATGTTTGCACATGAAAAATCTTTATTCCTATTTTAAAAATAAAAAGAAAAGCATTTTTGTCTACACATGAGGAGTGCACTTTTCAAGTTAGGTGGAATCTTTCTTCATCTCCACAAATCTTCTATCTCTTAAACATATCCATTAATCTTGCTTAGGTAAGATGATTGTGAAAACATGGATCACTCAATACTTGTTCTCCACCCTTAATTTTGCCTCTTTTTCTCCATCGTCCATTTCTCTTTAGAAGGAGGCTCTCTCCTCACTAGTCTGTCATCTATTACACTCTCATGCTATTTTTATGTTGTGTGTTTTCTTATAGCTTTTGGAGCACTTGGAGCATTCATCTTGCACATCATTCTCTTACTTTTTATCTTAGTTTTTCTTCAAGCATAAGTTAGCTCACATAGCTTAATTAGGTGGCTCCGTAACTCTTCATACTTGTTAGATTACTCTTGCATCTCATTTTAGTTTACTTGAATCTCCATTTAACTCATTTTCATTCTTGGATATTAGCATTCTTAGCTCTACCCTTTGAATCTTCCATTTTATGGTGCACCTTGCAAGGGTTTCTTTAACTAGTTTCATTTGAAAGCCACAATCTCATAGCTTTTCCACTTCATAGATAGGAAGTTATAGGCCATTTCATGAGATGCTCTTACATGTGGGATTTCTTGAGTATAAGGGTCTATTAGAAGTGTCATCATTTTTTATATACATTTTTTGCACCCACTATGGGGTTGGACATTCTTGTTTAGTTCCATTTCATGGTTTCCATCACTTTTTTGTACTTAGAAATATCCTGGGATACTTTCAACATTATGTATGATATTTTTTGCATTGTGATATGATACATGGTCAATTTGTCTATCATACTGGTATGTTATACTCTATAATAATGTCTTCTTGGAAATATTGTACTCTAATTATACATAGTGCCATACTAGGTGGAAATATTTCCCTTCTACACTAGGAAGTACTACCCTACTACAATGGGAAGTATTGTACGATACTGTATCAGCTAGAAGTATCATTCTATCTATTTCAATTTCATAATTTGGCTTTTCGATTTCACTTTGTTCTTTCAAGCTTTCATTTTGGGCTCTCTAAATATCTAACAAACTTCTAACTGCAAGTTCACAAGGTCATTTTGAGTTTCCATCACTTGTTTGATTCCCTAACCTTCTTTTTTGTAAGGGCCTATTTACTTTATTTCCTTGTTAAGTAAAAAATTTAAAAGAAAATGGGATACTAGCAAAAACAAAAAAAAACTTTTTAATGTGTCTTTATTGCATTTTCAAGTGCTTGCATATACTTGTTGTTTTCATTTTTATAGGAACATTAAAACCCATTAGTAAGGTTTAATTTTTAATAGGAGAGTATTCTCTTCATCTTCTTGGTGAATCATAAATTTTGACTCATCATTGGTTCAAGAAAGTGGGTGGAATATTCCACTTTTTACAGGTCTTAATTAACTTGTTTGGCATATTTTAGGGAAGTATTAGGGAATAGGAGAGTATGCTCTTCACCTTCTTGATGAATAAAAAATCTTGAGCTCCTTAGTGTGGATCCATTTTGTTCAATCTCCCAATGAGATTTTACCTTTTGAGGGCTTTCCATTGGTGGAAAGTGTAGACACCTAAAAACCTTTAGAAAATAAAGTATTTTTATTTTCTAAAAAAGTCTCTGATGACATCATCATTTATTAATTAATTAATTAATTTATTTATTTATTTATTTTTATGCCATTAAATCCCTTTATCTTAATTAAAAATATTTAATTAAGGAATCCCTCCCAAAAATGTTTAAATCTTTTTTAAACATTATTTCTTTATTTATTAATTATTTAATTAATAAATTGACCAAAAAGCCCAAAATAAATAAATAAATTATTTTTTGCCCAAAACTTGTCCAATTTCCTTAAGACCACTAACCTCTTCCAAAATCTTCTAATCCTTCTTTAATTTTGATTAAAGGTTAATCCCATCATTTCCTACCCCTAATCCCAACTCAAAATATTTAATTAAGATTAAATATTAATCCCCATGTTTATTAAAAAAGTTTTAATAAATATCTCCTCAACCCAAACCCTTGAAATAAATAAAACTTTATTTATTTCTTAAAAATCTAATTTATCCTCATCCTAAGAAGTTCTAGACTCTTCTAGAAAGTCTTCATCCTCATCCTAGGAAGTTCTAGACTATTCTAGAAAGTCTTTATCCTCATCCAAAGTCTAGACTCTTCTAGAAGATGTCTTTAAACCTAATCCTAATCCCCTCCTAACCTTGTCACATTCTCTAAACATGGGTTAAGACTTACTAACCCAAGCCAAAGTTAACAAATATCTCCTCCTTCACCCACCCTCATTAAATGCCATCCGCTTGCCTATCCCTAAGCTAATCCTAAACCATCCTAATCCATCCTCTAATCATTTGCACAATCCTAATCAAGCTTAAAATCTTCCTAATCAAGCCCAAGTCCAAATTCCTCTCATCTCCTTCAAAATATCCCAACCATAAAACTTTATGAAGCCCACTAGGCCATAAATGACTCTTCCAAGCCCTTTTATTGCTCTTACAAGCCATTATGAGGGTCTTTATGAAGATTTTATCACTTGAGCCTCATTTGTTGACTCATCCTTCACCTTTCTTCCATCCTCTCACCTTGTGACATGTGTCACTCCCTGATTGGTTGTAAGGAAGCACAATCCATGTGCTCTCCTCTCATGCAATCTGAGCCCTCCATGAGCTTTTTCCCATCCTTGCATCTTAGCCCTCAATCCCTCAAGCCTCTTGCCTATAAATTGGATCCTTCCCCTTTGCAAAACAACACAATCCATGAAGTAAAGTTATAATGCCATTTTAAGAAGCCATTTTACATCAAAACCATATACTCACACCCAAATTCCAACTCCATTTGAAGCCCTTTTTGAAGCATAAGCTTGAGCATACATCCTATCTATTTAGATAAAGCCACTGAACAAGAGAGCTTCTCATTGAGAGAGCCCATTAATGGCTCATATTCTCAATTGAGAGTTCATCTTAGTCTATCTTGAAGTTTATGAATTTTGTTTAGTTTGTAGAAGCTTTATTTAAATTTGGTTTCTATTAGCATACTAACATTGCTCATATACAGAAAGATACCAATAGAAATGACCCGAAGTGGGAACAAGAAAAACTCATCTAATCTAACCCATTGTAATCACAAACCATTTGAAAAAGGTGAAAGCCTTGGGGGTCATGACACTTGGTGAGATTACTTGTGGGATTGTGACCATGAGGTAATCACTAGGTGGGTATGCTTAAGGTACTCATGTAGTGGCATGAAATTTGTCTCATATTGGGTACAAGAGGGGTGTAATGAACACAACCCTTACTAGACACCTTAGGATTTAGAGGCCACCCTATTTCGCCTCTCAATATCTTAGTGCAAGGATCAATCCTAATAGACTACCAAGATCATCTAAAGATTTTATACTCATGATATGTGCTCCTTTAGATGTGGGTAACCCATATATGATAAAGTCAATATCTATTGTGGGAAAGAACTTTGTATGAGGTGAGGGATCATCAAGTATGGGCCAAGGTATTGAGTAATGATTTATTTCCTTTAGGTAGATGTTGCTTCAAAGTGTCTTCAACTATGACAGAACCATGGAAATCATTTGAACATACATAAATTGATGGTCTCATAGGCTTTTTGCTTTCAAACTTTCCAAGTGTTTGTATTGGTAAGGTTTCTTTTTCTATTGTCTAATTTCTTGTAGGTGTGTTTTTGCATCATCATTTATTTTAAAATTTTCTAAAATTATATCAAAACTCTACTATGAGAGTCACATTGTCACATTTGGTCAAAATAATTAGTCAAACTTAGGTATTTTAGGCATGAAAAATCATAAAACTATCTTTGTTGGTCAACTATCATACTCCAACTATGAGAAATATTGTACAATACTCATGGTCTTTGTACATTGCCATACTTCCTTCCAAACTTGGTCATACTTCTATATGCAATTATGTCAGACTACTAAGAAACTATAATTCTAGTTGAAACTATCGTATTGCTTCCTGGAAACTATCATACGAAACTTTTGGTTATCCTATTTTCATCCTACATTTTGAACTATTTCGTCTAGTATATGCACTTAATATATTTGACTTTGATTTCATTCTTGGCTTATTTAGGGAGGTCTATACTTGGTCATACTGCTTTCCTGATATAAAATCTTCATGTTTAGGACTTTTTAGGATGAAAAAAAAACACCTTTTCTCCTTGGTTACGAACTTGACTTAAAAGGTTGTTCACTTGTCATCTTGCTTTATCCATATACTTGGCTATTTGGCTTCTTTCCTATCTCTTTATTCAAGTTGTTAGTATCATAAGTTTCTTGGACACTTTTCTTGACAAGTCACTATCTCATCACTATCTCTCTTGGACAAGTGAATAATTTTCTTTTTTTAAGCTTGGACTCCAAGTGTCTTTTATTATCTTAATAAGATGAAAAATTTATAGGTCCCTTTGTGTACATGCATCAAACTTTCATTTCCCTACTTTGGCTATTTTTCATACATGTTGAAAGAGGGAATATGAGTGTCATTGATCTCTTGAAATTAGATGGCTAAGATTGAAATCCCTTTTATGTTATATATTCACTCATTTGATGCCTCATCCAACATGATAATGTGATTATTAGTTCCTAGGTTGACCTTGACTTTATTCACAAGATCACAACTTATAAATCTTATTTCATGTTTTACCCTATGATGTCACAATGACTATCTTGGTCAACTATCACTATTTCTCACCTCCTCACAACTGTTATCTTTAATTAGTTGTTCAAGGTTGTGATCAAGTGATTACTTGTTTTGAACCTTTAGAACTCTTCACATTAATTTGACATTTAATGTTGCAATCATAAGATGCACCATTTGATGTTTAACTATTATTGGAGTTTTCAGTTTGCAACTTATTATTCCTTAAATGTCTTCTATCCTCCAATCATCGATGACTAGCTCTCACAATTTCACATCCTTAATCCTAGTTTATGATTTTAACCATGCGACTATTTCTTCGTTTCCACTTCATTGCTACCTCAACTAGAGTTTATCCTTTAATCCCTATGATGGTGGGATTGCTCCCTTTCACTCAATCACAACCTTAACCTAGGATTTATGTTAATCATCAGTAACCATGTGATTTCCATTCATATGCAACTTCAGAACTTAAAAGCTCTTGACCACATGATTACTAGCATTGATGTGATTTCTATTTGATGTTGACTATTTACTATTCTTTGCATATTTGTAGCATTATATTTGACTATCTTAATTTGCATTGCAACCTAGCTAAAACCATAGATTTCTAAGATTTGATGGCTAAGATTAAGAAGGCTTTAACTATCTGGTTTGTTCTATAACATGGTCCCATTTGCTCCACATATCATGTTCTCATTTTACCACATTTTTAATCTCTAGGCATCTTTGAAAAGTGGGGAAGTGCCAAGCATAGATCAGCTAAGATCTAACGATCAAATGATATCTTCCATTTCATGTCACAACTTTGTAGCAACCATTCTTTTGATGTCTTCATTTGATGTGATGATGTGATTACTATTTATCACTGGCTAGTAGATCAACATGTATTTATTTCATTAATTGCAATGATTTAGCAACAACCTTTCATTAACTATGATCATGATTTTGCAACATTAAACTTAACTACCACTTCTAACCTACGACTATGTGATCAATATGTTTTTTTATTTTTATGGTTAACTCTTTATCGAAGGACTGAAATGTTAATTCTTTCAATGGTGATGATGCAATGACTTCTTTTATGTTTTGTCACTCCTTCATAACTTCTCACACTAATCTGGCACTTAATCTTGCAATATTGCAATGACTATTTAACACTAACCATTGGGTTTCTTTTCATTGTTTTGAAACTTAAGAAATCTTTAACTACTTTTTACATGTGATGGTGTGATGAGCATTGATCTTTATGAATCAATGAGAGAGATTAGAAGACTTTGACTCTATGTTGTGGGTCCTTCTACTACACATGTCACATGCTCACTTTCCTACATTAGTTATCTATTTTGCATCTTTGAAAAGCAGTAATATGCCAACCATAGATCAACTGTAATCTGACGATCAATATGAAACTGAAAAAGACTTTATATTATCGTGCTTATGATCTCATGATCCTATGATCTAATGATCTAATGATCTTACAACAACCTGTGTATCATGTAGTTAGGAATCCTCTTTCAAACTTTTATGATCATATACTAGTTGATATATCGTAAGGTTGTAGACTTGAAAATATACAATCACGATGTTAAGATAATATGTAGCACTTATGATCTGACAATGATACAATCTGAAAATATCATCATAGCTTCTTAACCCTTTGACCATTTCCTTACAATTATGCGAAGCACTTGACTAGACACAATCTTGCGATCTTGTGATCCATCAATGACTTTGTAGTATTACAACTATATTTCTTCTCTCTTTCGATCTTATGATTAAGACATCATCATCATATCATTATAAATCTTTGACATCATATGATTTGATGATACTTTGAAACATCACTTGAAATAAATTGATTTGGACCTATCTGATAGGTAAGCATTTGAGTTTTCAAATAGCCAATAGCATGCATTCTCTTGTCAATTTGACTTTTCTCCAACCTGTTGGTGAACAGATTTTTTTCTTTTATCTTTCGTGAAATTATGACTCTTAATGCCTAGATTATGAACAATATCTATTCACAACAGTTGAAAACCCATTTTATGGTTACTAGCTTTTCTCTGAATTGGTAGGTGCAGCTCCCTATATGAATAATCTTCAATAAATTATGTTTGTTTCTACTTATCTAAATCGAGGTTTCCTCTTATCCCAAGAGCAGGAGAGGAAAACCAAACTAAGCCTAACTAGAACTTAATTTAGGCAACTAAATTTTCTCAACATCAAAATAGATTTATGTATCCACACTTCTTATGAATTCATAAATCCATTTGCGCAAGACTAAAATAAGTTGAAATTTAAATTTGAACTACAACTGATGAACTAGAAAAACTAACAAGATCCTTTCATCAAATGAAATATAACAATACTTATTACATCCATTTGAACTCCAAAAAATAGGGGAAATGAAACTCTGTTCTTTCTTAGTTCACTATAATGCAAAAACGAAATACTAACAAATTACAGTACCTACTAGAATGAAAAATGATTGAAACGAAGTGTCATTCAATTGTCTCTGCAACATATAGTACTTCACACAAAAAAATTTTGACATTTGATTAATCATTGAATTTCATACATATATGTTTTGAGAGATGACCGTTACAATGGGAATTTCAATCAGTTCATCTTCTAAACATGACAAATGGCCAGATGCCAGTTTGTCAGATTTCAAAATTTACAAAAATTTGCAACATTTACATTAGAAAATAGAAAAAGGAGTATCGAATAAGTCATTTAGACTTCTTTCCCTTTTCAAATTTTCCCCTATATCCTCTGGTAGCCACTATAATTGGAATCATCTCCTCATGATTAGGCACATGTACATTGGTAAATCTTAAGAGCCACCTTGAATGCTCCCAAGCTAACTTCTTTACTACACCCAGCTGACTTTTTAACTCTCCAGCTACCACATGCATGCATCCACTTAGTGCTTGCAACTCTACCACTCTGTTTTGACTTATTGAGGTCATCCCAGATAGGTTACTCAAGTATGTGGAGAAATTATTCTTCATTACTTCTATATAAATGAGAGCCTTTCCTTGCCCACTACTTTGTGAGTCAGTGTGTAATCCTTGCATGAGCTCAAATGCTCTATCTTGTATCTTCTGCACCTTTTCCTTTGTTTCTCTAAGTCCTTCCTCTGCTTCTCGAATCATCTCCTACTTGAATTGCATGTTTTGAAACCATTCAAACAAAGGCTCAGTTCCCTTCTTCAAAATATTTGCTTCAACTGCCTCTTTTTCCTTCATTTGGATGATCATATTTAAGAGAGAAATGCATTCGTCACACTTTTCCTTTTCTATAGCCAAAGTGTTGTTATTGAAAGTGATATTATCCTTCTCAATTTCCAACTAAAGGATAACATTCCCAATTTGATCAATCAGGATAGCTCCATCTGTACTGAGCTTCTCAATCCATTCTTTTCCAATCTGACCAAAATGCCTATCTTTCTGGAGTTGTGATATGAAGGCGTGTACCTCTTCTACTGAAGAATTTTTAGTGGCAAGCACACCAGTGATAGTTTCCAATGGAACAACTAATTGTCGGATGAATCTTCTTAACTCCTCTATTTCTCCTTTCATTTTGACCTTTGATGACTTGAGATCCTCCAGTTCCTCTTCTATCACCTCATTACTTGATTTCCATAGGCCTACTTTTGTATCATGTCTAGCTTCCCCAAGGTCAATTGAGTGTAGAGTGAAATCTTCTGGCCTCATATCTTCAATTCTCCCCGCCTTGTTTGGTTTTGCTACCTCCATAGTTAGGTGCCCTATTTCTAGATCTCGTCCCAAGATAGACACGGTCTTCTGCTTTTTAGTTTTTACTAAGGTAGATCCTAAGTGAACCGCTTGAGAAACAACATCCTTTGATGGAAAATTTTCATCTTTTCTTTTCCTCTTCTTCTCCAAAGTATCCTCAAGCCAAGACTTTGTATTAATCACTTTGGAAGCTGTTCCAAGTGATTCAATGCTGAACATTTTCTTCTTTACTGGAGTTGTTGTTGCTGTAGCTATAAAAAAGGGGTCTTTGGATCTCAATAAAGGAGCTGAGATGAACCTGGAGCCTTCTCTTCTTCTTGAGCTTTCTGGGCAGCTTCATTAGACTCATTGGACTCACTACTACTACTTTTATCATCTTCAATTTCTACTATCTGAATAGGAGAACTAGCAGGCTTAAGAATAGGAGCGCTTATAGATGGAGTAGGGCTGCGACGGGGAGATGAGATGGGGCCAGCGTGAAGAGATGGAGTTGGAGAAGCTTCAGGAGATGGGGGAAGAGCATCATGTAGGGGAGATACTGGAGCAGGAGATCCATCTTTCTATTCCTCTATTTCTTTTTCAGCTTCGACTTGAGTTTCGATTACTAGTAGTGATCCCCCTTGATAAGTTGGGGTTATTGGAACATTCCTATCTAGGGGTTGATCACCTCCACTTGCAGATTGAGCTGGATCTTGAGCAGTTGTGGCAGTAGCACCAGGAATGGCACTTTGAGAGGAAGCTATGGTAGCTGCGGATGTGGAGGCTTGAGTAGTTTTACTCCTACTCTGGCTTTTCTTAGCTATCCATTCAACCCACTTCCTAGTCCTTTTGATTATTCTTGCCATCATGACATCAAAATATTCTACTATGTCAACATATGGTTCAGAACTTATGGGAGTATTCCTCAACTTAGTCAAATATGTATTTCTATACATATTTTTACCATTATCCTCCAGTCCCTCCACATCTAAATTTATACCATATATCTTTACCTGATCAATTGTAAATTTGGCAAAGGCATGATCTCGACTCTCTAGTTCTTCTTTACAATCTACCCAGTAATCCTCCATGGTTGTTACATGTTTGATTACGCTTCCAACTTGAAGCAAATCTTTGGCATATCTGTTAGGATCAAACAGGGACCTTACTACTTCATACTCTTCCAATTTGTATTTACTCTCAAATGCTTTGAGTATATTCTTTGCATTTGATCTGGTTTTGCAACTGTATGCTCCAACTATTATAGGCAATTCATACCCTTTCTTCTTCAGGCTGGCACTCAACATGTTCATTTGTACTGCTTGCCTCACGATCTCCACGAGCACGATCATATCATCTGGGTACCTCGGCAGCTTCAGTGGGAATCCATTGAATGCTACAAGACATAAATAAGAAAATGATGAAAATTGAATAAAATAACTGCGAAATTGACCAATGGTTGCCATTTCTTCTGGACTAAATCTTTGTTCTGGACACCCTTGGAGCTCCCTACAAATCCTCATGGTGAATGCATCATTTACTCAGATGTATTTTGCATAACTATTCTGTAATTGCAAGCATGGGTAAAACTCATAGCTTTTTACACATTATCAGGAAAATTCTCAATTCTAGGGAGTCCTAGCCACAATTGAAGATAAGCCAACATGTATATCAAGAAAGAGGACATATAAAATGAATTATAAAACTTGGTTGCACTGAGAGCCCTAGAAATATGCTCACTGACCTCACACACCCAATCAATATACTATGTGTTTGAGAAAATAATTTGCACCAAAAAGAAGTACTGCTCTACAAAATTAAAAGCTTCTACCTCACCTTTGAGTCAATGCAATAGAACCAAAATGTCAACAATTTTTGGGTTGAGGTCTGTGCCGAAAAGAGTTTTAGGGACTTTACTCTAAGCTCCCCTTGTCTTCTGAAACCAAGACTCCATGATCTCCCTCCTCCAAACCATCTTCTTCAAAGAGTACTCGAACATGGCTCCACTCATCATTAAATAAGAGAGCTCCTCTCATTCTGGAATCCACAAGCAATTCACTATGGCTTGGTGATCAATTGAAATCAACACCATTTGATCAGGCAATAAAATTTTCTTTGTATCTGGGTTGCAATGATGGATGCATTCTAAAATCAACTCTGAGGCTTGCACTGCCATAGGAAACCCAACTGCTTCCACTAATCTACTTCCTTGAAGTTTCTCTATTATGGGATGGATTGGCTCTACTCTCAATCTCCTTTGAAAGTCTTCCATATTAGAGAAACAGAGTGAAGTATCTGTGATAGTCGACCATGCCGACTTAATTTTTCCCAATACATCGAAGCCCACAAATCTTGTTGCCATTTTATTTGATGTATGATAGAAAAAGTTCAAAAAATTGTAATTGATACAAGGAGCAAACTCGGTATCTCAAAAATTACTTGAAAGCACTATTTAGTATAACAGTATAACAATGAAATGGGAGTTTGAAAATCTGTTACTTCCTTTTTTATAAAATAACCCTAGATTTGCTCATTGAATTTTATAAATCATGCCACGCAAGAAAAATTAAGGGTAAATCCATTGAGTTGGTGGATGTAAAGGTTCTAAGGAATTTATCTTTGTCTTTTCACTATTTTTGTTGGCTCAACGGTAACTCTCATTAATTACCAATTTACTTCCTATTTCATCTGTCTTTTGAAAAAACATGAATGGAGTACTCCCTTGGGCTAAATGTGCTTAGGTCAATTCTACTTGGAAACACTTAATCAATCCATTGATTTTCTTCTATTTACTCACCCAAAATAATTTGCAACCAAATCACAGACTTACCGTGCTTGCAAGAATGACTTTCTCTGAAGTGCAAAAAATGGCCTTCGAAGGTAGAAAACCCGCAATGGAGTAGCACATTTCCAATTTTCCCCTTTAACTTTCACTTTTACCTTTCAACCCTAAGCGCTTTAATTAAAAATTTTTTGAAATATAGAAGAGGCTTCATGGGAAAAAAAATGGGGACCACTTAGTAATTTTATTTGTACGTTGGGGCCTTTGCAAAAAATTTAATTCTTGCTTCGAAATCTGCCAAAAGAGAACCCACTTCTAAATTTTTTGCCAATGCTTATCTCGCTCATCTTAATGAGCTTTAAGTAATTTCTACGATGCAGATTCAATTATATTTGATTAATCTAACCATTATGCAGCTTACATACCCTTGTTTCAGCCTACCAGTAGCAGCCATGGATCCCTACAAAGTTTTACCTTCTAGGTGTGAAAACCCTTAATGGAGAAGAAGAAACTTGTTATTCTGCCACTACTCATTGTCTTACTTCCTTCTCCTTATTTATTTTATTTTAAGCCTCAATAAAATGCAAAACTGACTTCGAAAGGGAGGGGTGGGGCCCATTGCTTTTCTCAATTCCTTTACATATACCTTTTCGGAAAATTGATTATTAACTTCGAAGTTCGCCACGGAGAAGCTCTTTTCTAGTTTTTTGTCGATGCTTATCTCGATCATTTTCCAAGCTTTAAAATGGTTCTCTTCGCAAGATCATGATATCACTTGAATGATCTTTTCTTATCATGATCCACTTTTCTTCGAGGAAGCTTATAAATAACATGTGCGAGTCTTTGCAGAAATTTTTCTTCGAGCTGCAAAAACCCACCGAGATAAACTTGGAGCTTGATCTTCTACCGATTCAATTTTCTCTAACTCCAAATCAAATGAGCTGCATCGAAATCAAAAGAAGTAGCACAAATTGAGAATCTCCATCGAGGATGGCTCTAAACTACTCCTAAGACTCATGACAACCAAGATATACCCACTCGGGCTAAATGTGATATGGGAGAAAGGAAAAGATGAAAACCCAATGGAGAAACTTAGCACCCTAAGAAGAAAGACCTAGTGACCTGACTTGACAGAACATGACATTAGTTTACTCTCCACTTTGCAAAAATTTGTATATGGTGGAAAAGTGGGGCAACAGCTAGCTCTGACTAGGGACTTGGGTATAGTATGCCCAAGCAAAGGAACTTAGAATCTCTGGTTTTGCAAAAGAAAATAAAGGGCGGCAACACAACAAAAACAAAAAAATGAGGAAAGCGAGGAAAAGACAAAAAAAAGGGAAAGCTAACTAAGACACACAGAAGACTAATTCTGACTATGGTACATTATAGGAGCTACCTATTTTCAATTTGTAACTTGGTAGAGCTTGAGATCCTGACCATTACAAGTCAGGGGTAGTTCCTCACCATCTTTATATGCTAATTTGAAAGAATTATTTTGAAATGCCTTTTTAATTCTGAAAGGGCCTTTCCATAGAGTATCAAATTTCTTATGCATTCCTTTTAGAGCCCTTCTTTTGTCCCAGAGTAACACCATATCTCCCGCCATAAATTTCTGACGTCTTGTTTTCTTATCAAAAAGTTCTTTTACTCACATTTGGTGTTGTGTGATATGATCAACAATTTCCATCCTTTCCTCTTCCAGTTTATTCAAATACAGGATTCTCTTTTCTAGACCATCCTTATAGACATCATCTTCAATTACTATTTTGAGTTTTCTTGTAGCCAATTCCAATGGTAGAGGTAGATTAGCTTCAGTTCCATAAACCAATTCAAAAGGGGATATACCAATTGCTCTCTTGGGTGTCACTCTGTCTGCCCAGAGTGCCTCATGAATCTTCTTGTGCAAATTCTTCTGGTTATCTGACACGTGTTTCTTTACAATATTGATCAAATTCTTATTGCTAGATTCAGCTTGTCCATTCCCTTGAGGGAAATAATCAGATGAATGACTGACAGTGATCCCATACTCAAAACAGAAATCAGTAATTTCAATTGAAGAAAAATAGGATGCATTATCCATCACTAACTTAATGGGAACACCAAATTTGACCAAAATGTTTTCTTTAATGAATTCACATACCACCTCAAAAGTAGTCTTCTTTGTAGCCTTAGCTTCTACCCACTTGGTGAAGTAATCGATTGCAATTCTGATATATTGATGACCAGCAGTGGATGCAGGAGTAATTGGACCAATGAAATCAAGTCCCCATTGCCGAAAAGGTCCTTCAATGATAATAGGTCTCAGTGGCAGTGCGGCTAATTGAAGGCGTCCAGAAAACATTTTACACTTTTCACAATTAGCTACCCATGCATATGCATCTTTGAACATCACTGGCCATTAATGGCATTGCCTTAGTATTTTGAAGGTTGTAACTGAAGAAGAGAAGTGTCCTCCATAGGCCTCATCATGAAATGCTTTCAACAACTTTTCTTGTTGTGGCTTATCTACGCACCTCAGTAATGTACCATCAATGGCCCTTTTAAAAAGCTTGCCATCCCAAATCACATACTTGGCTATTTTAAATCTAAGATCTCTTCTTTGTTTTGTATTCAAACCTTTTGGACATTCACCATATTTTAAAAGGTAAGAAATGTTCTCAAACCATGAATCATAGAGACCTACTGCCAACACTAGTTGCTTCTCATTCGATTCCTCTAATTCACTAGTGGTTTTATTTTTTGGAATTGCTTTGCATAGAGCATTTCCTCTTATCAGCTTGGTAGGTTTAATCTCAATATCATATTCCTGTATCTTCATCACCCAAACTATTCTGACATTGCAACCTAATTCTTGTTGTGTTAGTACACTTTTTACTACTGTGTCTAGGACGAAGACAATAGAGTGTGAATGAAGGACATAGAAATGGAAATTCTTAAGTGCTCTAACTACTGCATAAGCATGATTTCCAATTTGTGAATATTTTAGTTTGCAATTTTTCAAAGGTATGCTCATAAAAGCAATGGGAGCTTGTATTCCTTCATCATTCTCCTGCACAAGAATAGCCGATAATGTATGTTTTGAAGCATAGCAATAAATAATAAAGTCTTGCTTGTAATTTGGATGACATAGCAATGGGGCATTAGCAACAGTAATTTTTATATCTTGAAAAGCTTACTTTCCTTCCTCACTCCATTTGAAACTTGAATTTCCCTTCACCATATCAATTATATGCTTGGTAGTTTCTGCAAAATCAAGAACAAACCTCCTAAGGAAATTCACTTGTCCAAAGAAAGATTTAACCCCTATTTTGTTTATAGGCAGACTTAGTCTCTGGATGGCCTCTACTTTTTCAGGATCAATTTTAATGCCTTCGTGTGACACTATATGTCCAAGTAATTTTCCTTTAGTTACACAGAATACTGACTTTTTTGGATTGAGAGAAATCCCATGCTCTCTTCATCTTTGTAATACTCTTCTTAGATCTTCCATATGGTCCTTTCATTTCTTTGAGAACACCGTAAGATCATCTAGGTATATGACTGTAATTCGATCTTTCATATCAACAATGGTCTCACTCATACATCTTTGGAATGTAGCCCCAACGTTGATCAGCCCGAAAGGCATCCTGTGATATACATATGTACCCCAAGGAGTTGTGAATGCTATTTTATGTTGATCTTTCTTTTCTACTTTGACCTGGTTATATCCTGAAAAGCCATCAAGCATAGACATCATCTCAGATCCTGCCACTGTTTGTAACAAATGGTCCATGTTCGGGAGAGTGAAATTATCTTTGAGAGATGCCTAATTCAAATTATGAAAATCTACAGAAATCCTTATCTCTTCGTTCTTCTTCCTGACAGGCACTATGTTGGTTATCCAGGTAGAGTGGTGTATAGGATAAATGATTCTTGCTTTTAACATTTTATCAACTTCTCAAAAAATGGCATCTGCAACCTTTGGATTATAATTTCTTTTCTTTTGTCAAAAGGGTACTGCATCTAGTTTGAGAGGAATCTGATGTTTCACTTCTCCTCCTTTGTAGCTCTTCAGGTCTTCATACCTCCAAGAAAAGACATCTCTATATTCTTTGAATAACTTCTTTGCAGTTTCTCTCTCTTCGAGAGTACAACATTTTCCAATATTAATCATTTTGGGACTATGGACATCTCCAATGTTCAATCCTTCAAATCACCCATCGTAGGTTCCTTTTTTTCTTTTCTGCTTAACATAAGCATCGTGTCTGTTAAATAACTTTTCTAGAGCTACAAAATATGGGGGAATAATATTGCTTTTCAGTTGAACCTCACCACTTTTTCTATGTTCATCATCCTCGCGAGACTCAGGTTAAAAACTGGCATTATCATTTTCCAAAAATAGTTGCAAACTTTTATCATCCTTAAAGACTTGCCAGGACTCTATATTATCTGGGACAAAAGATCTATATATGATTTCAATTTGATATTTTTTATCCTTAAAATTTGGATGTGTGAGTAACAAGGAAGCAGAGACTGCAAGTGAATCAGCCTTTGTATTCATTTCTCTTGGCAAGGATCTAATGGAGAAGGCATCTAAACCTTCTATCTCATCCCACACCCTATTCCTATAATTCTTTAGTTTATGATTCTTCACTGAGTACTATCCTTTGATTTGTCTCACAATAAGCTCTGCATCACCTTGGGCCCTTAAGACTTTTATCCATCTTTCTTTTGCAGTAACCATCCCCAATATTAAAGATTCATATTTTGTTGCATTGTTTGTGTTACCAAACTCTAATTTGAAAGCTAAGGGCTTAGCTTCTCCTTCTGGGGATATCAATACTACGCCAGCTCTAGAACCTGAGGAAGCACAACTCCCATCAAATTCGAGTGTCGATATGTCAGAAACCTCTTTGTTTTCATTAGGAACCTTCTTGACCTGATTCTCATTCATTTTTTTACCTAAATCATCTTCATTAAATAACATATAATTATCAAATTCCAATTCCTAATATAAGATTTGAGCTTTGGGATCATCTGATTTCAAGACTGTGAAGTTTGATTTTTCTTCAGGTTCTAACTTGACCTTCTTATTACCAATAGGTATCACAGCTTGGGACCAGTCTAGCTTAATTTCTCCTCCTAAGTCTTGGCAAAAACTTCTACTTAAGAGGAGTCCATAACTTGTAGGAATATCAACTACCAAGATGGTTAACAAGAGTTTCTTTTCTAGATATGAGGCTAGAGCTACTTGTGCATCTTTAATTTGTCCAAGCAAAGGGACTTATTTGGCATCCATAGAATAACATCTCCCATGCACTTTAGTAAGATTCAACCCCAAGGCTTTAGCTATGAAATATGGCATAACATTATCTGATGCACCTGAATCTATTACGCAATTGCTGAGTTTACATCCATTAATATACAATGAGATATAAAAAGGTTCAGGCTTTTGTCCAGAGGATAAAATAGTAGAATCTTCTTGATTAAATAGGCCAGATGTTAAGGTTTCATCTTCGATTTCAATAGTCACATTAATCAATAGTGGAAATCTCTTTAGTTTAGAAGGATGTGACTTTAAATAATCAATAGTTGAAATTTGAACCGTTGACTCTTCACAAAATTGAATGAAATTAAAAGATGTATTTTCCTTACCTATTTGTGAAGTGGATGTTCCTTGATCAGTATGTATCTTACTCGTAGAAGGGCTAGATTCATCTTTGTGAATATGACTAGAGGTTTGATTCTTCATTCTTTGTCCACAGGTAAGTACTTTGTATGAGGTTCCATCAATAGTAGTGTAAGATTCACCCTTTGATTTAGAATCCGATTCATATTCTAAAAATAAATTTCCAAAGTTTCCATTTGAAAAAGAATCAGGTTCTAAACACGGAGCTGCAATATTTAATTCATTTGTAGATAGCAATTGCATCATGCGGATAGTCTCTGAACAATTTTCATTGTCATGATCTGTGGTTAAATGGAAGATGCACATATTTCCTTTTTTGGGTGCTACTTTGATTTGTGGCCTAGGTTGTGAACCTGTAAGCTGCGGAAATCTACTTTCATTGCTTCTACCTAGTGAGTTTTGGTAATTTCATTGATAAGAGTTATTGAATTTGGGTAACTGCTTTTTCATTGCTACCAACTTGTTAGACAACTTCTGAATCATTTCTTCTGATGATGTGGTGTTACTAGAGATCCCTTTAGTTTGAAGTTCTCGTTTCCACTTTCCTGTGGAAATTAGGTCATCTTCTAGATCAGTGGGGCGTGCTCTTCTCAAATCATAATTGATGTCTAGAGGCATTGCACTAATAAAGAAAGTTTTCAAATTACTAGGCATGGGTCTATCAGCAGTAGAAATTCTACTATTAATCTTATTGAAGTTGGCAATGAAATCTCTCATGCTCATAGTTGGTTGCTTCTTAATTGAAGTCAATTGCATTAGCAAGCCATGTTCATCTTTCGCAGTCTTGAATTTGCCTTCAAATTAAGTTCTCATCATGTCCCAATCTGTTATTGAACCATCAGCTAAATGATAAAACTAGTTTTCTGCATTATTTGTCAGGGTCTCTACAAATAATCTTATAATGATATCTTCATGTCCCACCCCCAATATATGGGTAGCCGCAAAAAATGCTTTAATGTGTTCATCTATCATGACTTTCCTATCACCTAAGAATTTAGGGAAGCTCTTCCTTGAACCAATTGGTAGTGGATGGTAAGTATTTAGTGCTAGCGGCTCTATTGCCATGGCCCATGGTGCATCCATGATTTTCCTAGCAGTATATGGCAAGAAATTAACAATCGGAAGGGTTGTAATTTCGTGAAGTGTTAACACCTGACAAGTGGAATGTGAAGTGCTGGCATCTTCACTTCTAACAGGAGAAGGGGGTCTACTCCAACTTTTACCTTCCCCTTTCTGCTTTGGAACTTTTAAGATAGGAAAATCCAACTCTGTTAATTTGTCAAAAGTGGAATCTTGCCCACCTTGTTTCTTGGTACTTCTAAGGAACCTAAACTATTCCAAGATGCTAGGTCTAATTTAACTCTAAGCTTACTGTCTTAATTGTCTTTCTACTCTCTGAATATCTCTTCTTTGAACAGCTCTTTCAAAATCTTTAGCTCTTCTTTCTTCTTCCTCTAATATCTGGCTAGCATTCTAGTAATGTTCAGTGTCCCTTTGGTGCCACCAAACAAATGTGTTAAGGGATGAAATTATATCCTCTTGGTCATCTTGAAAACCAAGGTTAGGTTGGAGCACTAGGATTATGTTTTTATGAGACAGTACCATTTTTCCTCATGACATAGGCTTTTTGATCAAGCGACCATTTATCATCCCCAGCAAAGTCACCAAAAATCTGTTGGTGAACAAATTTTATTCTTTTATCTTTCATGAAAGTATGACTCTTAATGCCCAAATTTTGAACAATATCTATTCACAATAGTTGAAAAGTCATTTTATGATTACTGGCTTTTCTCTGAATTGGTAGGTATAGCTCCCTATATGAATAATCTTCAAAGAATTATGTTTGTTTCTACTTATCTAAATCAGGGTATGCTCTTAACCTGAGAGCAGGAGAGGCAAACCAAACTAAGCCTAACTAGAACTTAATTCAGGCAAGTAAATTTTCTCAACATCGAAACAGATTTATTTATCCACACTTCTTATGAATTCATAAATCCATCTATGCAATACTAAAATAAGTTGAAATCTAAATCTGAATTACAACTGATGAATCAAGAAAACTAACAGGATCCTTTCGTCAAATGAAATATAACAATACTTATTACATCCATTTGAATTCTAGAAAATAGGGGAAATGAAACTCTGTTCTTTCCTAGTTCTCTGTAATGTAGAAAGGAAATACTAACAAATTACAGTACCTACTGGAATGGAAAATGATTGAAACAAAGTTCCATTCAATTGTCTCTACAACAGATAGTGCTTCACACCAAAATTTGCCGACCTTTGATTAATCATTGAATTTCATACATATCGGTTTTGAAAGATGACCGTTACAATGGGAATTTCAATCAGTTCATCTTCTGAACATGACAAATGGCCAGATGCCAATTTGTCAGATTTCAAAATTTACAAAAATTTGCAACATTTAAATCAGAAAATAGAAAAAGGAGTATCGAATAAGTCATTTAGACTTCTTTCCCTTTTCAAATTTTGCCCTATATGCTTTGGCAGCCACTATAATTGGAATCAACTCCTCGTGATAAGGCACATGTAGATTGGTGAATCTTAAGAGCCACCTTGAATGCTCCCAAGCTAACTCCTTTACTGCACCTAGCTGACTTGTTAACTCTCCAGCTGCCACATGCATGCATCCACTTAGTGCCTGCAACTCTACCACTCTATTTTGACTGATTGAGTTCATCCCAGATAGGTTACTCAAGTATGTGGAGAAATTATTCTTCATTACTTCTATATCAATGAGAGCCTTTCCTTGCCCACTACTTTGTGAGTCAGTGTGTAATCCTTGCATGAGCTCAAATTCTCTATCTTGTACCTTCTTCACCTTTTCCTTTGTTTCTCTAAGTCCTTCCTATGCCTCTTGAATCATCTCCTACTTGAATTGCATGTTTTGAAACCATTCAAACAGAGGCTCAGTTCCCTTCTTCAAAATCTTTGCTTCAACTGCCTCTTTTGCCTTCATTAGGATGATCATAATTAAGAGAGAAATGCATTCGTCACACTTTTCCTTTATCTACAACCAAAGTGTTGTTATTGAAAGTGATATGATCCTTCTCAATTTCTAACTAAAGGATAACATTCCCAATTTGATCAATCAGGATAGCTCCATCTATACTGAGCTTCTCAATCCATTCTTTTCCAATCTAACCAAAATGCCTATCTTTCTGGAGCTGTGATATGAAGGCTTGTACCTCTTCTGCTGAATAATTTTTAGTGGCAAGTACACCAGTGATAGTTTCCAATGGAACAACTAATTGTCAGATGAATCTTCTTAACTCCTCTATTTTTGCTTTCATTCTGACCTTTGATGACTTGAGATCCTCCAGTTCCTCTTCTATCACCTCATTACTTGATTTCCATAGGCCTACTTTTGTATCATGTCTAGCTTCCCCAAGGTCAATTTAGTGTAGAGTGAAATCTTCTGGCCTCATATCTTCAATTCTCCCTGCCTTGTTTGGTTTTTTTACCTCCATAGTTAGGTGCCCTATTTCTAGATCTCGTCCCAAGATAGACAAGGTCTTCTACTTTTTAGTTTTTACTAAGGTAGATCCTGAGTGAACCGCTTGAGAAAAAACATCCTTTGAAGGAAAATTTTCATCTTTTCTTTTCCTCTTCTTCTCCAAAGTATCCTCAAGCCAAGACTCTGTATTAATCACTTTGGAATTTGTTCCAAGTGATTCATTGCTGAACATTTTCTTCTTTACTGGAGTTGTTGTTGCTATAGCTACAAAAAAAGGGGTCTTTGGATCTCAAGAAAGGAGCTGAGATGAACCTGGAGCCTTCTCTTCTTCTTGAGCTTTCTGGGCAGCTTCATCAGACTCATTGGACTCACTACTACTACTTTTATCATCTTCAATTTCTACTATCTGAATAGGAGAACTAGCAGGCTTAAGAACAGGAGTGCTTACAGATGGAGTAGGGATGCGACGGGGGGATGAGATAGGGCCAGCATGAAGAGATGGAGTTGGAGAAGCTTCAAGAGATGGGGGAAGAGCATCATGTAGAGGAGATACTTGAGCAGAAGATCCATCTTTCTATTCCTCTATTTCTTTTTCAGCTTCGGCTTGAGTTTCGATTACTAGTAGTGATCCCCCTTAACAAGTTTGGGTTATTGGAACATTCCTATCTAGGGGTTGATCACCTCCACTTGCAAATTGAGCTGGAGCTTGAGTAGCTGTGGCAGTAGCACTAGGAATGGCACTCTAAGAGGAAGCTATGGTAGCTACGGATGTGGAGGCTTGAGTAGTTTTACTCCTACTCTGGCTTTTCTTAGCTGTCCATTCAACCCACTTCCCAATCCTTTTGATTATTCTTGCCATCATGACATCAAAATATTCTACTATGTCAACATATGGTTCAGAACTTATGGGAGTATTCCTCAACTTAGTCAAATATGTATTGCTATACATATTTTTACCATCATCCTCCAGTCCCTCCACGTCTAAATTTATACCATATATCTTTACTTGATCAATTGTAAATTTGGCAAAGGCACTATCTCAACTCTCTAGTTCATCTTTACAATCTACCCAGTAATCCTCCATGGTTGTTACATGTTTGATTACGCTTCCAACTTAAAGCACATCTCTGGCATATCCATTAGGATCAAACAGGGGCCTTACTGCTTCATACTCTTCCAATTTGTATTTACTCTCAAATGCTTTGAGTATATTCTTTGCATCTGATCTGGTTTCGCAACTGTATGCTCCAACTTTTATAGGCAATTCATACCCTTTCTTCTTCAGGCTGGCACTCAACATGTTCACTTGTACTTCTTGCCTCACGATCTCCACGAGCACGATCATATCATCTGGGTACCTGGGCAGCTTCAGTGGGTATCCATTGAACGCTGCAAGACATAAATAAGAAAATGATGAAAACTGAATAAAATAACTGCCAAATTGACCAATGGTTGCCATTTCTTCTACACTAAATCTTCATTTTGGACACCCTTGGAGCTCCCTACAAATCCTCATGGTGAATGCATCATTTACTCAGATGCATTCTGTATAACTATTCTGTAATTGCAAGCATGGGTAAAACTCATAGCTTTTTACATTATCAGGAAAATTCTCAATTCTAGGGAGTCCTAGCCACAATTGAAGATAAGCCAACATGTATATCAAGAAAGAGGACATATAAAATGAATTATAAAACTTGGTTGCACTGAGAGCCCTAGAAATATGCTCACTGACCTCACACACCCAATCAATATACTATGTGTTTGAGAAAATAATTTGCACCAAAAAGAAGTACTGCTCTACAAAATTAAAAGCTTCTACCTCACCTTTGAGTCAATGCAATAGAACCAAAATGTCAACAATTTTTGGATTGAGGTCTGTGCCGAAAAGAGTTTTAGGGACTTTACTCTAAGCTCCCCTTGTCTTCTGAAACCAAGACTCCATGATCTCCCTCCTCCAAACCATCTTCTTCAAAGAGTACTCGAACATGGCTCCACTCATCATTAAATAAGAGAGCTCCTCTCATTCTGGAATCCACAAGCAATTCACTACGGGTTGGTGATCAATTGAAATCAACACCATTTGATCAGGCAATAAAATTTTCTTTGTATCTGGGTTGCAATGATGGATGCATTCTAAAATCAACTCTGAGGCTTGCACTGCCATAGGAAACCCAACTGCTTCCACTAATCTACTTCCTTGAAGTTTCTCTATTATGGGATGGATTGGCTCTACTCTCAATCTCCTTTGAAAGTCTTCCATATTAGAGAAACAGAGTGAAGTATCTGTGATAGTCGACCATGCCGACTTAATTTTTCCCAATACATCGAAGCCCACAAATCTTGTTGCCATTTTATTTGATGTATGATAGAAAAAGTTCAAAAAATTGTAATTGATACAAGGAGCAAACTCGGTATCTCAAAAATTACTTGAAAGCACTATTTAGTATAACAGTATAACAATGAAATGGGAGTTTGAAAATCTGTTACTTCCTTTTTTATAAAATAACCCTAGATTTGCTCGTTGAATTTTATAAATCGTGCCACACGAGAAAAATTAAGGGTAAATCCATTGAGTTGGTGGATGTAAAGATTCTAACGAATTTATCTTTTTCTTTTCACTATTTTCGGTTGCTCAACGGTAACTCTCGTTAATTACCAATTTACTTCCTGTTTCATCTGTCTTTCGAAAATACATGAATGGAGTACTCCCTTGGGCTAAATGTGCTTAGGTCAATTCTACTTGGAAACACTTAATCAATCCATTGATTTTCTTCTATTTACTCACCCAAAATAATCTGCAACCAAATCACAGACTTACCGTGCTTGCAAGAATGACTTTCTCTGAAGTGCAAAAAATGGCCTTCGAAGGTAGAAAACCCGCAATGGAGTAGCACATTTCCAATTTTCCCCTTTAACTTTCACTTTTACCTTTCAACCCTAAGCGCTTTAATAAAAAAATTTGTGAAATATAGAAGAGGCTTCATGGGCAAAAAAATGGGGACCACTTAGTAATTTTATTTGTACGTTGGGGCCTTTGCAAAAAATTTAATTCTTGCCTCGAAATCTGCCAAAAGAGAAACCACTTCTAAATTTTTTGCCAATGCTTATCTCGCTCATCTTAATGAGCTCTTAGTAATTTCTCCTGCACAAGAATAGCTGATAATGTATGTTCTGAAGCATAGCAATAAATAATAAAGTCTTGCTTGTAATTTGGATGACATAGCAACGGGGCATTAGCAACAGCAATTTTTATATCTTGAAAAGCTTGCTTTCCTTCCTCACTCCATTTGAAACTTGAATTCCCCTTCATCATATCAATTATATGCTTTGTAGTTTCTGCAAAATTGACAACAAACCTCCTAAGGAAATTCACTTGGCCAAAGAAAGATTTAACCCCTGTCTTGTTTATAGGCAGACTTAGTCTCTAGATGGCCTCTACTTTGTCAGGATCAATTTTAATGCCTTCGTGTGACACTATATGTCCAAGTAATTGTCCTTTAGTTCCACAGAATACTGACTTTTTTGGATTGAGAGAAATCCCATGCTCCCTGCATCTTTGTAACACTCTTCTTAGATCTTCCATATGGTCCTTTCATTTCTTTGAGAACACCGTAAGATCATCTAGGTATATGACTATAATTTGATCTTTCATATCAACAAAGGTCTCACTCATACATCTTTGGAATGTAGCCCCAATGTTGATCAGCCTGAAAGGCATCCTGTGATATAAAAATGTACCCCAAGGAGTTGTGAACACTATTTTATGTTTATCTTTCTTTTCTACTTTGACCTGGTTATATCCTGAAAAGCCATCAAGCATAGACATCATCTCAGATCCTGCCACTATTTGTAACAAATGGTCCATGTTCGGGAGAGTGAAATTATCTTTGAGAGATGCCTGATTCAAATTACAAAAATCTACAGAAATCCTTATCTCTTCGTTCTTCTTCCTGACATGCACTATGTTGGCTATCCAGGTAGAGTGGTGTTGATGACGGGCCAAACCACCCGTAGCAACTCACAACCCAAAATGCAACAATATGGAGATAGAGAGAGATGACAAAAATGCTTCATAAAGCATCCATTGATACTTGAAATCTATTACAAGAGATTACATACAAAGAGCTTCTACTTGAAGAACTTGTCTTGAAGAGCTTCTATTCCTTGAACTTCCATTA
Organism: Cupressus sempervirens; assembly: GCA_028749045.1. Lineage (NCBI taxonomy): Eukaryota > Viridiplantae > Streptophyta > Pinopsida > Cupressales > Cupressaceae > Cupressus > Cupressus sempervirens. The sequence goes on from CM053790.1 coordinate 30,945,164, forward strand.
GAAGAGCTTCCATTCCTTCAACTTCCATTAGAAGAGCTTCCATTTCTCGAACTTGATTACAAATGATAATAGGCCTTTCTTAAATAGGCACTTCTAACCCAAGACATTACAAACACAACCAATGTGGGATAAAAGGTAAATACAACTACCTTTAAATAAATATTAAATTCCCACCCAAATACAACTAAGCACCCAACAAATATTAAATACATGATTTAAGGATCTTTCCACAAACTTCTAAATTGCCACCTATACACCTCGATTAATGGAATGAAAACTATTTTTATTATTTTTATTTTTACGCCACCTATGTGCCTCGAAAATAGAAATCTCATTTTCCTTTCTTTTCTCCTTTTTATTTTTTTATTATTTCTCCTCTAATTTTCGTCACTTTCTCTCTCCTCCACAATTTTTTTTTTTTTTTTTTTTTCCTTCTTTTTTTTTTCCCTCTCTTTTTTTTTTTTTTTTTCTAATAATTTAATTTTCCCATGTAAGATGCTCTTGCATCAGACTCCCCTAGTAGATAGAAAAGTGTGTCCCACACTTTGATGTCAAAAGAAAGATATAGAACCATCTTCATCTTCACCACAAGCTTCTACCTCAATAGGAACAAGAAAACCAACATACAAATCTTCCACATTTTTTTTTTTGCTGATGCATGATGCTCCTGCATCCGACTCCCATGGTAGGAAAAATTTTGTGAATATGGATTCACAAAATGAAGTAGCCACTATTGACAGATTTTTTTTTTCCTCTTCCTCCAACACATAGCTGGAACAAGTATCCGATGCTGAAATTTCTCCTTTGCAATGAACTTTATCCAAGTATAAATCTCATCCTCATCCAATCTTGTTGAATTAATTACACCTACAATAAATCCAACAACACCATACCAATCTTCCTTTGCATACCATACATCACGAACAAGATCCTCATGCAAACCATCATTAATATCTTTTAAACACATATCAAAGACAACATCCCATGATTCATAAGAATTTACCTGTTTGACATCTTCATCTTTGCTTGCCTCTTATATGTCATCAACAATGCACGTAACTACTCCACTTGCTTGATCTCCAACTAAGGCACTATATTCTTCCTCCATTGCTGCAATCTTCAAATCATCATGATCTATTTCAGGTTCATAAATCTTGCCATCTTCATGCTCTTCCTCTTCTCTTTCATCTTCTTCAACTTTAGGTTCGCAAATAATATCCTCTACATCCTCTTGCTCTTCTTTTGTACCACATGTCTCATACTCCATTGGATCCTCTTTCTTTTTTGCATCCAAGGAATTATCAACATCTCTTTTCTGGTGACATGCTCTTCGTTTCCGCAACTCAGCTTCTAATTCATTCACTTGCTTCTGCAAATCAACTAGCAATGATTGTTGATTTCTTGCTCTAAATTTCTCAAGTCGAGGAATCCTTAGAATCCATCCAATCACAAAAGTCATCTTCTTCTTTCTCTTCTCCATAATCAAGTCTTTAAAAGACAAATCTCATCCAACACAAGAACCTTGTGCAAACTGTGTCACAGTCGGTGATCTATCTACACAATCAAGAACTTCTTGACAAACTTCAACCAACTCAAGGTCCTGGTGCAAACTTCCTCACGTTCGGCGATCTGTCCGCACTCTCAGGAACTCTTGCTCTGATACCACTGATGACGGGCCACACCACCCGTACCAACTCACAACCAAAAATGGAATAATATGGAGACAAGAGAGATGACAAAAAAAATGCTTCATAAAGCATCCATTAATACTTGAAAATTCACTACAAGAGCTTACACTTGAAGAGCTTCTATTTTCCGAACTTCCATTAGAAGAGCTTCCTTTTCTTCGAACTTCTTGAACTTCTTGAACTTGATTACAAACAATTATAAGCCTTGCTTAAATAGGCACTTCTAACCCAAGACATTACAAACACAAGCAATGTGGGATAAAAGGTAAATACAACTACCTTTAAATAAATATTAAATTCCCACCCAAATACAACTAAGCACCCAACAAATATTAAATGCATGATTTAAGGAACTTGCCACCTACACACCTCGATTAATGGAATGACAACTATTTTTATTATTTTCTATTTATGCCACCCATGCACCTTGAAAATAGAGATTCCTCTTTTCTCCACTTTTCCTATTTTCTATTTTAAATTATTTTCCTTCCATTTTCGTCACTTTCTCTCTCCTCCACAATTTTTTTTTCTCTTTTTTTTTTCTTCTAATAATTTAATTTTCCCATGCAAGATGCTCCTGCATCAGACTCCCTTGGTAGATAGAAAAGTGTGTCCCACACTTTGATGCCAAAAGAAAGATATGCATCCATCTTCATCTTCACTAAAGGCTTCCACATTTTTTTTTTTATTTTTTTTATTTTTTTCCTAATGCATGATGCTCCTGCATCCGACTCCCATGGTATGAAAAATTTTGTGAATATGGATTCACAAAATGAAGTAGCCACTATTGACAGATTTTTTTTCCTCTTCCTCCAACACATAGCTGGAACAAGTATCTGATGCTGAAATTTCTCCTTTGCAATGAACTCTATCCAAGCATAAATCTCATCCTCATTCAATCTTGTTGAATTAATCACATCTGTAATAAATCCAGCAACACCATACCAATCTTCCTTTGCATACCACACATGACTAACAAGATCCTCATGCAAACCATCATCAATATCTTTTAAAATCATATCAAAGACAACATCCCATGATTCATAAGAATTTACCTGTTTGACATCTTCATCTTTGCTTGCCTCTTTTATGTCATCAACAATGCACGTAACTACTCCACTTGCTTGATCTCCAACTAAGGCACTATATTCTTCCTCCATTGTTGCAATCTTCAAATCATCTTGATCTACTTCAGGTCCGTAAGTCTTGTCATCTTTATGCTCTTCCTCTTCTCGTTCATCTTCTTCAACTTTAGGTTCGCAAATGATTTCCTCTTCATCCACTTGCTCTTCCACTGGATCATCTTCCTTTTCCACATCCAAGGAATTATCAACATCCCTTTTCTGGTAGTGTGCTCTTCGTCTTCACAACTCAGCTTCTAATTCATTCACTTGCTTCTGCAAATCAACTAGCAATGCCCCTTGATTTCTTGCTCTAAATTTCTCAAGTCGAGGAATCCTTAGAATCCATCCAATCACAAAAGTCATCTTCTTCTTTCTCTTCTCCATAATCAAGTCTTCAGAAGACAAATCTTGTCCAAAACAAGAACCTCGTGCAAACTGCCTCACAGTCGGCGCTCTGTCTACACAATCAAGAACTTCTTCACAAACTTCACCCAACTCAAGGTCCTGGTGCAAATTGCCTCACGTTCGGCGATCTGTCTGCACGCTCAGGAACTCCTGCTCTGATACCACTGATGACGGGCCACACCACCCGTACCAACTCACAACCAAAAATGCAATAATATGGAGACAAGAGAGATGACAAAATGCTTCATAAAGCATCCATTAATACTTGAAAATTCACTACAAGAGCTTACACTTGAAGAGCTTCTATTTTTCGAACTTCCATTAGAAGAGCTTCCTTTTCTTCAAACTTCTTGAACTTCTTGAACTTGATTACAAACAATTATAAGCCTTGCTTAAATAGGCACTTCTAACCCAAGACATTACAAACACAAGCAATGTGGGATAAAAGGTAAATACAACTACCTTTAAATAAATATTAAATTCCCACCCAAATACAACTAAGCACCCAACAAATATTAAATGCATGATTTAAGGAACTTTCCACCTACACACCTCGATTAATCGAATGACAACTATTTTTATTATTTTCTATTTATGCCACCCATGCACCTTGAAAATAGAGATTCCTCTTTTCTCCACTTTTCCTATTTTCTATTTTAAATTATTTTCCTTCCATTTTCGTCACTTTCTCTCTCCTCCACAATTTTTTTTTCTCTTTTTTTTTTCTTCTAATAATTTAATTTTCCCATGCAAGATGCATCAGGTGTATAGGATAAATGATTCTTGCTTTTAACATTTTATCAACTTCTCAAAAAATGGCATCTGCAACCTTTGTATTATAATTTCTTTTCTTTTGTTGAAAGGGTACTGCATCTAGCTTGAGAGGAATCTGATGTTTCACTTCTCCTCCTCTGTAGCTCTTCAGGTCTTCATACCTCCAAGCAAAGACATCTCTATATTCTTTGAATAACTTCTTTGCAGTTTCTCTCTCTTCGGGAGTACAACATTATCCAATATTAATCATTTTGGGACTATGGACATCTCCAATTTTCAATCCTTCAAATCACCCATGGTAGGTTCCTTTTTTGTTCTTTTCTACTTAACATAAGCATCGTGTATGTTAAATAACTTTTCCAGAGCTACAAAATATGGGGGAATAATATTGCTTTTCAGTTGAACCTCACCACTTTTTCTATGTTCATCATCCTCGTGAGACTCAGGTTCAAAACTGGCTTTATCATTTTCCAAAAATAGTTGCAAAATCTTATCATCCTTAAAGACTTGCCAGGACTCTATATTATCTGGAACAGCAGATCTATATATAATTTCAATTTGATATTTTTTATCCTTAAAATTTGGATGTGGGAGTAACAAGGAAGCAGAGACTGCAAGTGAATCAGCCTTTGTATTCATTTCTCTTGGCAAGGATCTAATGGAGAAGGCATCTAAACCTTCTATCTCATCCCACACCCTATTCCTATAATTCTTTAGTTTATGATTCTTCATTGAGTACTATCCTTTGATTTGTCTCACAATAACCTCTGCATCACCTTGGGCCCTTAAGACTTTTATCCCTCTTTCTTTTGCAGTAACTATCCCCAATATTAAAGCTTCATATTCTGTTGTATTGTTTGTGTTACCAAACTCTAATTTGAAAGCTAATGGCTCAGCTTCTCCTTCTGGGGATATCAATACTACGCCAGCTCCAGAACCTGAGGAAGCACAACTCCCATCAAATTCGAGTGTCCATATGTCAGAAACCTCTTTGTTTTCATTAGGAACCTTCTTGACTTAATTCTCATTCATTTGTTTACCTAAATCATCTTCATTAAATAACATATAATTATCGAACTCCAATTCCTAATATAAGATTTGAGCTTTGGGATCATCTGATTTCAAGACTGTGAATTTTGATTTTTCTTCAAGTTCTAACTTGACCTTCTTATTACCAATAGGTATCATAGCTTGGGACCAGTCTAGCTTAATTTCTCCTCCTAATTCTTAGCAAAAACTTCTACTTAAGAGGAGTCCATAACTTGCAGGAATGTCAACTACCAGGATGGTTAACAGGAGTTTCTTTTCTAGATATGAGGCTAGAGCTACTTGTGCATCTTTAATTTGTCCAAGAAAAGGGACTTATTTGGCATCCATAGAATAACATCTCCCATGCACTTTAGTAAGATTCAACCCCAAGCCTTTAGCTACGGAATATGGCATAACATTATCTGATGCACCTGAATCTATTACGCAATTGTTGAGTTTACATCCATTAATACACAATGAGATATAAAAAGGTTCAGGCTTTTTTCTAGGGGATAAAATAGTAGAATCTTCTTGATTAAATAGGCTAGATGTTAAGGTTTCATCTTTGATTTCAATAGTCACATTATGATTCAATTCTGAGGTACCTACTTTGCATTTATCCACTAATCTCTTTAGTTTAGAAGGATGCAACTTTAAATAATCAATAGTGGAAATTTGAACCTTTGACTCTTCACAAAATTGAATGAAATTAAAAGATGTATTTTCCTTACCTATTTGTGAAGTGGATGTTCCTTGATCAGTATGTATCTTACTCATAGAAGGGCCAGATTCATCTTTGTGAATATGACTAGAGGTTTGATTTTTCATTCTTTGTCCATGGGTAAGTACTTTGTATGAGGTTCCATCAATAGCCGCATAACATTCACCCTTTGATTTAGAATCTGATTCATATTCTAAAAATAAATTTCTAGAGTTTCCATTTGAACAAGAATCAGGTTCTGAACACGGAGCTGCAATATTTAATTCATTTGTAGATAGCAATTGCATCATGCGAATATTCTTCGAACAATTTTCATTGTCATGATCTATGGTTAAATGGAAGATGCACATATTTCCCTTTTTGGGTGCTACTTTGATTTGTGGCCTAGGTTGTGAACCTGTAAGCTATAGAAATCTACTTTCATTGCTTCTACCTGGTGAGTTTTGGTAATTTCATTGATAAGAGTTGTTGAATTCGGGTAACTGCTTTTTCATTGCTACCAACTTGTTAGACAACTTCTAAATCATTTCTTCTGATGACGTGGTGTTACTAGAACTTCCTTTAGTTTGAAGTTCTCATTTCCATTTTCTTCTGGAAATTAGGTCATCTTCACATTCAATAGCTTTCTTCTCTGCATCAGCTAGATCAGTAGGGCATGCTCTTCTCATATCATAATTGATGTCTAGAGGCATAGCACTGATAAACAAAGTTTTCAAATTGCTAGGCATGGGTCTATCAGTAGTAGGAATTCTACTATTAATCTTATTGAAGTTGGTAATGAAATCTCTCATGCTCATAGTTGGTTGCTTCTTAATTGAAGTCAATTGCATTAGCAAGGCATGCTCATCTTCCGTAGTCTTGAATTTGGCTTCAAATTAAGTTCTCATCATGTCCCAATCTATTATTGAACCATCAACTAAATGATAAAACTATTTTGCTGCATTATTTGTAAGGGTCTCTACAAATAATCTTACAATGATATTTTCATGTCCCACCCCCAATATATGGGTAGCCACAAAAAATGCTTTAATGTGTTCATCTGTCATGACTTTCCTATCACCTGAGAATTTAGGGAAGCTCTTCCTTGAACCAGTTGGTAGTGGATGGTAAGTATTTAGTGCTAGCGGCTCTATTGCCACGGCCCATGGTGCATCCATGATTTTCCTAGCAGTATATGGCAAGAAATTAACAATCGGAAGGGTTGTAATTTCGTGATGTTTTAACACCTGACAAGTGGAATGCGAAGTGCTTGCATCTTCACTTCTAAGTTGAAATCTAAATCTGAATTACAACTGATGAATCAAGAAAACTAATAGGATCCTTTCGTCAAATGAAATATAACAATACTTATTACATCCATTTGAATTCTAGAAAATAGGGGAAATGAAACTCTGTTCTTTCTTAGTTCTCTGTAATGTAGAAAGGAAATACTAAGAAATTATAGTACCTACTGGAATGGAAAATGATTGAATCAACGTGCCATTCAATTGTCTCTACAAGAGATAGTACTTCACACCAAAATTTGCCGACCTTTGATTAATCATTGAATTTCATACATATCGGTTTTGACAGATGACCGTTACAATGGGAATTTCAATTGGTTCATCTTTTCAACATGACAAATGGCTAGATGCTAGTTTGTCAGATTTCAAAATTTACAAAAATTTGCAACATTTACATCAAAAAATAGAAAAAGGAGTATCGAATAAGTCATTTAGACTTCTTTCCCTTTTCAGTTTTTTCCCTATATGCTCTGGCAGCCACTATAATTTGAATCATCTCCTTGTGATTAGGCACATGTACATTGGTGAATCTTAAAAGCCACCTTGAATGCTCCCGAGCTAACTCGTTTACTACACCTAGCTAACTTGTTAACTCTCCAGTTGCCACATGCACGCATCCACTCAGTACCTGCAACTATACCACTTTGTTTTGACTGATTGAGGTCATCCCAGATAGGTTACTCAAGTATGTGGAGAAATTATTCTTCATTCCTTCTATCTCAATGAGATCCTTTCCTTGCCAATTGCTTTGGGAGTCAGTGTGTAATCCTTTCATGAGCTCAAATGCTCTGTCTTGTATCTTCTTCACCTTTTCCTTTGTTTCTCTAAGTCCTTCCTGTACCTCTTGAATCATCTCCTGCTTGAATTGCATGTTTTGAAGCCATTCAAATAGAGGCTCAGTTCCCTTCTTCAAAATATTTTCTTCAACTACCTCTTTTACCTTCATTTGGATGATCATATTTAAGAGAGAAATGTGTTCATCACAGCTTGCCTTTTCTGAAGCCAAAGTGTTGTGATTGGAAGTGATATTATCCTTCTCAATTTCTAACCGAAGGATAACATTCCCAATTTAATGAATCAGGACAGCTTCGTCTGTACTGATCTTCTCAATCCATTCTTTTCCATTTTGACCAAAATGCCTATCTTTTTGGAGCTATGATATGAAGGCTTGTACCTCTTTTGCTAAAGTATTTTCAGTGGTAGGTACACCAGTGATAGTTGGCAATGGAATAACTAATTGCCGGATGAATCTTCTCAACTCCTCTATTTCTACTTTCATTTTGACCTTTGATGACTTGAGATCCTCTAGTTGCTCTTCTATCACCTCATTACTCAATTTCCATAGGCCTACTTTTGTATCATGTCTAGCTTCCCCAAGGTCTATTAAGTGCAGAGTGAAATCTTTTGGCCTCATATCTTCAATTCTCCCCACCTTGTTTGGTTTTTCTACCTCCATAGTTAGGTGCCCTATTTCTGGATCTCATCCCAAGATAGACAATGTCTTCTGCTTTTAAGTTTTTACTAAGGTAGATCCTGAGCGAACCGCTTGAGAAACAACATTCTTTGAAGGAAAATTTTTATCTTTTCTTTTCCTCTTCTTCTCCAAAGTATCCTCAAGCTAAGACTCTGTATTAATCACTTTGGAAGCTATTTCGAGCGATTCAATGCTGAAAATTTTCTTATTTACTAGAGTCATTGTTGCTGTAGCTATAGAAAAAGGGGTCTTTGGATCTTGAGAAAGGAGTCGAGATGAACCTGGACTCTTCTCTTCTTCTTGAGCTTTCTGGGCAGCTTCATCAGACTCAGTGGACTCACTACAACTACTTTTATCATCTCTGATTTCTACTTTCTGAATAGGAGAACCAGTAGGCTTAAGAATAGGAGTGCTTAGGGATGGAGTAGGGCTGCAATGGGGGGATGAGACAGGGGCAGCATGAAGAGATGTTGTTGGAGAAGCTTGAGGAGATGGGGGAAGAGCAGCATGTGGAGGTGATACTAGAGCGAGAGATCCATCTTTCTGTTCCTCTGTTTCTTTTTCAGCTTCAGCTTGAGTTTCGATTACTGGTAGTGATCCCCCTTGACAGGTTGGGGTTATTGGAACATTCCTCTCTGGGGGTTGTGTGTGCTAGAAAATGTGACCTGCAAGAAGCATGGGTTAACAAACAAACACTAGTTTAAAACCTTCAAAATGCATCAAACATTCATCAAAATGCAAGGAATAAATATCAATTAATTCTTGCTTGAGTTTTGCAACCCTAAGCAACCAACAAATCCAACCTTCCAGCCACCTCTATAGCTCAATGAAGGTACCCATGAGAGGCGTTGTTGGTGTGTTAAGATGGGGGTATGTTTGGAGTGCTCTCCCAAACACAACAATAAACGAATCTCTTGAGTGAGTGAGTGCAAGTGTGTATGCAAGTAAGGTATGAATCTAGACTAAATGAGATGAAGAATACCTCAAGAAATGGCTATGGACAGGGCCATTCTTGAAGTCATTCAAGGATGAAGATGATATGCTATGAAAGAACTAACTAGATGTGCAAACTATGATAAAAAAAAGAAAGCTAAAATGAAGCTACAAATGCATGTAGAAACTAGATTAATAATGCATGAAGCAAACTAAATCAGCTACCAAATTGTTAGTATGAACCTACAAAATCACTATGAGAACTCTACCAATGCAAGCTCAAACTACCATGAAAGCTCAAACTATGAATGCAAACTCAAATCTCAAACCAACATGATAACAATGCAATAAAAATGAGATGTCAAATGCTTGAGACAAGCCCTCTATTTATAGGCTCAAGAGAGGGCTTGGTGAGGTGGCATTCATGTAGATGCCACATAAGGTGACATGCAAGCCATGCAAATGGTCAAGAATTCAAAGTTTTCTCACACATGTGTGAGCAAACTTGAGAAGAAGAGTGGGAGACAAGAGCGTGTAGGCATGCCATCTCACACATGTGTGAGCACACTCTTAGGCTAATGAGGGGGATTAGGGAGATGATTAGGAATGATTAAGTGGGATTAGAGAAGAAGTATTCTTTAGAGGATGAAAATGATGGGTGTAGGCTAGGCTCTAGGTTAGGTTTAAGATTAAATTAAGTGAAATTTAACTTAATCATGGGTTTAGAGGAATCAATGAGATGTGAGGATTTAAATAAAATAAATTTATTTAAAAAGGGGGGAGACATGGAATATCATATGTTAAATTAATTTAACACATTAGAGCTAGGAGTATTTAAATTAAATTTAAATACTTAGGAGAATGAACTCATTTAATTAAAATAATTTAATTAAATAACTAGAAGAATGTGAGCAATATATGTAGATGCCTAAAATTGTCCAAATCACGTGTCTTGACCAATTAAATAAATATTTATTATTTATTTAATTCCCTTACCTTTAATTAAATAAATTTTACATTTATTTAATTATGTTCACCTTTTCTTGATTTAAACAAACTAAAGTTTATTTAAATCCTAACCCATCCCCTTTAATTAAGTACTTTGTTTACTTAATTAATCCTTGCCTAACCCCTCTTGGAATTAAATATTAAATTTAATTCTATTTGAGCACATGGCTCCTACCTTTAACCCTCACCTAGCATCACTTCCCTAACCTAACCCATCCTTCTAACCTAGGTCAATCTACTTATCCACTAATTAATCTTAGTTCCTCATCTCATCACATCACTAATTATTTGCACAATCCTAATCAAAGGATTAGAAAACCCTAGTCACATATGACATGTGACTCTTACACACTTACAACCTTGTCCCCCTTCACATGTGAACCAAGGTGTCTCACACATGTGTGAGAAACCTTGAGCCTCCAACCCTCTTACACATGTCATTGACCCATCACTTTCAAAGGTGTCTCACACATGTGTGAGGAAACATGATCTTACACACCTCTTACACCTATCATTGGCATGTCACATCAAAGGTTGCTCACACATGTATGAGCATCTTTCCTCCTTTGAATGGTCAAAACCTTAATCCACATGGAGTCTACTTGGCCTCCACCTCATGGAAACCTCATTGATCCTGAGAGATCCTAGCCATCCATCTTGCATTCAATCTTAGTCATCCATTGCATCTCTTTTCCTATAAAAGGAGAGCCCTTTCCTCATTTTATGGAGCACTATCTACCTCATTGTTATGCTACAGGAATAGTGAGCAACCACATCCCACAAAAATGTGAAATCATCAATCACTTGATGGTTTCATGAGGTTTACATAGTGTTATTTTGATTTCATCAATACTCTTGTTTGTTTCATGTTGTTCATTTACATGTCTTCTTTCATATTTTGAGGTTTTGCATGATAATGTAGGAAGATGCATTAGTTGTTTAGTGTTTTCCTTTAGTTACATTTTTATGCAACACAATATAATTAATTAATTAATAATTAATTACGATGTCATGGGAAATATTAATAAATTAATATAGTCTTTACGAACAATTTTAAGTGTCTATAGGTTGATCACCTCTGCCTACAAATTGAGTTGGAGCTTGAGCAGCTGTGGCAGTAGCACTGGGAATGGCACTCTGAGAGGAAGCTATGGTAGCTATGGATGTGGAGGCTTGAGTAGTTTTCCTCCTACTCTGACTTTTCTTAGCTATCCATTCAACCCACTTCCCTATCCTTTTGATTATTCTTGCCATCATGACATTGAAATCTTCTACTATGTCAACATATGGTTCAGAACTTATGGGAGTATTCCTCAACTTAGTTAAATATGTATTGTTGTACATATTTTGACCATCATCCTCCAGTCCCTCCACATCTAAATTTATACCATATGTCTTTACCTAATCAATTGAAAATCTGGCAAAGGCACGATCTCGACTCTCCAATTCATCTTTACAATCTGCCCAGTAATCCTCCATGGTTGTTACATGTTTGATTACGCTTCCAACTTGAATCACATCTCTGGCATATTCATTAGGATCAAACAAGGGCCTTACTGCTTCATGCTCTTCCAATTTGTATTTACTCTCAAATTCTTTGAGTATATTCTTTGCATCTGATCTGGTTTCACAATTGTATGCTCCAACTTTTATAGGGAATTCATACCCTTTCTTCTTTAGGCTAGCACTCAACACGTTCACTTGTACTACTTGCCTCGCGATCTCCATGAGCATGATCATATCATCTAGGTACCTGGGAAGCTTTAGTGGGAATCCATTGAACACTGCAAGATGTAAATAAGAAAATGATGAAAATTGAATAAAATAATTGCCAAATTGACCAATGGTCGCCATTGCTTCTAGACTAAATCTTCATTCTGGACACCCTAGGAGCTCCTTGCAAATCCTCATGGTGAATGCATCATTTACTCAAATTTATTCTACATAACTATTTTGTAATTACAAGCATGGGTAAAATTCATAGCTTTTTACATTATCAAGAAAATTCTCAATTCTAGGGAGTCCTTGCCACAATTGAAGAGAAGCCAACATGTATATCAAGGAAGAGCACATATAAAATGAATTATAAAACTTGGTTGCACTGAGAGCCCTAGAAAGATGCTCACTGACCTCATATGCCCAGTTAATATACTGTGTGTCTATGCAAATAACTTGCACCAAAAAGAAGTACTGCTCTACAAAATTAAAAGCTTCTACCTCACCTTTGAGTCAATGCAATAGAACCAAAATGTCAACAATTTTTGGTTTGAGGTCCGTGCCGAAAAGAGTTTTAGGGACTTTACTCTTAGCTCCCCTTGGCTTCTAAAACCAAGACTGCATGATCTCCCTCCTCCAAACCATTTTCTTCAAAGAGTACTCGGACATGGCTCCACTCATCATTAAATCATAGAACTGCTCTCATTCTGGAATCTACAAGCAATTCACTACGGCTAGGTGATCAATTGAAATCAACACCGTTTAATCAAGCAACAAAATTTTCTTTGTATCTGGGTTGTAATGATGGATGCATTCTAAAATCAACTCTGGGGCTTGCACTACCATAGGAAACCCAACTGCTTCCACTATTGCACTTCCCCAAAGTTTCTCTGTTATGGGATGGATTGGCTCTACTCTCAATCTCCTTTGAAAGTCTTAGATATCATAGAAACAGAGTGAAGTATTTGTGATAGTCGACCATGCTGACTTAATTTTTCCTAGTACATTGAAGCCCGTGAATCTTGTTGCCATCTTATTTGATGTATGATAGAAATAGTTCAAACAATTGCAGTTGTTACAAGGAGCAAACTCTATAACTCAAAAATTACTTGAAAGCACTATTTAGTATAATAGTATAATAGTGAAACGGGAGTTTGAAAATCTGTTACTTCCCTTTTTATAAAATAACCCTAGATTTTCCTGTTGAATTTCATAAATCGTGCCACACAAGAGAAATTAAGGGTAAATCCATTGGGTTGGTGGATGTAAAGGTTCTAACAAATTTATCTTTTTCTATTCATTGTTTTCGTTGGCTCAATAGTAACTCTCATTAATTACGAATTAACTTCCCATTTCATCCCTCTTTCGAAAAAACACGAACGGAGTACTTCCTTGGGCTAAATGCGCTTAGGTCAATTCTACTTGCAAAAACTTAATCAATCCACTGATTTGCTTCTATTTACTCGGCCAAAATAATCTGCAACCAAATCACAAACTTACCGTGCTTGCAGGAATGACTTTCTCTGAAGTGCAGAAAATGGCCTTCGAAGTTAGAAAACCCGCAATGGAGCAGCAGATTTTTGATTTTGCCCTTTAACTTTTTCTTTTGCCTTTCAACCCTAAGCTCTTTAATAAAAACTTTAAGGAAATATAGAAGAGGCTTCATGGGCAAAAAAATGGGGACCACTTAGTAATTCTATTTCTACATTGGGGCCTTTGCAGAAAATCTAATTCTTGGTTCGAAATCTGCCAAAAGGGAAACCAAATCTGAATTTTTAGCCAATGCTTATCTAGCTCATCTTAATGAGCTTTGAGTAATTTCCACTATGCACATTTGATGATATTTGAATAATCTAACCATTATGTGGCTTACTTACCCTTTTTTTAGCCTACCAATAGCAACCATGGATCCTTGCGGAGTTTTACCTTCTAGGTGTGAAAACCTACAATGGAGAAGAAGAAACTTGTTTTTTCACCACTATTCATTGTCTTACTTCCTCCACCTTATTTATTTTATTTTAAGCATCTAGAAAATGCAAAACTAACTTCGAAAGGGAGGGGTGGGGCCCATTGGCTTTCTCAATTCCTTTACATATACCTTTTCAAAAAATTGATTATTAACTTCAAAATCTGCCACAGAGAAGCTCTTTTCTAGTTTTTCGTCGATGTTTATCTCGATCATTTTCCAAGCTTTAAAATGGTTCTCACCGCGAGATCATGATATCACTTGAACGATCTTTTCTTATCATGATCCACTTTTCTTCGAGGAAGCTTATAAATAACATTTTCTAGTCTTTGTGAAAATTTTCCTTCGGGGTGCGAAAACCTGTTGAGATGAACCTGGAGCTTGATTTTCCAGCGATTCAATTTTCTCTAACTCCAGATCAAATGAGCTGCGTGGAAATCAAAAGAAGTAGCACAAATTGAGAATCTCCATCGAGGATGGCTCTAAACTACCCCTAAGACTCATGACAACTAAGAAATACCCACTCGAGCTAAATGTGATATGGGAGAAAGGAAAAGATGAAAACTTGATGGAGAAACTCAACACCCTAAGAAGAAAGACCTAGTGACCCGAATTGACAGAACATGACATTAGTTTACTCTCCACTTTGAAAAAATTTGTATATGGTGGAAAAGTGGGGCAACAACTGGCTCTGACTGGGGACTTGGGTAGAGTATGCCCAAGCAAAGGAACTTAGAATCTCTGGTTTCCCAAAAGAAAATAAAGGACAACAACACAACAAAAAAAAAAAAATGAGGAAAGAGAGGAAAAGACACTAGAAAGGGAAAGCTAACTAAGACACACACAACACTAAGTCTAACTATGGTACATTACAGGGGTTACCTATTTTCAATTCATAACTTGGTAGAGCCTAAGATCCTAACCATTATAAGTTAGGGGTAGTTCCTCACCATCTTTATATGTTAATTTGAAAGAATTATTTTCAAATGCCTTTTGAATTCTGAAAGGGCCTTTCCATAGAGTATCAAACTTCTTATGCATTCCTTTTGGAGCCTTTCTTTTGTCCCAAAGTAACACCATATCTCCCGCCATAAATTTTTGAGGTCTTTTTTTCTTATCAAAAAGTTATTTTACTCACATTTGGTGTTGTGTGATATGATCAACAATTTCCATCCTTTCCTCTTCTAGTTTATTCAGATATAGGATTCTCTTTTCTAGATCATCCTTATAGACATCATCTTCAGTTACTATTCTGAGTTTTCTTGTATCCAATTCCAATGGTAGAGGTAGATTAGCTTCAGTTCCATAAACCAATTCAAAAGGGGATATACCAATTGCTCTCTTGGGTGTCACTCTGTCTACCCAAAGTGCCTCATGAATATTTTTGTGCCAATTCTTCTGGTTATCTGACACGAGTTTCTTTACAATATTGATCAAATTCTTATTGCTAGATTCTGCCTGTCCATTCCCTTGAGGGAAATAATTAGATGAATGACTGACAGTGATCCCATACTAAAAACAGAAATCAATAATTTTAATCAAAGAAAAATAGGATGCATTATCCATCACTAACTTAATGAGAAAACCAATTCTAAGCAAAATGTTTTCTTTAATGAATTCACATACCACCTCAAAAGTAGTCTTCTTTGTAGCCTTAGCTTCTACCCACTTGGTGAAGTAGTCGGCTGTAGTTATGATATATTGATGACTAGCAGTGGATACAGGAGTAATTGGACCAATGAAATCAAGACCCCATTGCTGAAAAGGTCCTTCAATGATAACAGGTCTCAGTGGCAGCGTGACTAATTGAGGGCATCCAGAAAACATTTTACACTTTTCACAATTAGCTACCCATGCATATGCATCTTTGAACATCCTTGGCAAGTAATAGCATTGCCTTAGTATTTTGAAGGTTGTAATTAAAGAAGAGAAGTTTCCTCCACAAGCCTCATTGTGAAATGCTTTCAACAACTTTTCTTTTTGTGGCTTATCTACGCACCTTAGGAATGTACCATCAATGGCCCTTTTAAAAATCTTGCCATCCCAAATCACATACTTGGCTTCTTTTAATCTAAGATCTCTTCTTTGTTTTGTATTCAAACCTTCTAGACATTCACCATATGTTAAAAGGTAAGAAATGTTCTCAAACCATGAATCATAGAGACCTACTGCCAGCACTAGTTGCTTCTCATTCGATTCCTCTAATTCACTAGTGGTTTTGTTTTTTGCAATTGCTTTGCATAGAGCATTTACTCTTATCAACCTGGTAGGTTTAATGTCAATATCATATTCCTATATCTTCGTCACCCATGCTCCTCTGACATTGCAACCTAAGTCTTTTTGCATTAGTACACTTTTTACTATTGTGTCTGGGACGAAGACAACAGAGTGTGAATGAAGGACATAGAAATGGAAATTCTTAAGTGCTTTGACTACTACATAAGAATGCTTTTCAATTTTTGAATATTTTAGTTCGTTATTTTTCAAAGGTATGCTTAGAAAAGCAATGGGAGCTTGTATTCCTTCATCATTCTCCTGCACAAGAATAGCGAATAATGTATGTTTTGAAGCATAGGAATAAATAATAAAGTCTTGCTTGTATTTTGGATGACATAGCACTGGGGCATTAGCAATAGCAACTTTTATATCTTGAAAAGCTCACTTTGCTTCCTCACTCCATTTAAAACTTGAATTTCCCTTCATCATATTGATTATATGCTTTGTAGTTTCTGTAAAATCAAGAACAAACCTCCTAAGGAAATCCACTTGCCCAAAGAAAGATTTAACCCCTATTTTATTTATAGGAAAACTTAGTCTCTGGATGGCCTCTACTCTATCAGGATCAATTTTAATGCCTTCCTGTGACACTATATATCCAAGAAATTTTCCTTTAGTTACACAGAATACTGACTTTTTTGGATTGAGAGAAATCCCATGCTCCCTGCATCTCTATAACATTCTTCTTAGATCTTCCATATGGTCCTTTCTTTTCTTTGAGAATACCATAAGATCATCTAGGTATATGACTATTATTCGATCTTTCATATCAATGAAGGTCTCACTCATACATGTTTGGAACATAGCACCAATGTTGATTAGCCCAAAAGGCATCCTATGATATGCAAATGTACCCCAAGGAGTTGTGAACATTGTTTTATGTTGATCTTTCTTTTCTACTTTGACCTAGTTATATCCCAAAAATCCATCAAGCATAGACATCATCTTAGATCCTGCAACTATTTGTAACAAATGGTCCATGTTTGGGAGAGCAAAATTATCTTTGAGAGATGCCTGATTCAAATTACGAAAATCTACACAAATCCTTATCTCTCTGTTCTTCTTCCTTACATGCACTATGTTGGCTATATAGGTAGAGTGGTGGATAGGTTAAATGATTCTTTCTTTTAACATTTTATCAACTTCTCAGAAAATGGTATCTGCAACCTTTGGATTATAATTTCTTTTCTTTTATCAAAAGGGTATTGCATCTAGTTTGAGAGGAATCTAATGTTTCACTTATCCTCCTCTATAGCTCTTCAGGTCTTCATAGCTCCAAGCAAAGACATCTCTATATTCTTTTAATACCTTCTTTTTAGTTTCTCTCTCTTTGGGACTACAACATTTTCTAATATGAATCATTTTGGGACTATGGGCATCTCCAATGTTCAATCCTTAAAATTCACCCTTGGTAGGTCCCTTTTTTGTTCTTTTCTACTTAACATAAGCATTGTGTCTGTTAAATAACTTATCTAGAGCTACAAAATATGGGGGAATAATATTTATTTTCAGTTAAACATCACCACTTTTTCTATGTTCATCATCCTTGCAAGACTCGGGTTAAAAACTAGCTTTATCATTTTCCAAAAATAGTTGCAAACTCTTATCATCCTCAAAGACTTGCTAGGACTCTATATTATCTGGGACAGCAGATCTATATATAATTTCAATTTTATATTTTTTATCCTTAAAATATGGATGTGGGAGTAACAAGGAAGTAGAGACATCAAGTGAATCAGCCTTTGTATTCATTTCTCTTGGCACAGATCTAATGGAGAAGGCATCTAAACCTTCTATCTCATCCCACACCCTATTCTTGTAATTTTGCAATTTATGATTCTTCACTAAGTATTGTCCTTTGATTTGTCTCACAATAAGCTCTACATCACCTTGGGCCCTTAAGACTTTTATCCCTCTTTCTTTTGCAGTAACTATCCACAATATTAAAGCTTCATATTCTGTTGTATTGTTTGTGTTACCAAACTCTAATTTGAAAGCTAAGGGCTCAGCTTCTCCTTCTGGGGATATCAACACTATGCCAGCTCTAGAACCTTAGGAAGCACAACTCCCATCAAATTCGGGTGTCCATATTCAAAAACCTCTTTGTTTTAATCAAGAATCATCTTGACCTAATTCTTGTTCATTTGTTTACCTGAATCATCTTTAGTAAATAACATATAATTATCGATTTCCAATTCCTGATATAAGATTTGAGCTTTGGGATCATCTGATTTCAAAACTGTGAATTTTTCTTTTTTTTCAGGTTCTAACTTGACCTTCTTATTACCAATAGGTATCATAGCTTGGGACCAGTCTAGCTTAATTTCTCCTCCTAAGTCTTAGAAAAAACTTCTACTTGAGAGGATTCCATAACTTGCAGGAATATCAATTACTAGGATGGTTAACAAGAGTTTCTTTTCTGGATATGAGCCCAGAGCTACTTGTGCATATTTAATTTGTCCAAGTAAAGGGACTTGTTTGGCATCCATAGAATAACATCTCCCATGCACTTTAGTAAGATTCAACCTCAAGGATTTAGCTACAAAATATGGCATAACATTATCTGATGCACCTGAATCTATTATGCAATTGCTAAGTTTACATCCATTAATATATAATGAGATATAAAAAGGTTTAGACTTTTGTCAAAGGTAGGTTGCTAAAATAGTAGCATCTTCTTGATTAAATAGGCCAGATGTTAAGGTTTCATCTTCGATTTCAATAGTCACATTATGATTCAAGTCTAAGGTACCTCCTTTGCATTTATCCACTAATCTCTTTAGTTCAAAAGGATGTGACTTTAAATAATCAATAGTTGAAATTTGAACCTTTGACTCTTCACAAAATTGAATGAAATCAAAAGATGTATTGTCCTTACCTATTTTTGAAGTGGATGTTCCTTGATCAGTATGTATCTTACTCATAGAAGGGCCAAATTCATCTTTGTTAATATGACTAGAGGTTTGATTCTTCATTCTTTGTCCATGAGTAAGTACTTTGTATGAGGTTCCATCAATAGTAGAGTAACATTCACCCTTTAATTCAAAATCTAATTCATATTCTAAAAATAAATTTCCAGAGTCACCATTTGAACAAGAATCAGGTTTTGAACATGGAGCTGCAATATTTAATTCATTTGTAGATAGCAATTGCATCATGCAGACAGTCTCTAGACAATTTTCACTGTCATGATCTATGGTTAAATGGAAGATGCACATATTTCCCTTTTTCGGTGTTGCTTCAATTTGTGGCCTAAGTTGTGAACCTATAAGCTGCAGAAATCTACTTTCATTGCATCTACCTGGTGAATTTTGGTAAGTCTGTTGATAAGAGTTATTGAATCTGGGTAACTACTTTTTCATTGCTACCAACTTGTTAGACAACTTCTGAATCATTTCTTCTGATGATGTGGTGTTACTAGAACTCCCTTTAGTTTGAAGTTCTTGTTTCTATTTTCCCACGAAAATTAGGTCATCTTCACATTCAATAGCTTTCTTGTGTGCGTCAGCTAGATCAGTAGGGTGTGCTCTTCTCAGATCATAATTGATGTCTAGAGGCATAGCACTAATAAAGAAATTTTTCAAATTGCTAGGCGTGGGTCTATTAGCAGTAGGAATTCTGCTATTAATCTTATTGAGGTTGGCAATGAAATATCTCATGCTTATAGTTGGTTGCTTCTTAATTGAAGTCAATTGTGTTAGCAAGGCATGTTCATCTTTTGTAGTCTTGAATCTGGCTTCAAATTTAGTTCTCATCGTGTCCCAATCTGTTATTGAACCATCAGCTAAATGATAAAAACTAGTCTGCTGCATTATCTGTAAGGGTCTCTACAAAAAGTCTTACAGTGATATCGTAATGTCCCACCCCCAATATATGGGTAGCTGCAAAAAATGATTTAATGTGTTCATTTGTCATGACTTTCCCATCACCTGAGAATTTAGGGAAGTTCTTCCTTGAACCAGCTGGCAATGGATGATAAGCATTTAGTGCTAGCGGCCCTATTGCCATGGCCCATGGAGTAGCCATGATTTTCCTAGCAGTATATGGCAATAAATTAATAATCGAAAGGGTTGTAATTTCGTGAAGTGCTAACACTTGACAAGTGGAATGCTACCTATTTCCTTTATTATAGAAAACACCAAATAGAAAAGATTAGTGCCTAGTCCATTGGGTTGCAAAGTCTTAAATAGCATAGGGAGATGTTATGCATTTGGGTGGTGGGGAAATAGGGAAGCCAACACAAAAGAAAAGAAAAGACTCGAAAGAAGGAAAGAAGGGAAAGAAGGGAAAGAAAGCGACACTAAATACACACCTAACCTAACATATTTATAGAGGTGAGATGAATCTCACCTTATGAAACCAGCAAAAAAAGATACTCAAATGAATCTACTTACTAATTGACTAAAGTAGGATCCCCTCCTCTACAGTTGATTTTGATCTCTATGTAGGATCCCTACTTGTAGCAGTAGCAACAACATGGAAAATCCAAATGTTTATTTAATTGCATGCACTAGCTAGGTAAATATCCATTTAGATCCAAAGAACCATGCCTAGTTATATACTTCATTATCTCCCTTTGCATTTTTCATGTCATTCTCCTAGCGGTCTTCTATTGTGTCAAGGAGGGGAGGAAAGACATATAGTTCTTTTAAGAAACTGAGCTCATTTTTGTAGTGGTCTATACTTTCTTCATGATCCTGTGAATAAGAATATGTCACCTTCATCATGGAATCTACTAATTGATGATTAGTCACCTCATTTCTTTGAAGAACTAAATCAATTTCATTCCTTCCCTCTTTCAGTTTATTATTACTACTTACACAATTTAAATGCATAGAAAGAGACTCAAAAGCCAATGACCTTTCTTCAAGTTTTAGTTTCATAGTTGAGTCATCTTGAGAGGGTTCATCCATGTGGAAGGTTGACAAGAAACCACAGACAATCTCCTCTTCCTCACTATAAGGGAATGTAGTGTCTACCAATGGAACTAATTCTTCTACAAATTGACAGTTGGTCTCAAGACTCTTTTCTTCAATCATATCTTTATCAAGGATAAGATTCTTACTAGTGGGTTCATGAAGTTCCTCCTAGTGCTAATACAACCATTCTTTAGGCTAGACTTTATTGATTCTTTCTTCAACTAGAGTCAAATTTGTAACTATTGGCAGATCACAAGTGGAATGTTCTAGTGTAGATAGATGATCATCAGAAGACTCTTCTTCAAAGGATTCTGATGGATTATTATCACCTTGATTTGTAACTTTAGGAATAGCCTCTTGTCTACCAAAGTCTGCAATAGTATAAGACTTGGAATCAAGTGACATTATCATTGGAGTTTCATGATTAGTTGTAGATGTTATCTTCAACTTAAGCTCCTTTTCCTTATTCTCTTGATGATCCTTCAACTTGTAGAATTGATTACAGAAGTGGCTCCATATATTCCTTGCTTTAAGATCCTCTCCTCTGTTGAGGCTCTCTATAATATTCAACAAGATCTTCTGAAAGGCCTTGTCTTTAATTGTATGAAGTTCTTCAAGAGTAGGCTTAGGCCTTGGCCTTTCATTGGTGTTCACTTTAGGAATGTTCACCTACTCTTTAAACATTTACAAATGATAGGAATAGAGTCATGTGATCTTATGAAGGATTATTTAGTATCAACTATACATACTTGTTTCAACTTCTTTCTTTTTGCTTATTGTGGGTCCTTAAGTCTTCTAAAATGTGGACAAATGTGATTCCAAAACATCTTTGACATATGATCATCTTCTATGCCAATATTTTCTTGGGTTGCATAAGAGATGCTTTCTCTATACTAGTCAAAAATCTCATGGAGTACCTTGTCATTTGTGGCATGAAGTTCTTCAAGAGTAGGAATGAGTTTTAGCCTTGCTTGCTTCAACCTCGCTTCCTCTGTTTTCATGTCTTTAAGCTTGCAGAATCTAAAGTACACACACATTTCCACAGGGATGCATAAACATGATCATCTTCAATATTGATATTCTTTTGAATAGCATGGGAGATGCTTTCTTTATATAGAAGAATAAGCTCTTGCAATAGTTAGTTAGTAGTCTCATTGAGTTCTTGGAGAGTAGGCTTAGGCCTTCTCCTAGTCTTTGAATTTGGCATGGTCATTGAGTTATACTAGACCTTCTTAGACCAAAGCAAGTAGGTCCTTCATATAAAATTGCTAGTCTTCATCCTAGGGAAGACACCTTTAGATTTCTAAGAATGGGAGACCAAACATTGGGCTTAGATTCCATTCCCCAGTACAATTGCCAAAAAATGTTGGTTAAAAATTTGTCCCTCTTGCCAATTTGGCTTTACCTTGGCTCTAGATGCCTAGAATGTGAGGAAAAAAAGTATCTTCCCAACAAATGGGTCAGTGTATGTGTTATATCACTTCCCTTTGAATTATAAGCTACAGGTCCCTTATATGCAATATATGCAATGAATTGTGTTTTTAATAGATCACTAGGATAGGGGGTATGCTCTTAACCTAAGAGAAGAAAAGGATAGACCAGGATGCTCATAACTAAAAACACCCTAGGCAGAAATAGATTTGGGTAACCTATAACACCTAGTGGAATGGATATCACAAGTTACCTTAAAGCTCTACTAATACTACTCCTAGTCTTATCTAAATGCATATTAGTCCTATTGAAATGCAATCTAAGGAGAGAGAAGATATGCACATGAAAGATGAAATAGAATCCACCTTGACTGATAACCCCCAGTAAAATGGATTCTAGTAAGATATCACCAGCTTTAGATACATTTGTTCTACAATCCCATAGAAACTAATTTACTATGCATGGTTAGCTTAGCTAGAGGAGACAATAAACAAAACATTAGAAATGTTGATCTCAAAAGGAATTGAAAGCACACAAGACCTAGTTGCATATATCAATCAAATCCCCCATTTCATACAACTTCTTGATTCTCACTTAGTATTTGGAAATACAGGGCGAGGAGTTGTACAAAATTGTTGATTCTTTTTATTAACTAAGAACATTACATATATAGGCCCCTTCTCAAGGTTCTTGGCTAGTTACAAATTCATCAGTTACATTAACAAAGCACTTGAAACTCTCAAAAATCCAAAAGACATTGATTACAATTCAATACATCAGGAAAATACAGCATAAATGATTAGAATTCTTCAAAATCTTTCATATTATTCTCTGATCTATAGTAATCACATTGGTGCTAAATCCATATAATTCATATTATAATGGTTACTACAATTTTAAATTTCCATCGTTGATCTCAAATCAACAGTTAAGATTAAATTATGAGAAACCTTTTATGTCTTTCCTTTTGTGCTTTCCTCCATGGGTCCCTTTGTGTACATGTATCAAACTATCATTTCCCCACTTTATCTATTTTTCATGCATCTCTGGAAGCAGGAATACAAGTATCATTGATCTCTTGAAATCGAGTAGCTGAGATTGAAAGCCCTTTTATGTTATATATTCACTCATTCGATATCTTCATCCAACGCAATAATGCAATTATTAGTTCCCAAGTTGACCTTAAATTTATTCACAAGATCACAACTTATAAATCTCATTTCATGTTTGACCTTGTGATGACATGATGACTATCTTCATTAATTGTCACTATTTCTTTCCTCCTCACAACTATTATCTTTAATCTATTATTTAAGCTTGTGATTAAGTGATTACTTGTTTTGCACCTTCGGAGCTCTTGACATTAATCTAAAATTTAATGTTTTGATCATGTGATGCACCATTTGATGTTTAACTACTACTATAGTTTCTAGTTTACAACTTATTATTCCTTAAACATCTTCTATCCTATAATCATGCGATCACTGGTTCTCATAGTTTTGCATCCTTAATACCAATTTATGATTTTAACCATGAGATTATGTGATTATTCCTTTCCACTTCATTGTTTCCTTAACCAGATTTTATCCTTTAATCCCTAAGATGGTGTGATTTCTTCCTTTTTCTTAGTCTTGACCTTAACCTAGGGTTTGCGATAATCATTAGCAGCCATGTGATTTCCATTCATCTGAAACTTCGTAAATTGAAAGCTCTTAACTACATGATTACCAAAAATGATGTGATTTCTATTTAATGTTGATTATTTACTATTCTTCACAATTTTGCAACACTATATTTTATTGTCTTAATGTACATGCGACCTGACGACAACCATAGATTTCCAAGATCTGATGACTGAGATTCAGAAGGCTTTAACTATCTAGTTTGTTCTATAACATGGGTCAATCTGCTACATGTGTCATGCTCTCATTTTCTCACATTTGTTAATCCCCAAGCATCTTTCAAAAGTAGGGAAGCATAGATCTGCTAAGATCTAACAATCAAATGATATCTTCCATTTCATGTCACAAATTCATAGCAATCATTCTTTTGATGTCTTCATTTGATGCAATGATGTGATTACTATTTATCACTAGGTCATAGATCAACATGTCTTTATTTCATTAATAGTAGAGATTTGGTGACAACCTTTCATTAACTATGATCGTGATTTCGCAACATTAAACTTAACTATCACTTCTAACCTACAACTATCTGATGAATATATTTTTATTGCTAAGGTTAACTCTTTGTCGAAGGAACCAAAATGTTAATTCTTTTGATGTGATGATGTGATGATGTGATGAATTTTTTATGTTTTGTCACTCCTTCACAACTTCTCACACTAACCTATCACTTAATATTGTGATCCTACAATGACTATTTAACACTAACCATCAAGTTTCTTTTTGTTGTTTTGCAACTTATAAACCCTTTAACTACTTTGTACATGTGATGGTGTGATGAGCATTGATCTTTATGAATCAATGGTTGAGATTAGAATACGTTAACTCTTTTATTTTTCTATGTGTTGTGGGTCCTACTACTGCATGTGTCGCATGCTCACTTTCTTGCATTTGTTATCTATCTTGCATTTTTTAAAAGTGGGAATACGCCAACCATAGATCAATTGTAATCTGACCATCAATATAAAACTGAAAAAGACTTTATATAATCATGCCTGATATCTCACAATCCTACAATTTGACGATCTGGCAATCTTACAACAACATGTGTATTGTATAGTTGGGAATCCTCTTTCAAACATTTGTGATCATACACTACCTGATGTAGCATAAGGTCATAGACTTGAAAATATACAATCACAATTGTAAGATAATATGTACTACTTACAATCTAATGATGATACGATCTAGTGATACCATCATAGCTTCTTAACCCTTTAACCATTACCTTTTGATGATACGATGCACTTGACTATACATAATCTTGCAATCTTGTGATCTGTCGATGACTTTGTAGCATTGTAACTAGATTTCTTCTCTCTTTTGATCTTATAATTAGGAAATTTCCATCATATCATCATAACTCTTTAACCTCTTATGATCTTTTAACATTATTAGATTTCCACAATCCATTTGTAAATAATTTGTCTTCTGGATTTGATTGTGTGCGCTTTTTTTACCATCAACGTTTCAGATCATACTACATGATCCATCATTAGGATGAGAAAGTCATCTCTTATGATCTGATGATACTTTGAAACATCACTTGAAATAAACTAATTGTGACCCATCTAACATGTAAGAATTTCACTTTTTAACTAGCCAATAGTGTGCATTCTCTTATCAATTTGACTTTTTTCCAACCCACATATCTTATTATGATTAGATCTAAGCTATCTATTTACTAAATTGATGATGCACATTTACTCATCCTCATATTTTGATCTTAGGCGGTTTTTGACTATTCTCTTCAACATGAATTGCTTTCTCTAACCACTAATCTTGATCATTTGCAATGTCTTCATGAAAACTGCAACATATTATTGAATCTTTTTCTTCAATCATGGTTAGGAACAAATCAATAGAAGATCCGAACCTTCTTCTCATCAAGATGATGCATAACAAACCCTCCAAACCCTAATCACCTAGCTTTGGATAGATGCATTTCTTAGCTCAAAGGAATGATGAGAAGAAAGCCATCCTGTGGGAAAAATAGACACAGCCTCAAGACATTAACACTTTATTTGACTCAAACCCTAAAGCAAAAAGATATGAACTAAAACTTGGGCAATATGTGCCAATGTTAATCAAGTATATTTTATGAAACCCCCTTTTGGGAAAGGTGTAACAATCTAGCAAAAGGTGTAAAACTCCCAACAACAAAATAAATTTTAGTGGCAAAATTTTTTGGATTACAAAGAAAACATATAAATAATCTTCATTGGAGAATCTTACATAATGTCTTAAACAATGTTAAAATCTGAGGTGAATTGTGTTATTTTTTAAACCAAAAAATATATATATTGGCGAATAAAAATAATTTTTATAGTAAAATATATATAAAAAATTGGTGAATTATTTCATTGTACTTGATAGAAAATATATACATTGGTGAACAATTTTATTTTTGAAGCTAAAAATTAATTTTTTTGGTTTATTAATTCATTGTGCTAAACTAAAAATATATGCATTGGGAAAACTAATACTATATATTAATTGCATTGACAAATTTTTCACCAGAAAAAATAAAAATTCAATTACATTGAGTAAAGTTAATATTTGTCATAAAATTGAGATAAATCTAATTATTGTATTTTTTTTGTTTTTATGTTTAATGATCTTATAAAAAACTCAACAATAACTTTATAATTTTATTATAATAACAATAATATTTTTATCAATTTTATAATATTTTCATTCCCCTGCTTTAGACAAAATCTGAATTATGGTACTAGCATAATCATGACACTAAGTGGTCTAATGCAAAGGTATGTTGGTATGAGTTAGATGACAGTCATCATCATCTAATGTTAAAGCTTTGGGAAAATACAATGTGTGTGGCTAACTCGTAAATTGATCACATTTATGATCAAAAGGCCATATTCATTTCGAGAGAAATATATGAGAAAGTAGGTTCTGTGATTCCTCAAATTCCCAAAATGTTGCAACATTTTTGAAAGCTACCCCAAGTCAAAATAAATCCATGCTTCAACCTCTCATGGGTACACTTTATGCTTGCAACTAACTTGACACATTGGGTGAGTTGATCACATTTATGATCAATGACACATTTGTGCAGGAGCACCTAGGGTAAGGTAAAGTCCTAAGTCTAATTTTGGTTTTTAGATGGTATAACTGACCATTGGGGATAATTAGGACTAGTTATAATTTCCCAAGGTGTGTTTAGGAGGTTTGAGTTGATAGGTTTTGGTTTAGGAGTCTAGTTTTGTCAATTAGGTCCTGATAGGGGGAAAATTGCAAAACTTGCTTCAGGTGGGAAAATGAGGAAAAATGCCATAAAAGGGGGAAAGGAGTGTGTAAATATTGTCCTTATATGTTCTAAGGTCATCCTATAAGTTTTGGTAACATCCTCTCCAAATTTGAGGAGTCTAGGAGAAAATTTGCAAAAGTTGTCAAAAAGTTGCATTGCAAACTTTGCAATTTTTGAAAATTTGCTTGACAACTTTTAGGCAATTTTTGCAAGACTAGAAAATTGGGAAGTTATGGTTCAAACTTTAGGATAGAATTAAGCATGAATTATATTTAATATTTTTCCAACTTAGTTCCAATGGTTGGACAATTGGTTGTATGAATAGCACCTATAGTAGGACAATTTTATGCATTTGAAGCATAGTTTTGGAGTTTGATTGAAGTTTTTGACTGAATAAGGAACTATTGTTTATTAAATTCAATCTTGTATTTATTCCTTGAATTTTTGTGCAATAGTTTTTTTTCATACAATCGTTTGATAGGGTTTAGAAAATCATTTGATTCTAGTAGTCATGTTGTCCAATTTTTGTGTTGCAAGAAGGAAATGGGCTATGGCTTGAGTGTCCTTGGTCTAAATACCATGGTTCTTAGAGACCAAGCAATAAAATTTTTACATAGTTTAAATAGATTTTTTGGAGGTTTTGGAAGGCCAAATACTATTTTTACAAGTGAGCCCTACGAGAGGAGACAAGCTTGGAAAGGTGCAAGGAAATGCTTGTAAAGAAGTTTTGTGATGAATAGATGATTGGTATGGGTCAATATTGAGTTGGAAATGTAAGATCAGTGTATGAAGGGAGAACAAATCAGAGGAAGAGTTTGGGTATGGAGTTTGATGCTTGTGGGAAAGAAAACACTAACATTGCCTTTTAAACACTTAAAAATAGGATTTTCTAAATATATATGTTATGGACATTGTTGGAACCCAAGACCTATAAAATCTTCAAGGGTTGGCCATAGGAAAAATAAGTCTAGTATACACCAAGGGACCTTGTTAAGGGTTTTTTTGAGTACTATCACTTTCCTTATTTCTCAGAGGGCTAATAGGGGCTCGTAGGGCTACAAGGCCTAACTAGTCAATTTGGTGATTTGTGTGAGAGAAACTTGAAAGAATGGTGTAGAATGATGGGTAGTGAGACAAGAACCTTAGACAAAAAGTTCAATATGGTTTTTGAGGCACTTGAGGTATTTAGATAAGTTTTTACAATCTAGGCCAAAGAATTCATATTAGGTGAATTGGAAGAATGACATTGAGCTTTGAATTGTTGGATGAATTTCTTGGAGAAAGGGGATTGTAGAGGAATCCTCTAGGATAGGGTTAGGAGAGAAAACCCTATAGAAGGAAAGAAGTATCCTATGAAGAGCTAGAAATATCTTAGTTGAAGAAGCTCCCCATCAAAGTGGTATCAGAGACATAAGATTTGGCTTATGGTGGCATGTTGTATTCCACTAAGTCAAGTGGATCTTCCAAGATGGTTACCAATGTAGAATTGGCAAAGGAAGTAGATGAGAAAAAGAATCTCTTAGAAGAGAAGATCAGGGTTCTAGATGAGGCCCTAGAGGATATGAAAGACAAGTTGAAAGAGATAGAGGATGTAGCCCAAGGTAATGAAGATGAAGACTTTGGAAAGGTTAAAGAAAAGGTGAGCTTGGAGGGTGAGATACCTGAACCAGATCCTCCACTTGGTGAGCAAGAACCATTCCTCAAATCCCTCAAGGCATTTGGAGGGAAAATCCTAGAGAACATTTCCTTGGAGGTAGTCTTAGAATGGATAGAGAGCATTGAGAACTACTATAAGTGTGAAGGGACAATAGAGGTCCAAAAGGCAAGGTTTGCAAAGTCTAGGTTGAAAGGTTGAGCCTTGACATGGTGGAAGTTTATGCAGGAAGAAAGAGAAAGTGAAGGGAAGAATCCTATAGCTAACTAGAAAGCTATTGTGGCTAAGATCAAAGAAACATACCTACCAGAGGATTATGAGATTCAAATCCATAAGCAGAGGCAAAAATCTCAGGTAGAAAGATCTTGATGTGGCTACCTATACTAAAGAGTTTCAGAAATGGCACTAAGATCAAGGGTGCAAGATGCAGAGAACATCAAAGTGGCTAGATACCTAAATGGCCTTAAATGTTTAGTCCAAGATTATTGAGTTTATTTAGCCTCGCCACTCTTTAGAGTTGTTTTCAAATGGCTAGAAAGGTGGAATAAAAATTGAAGAAGAAAGAGGACTCAAGTTCCAAGAAAAAGGGCAGAGGTAAGGACTTTAGAGATGGCTCAAGGGGAGGCTCTATGGCAGAAGCAATGAGTAGAGAAGCTATGGAGACTCTAAGTGGAGTGAGCAATCTAGTGAGGGTTGAGATAATGGGTGTTGGACACATTAAATAATATTATTATATTGTATTATTTTATTTTATTATGTAATGTTGCACCTAGATGGACATGCAACATGTAAAGATTCCCATGGGATATTATTGATGAGTTGTATTGTAACATTATGATAATATTTCATGTAATTATTTAATGTTGGGGAAAAGAATTAAATTTTCAATATTAAATGTGGGGTTAATGGGTTAGGTAGCACATGGTTTTATCATATGGTTTATGTAATACCACTTGGTGCTTTTGTGGGACTTCCTACTATATAAGAAGCCACAAGGGTAGTTGTTGTAGAAGAAGATAGAAGGAAAAAATGGAAAGATTCAAGTGGGACAAGACTTGAAAAGTTAGCCAAGGGAGCATTTATGAAGGCTGGAAGCATGGCATAGGATGTGTGGATTCATGCTTATTCACATGGATTGCTTGGTTCTGGCTATGGCTTTGAAGACTTCCATGGTTGTATTGAAATGGTGTTTATGATGAATAATACATGGTGATGGATGTTCTTGGAGGCTGGGTTTTTCTCTCAATAAGGGTTTCCCAGGGAATATCTTTTGTCACATTTTTGTGGCTATGTTATCTATTCTCTTGCATGTGGATTTCAATTGCATATTTATTTCAAATCTATTATGGGTTAATTATAAATGGTTATATTTTTTATTGCAAGTTTCCTTACTAATGGTATCAAAGCTATAGTTTTATTATTGTAACCCTAGATTGAGTCCATGAGAATGCATGAGAGGATAAAAGAAAGAGCAAGATATATGAGTTTTTTATGGAAAATCTGAGAGTTTTGGGTTTATTTTTATGATGGGATATTGGAAGATTTTGGGCATCTGAAATTTTTGATCAAAAGAGTTTTTTAGATGTTTCATTTAAATGAGGGTTTTAGGGGCTAGCTTGTAGTAAGGACCTCCTGAGTAAAAATAAACTACACCATTGGATTCAGGTCAATATTTTCATAAATTTTGACATATAATATGCCCTAGTTTGACCATGTTTAGAGGGACTAAAAAAATTAGTTTCAGCCCTTGATGGCCATCAAATTTAATCTCATTAGAATTTTTGTCACAAAAAAAAATTGCAGTGAAAATGGTAAATGATTGTCTTAGTAAAATGCTCATAAATTTCTCTCAGGATATTATATTTCAAACTTCTTACAAGCATTAGAAAGATAATTTAGAGCACTACAAGATGGTATAGGATTGGTTCTATGATTTTGACATTTTTTTAGGTTATAGTAGCCTCAAATTTAGATGTTTATTTTGAGCATAAATTAGGGCATAACTTGGGCATACAGAGTTGGATTTTGAACTTCAAGTAGTCAATTATGGAGCTCTATAGATTGATTTAGATTTGGTGTAGGTTTGGTAGGTTTATGTAGTGATATATTAATCTGAATAGTTTATGGTATATATTGATTATGGTAACATTGTGAGTTTATGACATTGTATATTTGGAGATTTAAGATTTGATGTCATTGTATACTTAGTTCATATTTTTGATTGGTCTCATGATGATATGGTTATTAATTTTTTGTTTTGGATATGTATTATGATTTGTTGGGTCTACAAGTTGTGTAGCGTTGTAAGCAGTCTATACTTGCAAGTTGCATTTATAGCTTGGTTATGGGTTGTCTTTGCCCATTGATCTTTCATTATTGATGCATATTGAAATTGGTGACTTGGATTTGGGTTGTCTATACCCTAAGTCACATGATTTTTTTATTTTTTCTTCATGTAGAAAGGATGAGATGTTGTTACCAGATATAGTCATGGTGGAGAATTGTGGTTGACTATTTTATGCTGGCAGGTTGGACATATTGAGAGTAAGATGCTCAGTTCATGGATATGATCATGGTTCCATGGATTTTTGCATGACATGATTGGATATATAGGTACATCCTTGATGTTCATTTGTTTGGATTTTTATTTTGGTTATGTTGGTATATATCTTCTTGGTTTAGGATAATCATTATTTAGTTTCTATTGTGGAGCTCATGATGTGCACTTTGAGTTCTTTGATAGTTTGATGCCTTGGTTGATTCTCATGGTTAGAGGATGGTATTTCATCATGATGTAATGGATAGATTGGATACACTATTTAGTGGGAGCTTGTGGTAGTGATGAGATGATAGTACAGGATTAGTTCCTGCTTTGATTTGTATCTTCTTGGGTTTGGAGATCTTCGTTTTACTTGGTAACAACACTTTGGGTATCTAAATGTAGATCTAGGGGATCTTAATGTAGAGGATGGATTTTATGATGCCTTGGTACCATGTTTGAGTGGGAGTTTTTGTCATTCATATATTTATTGAGTGTTTGCAGATGTTGGAGATTTTTCTTAGATCCTATTGTTGCAAAAGTGTCTTTAACATTTGCATGGTGCACTTGGTTATCTTCATGGTTTATGAAGATGGTTAGATCTTGAGGACTATGGGGTTCTTAGTTATCTTCATGGTGTGTGAATATGGTTCTTCATGGTATGTGGAGATGGTTTTCTTCATGGTGTGTGGAGATGGTTGCATCTTGAAAATTAATGAGATTCTTGGTAAAGGTGTGGTTTATGCTTTCATTTGACATGATATCCTTGGATTTAGCATGGCTTTATTATTATGTCATATTAAACTCTTGATACATGTTTAGAGTTTATTGACATGTTATAGTATGTTCATATGGATCATGTTATCTCTTTGGTTGAGATGGTTAGATCATATTTTCATGTTTATGTTCCTGAGGCCATGGTTGGAACTTTGACATTGATCTTGGTTTAGCTTCTTGGTACTAAGTACATTGATCATAAGTTGGATACTTCATGATATTGCTACGTTGTATTTGGAGTTGGTATAGATTTATTGGCTATAGGTTCTCATGGATACTGAAATGTCCCTTTTCTGATTTTTCATGATATTTCCAACCTCTAATCAGATCTTTAAAATCAAACAGCTAATATCCCAAAGATCCACCCAATTTCTCAAGAAACCCCAAATCGGGTATGTTGAAAATAGTGCTAAAAGCTTCACAACTTTACAAATTATTAATGAATCTGAA
Organism: Cupressus sempervirens; assembly: GCA_028749045.1. Classification (NCBI taxonomy): domain Eukaryota; kingdom Viridiplantae; phylum Streptophyta; class Pinopsida; order Cupressales; family Cupressaceae; genus Cupressus; species Cupressus sempervirens. The sequence continues at coordinate 30,978,288 of CM053790.1, forward strand.
AATGGAAATTTTTACAGAACTTTCAGCAGCATAAAAGCCTACAAATTGACATTTCCAGATCCGTATAGCCTTTACACAATAGCTTGAAAATGTAGGACCAAAACTATGCTCATCGGGCTCCCGAAATAGCACAAAATATGCCCGAAAACACCACAAGAACACTAATAATCTATCTCAGAAGTTTAATCATGTCCCAATATATATATTCAGATCTATTTTAATAGCTTAAAGTATAAAATACAGCAGCAACCAAAACTGATATGAAATACTCAACCGGAAACACCAAACTCTTACAAAAATACACTCGGAAACTCACAAATCTGCACTGTTCAGCACAAAGGCAAACTCTGTATGAGCATGCACATGGAATGGCTTCAAACTCCCGTCCTTAGCCTTCCTAGAAACCTGCAAACTCCCGTTCTTGGGTCTCCCTGGAAACCTGCAAACTCCCGTTCTTGGGTCTCCTTCTCCACAGGTTTGGCAGCCTCTGAAGAATAACAAAGAATGAGTGAAAATCAAGTCTGGAATGAGCCCAAAATGCCTCCAAACCCCTTAAAAGAGGGCATAACTGTAACTCACGTCCAAGAGAGGTTAATGAAACTTATTTTAATAATAATTTTCATTTATTAGTCCAACGGTTTCCAAAGATTAACCCCCTTTTTCCAAAACTTCACTTTCTTGGGCCCGCCTGCCTTAGCAAAGATTTTCTTTTTTAATTATTTGAAAAGGGGACATGACAAGTCCTCCCCTCCCAATCATTGCTTATCCTCAAGCAATGGCTGAACAATAAACCAATCAATCCACCTGGATCCCAAATGTAGTCATGAACTATACTACTACCAATTAACACAGGCTCCTGTAATATCCTCTGCAATATGACCAAGAGGAATCCATAATCAAATTGACAATTATAGCTCAACCAAACTCCAAAATCACCACTACCACAATCAAAAACCCATGAGGCACAAACTCTTAGAACATCAAAACCCAAGTAAAGTGGACAAATCAAACTACCAACACAGTAAATACCATCAACACATCCCACTGGCCTATATGGAATGTACAATCCAACTCTGCAACAATGGTGAACCCTCTGGAATGAAACTGTACCAAGTATGGAGAATCCACACACTGTATAACTCCTACAGTCAACACAACTCTGCAAATCATCGGCCACTATCTCATAACCATAACTCCCATACACTGCTGATGGTGAAAAGACATTACAAGATAACGAGTAAGAAATGGAATCCAAACCAAATTTGTCTGCCATCAACTCCTCAGCACAGGGATCAAATGCTAACTGATGTACATACCCTGCAATATAATGTTGATAAAAAAAACCAACCTCAGTCAACAGCTCACCATGAAGAAGTGATACAACCCACTGATCACCAGCTAAGTCAAGAGATGTCATAGCCAAAGGAGTAGAATCAATAACAACACCTGCTAAAGCATCACTCCAAAAATCCTGCTCTAAGTCATGTATTATCAACCTGTCAATTGCAGGACCTATCACCATGTCATGCCCATCACAAATCTCATCCCGAGGCATCAAACTATCCCATAACTGATGATAAGCACTAGGAACCAAAGTACATCTCTGTACCATCATCTCATCAACATGGTCATCAAAGGTAGATAGATGAGCATACCTCACAGTGTAATGCCGATAGAATGCACCAATCTCAGTTAGTGGCTTAGACTGCAATCCAGATGTAACTAACTGCAATCAATCATTAACCAAGTTGGAACTGACTACTACCTCTGAAGACATTGCGAAGGGAGTAGTATTACTAGTAGGAACCATGCCAACTATCAGCTGACCAACATCACACATGGTCTTTGATACAACATCTCTAGTCTTCGTGCCATTAGTACTAGAGGTCACCACCATGTCAGGCACACCACAAAAATCTGCTACAGCACCCAACTCAATTGAACCTGACTCTAGTGGGAATGAACCTGATATGCCAATGTTAGTATCAAGGATGGATGCATCCCCATCTCCACTGTCTCTAACAATCTCAGCCATGGACATCCTCGGATCACCAAACACCATAGCTTGTGACTGTATAGAATCAGGTAAAGACTGTAGTCACTCTAACTCCATGGTCACCTTAGCCAAATGAAACTGTGACTCCTTGAGAGCCAATTGTGTACTCTCAAGAATCTCAGAAGTCACCTCAAGCTGCTCAGTAAGATCACTCACCTCATCTTCCTTGGCCAACAATGCATCACATGTTATATTGCCCCACTCCATAAGATAATCTCTGTCGGCTACCAACTGCATATAATTCTGTCTCAAAATCTGAATAGCCTCCCATAAAGAGTGGATCTCTGTCAAGGAAAGATAACTTCCTCCCTGCTCATCACTAGTAGGAGAACCCCATCCATAAACTGCTAACAACTGACGAGCAGCATCAAAATGTTGGCAAGTGATAGAAATGTCTTGGTCACTAACTCTCAACTGATTAGACACATGATGGCACTGGCTTGACTGTCTCCTACAAACCTCCTCTGATGCACTGTCTGAAGGAGTGTCCTCAAAGTTACTAGTCTCTAGAGTATTACCATCCATATCCTGTGAATCAAATCTAAAGCTCATATCAACATACGGAGTATCAAAAACATTAGCATTGTTGTCCAACTCCTCTATACCCAAGGAAACTAAGTCTTCAAAACTGCCCATTGCATCCTTCTGGATGTCATCAATGCCAATGTGATCCTGGGACTCATCTATACACACTGCCAAATATGAAATATCATCAACACATTCCAGCAAGTATGGCCGACTGGATATATGAACAAAGCCCAACATTGGTGTATAAAAACTAATACCAACATCAGACAAGATACTGACACAAGAAAAGACAACACCATGTAATCTGCTAATCAAATCCATGATAGCACCCAAACAAACATTGCTACCAAAAAGTGTTAAAGATCTCCAGTCAACTGAATCCCAAATGCCAATATAACAATCTCGAGTCCATATCCGTAAACTAGAATTAGCTGGTAACTCAAGCAAAATCCTGACTTGAGTAATATGACCAATACCAACTAACTCCACATACCTATCATGATGAGATAATGTAGTGACAATACTGTCTTCACACACCTTCAGCTGGCGGGATAAATCATGTGAAGTACTACTAGCCTCAACCTCATGTGACGAAGCATCTAACTGTGCCCGGTACTCTCTCTCAAAAAAGTCATGAATGCTCAATGTCTGCTCATCTACATCAGGTATCTCACCATCATGCACAACAACATCCTCATAATCATCATCCTTGAGGTCAAATCTATCTATCACTCTTTGACTAAAATCATCAAATGTAGTTACCTGATCATGACCTTGAGTAGTCATTCCATGATACCACCAATCATAGGCTGCATCTTCCAAGTGTAGACTTGCAATTTGAACAACATCACTCTCCTTCATGGGGTTAAGTGTGAAGAAGGTCTGTAATTTTTGTAGCCATGCTCTAGCTGAAATTTTATTTGTTCCATCAAAAGTAGGTGCTATAAACTTGCTTATTTTATTTTTGAGCTCTCTTCCACTTATGTCATGCTCCCTTCTGTACTCTTTCTTGGGCATCAAAGTGTTCATCATATCCACATATTCTCTAAAAGGAACTGAACTACGAAAGTCATCATCTAAGCCATTATAAGTAGCTCTTAATGTAATCAAGTTACCTGTAACCTCTTCCATAGGATTAATGGCTGGATTTGGTACTGGTGGCTCATCTGCAGGCAAGAAAATAGTTTTGGTTGATTTAGATGGTGTGGATTTCAGATTTCTTGGCTCCTCTGAAGTGCTCCCTTTCTCATTAATAGATGCAACTCCTTGTAGTTTTTCTGTCAATATTCGCAAAGCCTCTCTAGTTTTTGCCAAACTATCCACTGTTTGCTTCTGAGTATTTTGGATGTCTTGGAAGAATTTCTTTGCCATCTTATCTGGATCAGCCATACTTTTCCCTTCCTTGGATTTTGTACTTTTACTTTCAACTGGAGGTTTGATCAAAATTTCTTTATTCTTTTCTCGCTGCAAATATCTTTTTTCTCTTTCACTTAGTTGCATGCAACCATAAATTTTGACATGCAACTGATTAGAAGCAACATGCAACCACCAAATTCACCAAGAACTAACATGCATATGATTAGAAGTAGAATGCAACCATAAATTTTGACATGCAAGATTTGGGTAGTTATCAAAACTGACATGCAAGATCTGGGTAGTTGTCAAAACTAACATGCAAGATCTGGGTAGTTGTCAAAACTGACCTGCAACTTCTACAAACCCTCAGGCTGGCAAGATCATGGCTCTGATACCACTGAAATGTCCCTTTTCTGATTTTTCATGATATTTCCAACCTCTAATCAGATCTTTAAAATCAAACAGCTAATATCCCAAAGATCCACCCAATTTCTCAAGAAACCCCAAATCGGGTATGTTGAAAATAGTGCTAAAAGCTTCACAACTTCACAAATTATTAATGAATCTGAAAATGGAAATTTTTACAGAAATTTCAGCAGCATAAAAGCCTACAAATTGACATTTCCAGATCCGTATAGCCTTTACACAATAGCTTGAAAATGTAGAACCAAAACTATGCTCATCGGGCTCCCGAAATAGCACAAAATATGCCCGAAAACACCACAAGAACACTAATAATCTATCTCAGAAGTTTAATCATGTCCCAATATATATATTCAGATCTATTTTAACAGCTTAAAGTATAAAATACAGCAGCAACCAAAACTGATATGAAATACTCAACCGGAAACACCAAACTCTTACAAAAATACACCCGGAAACTCACAAATCTGCACTGTTCAGCACAAAGGCAAACTCTGTATGAGCATGCACATGGAATGGCTTCAAACTCCCGTCCTTAGCCTTCCTAGAAACCTGCAAACTCCCGTTCTTGGGTCTCCCTGGAAACCTGCAAACTCCCGTTCTTGGGTCTCCTTCTCCACAGGTTTGGCAGCCTCTGAAGAATAACAAAGAATGAGTGAAAATCAAGTCTGGAATGAGCCCAAAATGCCTCCAAACCCCTTAAAAGAGGGCATAACTGTAACTCACGTCCAAGAGAGGTTAATGAAACTTATTTTAATAATAATTTTCATTTATTAGTCCAACGGTTTCCAAAGATTAACCCCCTTTTTCCAAAACTTCACTTTCTTGGGCCCGCCTGCCTTAGCAAAGATTTTCCTTTTTAATTATTTGAAAAGGGGACATGACAGATACTTAGAGATGGTGGTGATGTTGATTTCTCTTGGATTAGAGATGTGTTTGTTGGGACAGTTGATGGTTTCAACAATAAGTCTGAGGGTCATTCACTTGATATGGGCTTGAGAGGAAATTTTCCTTAGATGAGTCTTGGTTGGAAACTTTGATGTCTTGATGAGCATTCTCATTCCCCACTCTTGGTCTACTTGTTAGTTTGCTACTTGAGAGGTATAGCCAATTTTTTCTCTCAAGTGCATTATGTTTATGCTTGTCTTTCATGGATATGGATCTTGAGCTATGGTACATAATTTAGTTTTGGAAGGTTCATTTGAGAGATGATTTAGCATTGATTATCTCCATGTGCATAAGTTGTTATGCTAGTTAAGTTTGGGAGATGGTTTTATATTGGGCATATTCCTTGGATTGGGAATGGTTTATGAGTTTGATCTTCTTATAAGAGGCTTACATCCATGATTAGTTATATGGTATGGTTTGGGTGTTGTTGAGGTTTCTTGGTTGGTGTTTTATGGAGGAGATTATACTTGCATAGTTTACATCTAGAGGTATGTGTAGAAGGACATGATACAGGTTATGATTTGCATGGTTTCTCTTTGGTCTTGGTTATCTTCCAAAATGTTTAGTTTCACTTACATTGGATTTGAGATTGGTTAGAGATTGTGACATTGGTTTGTGCTCATATATGTCATGTGAGAGATGACATGGTTATTCATTTATGTCTTTCCTATGTTGGTTGTGGAGAGCTTGGGAGACTATTGGAGATTTTTTATGAGAGTTCTTCTTGCAGGTTATTAATTTATGTGTTGTGGATGTCACTTCTTTGAGATTTTGTGAGTGGATTGGTTACATATCTGAAATTATCTCTTGTAGTGGGATATTCTTGGTATATATGTGGTAGGTATTGCTCTTGAGGCTTGCAATTTTAGGTTATAGATTAGATATGTTGATGATGTGAGATTCACTTCGTATACATTTGGAGGTATGGATAGTTGGATGGGTTTGGCACTTTCTGTAGGTGCTACTTTAGCTATGGATATTTTGAAAACTATGGATACATGTGATTACCTTTGTATTAGGTTTTTGTGCTTGGAATTTTAGTTGGTATAAGGTTTTATGATCATCTAATGTGATAGATTGGGTGTCCTTCTCTTTGGATGGCTTCTATATATGTTCGGTGGTAGTGGCATAATAGGAGGTGAGATCATTCATGTTTGAGATGTTTGATGCTTTAATTTTTTTAGGGTACTAGGATGGAGCATGTGGTGTACTTTGATCCTTGATGGTGGATGTGCTAGCAAGGATTGTTCCCTTGTTCATTTATGTGGCTACAGATTGACCCTATGTAATGTATACAACAAGTAGGAGATTGTTGAGATAATAGGTGTTGCATACATTGCATAATATTGTAATATTGTATTATGTTATTTTATTATGTAATGTTACACCTAGATGGACATGAAACATGTAAAAATTCCCATGGAATATATTTGATGAGTTGTATTGTAACATTGTGATAATATTTCATGTAATTATTTAATATTGGGGAAAAGAATTAAATTTCCAATATTAAATGTGAGGTCAATGGATTAGGTAGCACATGGTTTATGTAATACCACTTGGTGGTTTTGTGGGACTTCCTACCATATAAGAAGCCATAAGGGTAGTTGTTGAAGGAGAAGATAGAAGGGAGAAAGGGAAAGAGTTGAGCAGGGCAAGGCTTAATATATTAATCAAGGGAGCATTTGTGAAGGTTGGAAGCATGGCATGAGATGTGTGGATTCATACTTATTCACATGGATTGCTTGGTTGTGGCTATGGCTTTGAAGGCTTCCATGGTTGTATTGAAATGGTATTTATTTTGAATAATACATGGTGATAGATGCTTTTGGAGGCTAAGTTTTCCCCTCAATGAGGGTTTCCAGGGTATATCTTGTGTCACATTATTGTGAGTATGTTGTCTATTCTCTTGCATGTGGATTTCAATTGCATATTTATTTTAGATCTATTATGAGTTATGTGGAAATAGTAATATTTTTTATTGTAAGTCTCCTTACAGTGAGACCAGTCAGAGGGGAAGCTCTAGCAGAGGTAAAGGGTCCAAGAATGGTGGCAGAGGTAGATATGGAAATAGACGTAAAGGTTTACACTTCAGTAACATGAAGTGCTATAACTATGGTAAGGTGGGACACCCTACTTATAGATGTCTAGACAAGGCATCATCTTCATATGGGGAAAAGAAAATCACATATGTCCAAGAAGAGAAAAATGAGAAGATAGGAGAAGTGGACCTTGATGTTGAAAGAGTATTAGTTAAGGATCTAGTCAAAGATGAGCCAAAGCAGAGGAGAGAATTGTTTAGAATGACATGCAAAATATTGGGAAAAGTATGCAAGGTGATCATAGACTCAGGGTCTACTAATAATGTTTTGTTAGAAGAGGTATTACAAAAGCTTGTTCTAGCCAAGATTCCACATGTATGTCCTTATAGCATGACTTGGTTGAATAATAGACAAAATATCTTAGTGAATGAACAAGTATGGGTAGACATCCCCATTGGCAAGTATCAAGATATGATCTTGTGTGTTGTCCTTCCCATGGATTCTTGTCACCTACTATTGGGAAGACCTTGGTAGTATCATAGGGAGGAATTAAATCATGGGAAGGAGAAAAAATAATTCCTTCCAAAAGGATGGAATCACTTTAGGATCTAGTCTATAGTGGAAGAAGACAAGGTGGATAAATCTATTGCTAAAGCATTACTCATGAGTGGAAAAGAATTCCTTAATGACTTGGAGGAGGGTGAAGGACTAGGATATGTCATTATGTTAAAACCTAAGGAGGAAAAGACATATACATCTACACCTATACCTACAAATGTGTACGAGCTATTGAATCAATTTAAAGACATCATTTGTGATGGAGCACCACCAACCTTACCACCTAAGAGAGTCATAAGTCATAAAATTGACTTCATACCAGGAGCATCACCGCTAAACAAAGCTACCTATAAGATGACTCTAGAGTAGAAAAAGGAGATTGCAAGGTAAGTTCAAGAGTTTCTTGTTCAGGTGCTGATTAGGAAGAGCATTAGTCCATGTTCCATACTAGTGGTCTTAACACCCAAAAAGAGAGGTAAATGGAGAATGCGTATTGATTATAGGGCAATTAATAAAATCACAATTAGGTACAGATTTTTTATTCCTAGGATAGAAGAGTTGATGGATTTTCTAGGTGGAGCTAGGTACTTCTCAAAAATTGATCTTAAAAGTGGATACTATCAGATTAGGATGAAAGAAGTGGATGCATGGAAGTCTACATTTAAGACTACTGAGGGTCTCTATGAGTGGTTGGTAATGCCATTTGTCCTTACCAGTGCACCAAGTACCTTCATGAGAGTCATGAATGAGGTTTTTAAGGATTACCTACAGGTATTTGTTGTGGTATACCTAGATGACATTCTCATCTTTAGCAAGACCAAGGAGGAATATATGAAACACCTAGAGTTGGTATTGAGGAAGCTCCAAGAGGAAAAGTTGGTAGTAAAGTTGGAAAAGAGTGAGTTCATGAAAGAAGAACTAGAGTATTTGGGGTTTTTTGTATCCCAAGGTAGAGGCTATTTTTAGTTGTCCTACAACTAGATCTACTATTGAGGTCAGGATTTTTCATGGATTGGCAAAATTTTATAGGAAATTTTTTAGAAGGTTTAGTGAAACTTGTGCACATATGATGGATACAATCAAAGGGGGCATGAAGATCAAATTCATGTGGACCAAGTCTGTAGATAAGATTTTTGAGAGATTCAAGTAGGTAGCAACACAACCTATCTTTGTTCTACCTAGTTTTGAAAAACCATTTGTGGTGGATTTTGATGATAGCAACATAGCAATTGGGGTAGTTTAGAGCCAAGAGAGTAGACCAGTAGCATTTTTTAGCGAGAAACTTAATGAAGCCAAGACAAGGTATTGAAAATATGACCTAGAGCTTTATGCACTTGTCCAAGCCCTCAAGAAGCGAAGGCATTACTTGTTGCCCAAGGAGTTTATTTTCTTCATAGATAACCAAGGTTTGAGTTTTATTAACTCATAGGAGAAGTTAAGTTTGAGACACATCAAGTGGATAGAGTTCTTACAGTCCTACACTTTCACTATCAAGCATAAGAAGGGGACAAACAATAAGGTGGAAAATGCTTTGAGTGGGAGATTGCTGACAATGCAAGAAGTCAAGTTTCAAATAATTGGCTTGCACAGTGTCAAAGATCTATATGAGGAGAACACTAATATCTCAAAGGCTTACAAGGTATGTACTAATTTTGCTAATCATTTCCATAGTGATTTTTCTCAATATGCCCTATAGAATGGCCTATTGTTCAAAGGTTAATAGTTATACATCCCAAGGGGATCCATGAGGGAGAATCTCATACAAAAGAAGTGCAATGGGAGCATGAGTGGGTTCTTTGGTTTGAAAAAGACCTTAGACCTTGTGGAAAGGTTTTATTACTGGCCCAAAATGCATAGAGAAATTAAGAGGTATGTGGAGCAATGCAACATATGTTAGAAGGAAAAGGAAAATTTATCAAATGTAGGGCTCTACCAACCCCTCCCCATTCCTAATAGGCCTTAGGAGTGCATCAACATGGACTTTATAGTGGGCTTACCAAGGACTAGGACAAGGATGGATAGTGTCTTTGTGGTAGTAGATAGGTTCAACAAGATGAGATACTTCATACCATACAAGACTACACATGATGCAAGTAATGTTGCCAATGTATTCTTTAGGGAGGTGGTAAAGATACTTGGCTTGCCAAGGAGCATAGTGGCTGACAAGGATGTCAAGTTTATGGGGAACTTTTGAAAGAACCTATAGAAGAGTCTTGGAAAAAACCTAGCACATAGCTCTACCTATCTTCCTAGAACTGATGGTCAAATAGAGGTGATAAATAGGGTATTGGGAAACCTATTAAGGTGCCTCACCAAGGAATATGGACAAAGTTGGGAGCAAGTTATTCCCCAAGCTGAATTTGCATACAATGATAGCAAGAATAGGACAATAGGTTTAAGACATTACCAAGTGGTGTATGGCACTCACCCAAAAGGCATAACTGAGTTAAGGGACCTACCTTCACATGACAAGATTAGTGGATAAGATGATCACTTTGTGAAATCAATGAAGGAGGTACATGATCAAGTGAAGCAAACTTTGATGGAAGGCAATCAAAAGTTGAAGGAGAAGAAGGATGAGGGGAAAAGATATTTTTAGTTTCAAGTGGAAGACTTGGTGATGGTGTATCTCAACAAGGTCGGGTTACAAAAAGGAGTCCTTAGTAAGTTACAGATGAGGAGGATTGGGCCATGCAAAATCCTTGAGAAGTATGGATCCAATGCCTATAAGATAGATCTATCAAAGAACATGTCTCTTTCTCCAATTTTCAATGTTCAATACCTAGTACCATATAGAGGTCTTAAGATGGATGACATAGAGTATCAAGAAGAGTTTAACAAGGATGTATCAAACCTGAAGGAACCTGAAAAGAAGCAACCACAAGTTGAAAAGATCTTGGATTCAAGGGTGAAGAAGAACACAAGAAACAAGGTCTACAAGGAGAATTTGGTGAAATGGATGGATTTACCTAAGGATGAGGCAACTTGGATTGCTAAGGGTGACTTCAAGAAGCTAGGCATCAGCAAGGAGTTCTTATCACGAATAGTGCCTTAGACTTCTTCATGCAAGGGAGAATGGTGTTGGAGCACCTAGGGTAAGGTAAAGTCCTAAGTATAATTTTGGTTTGTAGATGGTCTAAGAAACCATTTTGGATAATAAGGACTATTTATAAAGTCCCAAGGTGTGTTTATGAGGTTTGATTTGATAGGTTTTGACTTAGGAGTCTAGTTTTGTCAATTAGGTCCTGATAAGGGGAAAATTGCAAAAAATTCTCTAGGTGGAAAAATGAGGAAAAATTCCATAATAGGGGGCAAAAGGTGAATAAATATGGTCCTTATATTTTTTAAGTTCATCCTAGAAGGTTTGGTAACATCCTATCCAAATTTAGGAGCCTAAGAGAAAAATTGCATAAGTTATCAAAAAGTTGCATTGACAACTTTACAATTTTTGCAAAATTTCTTGACAACTTTTAGGTAGTATTTGCAAGACCAAAAAATTGGGTAGTTATGGTTTGAAATATGGGTTAGAATGAAGCATAGATTCTATTTAAAACTATTCCAACTCAGTTCCAAGGCTTGGACAGTTTAGTGTATAGACAACACCTACAACAAGACAATTTTATGCATTTATAGCATAATTTTGGAGTTTGATTGAATAAGGAACTTTTTTTTATGGAATAGAATTTTATTTTATGCCTTGAATCTATGTGCAATTTATTTTTTTTCAAGCAAGAATTTGATAGGGTTTAGAAAATCATTTGTTTCCAGTAGTCTTGTTGTCCAATTTTTGTGTTGCAAGAATGAAATGGGCTATGGCTTGAGTGTCCTTGGTATAAACACCATGGCTCTAGAAAACCAATAAAAATCATTTGTACATAGTGTAAATAGAGATTTTGGAGGTTGTGGAAGGCCAAATTCTATTTCTACAAGCAATCCCTGGGCGAGCAGACAAGCTTGGCAAGGTGCCAGAAAATGCTTGTAAAGAAGTTTTGTGATGAACAAATGATTAGCATGGGTCAATCTTGGGTTGGAAATGTAGAAGTATATGAAAGGAGAAAATCTTAGAGGAGGAGGTTAGGTATGGATTTTGATGCTTATGGATAAGAAAACACTCATTGCCTTTTAAACCCTTAAAAGTAGGGTTTTTTGAATCTGTATTGTACAGACATTGTTGGAACCCAAGACCTAAAAAATATTCAACGGTTGATCATAGGGAAAAAAAGTATAGTGTACACCAAGGGACCTTATTAAGGTTTTTTTGAGTAATCTCTTAGGGCTACAAGGCCTAACTAGTCAATTTGGTATTTGGGTGAGAGAAACTTGAAAGAATGGTGTAGAATGATGGGTAGTGAGGCAAGAACCTCAAAAGGAAGGTTCAATCTATTTATTGAGACACTTATGGTATTTAGAGAAGTTTTGGCAATCTAGGCCAAGAACTGCATACTAGGTGAATTGGGAGAATGGCATAGACGTTTGAATTGTTGGGTAAGTTTTTTGGAGAAAGGGGATTGTAGAGGGATCCTCTAGTTTAGGGTGAGGAGAGAAAACCCTAATGAGGTCTAAGAGTAGCTTTTGAAGAGCTAGAAAGCTCTTAGTTGAAGAAGCTCCCCATCACACATATTCATTTTGGGAAAAGATTGAGTAAGAAGGCCACATGAACTTGAAATTCCCAAAATGATGCCATGTGTCTATGGTTAACATTTCATGTGATTTTTGGAAAAATGTATCCACTCCACCAACTTGGAATCAATACCTATAGGAAAAATGCGCAGATAGAGCCAATTAGAACTTAATGATAGTGGATGAAATGGGTGGAGTCATGTGGAATAAATTGAAATATTCATTGTTAAAATTAGAGGATTTATAATAACCAAGTCAACTAAATTCAAGGTGAATACAATGATCAATGCCCTAAAAGGAAAAATAATGATTGGTGATGTATTTCCCATAATACCCCATCATCACCATAATTGTGGGCCTTTTGGCTACCATAGCATGGCTTCACATTCACCAATGTTAGCCCTTGGAAACCCCAGAATTTTCCTAAAGGAAAATATTTACCACTAAAACCACTAATACATTAGGGGTCAATTTGCGACATCAATTTGCCATGACAGGCAAATGTAGTATGTTTTTGGCTCTTTTTTTTTCAATTATAGCCCAACTATGTCACAATTGCGACACTAACGGGATATAAGAGGAAAAAAAAAAAAAAGGAAAATGTTTCTCATTTGTTATACAACATGAACCAAGGGCAAGTTTGAGGCAATGTCGATGCTACCAGATGCAATGTCGATGGATGGAGGCAAGGGAAAGTTTGAGGCAATGTTGATGGATGGAGGCAAGGGAAAGTTTGCGGTGAGGTGGCTTTGATTTTGAGGTGAGGCCATTTTTGGATTGCTTTCATTTTGCTGGTGAAGAAGAGCAATGGAGCCACTAAAGAAGCAGACAGAATGGAAAGCCATGAAAGTCTATGACACCCTTATGACATAAATATACTTCCTTTTGGTTTTGAATCACTCAATTCTATTGAATACTGGAAGAGAGAGTGGTTTGGAGAGCATGTAATCAAAGATGTGAATGAGATCAAGCTTGAGCCAGATATTATTAGACTTGTGCAAAATTATCTAGGGTAACACCTAAAACATCCTTCTTTGAATTTATCATATATACTATCAACTTCCATTAGATTTGATGTTTCTATGCTTTTATGCAAAAATGGCTCGTGTGATTGTTTATCTTGAACAAGTTCCTTTGGCTTGCTATCACCTTCAGATAAAGTTAAAATAATTTTCTTTGTGGCCAATATATCATCCTTCACGATAATACTTTCATTATTAGCCTTCTCTAGCAAAAGACTAGAAGTTTCAAGTGACTCCTCATGACCATTTCCTTGTTCACCATCTAACTTGGAGTTCTCATCATTGGAAGCCAATACAACATCCTCATTTGGGGTCTTAATGACATGCATCACTTCATCACAATTTTTACCTTTCGCCATGACAACATTCACATGAGAAACAACTGCCACATGCTTCTCTGTATTGTCCTGAATACTATCAGCCTTCATTTGTTTGTTTTTTTCTTACATATCCCTACTATCCTATTCATTAATAATTTCAATTCCTTTTATTGGGTCTATCAGTGAAGCAACCACCAAGTGCTTCTCTGTATTATACTTAGCACTTCCATCCTTCATTAGTTATATTCTTTCTTACATTTTCCCAACATCCTATTCATTAGTTGTTTCAATTCATTATAGTGGGACTACCAATGGTACATTAGCCTTTAAACTCTCTATAGGATCCATGATAGTGCAAGGATCAATATTAAAGTTTTTAGTAACCATAAGCTGTAAATGCTCTTGTTTTGGATCATAATTGTGAGCCTATGGCATGTCTGTCATTGACAAAATCAGCAAAATAAATTTCAAAGATTTACATATTACCATTATCATTATCATTATCCATTCATCATGTCCAATGATACTTTTTATTCAATTGGAGGTGATCATCGTCTTGTTTTAAATTTAATAATTTTGGCATTTCACTTTCCTTATCTTTTATCCACACTTCCCTTGTCACAAGTCATACAAAAGAATTTTCACTTTTACGAGGAAAACTTCATTTATTATGGTTTTTCCTTGTATTATTGCCCTCTGACCAGTTAGTCAAGCATTGTCTCAAACAATAGATTAATTCTAAGGTTGCTTCAAGTCTGTAAGAGAATTTGACATATTTTTTAGTTGATTTAAATCCATGTCAAAAGCTTCACCACACAAATATTGACCAGAAAGAGAGAACAGAACATTTTGTTGGAAAGACACTGATTAAACCTGATAAATACAACTATATCACTTTGTGAAAGGGCTTCAAGCACCAATACCAGGAAACTAACCACCAAAGAAAAATATACAACTAAATTTAAATTTAAGTCTATGTAGCCAAGTTGAGAGCTTTGAGTAACCTCCTGCATAAAAAAATATGAAAATTGACCCATGATCAAAATATAAATTGCTTCTCTAGACAAGAATATTATTTTATCCTTATTTATTTAACAAATCTAGAATGAGATAATAAGGTTATTCCTTTTCCTGGAAAAGCTTCAACTAGATGTGAAAACTAAAACATGATCAAGATATGGATTGCATTTCAGATAAGAATACTATTTTAAATTTTAAAAGTTATAAGGTATGAATTTTTTAACCAAAAAATAGAATATGTTAAGGCCTGCAGCTTGACAATTGCAACAGATCCTTGTTTATTTACCAAATCTAAAATGAAATATGTGGCTATTCCTTACTATTAGGAAAGGTTGCACTCGATCTGAAAACTTATCCTTGATCGGGATATAGATTACTTGTAGATAACAATACTATTTTTTTTGAAATATTATTACATAAGGTATATAAAATTAGCAACATCATAGGAGACAATCACCTTGCAATTTTGACAACTTCTTGCTAAATTACCAAATTTAAAATAAAATAATGTGGCTATCCCTTATTCTTCAAAAGCTTCGATTGAGTTTACAAGAACCATTCAGCACATGCTATGAATATTGTAAATATATAGAGAAAAGATTTCCAAAATTTCCAAACTACATTGACTTGCATCTCCAAATATTCAGTGTGTGCTTCTTTCTTCAAATTTTTTGAAACTTTGCTACTTACTTGCCATGTATCTAAGAGCCTCCTCAAATGCTCGGTGTTGTGCTTCCTTCTTTGTTCTACCTATACCTGCTCTTACTTTTTCTCCACTAAACAAGACCTGAACTCAATAAGAATTGTTGTAACAAATATAAATAATGTCAGCACTAATTTAATCAATTTGTAGTATTGAGCACATTATCTTTAAATTAAACTTAATATAACTTCCATGGGGTTGTAATTAGAACCAATTCATTTATTATGCACTATTTTCCTTCTATAAAGGCCGGCAACCTAGCAAACTAACCTCCACAGTAAATTGGAGCTCCATTGTCTTATCCAAAAGAGAATTACATTCCACCTAAGAAATAGCTAATCAGAAATCTAGCAGCTGACAAGATACAAAGACAATCATGATACAAAGCAAATGATAGTGTGACAAATCCCAACTGAATACCTTTGTTCCACATTTCATTACAATTTCTAGTAAAACTCCCACAACATTCGAAGCATTGAGTATGTTACCTCCTCCTGGATTGCTATTAGTTGGCACTTTGTTCATGGAAGATTCTTCATCTTCTGATTAGCTCAATCAAAATAAGACCTTTAGTTTAAAAAATCCACTAGCATTTCCATATACAAGTCAGAACTAGAATTTGCATTATAATTGCATATACATTAACTTAAGGTTGTCAAATCTCTCTCTGAAAATAACAGATAAATTTTGCACAACTCACAATTCCACTAAATTTTTGCTTCACATTTCGTCTGACATTTTTTCTATTTCTGACACCTAATTTATGTCAAGCTTGGCACCAATTGATTTTGTGTAGCTTTTTATGGTCACTACCTTGTGAAACACCAATTTGGGGGAGAGACCCCCTCTATAGGAGTCCACAAGGGGATATTTCATTTATCTATTGTTCACCATGTTGTACAACCTTAAACAATCCAGACTCAAACTAGAGATCTCTAGTAAAGAGGGTGTGCATATTCCTACACTGCTTGATCAACATAGATATTTTTCTTCTTAAGAGCAGTTATGTTACCAAGCTCTCAAAAATATTAATTTAAAGGTTGACCTAAGTTATTAGAGGATGTCAAAATTAGCCACATGCTTCACATCCAATATACATGCATGGATACACGGGAATAAAAATATAAAAGTAAAGAATAAAGTTACTAAATAATAGCAATCAAAATGATAGTTATTAGAAGAAGAAATTTTCTATATTTGGGCAAATATTAAAATCTTTCCTAACAAATAAATACCTAAATGGTAAAATGAATCTGGAACCATATGATGACTTGTATTTGGAAATTGAAGAGAACATTAGTTGTGATATGAAGAGTCTCTCAATTATATATATGTGATTGCTTTGTGTGTTGAGATAACGTATCAAGTTGAAAGCATTGTACTTGAACATTTTTATGTCAATAAAAGATATATTTTCCTAGTGTGGTTGGGTCTTTCCCTTCAAGCTAAAGTGTTCTCCTAGAATAAATGTCTTGTGTCTTTTGTACCTTTTTTGTGTTCTTTGTTGTTGCTCATCCTTACTTCTGGGCAAAACATTAACAATCAAGGGGAATGAGGCAATTTGTACCAAGATTATTTGGGAATGGAGATATTTATGGTCCAAGCGTGAATGGGTAATGAAGGTCTAATACAACACACAATGTCTGAATCAACATTGGAATTAATTAGTCTTACAAAATGGTTGATATTAGTTTGCGATGTTGATTGTGTCCTAGGTATAGTTGGTTCTAGTATAAGTCTATAAAGATAATACATAAGATAAAGCAACTTAAGATGTGTCAAGCAACTATTGTGGCAAGGTTCAATATGCTCTATGGATATCCCTATCTAACTATATATCTTTTAATTGCATATAATAACTAATTTATGTACTTTTTCATGACTATGTTTAACTCATATAATTGTGATCTCTCTAGCACTATGATGTTGTTTAATATGTCTTGCTAAAGCTTGTAAATTTTGTTCCTTTTTCCATGTCATGTAATATGTCTTGCCTTGTTGCTTATATGTTTTGAAATTGTTGTTAGGCCTTGTAGCTTGTATAATTTGATTGCTGGAGAGCTTCTACAGCTAAGCAAGAAGGTCATTGCACAAGTTATAGTCGCGCGCTCGGGTATGAAAATTGTATATTTTTTAATATAATGTATATTTTAACTAGAATTTTAGCTTATATGTTTTGAAATTTCTTTTAGTGGCTTAATGTTGTAAGGTCTCTTGAAATAAGACCTTTAGGCGATTGGTCAAAGTTTTACAAATAATCTTATCCGCAAATTTGCCTAGAGCAATTGACTGAATGTTATAAAAGGTGATTGGGTTAAATGTCTTAGGAATAAAGTCAAAGAGAGTATTTTTAAAATATTAAAGTATTTAGCTAGGTCTAAGAAGATTTTTGTACTTTTGATAGTTTTTCTTAGTTTGTGAAAGTTGTAGACCGAAGTTTTCATAGCCCAATTTTTGCTTCCTGGGAAGAATGATCATGTCAGATAATATAAGTGAAGAACAAAATAGGGAGACAATCACTACATTGTGCTCTAACTTGAAAATAAAAGATGATGGAAAATGTTATTGTCCTTGCAAAATTTGTAAGGGCTTAAACTGTAGAAGACTGCTAATCAAAATAGTTAAGAGACATTGTAGGGAGAATGGTCACATTGAAGGGGGGCATGACTATCATCCATTGGTAAGTTGTTCATTATATCATTTTAACAATTTATATACATATGAAATCACTTGATGATGAGTTGATTATCATGGTTTATTTATGTTAATCAATTTTATATAGGTTGATCTCCCCAGGGAAGTACATGATATGAACCACAACAATCCAAAGAATATGGTTGTCAAAGTGGAGGAGCATGGAGGTGCGAATATCCAAGGTGAAGATAATGATCCCATGGAAGATGAAGATCATGCACCAGAAAACACAATTGAAGATGATGGTATAAATACATTGATCCATGACACATTTAGTCCAAGTGTATCTGATCATGTTGATGATGATAGCCTTGATGTACCTCTCCTTGAGAAGGCATACGAGCCCCTATACAAAGACTTCCAAACAACTCTTCTCTCTGTTGTATTGTTGTTGTTGAACTTGAAGGTTATCAATGGTTTATCCAACATAACAATGTCACGTATGTTAAGGTATGTCATATATGTCTTTATAGTTAACAAAGGGTGAATAATGTACCACTAATATTTTTTATATTAACAACTTATATTTTTTGTTGTAGATTGATAGGCGAGTTTCTGTTACCACCATCAAATATTCTACCTCGCTCATATCAAGAATTATATGCTACTATGAAAGATATTGGAATGGAGTATGAAGCAATAAATGCTTGTCCCAATGATCATATTATATATTATAAAGAACATGAATTTGCAACATAATGCCATGTATGTCATATGAGTAGATATTGAATAGATCAACTAACAAAAAAGGTGTCTCAAAAGGTTCTTCGTTACATCCCCACTATTCCACGGATGCGACAATTATTCAAGTGTAGTAGCATGGCTCAATTTATGGATTATCATGCATGCAATAGAAGTTGAGATGACATTATTCAAATCCCTATGGATGGTTCAGCATTTATGCACATAGAGGAAAAGTGGAAACACTTCAAAGATGAACCTCGTAATCTCAGGCTTTCATTGGCAGTGGACGGTGTCAATCCATTTGGAGAGATGAGATCTGTTTACTCGGTGTGGCCTATTTTTGTTATCAACAATAACATTCCTCCATGGATGTCAATAAAGAGGGAGCACATTATGTTGGCAATGATTGTTCCAGGTATCTTATCATTTGATAGTTATTAATTTACATGTACTTACAAATCTTGCAGTAAAATGGTCACAATAATTATGTAATGTTACTATTCATTCAAGTAGGTAAATATCAAGTAAAAGATATGAATGTATATATTGAGCCTCTTATCAATGAGTTGGTGGAGTTATGGAATGGTGTCACCATGTATGATGTGTCTAGACCAATAAGACAAAGACAATTTAAATTCCATGCAATACTTGCATCGACAATACATGATGCCCAGGGCTAACACATTTTTGTGGTATGTTATAGTGAATTCAAGTTGTGCACGATAATTATAATTATAAAAATCAACATATTTAATAATCCAATTATATCATTATCTTGTAGGTCTTCAAACAAAGGGAAAATTTGCATGTCCAGTTTGTGGTCCAAAGATGAAATCTTGTCATTCAAAAAGTTTAGGAAAGTAGGTGTTTGATGAGTGTAGACACTTCCTCCATAGGAATTATAAGTACCAAAGTATGGAAAAACATCTTTTCAATGGGAAAGAAGATACTACATCAAAGCCACAAAGAATGACACCTTGCCTATGGAAGTTGGAATATAATAGAATTAATCATCAAGGTACTGTCGTTCCACCTAATGGTTTATGTTTGTATTTTATATATTTCTATTGTGATTTTTGTTTACTAATTGTCTAACTAATGATTGTGAAGGTCATCAAGGCAGTACTGACAACCTTCCAAAGGGACTAAAAAGCTATCCCAGATAATTTAGTAGGTTTCCCTACTACAAGTACTTACAAATTGTGCATTTGTTTGATACTATGCATATTGGAAAGAATATAATAGAGACATTGTGGAAAATATTGGATGGAAGGTGTGACAAAGAAAAAATTATCAAAATTTGTAATGACATTCATCAATCCAATCATGCATTGAAGAATTTCATTCACTCAAATAGCAATAGAGATCAGATTAATATAAGTGCCCTTCCTTGGTTATTAACGAAGCAGCAAAGTGATGCCATAAAAGAAGTCATACAAGAAATTTGACTTCCCATAGGATTTTTTATGAACATAAACAATCTCATATCAAAAAAAAGTGAATTTGGGCCAGGGCTCAAAATGCATGATTGCCATACTTTCATCAAGGTAAGTTATGTTCTTTTGTATTTACAATATATTCATAAACTACGTGTATTGTTCATTATGTTATGTTAGAAAACAATGAAATGATTGGTTTATAATTACTGGAGTACGTGCTTCCTCTATCTCTCCCAGAGCACTTCAACAAAAACATCAAACAAGTGATATACAATCTTGGAAAATACATGAGTTAAGCAGTAATATCTATTCAATTTGTTGTATATATTTATTATATTCACGATTTGTTTTTCTTGCTATGTAATCTATTGTATATTATTTTGTAAAGTCTCGTATCTATATATTTTTTGTGACTTGAATCTCTTAATGTAGGTGGTTGTCATCTAAATAAATCCATAAAGAAGATATAAACTATTGGAAGAGAAGAATTTCTCATTTTTAGTGTGAAATGCAAAAGTGTCTACCTCCAACTTTTTTCAATGCATAGGAACACTACCTCATACACCTAGTTGAGGAGATTGAATTGTGTGGACCTGTACACACTAGGTCAATGTGGATGGTTGAGAGGCATTTGAAATCTTTGAAGAATTTGGTTCGACAAAGAGCACATCCTGAGGGTTCTATGGTAGAGGGATATATGGTATACCAGACTATGGTGTACATTACTGAATATCTTCCTAAGTTTGCATCAAATATCCATGTAGATCGCATTTGGGATCTCGAGCCTTTTAAAAAATTATAAGGTGAGTACTTGATGGGGAAAGGTACATTGAGGAAAGTGAGAGGTAATAAATTATAAGATGTTATTGTAATAAATTATTTCTTAATCTTCAAAATAAATTAGTTGTAAGTTGTCTATATTTTTTTTTATAGGTGCTCGAGAGTGGGATGCACTACATTTGTATATTGCAAACAATCTTTGATTGGATGACGGTATGGATTGAACGATGTCAACATTCTAGTCACACATTAACATGGGAAGGTGTATCTTCATTGGTTAAAGAAGCTCATCGTAATGGATATTTCAATGTTATGCAAAGGGAAATAGATTTAGCATGTGGTTCAAGAGATTTCTAGGTAATTACAAATTTATTAATCACCTGTATGTTTATTAACTCACGATACAATAATTTTGACATGTTTCACATATTATTGCAGGTTAAACACCATAAGGCTATGTTCTATAATGGTCAAAAATTTCACGTCAAAGTGTTGGATGACAAGAAGAAAACTTGTGATTCAAGAATAATTGCAATCTTTCAAGTGATTAATATTTCATCTAGAAATGACTTACATCCTTGAGAGTCTGAAAATTGATACTATGGCATTTTGGATGATATACTTGAGTGTGACTTTAGTTCCTTAAAATTAGTACTCTTCATTGTCAAATGGTACAGGCTATGACTTAATCCAAATGATCCTGATAGAACTATTATTGAACGTGATAATGGATTTACAATGGTTAATACAAGGTCATTTGAGCCAGTTGCGGATGAGCCCTATGTTCTTCAGAGCCAATGTGAGAAGGTATTTCACTCAGAGGTTCCACATAAACCAGGTTGGTCATTTGTTGTTAGACATGAATCGAGAGGAAGGCCAATAAAGTATAATGTGATGGAAGAAGAAGATACCGAAGAAGTAGAAGATGATGTAGATGGTGATCACGATCGACAATTATTGGATGGTGTTCCTAACACAAATTTTCATGAAGAAGAAGAAGATGATGATGATGATGATGCTACTAATGATGATGATGAAGATGATGTTGATGTTGATGATGATGACAACAATGACAACGACAACGATGATGATGGCGAGGATGATGATGATGACGATGATGATGACGAGGAGGAGGAGGAGGAGGATGATGACGAGGATGATGATGATGGAATTTAGAGGTATTCCATCAATCCTTAATCTATTTAATATTCATTTCTTGATATAAATATATTTGTCTTATATATATTGTTACATAGGTTATTCATTATCTATTTAAAAGTTACAAGTTTCAACTACAAATAGAATACTGCTAATCTAAATTAACTATTAATCTAAATTAATTAAATAAAACTACTTTAAAAATATATTGATGCATGAATGTATTGATCCTTATTATCTTTTAGGTCAAAAGCATTTGTAAGTTTTTAGTTTAGAAAAGGGAATTCATTAAATATCTATAAAAGGGAGTTGTTCCTAGAATAAAATTCATAGGGAAAACATAATATAAGTGCTTACCCAATTTGTTGGTTAATAATTATGCCTCAGTAGGTGATGCAGAGACCCTTGGTGGACTTGCAATCATTCATAACAAGAGGGACTTCCATAGTGTTCTCACAACACCAACCAAGCATCTTCATAAGATCCCTCTCCTTAATCCAAGCCAACTCCATAACCTATCTATTAGAAATGGAAAAAGAAATCTGTAAATAAGCAATACCAGGAAAGAATCTAAGTGAGTAAATGCATGAAAAGATATTACCATAAAATAGAAGAGAGAAAGCTTCAAGCTCCAACACCATGAGACAAGATATTTGGAAAAAGGAAAGCAAAGAAAACCCCTTGTGACATTATGAATGAGGCATGAAAAGCCTAAGAAGAAAGAGAGGGAGAGCAAGAGAGCAATGGCTCATACAATATTTGAGAAGAGGAAGAAACCTCATTGTTAAATGAGAGAAGAGGGTCATCTCTTAAATAGAGATGAGAGAGAGGAGTTAGAATGTAACTCCCATGTCTATGAATGCCACCATTCATAAGTGTGTTAGGCCAAGTGTGAGATTCCTCTTAAGGAGGAATAATCTAAATTAGAAATTACAATAAATATTTGTCCTCACATATTCCACTAGATGAAAAAATAAGATGTAGTGGAAAAAGGACAAAAAAGAAATATATTAGGATACCTTGGCTTATATCCTAATATATTACAACAATAAAGAAAGGAGATATAACCTTGGTTTATAAATACACCAAGGAAAGATTACAACTTCTAACAGCCCCCTTTAATCTTTACTTGGGGTAATTACATCAAAGGGAATTAAACCCATAATTTACAAAAATCTGCAACTTAATCTTCGATATGAAGTAAGTTGATTGTCTTCAAGCCATATGGAACATTTGTAGATCCAAGAGAAGTACATGAGTTCTTTGAATGTGATCAAGTGGAAGCATAGGCAGATCTTCATATTTGAAAAATCAAGAAGGTTCCTTGATGGATCACCTGAAAAAAAACAAAAAACAAGACAAATATCCACAAGTAGAATGCCATCATATATGCAAATTCGAAATCCTTTTGAATAAGGATAATAAAGCTCTCATAGAGAAACAATGAGTAAAACATGTTACCACAAAACAATGGAGATAACCTGATATCAAGATAAATTATATGCTCAAAAAATTGTCAACAAGGACAAGTTGAGTAAAAAGCTTGATCAATGCTCTCATGAAAAGTATATTATACTAATGCACAAATGACCATAGACAAGGCCAACTAATGATACGTGCATCAACATTGCATCAATCACATGGATATAGACAGTCCACTAATGAGTCATCCCACTGCAAGTTAATGGGTGATCAATCCATAACATGCATGACTCATGATCTAAGCAATAAAGTATGCAGATCATTATCACATAAAGTAAAAAGAGAGACATGCTGATCAAAGAAGAATTATCATGATTTTGTTAGGATAATCAAAAGAATGGATTATGAGGATATAACAACATATTTCCTTCAAATTGGATCAAATCATCTGAATTTGGAGAGAAAACTCCAATAATAACATCCTCTTCATTGAGGAACAAAAATGGAACAACATGGAGGGAAACTCCATAAAAATATTATCCTATCAAAATGGAACAGATAGGATCAAATGGAGGGAAACTCCATATAAAATGAGTGCATACCAATATAGGATGGAGGGATACTCCATGGGCCAGATAAGGAAACTATGTATCAGTTATACTGAGGGGACCTACATAGTTATCCTTGAAAAAATTGGCTCCCTATGCAACTCAAAAAAAAAAATCATATAAATCATGTATATCATTGGTATAAAACCAGAAAGTGCCAACATGGGCATAGAACAATGCTATAAAAGCATAAAAGTGCAACTATGGTCACATCAAAATATCAAAATGAAGGCAAATGTGTAAGATTACTCATAATCCAATTAAATAAATATTTAAGGAAGATCAACTAAATATAGATATCAGGTATAAAACTCCATTAAGGGTAAACATGGGTATGAAAATTATAATAGCTTGTATATTTATCTTGGTATATATGTGTGCACCCATATATACTTGAATAGATATACTTAAAATACACAATTACAATTATTAAATGATAGCTTGATGCTAGAAAAATGATTACCCCCTTTGATTTTTTTTTATATAGAATAATTAGTTTTATGTTGAATACCTTGGTTCAAAATATAATCTCAAAGTAATAAAAACATAAAGTCATGGGACTAGAAAAGATCTCCCCATATTCCTCATACATATGCCTCCAAGATTGGAATACAATATTAAGAAAGATATAACTATGTGCATATAGATCAATTAACTCAAATCATTAAATAATGAAGGCAATAGAGAACAAAAAATAAATAATAAACTTTAATTAGTTTTAATATTGAATGCTAAGAAAACTTCTCAAAAAAAATCTTAACTTCTCCTTTTTTACTTAAAATCACGTAAAGGAGTAAGAGAGATTTAAAATAAAATATTGCACTTGTCTGACAATGAATGATTTCATTCCAAATATAGGTTGACAAGAGGCAATAATAAAAATAAATGATGCTTCTATCAAGAGCTAAAAAAAGGAAAAGAATCTTGCATGAAATGATAAGAAAACATTACCTCCAGCTGTGGCACAATAGACGGCAGATTTTCCAACTGAGTGATTCCTGGAATCACAGAAAGCTTGAACAAAATATGTTAATAATTTTAACTGCGAATGAAATTTGTACCTTCAATTGCTAGAACTTGAGCTGTCTGTAGCAAGTTAGCCATAAATAGCGCATAGTAACACCAAGTTCTGTTATTACAACAACTACAATCTCTTATTTTAGTAACGTTTACTGGGTGTTACAAATCTGAGACACCCAAGAGCTGAAGACACTTAAAATGTGATTTTGAGATATGCTTCTCTTGAGCTAGTAGTGGTAGCTTTGGCTTGACTAGGAGGAGTTTCAGCTACACCAACAATGGAGGCCAATGCTAGCATGGTCGCAGGATCTCATAACAGGAATGAGCTTGTTCTGATTCGCCATGAAGGAGAAATCGGTCCAAAGCCTCTGAAAATTTGGACGGGCAGAAGTGCCACATTTGTGGAGATAATGTGGGAGTGACAGCTAATGGGATCCTGATGCAACTAACCCAAACGATCCCATTGTCCCATGGACTCACTGGGTTCTGATTAACATACCCCCCACGCTTAAGGGTCTCCCAGAAGACTTCTCTCTGAAACATTATGGGAAAGACAATGAGTATGCAATTATAAAAGAGGGTGTCAATTTGGACTCACTCTCTGGTGTTCCAGAATCTGCCTGCATTTTATCACTTAACCTTGAAGATCTCCTTGGTGTGGTCCCTGTTGTCCAGCTGAACTTGGAACTGGTAGGGCCCCCAGGATGTGTCTTCAGATAGCGCTCCAGCTACACTCGTGACTTGATCTCATCCCCCGTTGGGGCATAGTAAACAATCTCATCCTCCATTTCTTTAGAAAAAAAATTTAATTTCTTCCATCTTAAGAAGATTAAAAAAGAAATTAGTGAAATCTCTCTCAAGAGTCTCCTTCGAATCATACCTTCATGCAAACACTCAAAACAAAGATTAAACTGCTCTGATACCATGTTAGAAATGGAAAAATAAATCTGTAAATAAGCAATACGAGGAAAGAATCTAAGTGAGTAAATGCATGAAAAGATATTACCATAAAATAGGAGAGAGAAAGCTTCAAGCTCCAACACCATGAGACAAGATATTTGGAAAAGGGAAAGAAAAGAAAACCCCTTGTGACATTATGAATGAGGCATGAAAAGCCTAAGAAGAAAGAGAGGGAGATCAAGAGAGCAATGGCTCATACAATATTTGAGAAGAGGAAGAAACCTCATTGTTAAATGAGAGAAGAGGGTCATCTCTTAAACAGATATGAGAGAGAGGAGTTAGAATGTAACTCCCATGTCTATGAATGCCACCATTCATAAGTGTGTTAGGCCAAGTGTGAGATTCCTCTTAAGGAGGAATAATCTAAATTATAAATTACAATAAATATTTGTCCTCACATATTCCACTAGATGACAAAATAAGATGTAGTGGAAAAAGGACAAAAAAGAAATATATTAGGATACCTTGGCTTATATCCTAATATATTACAACAATAAAGAAAGGAGGTCTAACCTTGATTTATAAATACACCAAGGAAAGATTACAACTTCTAAAACTATCAAAGAGCACACCAAATCCTTATGCCACCTTAGGTTCTACATCTTTGGAATAATCCCATGAATGTCCCTCAATCCATCCAATGGATTCATCCAAGCAATCTAATCAACAAACTATCAAATGCTCACAATGCCTCAATAGGCTCCAAACTTGACTTCACCTTAACTAGGTGTTTCCTCCACCTCCACACACATCAAACAACTTCAAATAGCATGTCCCCAAGGTGACTAAGCCCTCAACTCATCAGTTGATACAAAAACCCAATTTTAGCCCTTCACTAGGCCTACTTCCCTAGTAGGCTTATAATGTGAGCCTGATTTAAGTGTTATATTGTGTACCTTTTAATGTTTTTAATTTTTATGTGATTCTTATGATGGATGTGATTATGATTATGATTTGATTATGCTCATGATAATTGAATTACATTTGCAGGAAACTGAACCCCTTTCAGGAGCATCTTGCACAGTCTCATGGATCGGCAGGTATAAGTCAATACTCCTTATAGACAGTATATTTAATACACTTATCAATAGTAAGATTGATGTCTTCTAAGATCTCTCACATTTTCAAGTACCAGGGAATAGGTATTTGTCAGAAGTGTCTTCCTCAAGTGAGGGAAATATAGGAATAGAAGAGGAAATTGAGACATGTAGTTTATCTAGAATAGGGAGATTAACTAGAGGTCAAAGGACTAGAAGGAAATTCAATAAATGCATGAAATTTTTCCTTGCTCAAGGGGGGTCGTGCTCTTATGATGATGAGATGAAAGGCAACATCGAGGTGCCCTTGAGGTACCAACATCTACAAAAACATTGGGTATCCAAGGAACTTCCTCCAATGAACACTAATTTTTGTGTTAACAAGAGGATATATCGCATAGCACCATCATCATTACATGGTTTGGGCTTATTTTCTATGGATGACATAAAGGTGTCTTACAAAAAAAATTTTGAATTGATGGAGTATGTTGGACCATGTTACGCTTACAAAATTTGGATGCATATTGTTCAATATAAAAAAAGTATGCGTAGGTATGCCCTCTCGAAAAATTATATACAACAGCAAGACAATAATTACAGTAAAAGTGTGGCTATATACATTGATGGAAGGCCAAAAGAAATAGGGAATATTGTGGGTTTTATAAATGGTACATGACCTAGGTCAACTATAAAGCAACCCAATTGCATATTTGAGGTGCGCAAGGGAAATCGTGTATTCATCTGTGCGATAAAATCAATACATGCAAGGGAAGAGCTTCTTATTGATTATAATTTGAACTGCATAGATACAAACGAGGCTACTATCATGGGGGTGGTACATACTATTAAACCAACTTCTAATCAATGACTCCAACATACCATTTAGTCAATAAATTATTGGCTAACATTTTTATACTTGATCTTTGACACAGAGGCACAATATGGAGCAACCACCCGGAGGGGATGCTGGTGATGTTCCTGGCTCATCTACACATGAGCAGGTAAAACTCATTGTAATTGTGCAAACTAGATAGAGGCAAAATGTTATTTTTTTAATGTTGTTTTCTTCATTTTTTTGGAGTAATTTTGATAATACTAATACTATTGTTGTTACAGAGGGCTAGTGGTTGGAGGGAGGAAAAGGAACCTGCAGTCCCTAATCAGTAGCCCCCCCCCTGAGGAGGACTCTTTCTATATTGATTTAACGGAGACCGATGACCCGATCGGTTTGATTAAAAAGTTGCTAAAGAAAATTGGCAGAGAAATTATACATTCGGAAACCATAAAGCCTACTGCTCAGAAAACAAAAGATAGGGGATCTAAATTTTTGCACACCTCTGAAACCTTAAAAGTAAGTATGAATGAAATTTTTAATTATAAAAAGGGTTCAATAATGGTTTTTATGTTATGCTCTTTTATGGCATTAATTAAAATATGGATGTGTTGTCTTTACAAAAAAATTTGCGTGATTTCAAGCCCTATTCCCATGATGAGGGTGCTACAAGTGGTTCAGGTAGATCACATGTTCCATTCCCCACTTGTGTTTTCCATTGAATATATATATGAATGATCATAATCATTGACAATACATGCTTGAACAATCCTTTTTTTTAGTGCTCTAACAATCTTGTCTATGCTAGTCCACACGTTCTATATTTATGCATGCTCTAAAAAATTTATTCTTCAGCTTCAAATCAATTGAATCCTATGATGATGCCGCCTCCATCTAGGACAAACACAAATCTCTTTTTGACTATTGAGTCAACAACACACAGCTTATAGGCATCAACTGTTGCACCATCTACTAGTACAAAAATCCCTCTTTTTCTCTCTTATGACAACAACAAACAGTTTTTTTTTTAACAACTTTTTAACATCAATTATCTTTTTTTCTTTTATACTTCATGACAAAGACTTATGAAACTTTTGGCAATAGGAGCTGCAGCATCATTTCCTGGATGTTCCTAAGTTCCTAACACGGGAACGGTGAAGGATGTCATATTGATCGTCGGTGACAATGAAGGCATTCCATTAAAAGTAGCCAAAGTTCCATGTACTTTAAAGTTATTATTATTGTATAGTGATATAATAGTAATTTATTTTTTTATCACTCTTCATCGACTAATGATCCCATGATTGTTTTGTAGGGAATGATGTTTTTTTGGAGAAAACTTGGTGATGAGTGTTTGCAAATATTCGAGCCCACCCTACATACCTAGTGGAACATCATATCCTAACTAAAACCCAAAACCACTATTTTGATTTCATATCATTGCTAGAATAGTTTTCCTTTTTATCAATTTCTTGAACTATATTAAAGGTAGCTTCACTTCATTTATGAGTCTAACGTGTTTTTTCTTACTTAAAAGGTGGAATAAACAAGACAAACCGTTGAAGGATGATCTTATAGAGAGCATGACCCAACTCTTTGGACCTTATGCATTCGAGAGAAACAAGCTCCTTGAAAAAGTTGGTTTATGTTTGAAGTATATTAGGGACCAGAATAGAAAAAATTTAAGGAATAACCCCAGGTATGAGAGTCTGCCCTATGTTCCTAAGGCTAAGTGGTAGGCTCTAATTTTGGATGGAAAGTATAAAGCTGACAAGAAAAATAATATTACACCAGTGGAGAGTACAAAAAGGTATGTGATACTATTGAGAATCTGATTATTTACTAATTAACGTCTATATTTATACTATCTAACATATTTCAAACTTTTCATAGATTGCCTGACACATCAAAGGCAACAAAGGCAAGACTAGAAAAGCATGGGACACATAAGCTCGACTCTGGTGGTTTTTTGAAACTTCAAGCAAGAGTTGTAAGTATTAGTTGTATATGCTATATTAGTATGTTAGAAACACTAAATTAAGAAATCAAAAGCATTTACAAACTAAAATACCATAACATAAATGAGAGACTAAAGAGGAAAGCCCAATTAAAAATGTGAGCCAAATGAATGGACTCTCCCAATAGGATTTAGCTCTTTGCTTGGCAGATGAGTCTAAAGATTGGGATGTATGCTCAAGTGCTCAAAAGTTTCTTCAATGGATGTTGGGTAATGGAAAATTGGTAGCTTTGTGAGCTCTCAATTTGGCATTATAAGGTTAAGGTTGGTGGTTTTTGGCTCTCAAAAGGGCATTATAACTTTAGCTCCAAGATTTGTGATGAAATGGCTTGGGAGGGGATTCAATTTATAGGCTAAGGGCTTGAGGGATGGAGGGTTAAGATGGAAGGAAAGGAAAAAACTTAAGGAGGGCTAGGATGCACTCAAAGGGGAGCACATGGATTGTGCTTGTTTAGCACCAACCAGGGAGTGGCACATGTCACAAGGTGAGTGGATGGAGGAAAGGGGAAGGATGAGTCAACAAAGGAGGCTCAAGGGATAATATTTTCATAAAGACCCTTCATAATGGCTTGTAAGAGCTTGTAAGAGTCTTTATTGCCTTTGTAAGAGCATTCATTGTTGGGTGGTTGGGATATTTTGGAGGGAGTTGAGATTGTTGACTTTGCTTGGCTTAGGAAAGTATTAAGCTTGCTTAGGGAATGTGACAACATTAAGGGGTGGATTAGGCTTGGGTTTAGGATTAGATTAGGCTTGTTAGAGATATGCAAGTGGATGGCATTCATGAGGGTGGGTAAGTTAGTGGCTAACCTTAGTTAGTATGGGTGGATGGGGTGGATTAGGCTAAAAAGAGGGTTTAGGGATAAGTTAGGGGCTTATTGGATTTGAGGGTTTTATTTATCAAATAGATTTATTTGATAAATGGGGATTTTGGAATTAGATAGAAGAAAAAGATTTAATTGATGAATAATAGGTTATTTAATTTATCAATTAGGACTATAGATGATTAATTAGATTAATCAGCTAGGGGATGGAAAAGGATTAATTAAATAGGAATTTAATTAATGATGCCTTTAGAGATAACTAAATAGGATTACCAAAGTGGTGTAATCAAATTTAGGTGTCTACATTTTTCCCCTCTTTGACATAGTGTTGAGACAACACTATTTCAAAGAAGTTTGAATGAAGAAGACACGAAGAAGATGTTTTAGCAATAAGGTTGCCCCAGTCTCGAATAAGAAGAGGATAGAGTAGACATAGAGATGCCCCGTCAAGAAGGTGGTAGGGGGAGAAAGTGAGGCTTGATGGCTTCTTAAAAATTCCAAGAATCTGAGATGAGTAGGGAGACTCAGATTGGCAAAGAGAAGGGGCTGAATTAGCTCAAACTCTCACTAAGGGATAATGATAAAGGGAGAATCAGAGGCACAAGAGGAAGCAAGCCTAAGACTTTCAAGAGTGGGGGGAGGATGAAGGAGCAGAGCGCTATAAAAAGGAATTTAGGATAGGAAGATGGATGATGGGATGACAAAGCTAATGCAATAGGATTTCAAAGAGTCAGATTTCTAGAAGATGGGTTTCGGAGATCCTTAGGACTAGGATTGTGGATCTGGAAAGATGAGGCTTGGTGGATTGATTGGATTGGTGGATCCCTAAGACTGGGATTGTGGATTCCTAAAGCTAAAGGTGAGGAATGATTCAAAGAGATACTGATGCATAAGCTGGGGTAGGAGAGATAGATGTTGGCGATGGATGGAGGATAATGGAGATGAAGGGAATCCATTGAAGCTTTTTGAGCAGGGGGATACTTCAAAGAGAAGTACCACCATGTAGTTGAGCACTAGTTTTGCTATAGGACTGTTGGTTAATTTCCAAGGTTACCATGAACATCAAGGCCTTTTCACCAACTATCTAGAGGACTAACAAATTGACTCAAAAAAAACATGCAAGGATTGCCCTAGCATCACACATGAATCTCGAAAGAATCAGAGTGGAATCGACACTAGGTAACCCACAAGTAGAAAAGAAAAACAAACAAAAGACCTGATCAAGACCTTATGCTCAGATTGCCCCATTTGCAGTATACCATGATATGGAAGATCGTGGAAACCTTGAAGAGGGAACAAAAAATTGCTTGGAAAAGAGAATTTAAGACCTAAAAGGGAAGATTCCAAATCAAAAGAAAGCGAAAATCCAAAAGAGAACCGTTTGCCAACGAGATGGGTAGGACAAGGTACTAACGGACCAAGATCAAATATGAGGAAAGCTATATCCTGCAAAGATCTATCAGGGAATACCTAAGCTAATGGATTTGGATGAGTGATGCATCTGGCAAGCTGAACTAAGAAGGATAACCCTTTGGTGATAGGAGATCTAGCTAAAGGATGCATTGGAATAGCTAACCAAGGGTTGTGCAATGTGTGTAAGATGTTGATCAAGGAGGAACTGAAATGAAAGTTGGATAGATACAATGGTACTAAGCTAAAGAGGATGTACAAGCTGATAGACCAAAATATTTACAAGTTGAAGCTGACCAAGATAGTTACAAACAGGCAAAAGCTCAGGATGATAGGATAGTGGGATGGTTCGATGTTGTGCAAGATGCGAAAGCTAAGGATGGGGTGATAGCAGAAGATATGGATTTGGGGAGGATGCATCCCAATGATGATGAGAGATTTTGTGACCAAGGATAGCTAGAGGAGTAGGATGAGATGGCTAGATAGGATGGTAGATAGCTAGGATTGTGATGGATATAAAGAGATGACATTGGGTTTGCATGAGGATAGCCTAGAGCTATATACCAATGACAAGGGAGGATGGACAAGACAAGATCTCCAAGAAATACAATGTCCCCAGTTAGAAGATGACATGTAGAAGGAGGTCTTCTGATGGATGTGATAGGATTGAAGCTAGGATGGAAAAAGCTGAATGGGCTAGGGAGATGGATGATAGCTATGATGGTTGGCTGAAGCTTCAGGAGATAAGTGGATGGTGTGAGATGGAAGTTGGAGGGTGGAGGATAGGTGGATAGATTGGAAGATGGAGTTGGATGTCAAGAGATGACCAAAAGCATGAGTGTGATAGGCTAAGTTGGGGATGGCGAGATTACACATGACGCTTGTTTGCCAAGTTTTCATCATGGTACTTGTCCATGGCGCTTGAATTGACAAGTTTTCACCAGTGGATGTTTTATTTTTCTTTTTTTTTTTGACTTTTTGACTTTGGACTTAGCTAGAATGATTTTGGCTTTCTTCAGCTATTTTTGGCTTTTTTGGGATTTTTTCACTGGCTATTAGAATGTTCAATTTTGTTGCTAGCTATTGGTACATCGGATGTGTGATTTATGCAATAGATTGGATTAGATGGGATTGATGGTAGGAGATGGAGGGATGACAAGGTCAGAAAGGAGCATGAGATGGGGATGCTTGCAGGATCAACATTGGCACATGTTGGGATAGGTGTAAAAAGAGCATATGGGGGATAGATGGTAGATGCAGGCTTGATGGTGGATTTGTGGAAGCGCACTTGGGGATATAGGAACCCAAGATGGAGTTAGGAGATGGGGGACACGAGTCACTAGATGGGGGATTAGCAATGGTGGATGCTATGATGCATTGGGTTTCAACTTTTTTCTTTGGGATCCACGTGCTTTTGGGTTTTCGTTTCATAGGCTTTTGCATTATTTTGCATTCTTTGATTGGATTTTTCCTTTTTGGAGTATGTCTTTTAGAATAGACATATGATTGCCTAGGATGTGGATTTTTAGCTTTATGCATTTTGAAGTTAGCATTCACATTGTTGTGGTAAGCTTGGGGAAGATGGTTAGGAGAAGCTTTGTGAGATGGAGAGGATATGGAAGAGCGTGTAGGGGGATGATGATGGATGATATGCCCCAATATGTGCCTTTGTTAATCTTGCATAGGAATGGAGGGAATAGGATTTGAATGATGGCTGATAGGAGGATGGAGGATGGTAGATTTTGGGACATAGGGACCCAAAATGAATTTAGTGGATGAAGGGGGGATATGGTAGGTTGTTTTGGGTTTCAAAGATAGTGGAGGGGGGATGACATAAGATTTTTTGAAGGAGTGATGGGAGGCTGGCATGGTGGGTTTGGAGATAGGCTTGGTTTGGGGGTTTGGTGTACCAACAACTTTAGATGGTGAGCCTTTGGATACATATCCAAGACCATGAAATCATAGATTTTTTTGTGCAATAATAGGCTTTCTGATTCCTTGCTCTTCTGGTCCTAAAGCTTGACCTTGATAATGCCATCAATTGAGCATTTGAACTAGCTGAGGATACTTTTTTCTTGTAGATAATGGTGGAAGTGCTTTATCAGATGTACTGTAATGGGGAGATATTGTTCTTAATTCTTCTGCCGAGAGGAGTCCACCAGGGATGAATGTATGTGAACCAAGAGGGTAGATTATAGATAGTGGAATAGCTTGGATAGGTGGTAAGATGGAAGCATGGAGCGAAGGAGATGGTAGGATAGGATCTTGATTTAGCTGATGGGATGAAAAGATATCCTGCAACAGAGGAGGTATGGCTTGAGGTTTTGGAGATGGAGGGGATGGTGACTGCACTATGGATGGAAGACATGATATGATGATATCTTCGTTTATGCTTTGGGGGATGTCAACATGCTTTTGGGCAGAATATTGATAGGAGGATTGGTTTGGAGTGGATGGTGTGATAGGAGGTGAACGGGTGGATTCTTCAAAGGCAGTAGATGAATAGATGGGAGATTCGGTAGTGGAGATAGGTGAGTAAAAGATGGATGCATAAGGGTCATTATGGGAGATTTGGGAAATGCTTGGAGGTGATGTGGATAGGATTTGGAGGGATTTGATAGGTGGTGGGATTTTGATGCTTGCAGGAAGTGGAAGGATTTTAAGCAATTTTATGGATGGTATGGGGATGATAGCTATGGGAGATGGAGGTGATATTATAGATGGGGAAGCTTCATCACTGACTACTTCACATGTTTGGATTAGATGACATGGGTTATCAACTGCTGGAGGTGGCTTTTCTTGTAGTTCCTCTAGGAGATTCCTTGGAGACTGAAGTGTCGAAGGTGGAGGTGGATTGACAAGAATAGCTAGTGGGATGGGGGTGGAAGATTGGAAGCTTGGTTGATTGGGTGATGGAGGAGAAGCTGGGATATCAGATGGCATGACTAGATAGTTTGGAAGAATATGTGGATTTTGGGGAATGCTTGGGGGAATATTTCTAAGACTTTCAATATACCCGTCATAGTCAACAAGATTTTCATCATCATTGGAATAGGAGGTGGTAGGAGCAAGGAAAATATGATCGAACACATCATGATAGGTTTGGGATTTCTTGTTTTGATGATGAGTCAAATGGGGATGGGGTCTTGCATATGGATGAACACGGAAGCTCATGGTTGGATTTGGATTAAGTGCAGATTTTGGATTGGTTGATGAAGGATTTCCTAGGGAGAGTCAAAGCTGTATGACAAACCCAAGGAGGATTGGCTGGAGATTTTTTGCTTTCCTATGGATGGAAGACTTCAAGGGCATGCTGTCAAAAAGTGAGAATTTTGCTTTCCTATGCACTGGATTGGTGGAGTTTGTGTCAACTTAAGGATAGACTAATGATCCTATGGGCATGACACGAGATTGACCACTTGTGGATCCCAACCTTTAGCTCAAGGTGATGAGGGATACAAGTGACAAAGTTGGATTACCCTACACAATGCTCTATCAGACGGATAACCTTGGTGAGATTGGTTGATTGGTAGGATTGATTGGGTAGCAAATTCTGGCAGAATGACAACAACTCTCTAAAGGCTTGGGTGTGATTTTGGATTGGGTTGCTAGCTAGCTGGGGGGGGTTGATTTTGATGGACTTTGGATTTGGGATTGTTCTAAGGAAGAGAACTAAGGGAGCTTGGATGATGCTCTAATGAGGTAATGACTACACTAGGTATGCCTTGAGCTAGGAGATTTCTACTTTTCTGGGATTTTGACAAAAGTTGGCAAACATTCATTCAAAATTTATGAACAAACAAGCAGACAAAATTTTGGAGCAAGCACGTCAAACACACCAACATCCTAGAAAGTTTTCTACAAGGATGGAATTTGGTTTAGCTAGGGAGTCCTCCTCGATATACGCAAGGTATGTGAGGCGCAAATCCGTAGATGAAACCAAAAAGATCTCACACAGCCGAGAGGAGTGGTAACCCACTTCTCCTCTTTCACTTCTCAAGGGTATAAAGTTCCTTGAGAATTTTGATCCCAAGAGAGGTGTCTTTGGATTCACCTCCCAATTTTTATACTCCATTGGAATGTTGGAGTTGAGGTCATCCAAGGGGTGATGAAATCCCCAAGTAGGCCTCCTAAAAAGTGTAAAACAAGACCACATACATGATCTTGGGTTTCAAAAGACACGTGTTCATTCCAATTGATGATTTAGATTTTGTAAGCTATGATTGAAGACACTTGTGATTATGGCATATAATGTTCATTCCAATTTGACAGCGTCGTCAGCATAATGGAAGTCAAGAGATCATCAACATAAGAAATGTGAGCATCATTAAAAATGCATCAAAACCATGTGATGTTCATTGATTGTTAGGCATTTAAGATTGAGTGTGAGTTTTTTTTAAGCCCAAAACAAAGATGTGTGAAACTCGATTGCCAAGCGCGTGCCCGAAGGCCCTCCACGTCAATTGGTTGTTCAATTTTAGTGCCCAAATGAAGTGTTAGCGAACCTAATGTGCATTCAAGAAATTTTCTAACTTAGAAAAACTAATAAAAACACAAGTAGAGTTTGATTTTTTTGGAGCACTTAACACCTTCTTAGGTGGACCCATCCCCATAAATGGCGCTGAGATTGCAACCAATGGTTAAATTGATGGGTGATTAAAGAGGGTGAGTCCAATGACAAACTCACTCAAAGCATTTTTATTTGTTTTTATAACTTAAAAGATTACAAAAATGTGGATTTAGATTATTTTAATGCCCAAAAATTGAAATGTGAGATATTGCAATGGTTAATTGATCTTATGCATTCAAGATTAAGTTTTTTTGTTTTAAGCATGCATTCCAACAAAGATTGATTTTAATCTATTGCATTCAAGAGTGTGTTTTGAGCAATATACATGCAAAGGAAAATGTGTTTAAACATGCAAGTTCATTCCAAGAAAAACCTAAAAAATATGATTAAGTTCGTTGCTCCAACCTGCAATGAGACAAACAAAGAAAATTAATTAGTCGCCCAAAATCTTCCAAAATGAAAGCTTAACTATGGGAAAAAAAATTTTAACTTTTTTTGTTCTTTTTGATATGCATAAAAATGCTTAGAATGGTCTTAATCAAGAAACATAAATAGGAAGAGACGATAGTTCATTAGGCGAAGATGCCAAAATTTGAAGATGCTGATTTGTGGAGATGCCAATCTACAGAGATGACAGAGAAAGATGCGGAGATGACAAGTTAGTTTGGCTGTGCAAAAAAATAGGAGACAAGTGAAGATGCTATTTTGCGGAGACGCTAATTTGTGGAGATGATAGTTTGGGTTGGCAGCGACGGAGACAACAGTTTAGGTTGGTGATGGTGGAGATGACAGTTTAGGTTGCGGAGACAACAAAGTAGCTGGCGGAGATGCTGATCTACGGAGACGACAGTCCAGGATGCAGAGATAACAGTCTAGTGGCGGCGCCAACAACAGAAAAGTAGGTGGAGATGCCAAATTGCAAAGATGTCAGTTTGGTTGTGAAGATGACAGAGTATCTGGCGGAGATGACAATTTGCAGGCGCAGACGCCAAACTACGGAGACGACACTACGCAAAAAAAGTTGAAAAACGCAGATTTTTTCAGAATTTTTTAAATTTTTTGTTATTTTCAGATTTTTGAGGGTATGTCTTCTCTCCAAGTGCGCCCTTCAACTTGCAAAAACAAGTAAAACACCCTACAACTCACTCAAATAACAAGAAACATTAGATTTTTAGAAAAAACAACATATAGATAGAAATTGATGATTAAATGACCCATAGTGGTGTCCCACCGGGCATGCCAAAATGTATATGCTATATTAGTATGTTAGAAACACTAAATTAAGAAATCAAAAGCATTTACAAACTAAAATACCATAACATAAATGAGAGACTAAAGAGGAAACCCCAATTAAAAATGTGAGCCAAATGAATGGACTCTCCCAATAGAATTCAGCTCTTTGCTTGGTAGATGAGTCTAAAGATTGGGATGTATGCTCAAGTGCTCAAAATTTGCTTCAATGAATGTTGGATGATGGAAAATTGGTAGCTTTGTGAGCTCTCAATTTGGCATTATAAGGTTAAGGTTGGTGGTTTTTGGCTCTCAAAAGGGCATTATAACTTTAGCTCCAAGATTTGTGATGAAATGGCTTGGGAGGGGATTCAATTTATAGGCTAAGGGCTTGAGGGATGGAGAGTTAAGATGGAAGGAAAGGAAAAAGCTTAAAGAGGGCTAGGATGCACTCAAAGGGGAGCACATGGATTGTGCTTGTTTAGCACCAACCAAGGAGTGACACATGTCACAAGGTGAGTGGATGGAGGAAAGGGGAAGGATGAGTCAACAAAGGAGGCTCAAGGGATAATATCTTCATAAAGACCCTTAATAATGGCTTGTAAGAGCTTATAAGAGTCTTTGGGTGGTTGGAATATTTTGGAGGGAGTTGAGATTGTTGACTTTGCTTGGCTTAAGAAAGTCTTAAGCTTGCTTAGGGAATGTGATAATATTAGGTGGTGGATTAGGCTTGGGTTTAGGATTAGATTAGGCTTGTTAGAGATATGCAAGTGGATGGCATTCATGAGGGTGGGTGAGTTAGTGGCTAACCTTGGTTAGTATGGGTGGATGGGGTGGATTAGGCTAAAAAGAAGGTTTAGGGATAAGTTAGGGGCTTATTAGATTTGAGGGTTTTATTTATCAAATAGATTTATTTGATAAATGGGGATTTTGGAATTAGATAGAAGAAAAGGATTTAATTGATAAATAATAGGTTATTTGATTTATCAATTAGGACTATAGATGATTAATTAGATTAATCAGCTAGGGGATGGAAAAGGATTAATTAAATAGGAATTTAATTAATGATGCCTTTAGAGATAACTAAATAGGATTACCAAAGCGGTGTAATCAAATTTAGGTTTCTACATTAGTAAATGAAAAATTGTATCAAATGTTTTATATAATGTGATGGGAAATGCTACGATAGACTAGCTTGTCTATGCTTCTGATCCTCAACTTGGATCTTAGTGTTCCCCCACACCAATATATGATGCAGAGTAACATGCTTTGGGAGCACCAACAAACTCCTAGCACCTTGGAACAACTAAGAAATTCAAGTTATCACCCCAATCCTCTATTCTCCATAAGAACATTCAAGGCTTGATTCACCTTCAAATAAGAAACTAATCTATTGTTACAACTACTCCTTTAATTCATAGACCCAACTCATCACATAAGGCTACATACTAGTTACTTATCCCTTTTACCATTCAAGGCCTCATACACCCAACCTTGACACCAAGTGTTTTGGACAACTCCAACCCTCTAACATAAATGGAAACCAAAACAAACATCAAGACAACCCAAAAAAAATCAGGTCTACTAAATGTAACTCGGTAATCCTTCTACACAATCTGTGGATGCTAAAGGTTCACATGATGTGCATCCCAATGGTGGAGGTATACATTTTCTATTAAATTTTTTATATGTAATTGCAATTGGTGTTTGGATTAATGTAACATTTTGTATAGCAGTTGTAGAGGATCAAGGGGTCGATGTTCATGAGTGTGTTGATGTTGAGTCCAAACAAAATGATGTGGTTAGATCAGGTAAAGAGCGCCATAGTTATGTTATTTAAAATAATTAAATACTTGTAACAATTATAATAAATTATTTTTAATTTAACTCTTTTATTTGTTATTGCAGAGGACCCCGCTTTGCAACAGCATAGGAATTTGAGATCATCAAGAAAAGAGAACAGAACAACTGATGAGGGGGGAATTGATGATGACACTGATGCTGCTCTTAGAGCTTACATACAAAAAAGAAATAGAAAGAAAAAAAAAGAAATGATTTTCATCTACATAC
This sequence comes from Cupressus sempervirens, assembly GCA_028749045.1. Taxonomy (NCBI): domain Eukaryota; kingdom Viridiplantae; phylum Streptophyta; class Pinopsida; order Cupressales; family Cupressaceae; genus Cupressus; species Cupressus sempervirens. The sequence goes on from CM053790.1 coordinate 31,018,636, forward strand.
CTTAATTGAAATGACTGAATTTTATGTCTCAATGAATTTAATTATGTGCTAATGAATGTTCATGAATTATGTGTTAATGCAGAATATTGATGAATGTTGCATGTTAATGAATCTAATGTGTTAATGAATGTTATCATGTGATATTGATTGAATGTTATCATTTCATATTGATTGAATGTTACATTTTATTAATGGTTGAAAGAATGAATGAATGTTAGATGTTAATGGGGAATGTAGAGTGATGAGAGGGGGAGGAGGGTGGGGCCAAATGAGCTTCACGTGGTTGGCCCTGTTTAGTAGAGAATATTAAACTATTCTCAAAACAAAGTGAAGCTCAATAAGATACTAAATATTTCTCTATTTTGTCCTATGTTTAGACTATTGTCCTATGCATCTAAGGCTTCATGCTTTGAACTGTCATGAAGTTCTAAACTTGTATCTTTTTTATTGCATCCTTGGATCTTAGCACTGTCTTGGGACTGTGTTATCACCAATGATACAATTATCATAATTAACTAGGGAAACAATGAGTCCCTATGTTTCATTGGATCTCATGCAATGATAGAAAGGCAATGAGAGTACAGATACTTGTGATGACACTTGAGAAAACCTTTGCGTGTCTACCCTACATTATCATACAATCAACTTACAATTGATGCATGTGTACAAGTTCTTAAAATTTATAGTGCAATTTCCTCACTACATGAAAAAAACATAGCCATAGAGTAAGCTTTTCATACCAATTGTATATAGAAGCTATAGAATTTTACAATTTTTATAGTTTAATTTCCCTTTCTAAGTATGATAAAAATATCGTCAGTGTTCTAATTTAAAAAAATCCAAAATAATATAGTTATTTGTTTTCACTCCAAGATTTTCTAAGACAACTAATTATTTTATCTAACTGCCTTTCATCTTGCATAAACAACTGCAAGATTATTATTTTATCATAACTCTAATTTCTTACGATACCATCCTTATCTATTTGGAAACATTGTAGGTAACAATCGCTTCCTTGGCTTTGGTTTTTAATGAATATGCTCTAAAGAGCCAATTTGAGACAAGCATCTACCTTTAGGTGAGTAATTTGTAGTGATATATTGATATCCTAGAGATCATTACTGGTCTAATATAGATTTTTCACTTGGGCATGCTTAGTAGAAATGAGGATTTTCTATTGCTCATAAAACCTAGTAAGCATATGATAGTATTTTCTATGATACTTGTTTATTGTTGTTGCATATTACAACTAGGCAATTTGTACATCTAGTGTCATTATCTATACAAACTACAAAGAATGGATGTGGATGGTGACATTGAAGAAAATTTGTTTGACAGAGAATTGAATAATGACCAAGAAATTGTATGTGCAGAGAATTTGACCCAATAGACTCCAAACACGAATGAGAAAATAGTTGTTGTAGTACTTATCCTTCTTGTGTGCCACTATCATGCAAGGGTTCATTAAGAAAGAAAGGGATAATCTAAAAATAAAACCATATCAAGCTGAAAATAGTTTGACAATTGACTTCAACCAAACGCTAGACCTACTAATAACACACTTGCCCAAATTATTTGCTCATGACCGGTTGATCCTAGAAGTCAAGAGAAAAGCCAAGTACAAATATGCTACAGATGCTAGAATAAAATTCATCCATGAAAAGCCGAAAAATAAATGTCATGAATGAAGAGAGGATGTGTCAGTCAATGCCCAAAGCTCTCAAAAAAGAAGGCAATGATGGGAGTCCCATTTTGTATGACTTATAGTAAGAAAAGCTACATTTCTAAGGAAAAGCAGTATAGCCAATGTGATGCACTTGGAGGTAGACATGAAATTTTTAGCTTGAGAAGTCATTTCCTTAGAGAGCTGACATATCTCTTGACCTGGCTTCATGTATAGAGTTGTTTCTTAAGATGATCCCATGCTCTTGGGAGATTTGTGCACCATTGCCTCTTAGGATCAATGATGGTTAAATTAGTTTGAGTCACCCCTCACATTACTGAAACAATATATGCCCTCCCCCAACATTATTCATCTTTGCTTTTAACTGGTGGTGTTGAATGCCTTTGCTGAAAGGCCTTGATGGAGTACCCTCATCTTGGTTATGTTTTTTTTTCCTACAGCTCAAGTGCCTAGAGGTCCTTGTTCTCATCTATTAGGGTAGTCCCTTGCTCTCCTTTGTCTCAAGAGAGTAAATTTTTTAGATTAAGGTAAAAGTAGGTTTTGAAGGGGCCTCGAAACCCTTTACAATATAAAGAAAGATTTACCATGAAGCTCTACTAGGTTTTAAATGGACCTAAAACCAGCAGTACAATAGAACTAGGTAAAGGACCTGAAACCATTAGACCCAGGTTAGGGACCTGGAAAGATAAACTGGATAAACCAGAGAAACCTCCCGGACTAGAAAAGAAAGGACTAAGATTTTGATTTCACTCCCTTTTTATGAGAACACAAAATCATATCAAATTGAGGGTGAGACTTTTTAGATCTTTTAGTTGTTACAGGTATCCATCCCTCCTCAACCAATGTAGCCTTTGACTACCACTTTTGAGCATCCAAAAAAGATGGAAAATCATCCAAACTATGGCTAGGACTAGCCATCACAACATCCAGCGATCTGGAGCAGCAACCACTAGATTGAATACCAGTTCTAGCAACAGCATCAAAAGGACATACATCCTTTTGGCTAGGGCAATCAAGAGAGTAAATGTTTTTAAATGATGTTAACTTCCTTAGAGATGTTTAGGGGGTTGGAGGAATGTCTGGGTTTTAGTTTAATTTCAATGACTTTTCTATAAAATGTCTCTAATATGGACAAGGTTGTTGCCACTCAAGAATTAGGGATGGTGCATGCAATTGAATTGGAAGGATGCATTGAAAGATAAATTAATTTTAAAGATATGGTCAAAATAGTGAGTAGATGTCATACAAGAAACTCAGGGCGAGAGTGGTGACAGAGCTAGGATAATCAATTTTTGGATGATCAAATTGTTGAATCTTTAAAATCTGGTTCCAAGGCATATTCTCCCATGAATCTAGTTTATAAAAAAAAATTGAATCACTCAATTTTTATATCATATGAAAAATTTGTGCCAACAATACCGACTCTCTATCCTAAATCTGCACTAGTAAAATTCACATTTCCTAATAGTTCATTGGCACATTTTTTCAACCAATTATTGTTTTCTTCAAAACCCAATTGTAGTGGAAATTAAACATTGGATCTACTATCCCCAATTTGAATCACCCCAATCCATGATTAAATGAGAAATGGGTACTTAATGTTGTGATTGTTAGTCTAGGTAGGAATTTGAAAACAACAATGGCATGGAAACTGTTCCTTAGCATATTTGAAATAAATTTTTAATATATTTTCAAAACCTATTTTTAGAAGAGATAGATATCTAGATGTTCTTTTCTATGGAATTTCAATCCGTAAAAGAAGGATTAAAATGAATATTTTTCTACAAAGCATTGTTGAATAGTCAAAGGCAACTGTCACTCATCAACATCTTTGATTAATTATGAAAGTTGTGTTTTTGATGATATTTTTTAAAGTAGCATTAGCAATGTCCAAAATTCATTAATTTCAATATATATTTCGCAATAGACTTTGGTTATGGTAGTTTTTATAACTTTCTGAGTAAAGGAAAAAATAATTGGTTCTAGTTTTTAGGATTGTAACAAGTCCAAGCAGGTCTACATTCCTCATTAATAGACTAATAGTTTATGTTAAATCTATTTATGCTAAAAACAAAAGGCTTCTAGGCACATCAATGTTACCTACACTACATAGTATACTGATTGTTCCTACTTCAAAATATTTTATTATGATCTTTGAAGAAATTTAACAAGTTTAGATTATTTTTGTCAGTGAAGAAACACAACACACTGAAATTCTTTCCACCAAAGCTTAAGACATTCTAATTTCTTCAAGCATATCCACTAAATAAAAATTTCATTTTCCACAAGCCCAACTTAGCTATTTTTATTCTTCAGTTGTACTAAGTTTTTAATCCCAAGCTCTTCAAACTCCAATGCAATTCTTTTAGGCCCATATCCACTAAATAAAAATTTTGTTTTCCACAAGTTGAACTTAAGCTATTTTTATTCTTTATTTGTCGAGTACATGAAAGGATACTTGATTTAAAGATTGCCACTCCACAAATTATTATTTGATACGTGATCCAAGGGATCCTCCATCAAAAATTATGTTGTTTACATCGAAAAAACAAAGCGGTGGTTCAATTGTCTCGTCCAAGTCAAAATCCAGTTTTTGCAATGAACAAAATATAATTTTTGATGCGGAAAAATATGTGATATAGAGTTAGTGGGGAAAGTTTAAATGTGGGCACTAGCAGCTTCTGTGGCCACCTGCTCTAGTTTGGCTTAGCTAGAAATTCATGAGGCATTTTATTCAACAATATTGTGCTCTATTCCTAAGCTCCCAACATGGTGTAACAAAAAAAAAAACTAAGGTAGGATGTTGAATCTAGAAAGTATTGTGGTTTTCATTCACACAGAGATTATATCAAATGCACAATCACTATTACCTCTAAGAACAATACAAGCCCATCTCTATAACTATGTTCACGGTCAATCAATGAACAAAGGATTTCCAGTCCCTTCTTTACGCATATGTTCATATTTCCCAACAAAGGATAAATGAAACCTCACTGTAGGTACATGAGCTCTATAGGTGCACATGCTTACATTCTTTGTGTGGCTTACCCAAGGGATTAAAGCTATTTCTACTTTTCTTTTCTTTTTGTTATTGGGATATGTCTGTTGGTGTCCTGAGTTAACAAATCATACATGAAAGAGAGAGTGACTTCTAGCCAAATTTCTTCCTCCTTATTTTTGTAATATAATTGTCTTGGTGCATATTGTTTTCCTCATTTGTAGGCTAATTGAGTGAAAAGCTAGGTTTCACATATAAGAAGCAACAATCAAGTTGATAGTTTGATCCAATTTATCTTTATAAGGTGACAAAAGCCTTGTTAGGAGAGGCCTAGACTGAAGGAATTAGGTGATGATCATCCAAAGTAGGAGATAATCTAAATTAATTGGGTAGTAAATGACTTGAATATTGGAGTTCTCTATCCCCCTTGACTTCTCTTTTTTCACTGCATATCAGCCTATGTGTGGAATTTATTTATTGTAGGGTATTATGGTGAATTGAATGTAACTAAAATTAGATAAATAGTTATGTTTTATGGCATTAAATTCGATTAGATGAGATAGTTTTAAGGTTGTGAGATGATTGGATTTCAGATATCTTTAGGCTTTAACTCCATTCTGGCATAAGGAAATGCCAGATTGATAAGCCCTTGGTACTGGACTGTGTGGTTGACAGAGCAAACTAACATAAATGAATGTGGCGCACTATGAATTTTCTTATGTAGTGTTGGATGGTCTTGTTTACACAATTGGAGGTTATGGGGAGAATGATGAAAATATTTCAAGTGTCTCTAGCAAACAAGAACTTTTTATAGCTAATCAAGTTTTCAAATACTGTTAATTGGTCTCCTGAATTTAGTAATAGAGATATGAATCTAGGTCTTGCTCTTAGAGGTGCACCCTAAATTGTTTTAGAATACTATTTTCTAGAATACGGTGAAGAGTATTTTGTTCCAGGTCCTCACAATCCTTTTGGACTTGATTCTTGCTTGAGTTTAGTTTATATTAGTCTCAATGTCTTATTCATGCTAAAAATAAATTGACACTACAAACAATAAATGTTGAGTTTGAATTTGAAGACACTGAATGTCAGTGGAAATATCATATTATTAAGAGATAATATTTTCTCTTTTGATCTTATTAACTTTGTGAAGAATGCATCTGGAGTGAATCCATTTTGGGTATTCTATATTATAAATCTCTAATAAATTTATGACTAAATAACAATTTTATAGACATGTGCTTTCATGTCAATTATAAATTTTTATCATTGTGAATTAGATTTCAACTCATTTATTTGAGACTTATAGACTCTTATCATTATTGATAACTATGTGTTTTCTTTAATCACTAGTTTCTTATTCTTGGGGACCACTCCCTTTATATTATAAGATCAAAAAAATTACGAAAGATGAGGAAAGATTCTCATATACAATAGTAGTTCATAGGTGGAAAACATACTCAAACATCTTATTGGTAATAAGGAGATGGCATCATGATACCTTATAATTGTTTTTTTTATTTGTCTATATAGGTTCACCAATTTCAAAATGAAGCTTTAGCAAAGGACCTAAAAATTATTTTGTTTCAAGTTTCCCAAGGCCTTAGACAACACAAGATAGATTGGGGGGATGTTAGCCATTATTCATGAACACAAGGCAAGTTCATTTTAATCTTAGAATGTTTGATCAACACCTTCTATCCCTACACTTTTTAATAACAATACCTTACTTGATTCTTATCGTTGATTGTCTTCTAGAAGACATTATGTACCCCAAGACATAATTGATTTGTATGCTATTACTTAGTAAACCATCATGCATCTACATTTTGAAGAAATATACAACAAATGCTTTGGGATTTCTATTTGTTTATTTGTGTACTATAAAGGCTCATTATTTTTCAGCATGATACATTAATGAGTTAATCATTTTTTTAAATGCTCATTTATTCTTAGCACAATACTTTAGTGAGTAAATCCTGGGGTCTTATGCCATCTCTATTTTAATGGCATATTTGGAGACATTGTCATAATATATGACTTTCTTGATCACCATCAATATTAACTATAAACATGGTTAACTGTCATTCAAGGTAGTGTACTTACATAGTTCATCAAACAATAATCTCTTGCAATTACCAATGGTATTATTAATCAGTGCTAACACCTCCATTGTACTATCATGTCGCTTTATACAACACAGTTTCCTTTCATCAGATATCAATAATATTCATTAAATTAATGTTTCTTTTATTGTTGATGACTTATTTTGATTTGGGACTGCTCAATCAGTGCATTAACTCCTATAGTTGCATGTTACCACTACAATAGCATGCTGCCCTAGTGCTATGATCATTGATGCATCAATGACTTCATTGTATTTCATAAGCTTATTGCTATAGTATTTCCTTAACATATTTCTCAAACTTATATTTAGATTGACCATTGTGACTCAAGTAACATTGGTTTGGGTTTATCACAACATACTTCTACCCCTTTGCCTTTCTAAAATAACATGCCTACTTGCTTTCCATGACCATTATTTTTAGACATTATCTCTGCTATGTCGTTAGCGTCGATGGTTAGATTATTTTTTCTATAGCACATGACTGCATATGTATTTTATTTTGATGTTCACTGCCACTATTTGTTGATGGTTCCATGGTCACTGCATCTTTTGCATATTGTCACTGACAGTCATAATTGTACTCTCTCTATTATGAGTTGTAACATTGATGTCTTATTACCATAATGATCAGTTATTCTTCATCGTTTTAGAGTTGTAAAAGTGATGAGCTATTCTTCATTGTTTTAGAGTTTCAAAGTCCACTATTTTGATGAACTATACTTTATGTCCTTTGTGGCCTTGTACTCCTATTATAGCAGCATACCTTTGTCCAAAAGAGAATCAATTTTCCCATTTATATTTTGTTCAATTTTTCTTTGCAAGTTATTGTTTTCTTTGTGGGTATTGAGTTGGGATATATTAGTGATATCAAAGGCTCAAGCAAGAAACTCAAGTAATATGGAGAAAATAAAAATCTTTAATGACATCCAATTGTTGATGGAGAAAATGAAGCACATGTAGGAATAAAGAGAATTACACCTGAGGTGAAAATGAAGCAAGAAACTCAAGTAAGAAGAACCTTACCAAGAACAATAGATGAATCATGTACAGATGTGTTCGAAACAAGTGATTGTTTTGAGGAAAAATTATCTCCATTTAAGGATGTTAATATGAGTGTCATAGCTACAATCCAACATGTCCCAAGAACTAGAAAGACTACTTAGACCTCTATAAGGAGTTCCCAACCTATAGGGAGAATGTAAACATAGTACATATTCCTACACTATCAATAAGCTTCTAAACTAGATGTATCTTAATAGAGCATGTCCTACTTAGAATTATTTTTCTTAATATGTTGGTTTGTTTAAAATTTACAAGTGGTATAATTTTATTTCTACTAATCCCCCCAAATTGCTTTACTAATCCCTCCCAAGCCTCATTCTTATTTGATCTAGTTGCTAATGGTATCTGGGAGTCCATCATCCTCTCCATACCCCACCGCACCTCCTCCCCCTTGGCTACTCTAGTTGAAAATCATGTCCTATTAATCTTTGGTTCGACACTAGGTGTAAGTCTTTCCATAGCTCCTTGCATGCATCTTTTTCTACCCATTCCCCCTTGTGCACTCAGATGGGCTCTTGATATCATCACCTTATTTGTCATAGGAAGTGATTAATTGTGGCTTAATAGTGCAGATCCATCTGCAACATGTTGCCCACAACCCAAAATCCTTCTGGCACACTTTGTTCTTTCGCCATCCTCCCCTACCTTCCACCCTTGATTGGCACTCCTTGGTTTCCCATGCCTCTACTCTCTATGATATCCCTGGTCAATGACCCACTCATCTTACCTCCCCCACCCATTGCCATCTTTTCACTCCATCTATAGTTTGTGAGGTCATCAGAGTTCTGAGATGTAGCAGAGCTACCGGTAAGGATAGTTTTTAGGAAAAAAATTTAAAGATTTGTATTCCAATTATGTGCCTCATCCTCCTGGTGCTCTTCAATAGGGTGGTGTGTACTGGTTTCCATGCTTCTTGGTTGAGGCACGTGATTTACCCGATTCACAAATCTGGGCTGGCATCGAACCTTGACAGCTATAGGACCATCATGATCAATCATACCTTTTCCAAGCTTTATGCCATAGTTATGAACATTATTCTTACTCGACAACTTGATAAGTGATAGTGTCGTGCTAGAGGACATACGGGATTCCATGCAGATTATTAGACTATGGATCACATTTTAATCTTGCGAGCTATTGAGGAGGCTTGACACTGTACTGCAAAAGTCTACTATTATTTCGTAGACTTTCGCAAGGGCTTTGCCTCAAAGCCTAAAGGGGCTCTCTTTCAGAGACTTAGAGACATTACTACTCCAGATATGCTAGTGATAGTGATTATGAGACTCTACGAGATCATGTTTGGTAGATTTAGGACTCTGGAGGGATTTTTAGATCCAATTCACAACACCATCAAGGTGAAGTAGGACTGCTCTCTCTCCCCTACATTATTGGGCATCTATATTGATGAGCTCGAGGTCTCCCTCCATGAGGCTTCACTCCCCAAGGATGGCTTCTACTTGCATTGGGTTCTGATCTCCATTCTCTTGTTTGTAGATGATGTGGTCCTTCTAGCCTCTTCTTGGGAGGGGCTCCAGAGACTTATTGACAAACTGGCCTCATTTTGTGACCAATGCCAGTTGGTGGTGAACCTGAGCAAGACTCAAGTTATGATCTTCATTTTTTTGAAGACCTTGTATCTTCACTTCAACTTCTTGGGTCAAAAAATTGAGATTGTCTTCTTGTATACTTATCTCAGGTCAATTTCTCCTCCTACAAATAACTCCACTTTTTGTCTTATGTTATCAATCTTGCACTCCAACTCTTCTTGTAATGTGTTTTTAGTGCCTTCTTTCTCAATTCAATCTAGCCTAGTAATCGTTGCTTATATGGAAAAATAATTGTATTAACAACTGATTGACAAGGGTGGTCAGTATGGGTAGGTATTGTCAACTAAATATAACTGAGGAATTTTATTTTTTTTTGTTTTACTTTTTCTCCATTGCAATTGCAATGTCTACCACTAGAATTGCGATGGGGTTGCTGTAGCGGTGATGCCATTTGTCATCACAATTTCTTGGGTGTCTGTCGCCATTGTGACATCCCCCACAAGACTTGCAACAGGGTTTTTGTAGTTGCAATGACAACCACCATCAAAATTCTAGTGGTAGACGTCGCAATTGTGATGTTAGCCACAAGAATTGTGATGGTGTTGATGTCACAATAAAGTGGTCAACTATCATCACAATTTCTGGGGTTTCTGTCACAATTGCGATGTCAGCCACCAAAATTGTAACGGTGTTGATGTCACAATAAAGTGGTTGCATATCAATGGATATGTGTTGTAATTGTGATGGTATAGGATAGACATTGTAATTTGTGACTAAAAAACAATGATGTCTATTACTGTTACAGTGGAAACACATTTCTGTCGTAATTGCGACATATAGCCTTCGCAAATCGATGCCAAATGTATTAGTGAACACACCTTGATGCTAATTATAATAACCCCTTTCCAAAATTTGGAAAAAATGGCATTCCCATTTTGGGAAATGTTCACATAGGTCACAACATGGGAGTGAGGTGGAAAATAATGCTACTAGTGAAAAATGCATGAAATTCCAACATGATGACTGTAGAACAAGAATTAGTATGCAAAGAACATTAACAAATAAAGTAAACATTCACAAACCAAAAAGTAAATCCACATATATGCTTAGACAAAGAAAGAAAATAAGAAGTGCAAACCTCACAAGAAAAAGCACTCCATGCTTTCTTGATTCTATAGATGTGTCCTTTTGCTGTGGATGTATGCTCAAGATGCTCAAAAGCTGCTTCAATGGAGATGGATAATGGCAAATTGGTAGCTTTTTGAGCTCTCAATTTGGCATTATAAGGGTATGGTTGATGGCTTTGGTTCTCAAAAAAGCATGGTAACTTTAGCTCAAATATTGTTGATGAAATGGCTTGGGATGGGATTCAATTTATAGGCTAAGGGGTAGAGGGATGGAGGGCTTAGATGCAAGGATGGATGAAGGATTAAGGAGGGCTAGGATGCACTCAAAGGAGAGCACATGGATTGTGCTTGTTTAGCACCAATGAGAAGGTGACACTTGTCACAAGGAGGATGAGTGTGAGAGGGTAGGGTAAAGGGTTGGTTAAAGTCATGATGAGTGGGGTTGAGTATGTAAGAGGGATGTAAGAGGAATGAGTGTGGAAGAGGGAAGAGTGTGGAAGATGGGTTTAAGAGTCATGAGTGGGCTTGTAAGAGTCTTTTATGTTTTGTAAGAGCACTCATGACTTAGTGGTTGGGTTTTTTGAGGGGAGACTTTGGTTTGGATTAGGAAAGTCTTAAACTTGTTTAAGGAATGTGACAACATTAGGGGATGGATTAGGCTTGGGTTTAGGATTAGATTAGGGATGTTAGAGATGTGCAAGTGGATGGCATTAATGAGGGTGGGTGAGTTAGTGGCTAAGCTTGGTTAGTATGGGTGGATGGGGTGGATTAGGCTAAATGGAGGATTAGAGATAGGTTAGGGGTTTTTGAATTTGAGGATTTCATTTATCAAATAGATTTATTTAATAAATGGGGATTTTTGGAATTAGATAGGAGAAAAGGATTTAATTGATAAATAATAGATTATTTGATTTATCAATTAGGACTATAGATGATCAATTAAATTAATCAACTAGGGATGGCAAAGGATTAATTAAATAAGAATTTAATTAATGATGCCTTTAGAGATGGCTAAATTAGATTACCAAAGCAGTGTAATCAAATTTAGGTGTCTACATTTTGCCCCTCTTTGACATAGTGTTGAGACAACACTATTTCAAAGAAGTTCGAATGAAGATGACATGAGGAAGATGTTTTAGCAACAAGGTTGCCCCAGTCTCGAATAAGAAGAGGAGAGACTAGACTTAGATGATGCCCCCTCAAGAAGGTAGCGGGGAGAGAAATGAGGCTCGACGACTTCTTGAAAAGTACAAGAAATTGAGACGAGTTGAGACGCAAGTTGGCGAAGAGAAGGGGCTGAATTAGCTCAAACTCTCACTACCGGAGAATGATAAAGGGAAATCAGAGGCACAATAGTAAAGCAAGCTTAATACTTTCTAGGATTGGGGGGGGGAGATGGAGGAGCGGAGTGCTATAAAAGGAATCCATGGTAGGGAGATGGACGATAGAATGATAAAGCTGATGCAACAGGATTTCAAAGAGTTAGATTGGCAGAAGATGGGTTTCGGAGATCCCTAGGACTAGGATTGTGGATCTCGAAAGATGAGGCTTGGTGGATTGATTTGATTGGTGGATCCCTAAGACTAGGATTGTGAATCCCTAAAGCTAAGCGTGAGGAATGATTCAAAGAGATACTGATGCATAAGCTGGGGTAGGAGCGACAGATGTAGGATATGGATGGGGGATAATGGAGATTAAGGGAATCCATTGAAGCTTTTTGAGCGGAGGGATACTTCAAAGAGAAGTACCACCATGTAGTTGAGCACTAGATTTGCTATAGGACTGTTGGTTAATTGCCAGGGTTACCAAGAACATCAAGGCCTTTTCACCAACCGTCCAGAGGACTGACGAACTAACTCGAAACAAACACGCAAGGATTGCCCCAGTATCACACATGAATCCCAGAGGAAGCAGCGTGGAAACGACACTAGGTAACCCACAAGCAGAAAAAGAAAACAAGCAAAAGACCTGATCAAGACCTTACGCTCTAATTGCCCCATTCACAGCATACCATGATATGGAAGATCGTGGCAACCTTGAGGAGGGAACAAGGAGATTGCTTGGAAAAGATATTTCAAGACCCAAAAGGGAAGATCCCAAATCAAAAGAAAGTGAAAATCCAAAAGAGAATTGTTTGCCAATGAGATGGGTAGGACGAGGTACTAACGGACCAAGATCAGACATGAAGAAAGCTATATCCTGCAAGGATCTATCAAAGAGCACCTAAGCTGATGGATATTGATGAGTGATGCATCTGGCAAGCTGAACTAAGAAGGATAACACTTTGGTGATAGGAGATCTAGCTAAAGGATGCATTGGAATATCTAACCAAGGTGTGCGATGTGTGCAAGATGTTGACCAAGGATGAACTAACACGAAAGCCAGATAGATACAATGATACTAAGCTAAAGAGGATATACAAGCTGACAGACCAAGATATGTTACAAATGTACAAGTTTGTTCATGTTTTTTTTTTTTTGTGAGATGGAAATGTTTCTGAAGGATGGGATGTCTATAATAGTTTATAGGTGGATAGGTAGATGGTTTGTGAAAAGCTTAAGGAAAATGGGATTCTGTGTGTGCATGTGATAGGATACAGGCTAGGATACAAGATTATTTACAAGCTAGAATATATACAAGGTATGGTACAAGATTTACAAGGTATAATACAAGCTTTGGTAAAAGATTTACAAGGTATAATACAAGCTTTGGTACAAGATTTACAAGCTGTACAGGAGGTATTGACAAGCTCCATCAAATTTTGGATATTTGATTGGAACACTAAGGGAACAAGCAGGTGTTTTATGGGATGGTGGGTGGATGGATGAGGGATAGGATAGTGATAGATAATGGATTAGTCTTTAGCACACAAGGCGCCTAAATTATCAGGTTTTCACCAAGGTACCTATTCAAGGCACTTGAATTGCCAAGTTTTCACCATTGGATGCTTATTTCTCTTTACTATTTTTTTATTTTTTTTATTTTTCAAAAGCTAGGTATACCAAGGATCTTTAAGCATAGAACTTCTTGAGATGAATGATGTTAGTGGAATCATTCAAGAGTTCTCCTTCTGTTGTAGATAATTGATAGGCTCCAGAGCCAAAGGAGGTAGTAACCACATAGGGACCAAGCCATGTAGGTTCAAACTTGCCTTTCTTTTCTCGATCTGCTTGGACTTTCATATTTTCTTTGAGGACCATGTCACCTGGCTGAAAGTGTTGTGGGAGAACCTTCTTGTTGAAATTCCTTTTGAGATGAGTTTGATAGACTGTGAGATGGTCATAGGCTTGTTGTCTCTTCTTGTCTAAGAGATCTAGCTGGGTGAGTCGAGCTACTCTGTATTCTTCATCTGAGATTTTCCCTCACAAAGATATGCGTAGTGAGGGAAGTTCAACTTCTATAGGTAATACCGCTTTGGCACCATAGACTAGGGAGTATGGAGTTGTGCCTATGGATGTACGGAAGGAAGTTCGATAGGCCCATAGAGCCGAATTTATTTGAAGGTGCCAATCACGGCCGAAATCATTGACAACTTTCTTTAGGATTTTGAGGAGGGTTTTATTAGTTGCCTCTGCCTGGCCATTACCTTGTGGGAAATATGGGCTAGAAAAGCGGTGATGGATGTGGAGGGAAGTGCATAATTCTTCCATGTTGAGATTTTCAAAGTTACCTCCGTGGTCAGTGAAGATGGTGGATGGGATGCCGAAGCGCCAAACAATGTGGTACAAGATGAACTTGGAGACTTGAACTCCTGTAGCTGAGACTAGGGGGACTGCTTCCACCCACTTAGTGAAATAGTCTGTAGCTATTATTATCCATTTATGTCCATCAGATGAGAGAGGTGTGATAGTTCCAACTAGATCAAGGCCCCAACAAGCGAAAGGCCAAGGTGGTGCAATAGGCTGTAGATCTTATGCTGGAGCGTGCACAAGATTTGCATGCTGCTGACATGGGAGACACTTTCTGACAAAGTCACAAGAGTCTTCTTCAATGGTAGGCCAATAGTAGCCTGCTCTAAGGATTTTTCGTGCTAGGACAATACCACTCATGTGGGCACCGCAAAGTCTGGAATGTACTTCTTTTAATGCCATCGTGCCCTCATTTTCATCTAAACATCGAGAGAGAGTATCGTGATAACCCCGACGATATAGGGTATTGGCTATGATAACATAGCGGGATGATTTTCGAATAAGGTTCTGGCATTGGGTGTGTTTGAGGTGAGGGGATATGATACTATCGTTAAGGTAAGCATGAATTTCATGGTACCAAGGGGATTGGGGACCAACCAAGATACAAACACGATTTGAATCCTCATTCGCATAAGCAAGTGTGAGGAGCTGCTCAACTAAAAATTCATACTGCATAGCATCTTGGGGAATTTCCAAGAGTGAGCCAATAGTGGCCATGGCATCTACTACCTTATTCTGCATTCGAGGCACTTGTGTAAACTGAAGCTTTGTAAAATGCTGGGTCAGCTGATCAACTAGCTCTTTGTAGGGTAATAGCTTTTCATCTTTGGTTTGATATTCATTTAAGACTTGTTTGATGATGAGCTGGGAATTGCTAAAGATTTCTAACTCAGTGATATTCCATTCTACAGCTATCTTTAATCCTACTACAAGAGCTTCATATTCTGCTATATTGTTGGTGCTAGGGAATTGTAGCTTGAAGGCTTTTGGAATGTAATCTCCTTGAGGTGTAACTAATAATATTCCTGCCCCTGATCCATGAGAGGTGTATGAGCCATCAAAATAAAGCTTCCATGGGGGTTGTTCTTCAATTAGGCAGATATGCTCATCTGGAAATTTTGTGAGCAAAGAATATGCATCTACTAGAGGTGCATCAGCTAGGTGATTTTCTATAGCTTGCCCTTTGATTACCTTTCTGTCCACATACTGGATGTCAAACTCACTTAGTAGCATAACCCATTTGGCCAAATGGCCTGTAAGTGTTGTTCTGGAGAGCATATACTTGAGAGGGTCAATCTTGGAGACTAGTTGGAGTGTAATTGAGTTCATAACCAACTAGGGTTCTACTGATATAGTAGATGGATCTCTCTCTGCTATAATCATCATGTTGTGCTAGAAGTTCCCCTAGAGTAGTAGGTGTTGCTGATATATACAAGATCAAGGGACGACTAAGAATTGGTGGAACCAAGATAGGCGGATTGGTGAGATACTGCTTGAGCTGATCGAAGATGCACTGACATAAAAGATCCCACTTGAAGTTCTCATTCTTCTTTAGCAAGTGTGAAAACGATGTACACTTATCTGCAAGTTGGGAGATGAAGTGTTGGACAGATTGAAGTTTTCCCTGAAGAGAGCAAAGCTATCGCAGTGTCTGGGGAGGAGGCATGTTTAAGATAGCCTTGACCTTTTTGGGGTCGATCTCTATACCCCGTTTAGAAACTATGAAGCCTAGAAGCTTGCTAGATGTGACCCCAAAGACACACTTCTTGGGATTTAGCATGAGATGATATTGGGCCAACCTATCAAAGACTTTTTCCAGGTCAGCAAGATGATCCATGAAGGTGTGAGATTTGACTAGGATATCGTCCACATAATCTTCCAAAATGCTATGGATAAGATCATGGAAAATGGCTGTCATAGCTCTTTGATAGGTAGCCCCAGCATTCTTTAGGCCAAAAGGAATCATGGTGTAGCAAAAGGTTCCCCAAGGGGTAGTGAATGTTGTCTTATGTTGGTCCTCTTCTGCAATCTTGATCTGATTATACCCGGAAAATCCATCCATAAGGGACAGAATTTCATGTCCAGCTATAAGATCTACAATCATATCTATGTTGGGCAAGGGAAAATCATCCTTTGGACAAGCTTTGGACCATGTTGGAGATCCATTCTGAGTAGTCGATAGGTCGGATAACCTTAGCAGCTAACATTCTTTCTAGTTCAGCTTTGACTAGTAATGCCACCTTGGGGTGCATTTTTCTAAGCTTTTGTCTGATGGGCTTGATCTTTGGATCGACTGCAAGATGATGAACTACAAGCTTTGGATCAAGTCCTAGAATTCCTGATATGACCATGCAAATCGGCCAATGTTCTCTGATAAAACCTCAAAGAGGAGGTCAGCTTGGTCTTGTGATAGGGATGCAGCAATGTGAACAATTCTAGGGATCTCTAAAGAACCAATGTTGACTTCTCTAGTATCCTCTATTAGAATAGAAGACACCTCTAGTCCATTATCTTGAGGAGGCAATACTAAATCCTCATGTTCTGCTTGTGGCTCTAGATTTTCTTGCTGAGGGGTTCTCTTCGCTGCCTTAGCTAGTCCCAGATTTACCTTAGTTCTAGTTTTGGGTGTATCGAAACTAGGTTGGGGATTTTCTCCAAAATACCCCTTGGGATCTAGCTTGTAGATGTAGGCAGAATCTGGCTTTGTCTTCTTATGAGGAGTTTCGGCTCCCATGAATCTTAGAAGTGCTTCCTCTGATGCAAACTCATCAATATGTATGACACTTGGTTGGTCACAATCTATGAGTTGTGGATGAGCGAGTGGTAGGTCAATGAGATGGATGGATAGTTCTCGGAGAATAGAGTCTCCTAGGGAGATTTGGTCTAGGATATCGTCGTAGGCTCTCTTTTCAACTTCCTTGGGAATGTCTTCGATTTCGACAGGGTCGCGGTGAATGTTCGAAAAAGCGTGACCGTTCTCCTTGGTGCCCCCAGTTGTGGGTATGCCAAAGCCAAGACCTAACTTTGTTTCCCAATTATGTGCTTCGATGGGACATTGCATGCCCCTTTCTTCTGGTCCTAGTCCACCTCCTTGATAGTTCCATTTTTCAGTGATGAGCTTATGTTGTTGGGGATACTTCTAGCTGAAGTGATCAAGGTGCGCTTGATTTCTTGGAGGTGCATCCTTATGTAGCCAATTGTTGATATTTGGAGTGAGCTCCTCATGAAGAGGGGTTTTTGAGGACACAAAGGTGGTTGGGCCAAACTATTTGTATCGAGGAGGTGGAATCTCCTTAGCTTTGTGATATGTTGGCCATCCATGGGTATGTGGATCAAGTGGGATTGCTCTGACAGCAAATGCATCTGATAGACTATATTCTCCACAACCTTTGTTGTTGATCTTTACAGTAGATAGGGTGGAGGAAAGGATGGTTTCTGCATCATTACAAGTGTGGGATGAGCTGGCGATGGCTGTGCCGATGTCTTTTCCAGGGCAATGGTTTGTATATGAAACTTCAACTGCATTGCAGTAAGAAAAGGGTACTGGATCGGCATGGATGGTTACCTCAGTGCCCTAATGTAGAAATTTGATGCACTGATGGTAGGTGGATGGAACGGCCGTCATAGCATGAATCCATGGGCGACCGAGGAGGATGTTAAATGGTAGGTTTAGATCAACAACATGGCAAACTGTCTCTTGAATGACTGGCCCAACGTTGATTGGTAGCAAAATAGTCCCTTCTGTGGTCCTTTCCAAGTTGTCATAAGCTTTGATGGTGATAACCTCACTGATCATATCTGCCTTAGTATACCCAGCTTGTTTTATAAATTTTAGGGTGCAAATGTTCAAGGCTGATCCATTATCTATCATTACTCTTTTCACGGAAAAATTGGATACCATGATGGCTATGTGAAGCGGAAGGGTGTGATCTGGCTCAACCGCGGATATGTCGGTGGGTTTGAAAGATAGGGCACATGAGGATGAAAGGTGTCCAACAAGATTACAAAAATTAGTAGCATTGATATCAGAAGGGACACGGGATTCTATGAGAGCACTGTCAAGGATGTCTTTGTACACAGGACTAGTGCAGAGAAGGTCTAAAATGGATATTTGGGCTGGCATGTTCCCAAGGTGTTCCAAGATATTGTACCAGCTTTTTGATGGAGCTGATGGTGTTGATGAAACTGGTGGGCCTACGATGTTAAATTGCGCTCTTCGAGTGGTGACCGCACACTCATTGTCTTGTCCTCAGATATTGATAACATTGACAGAAGGCTCTTTCTCAGATATACAACCTATAAGGCTACCATAGTCTATATACGATGAAGTGTGGTCATTGTTCTTCCCATGCTGTTGGTTTGGCTGGCGATTGTTGGTGTTGTTTTGGATAGGTGCTTTTCCAGGATTTTGGTTGTTGTGTGGAGGAAAAGCATTTTGATAAATTTGTAAGCCTGCATTGGGAGAGGTTTTGGCACCAATAGTGATTTCCTTCCGATCAATGAGGTCTTGCACATAGTCTTTCAATTTCATGCATCTGAGGGTGGTGTGACCGCTTACCCTATGGAACTTGCAATACTCATTGTCCTTGTACCATGCAGATTTGGATTGGCTTGGATCAATTTGTTGGGTAGGAGGAAATTTGATGAGGTTTTCCTTAGCCAATTTCTCAAAAATAACATCCAATGGCTCACCAAGGGGTGTATAGTTTTTAGGTGCAGGTTGGAATCTGGGCTTTTGCCCTGCAGCTACATTGATGGCATTAGCTTGATTGTTAGACCCTTGAAAGTTGGGTCTTGTATTGTGGTTTTGATAGCTTTGGTTATTTCTTTGTTGGTAATTGATATCTTGTTGGTTGTTTGTTTGATATGGTGGGTTAGACTAGTTTTGAGAAGGACCAACGATATTCACATGTCTGGTGTCAGTAACCCCATCTGTTGCAACATGCTTGTTTTTGTTCCAATACCTAGACTTGTCATTGGAATGTGATTGATTTTGGTTGGCCTCTTTGTAAATCTTTACCACACCATCTTTGATGAGTCCTTGCTCAAGGATCATTCCTTTGTCTTTGATATCCTTATAGGTCTGTAAACAGTTCATGGTCATGTGGTGAGCCAAGCTAGGATGTGCATTATCAATAAACATTTTCACCACATGGTGTTTTGGCAAGGTGCAGGATATGCGGGTGGTAAGGGTTTTCCATCTTTGCAGGTATTCGGAAAGGCTTTCTCCACCTTTTTGCTTGGTGTGGACAAGATCAACTATTGATAGCTCTATTTCAACAAGATGGGCATATTGGGCTACAAATGCCTCAGATAATTCAGCAAAGTTTTTAATTGTGCCATAGGGGATTCTATAAAACCATTCAAGAGCTGGTCCAGCCAAGCTTTTGGGAAAAAGGCGCAAGAGGAAGACATCATTGTATGCCACGTCTTGGAAATGCATGTAAAATTCTTTGATATGTGTGACAGGGTCTGCTTTTCCTCTGAATTTGTCAAATTTAGGTACCTCAAAGTGTTTGGGAAATGGTGTCATGGTAATGGCTCTGTCAAATGGGTAAGGACACACATTCTCAAACTTGAATGTCTTTGGATCATTCCCTTCTTGGATGGCTTTCAGAGCTGTCTTCATTTGCTCCCACTCTGAATTGATAGGTGATGGTTGGGGTGCCCCCAATGTAGGAGTGCCTTGAGGTAGGTATGTGCTAGATGGGGCCACTGAATATGGATGGCTGTGAGGGATTTGCTGATAGGGATTGTACATTGTTTGGGCAGCTGCATGGTGGATGACGGGTTGTTGAGGGGGAGGTGGCGCATATTGTTGCATGTGCTACGAGTCTTGCTGTTGATATGGGATTTGAGGTTGGGATTGAGGAACATAAGCTGGCTGTGGGATAAATGGATTGCTTTGTGGAGGTAAGGTATAAGATGGTTATGAGGCTTGGGGAAAGGATCGGAGGGCTTGTGGGGTTTGACCAATATATGTGGGTTGTGCCCCCATTTGGGATGGTATCTGCAAATAATTGGTGGTTGGCTGGGGTGGTGGATTACCTCCTAGAAGTGGCATTGAAAAGTAGTTAGTAATTGGAGCTAATGGATTAGTTGGTGGTGGAGGTGGTGGGAATTGAAAGCTTGGGAATGGAACTGATGGGGTTTGATAGCTTTGTGGCTGGATTTGGAAGGTTGGTAGAGCGGTGGTGGGACCTGGGGTCACTTGGGAGCTTGGTAGAAGATTGGCAGTGGCTTGTGGGTTTTGATAGCTTTGTGGAGTGAAGGTAGTAGCTTGTGGATTTGTGGCTAGTGGTATTGAGCTCCCAAGACTTAATGGAAATGATGGGATTGTACTTTGGGCTGTGGTGAACAAGCTGGGGGCAATGAAAGGTTGATTACTTGGCCCCATGGGTGGCATCCCTGTTATATATTGCTGAGGTTGGCCAAAGATGCTAGCACTAATTTGGGAGATGGGTGGATTTGGAAGGCTAGGTGTGGGAGCAGTAGCAATAGTGGAGGGGGTGAACGGTGAGGTGTTTTGAGTAAAGGGGGTTTGGAGTGGAGAGGTATGAACCAAGGATGGAGTGGTGGTGGTTGGGTTGGCTTGTGGTATGGAGATTTCAACTTGGGTGGATGATGGTATGTTTGGGTCTATTGGGTCATATGGATTGGCTGGAGGCTCTTCTTTTGGAATATATTGAGGATAATTTGGATCATAAGAGCCTATGGGTGGTGGCAGCTGCCCAAACAATGGGTGAGATGGATCTGATAATGGAGGGGGTCTTCCAAAGTCAAAGGTTCCTACATTGTCCCTTCAAAAATTAGCCATGATTGTCTCTTTGTTTTTGTCTATAATGGCATTTACCAATACTGCATTTCTTGGTTGGTTCATGAAAGCTTCAATGTTAGTAGGTGATGGCATAGCTTGCTCTGGGCTGAACGATGGCTGAGTGCTCAAGGGGGGTGAGGCTGTTCAATCCAAATGATAGGGCTCCATTGTTTCTTTCTTCTTGGCTAAGCGAGTGACGGGTGGCATGAAAAATGCTCCTAGGGATGAGATGCAATAATGTTGATGGATGCAAAAGGGGGAAGGCTTTTCTATGCAAATGATTTCCTAGGTTGAG
This sequence comes from Cupressus sempervirens, assembly GCA_028749045.1. Classification (NCBI taxonomy): domain Eukaryota; kingdom Viridiplantae; phylum Streptophyta; class Pinopsida; order Cupressales; family Cupressaceae; genus Cupressus; species Cupressus sempervirens. The sequence goes on from CM053790.1 coordinate 31,039,983, forward strand.
GCAAAGCTATATGACAAAACCTAAGTAGGATTGGGTTGGGGTTTCTAACTTCAAAGATATGTTGTCAAAGCACCAAAGGTCTGCTTTCCTATGTGCAAGCTTGGTGGTGATTGTGTCAACTTAAGGATAGACTGATGATCCTTTAGGAAGAACACGAGATTGACCACTTGTGGATCCCAACCTTTAGCTCAAGGTGATGAGGGATAACAAGTGACAAAGCTAGATTACCCTAGACAAAGCTCTGTCAAAGGGATAACCTTGGTGAGATTGGTGGACTTGGAAGATTTTAGGAATGGAAAACTTTTAGCAAGGTGACAACAATTTTGAAAGCTTAGATGTGCAAATTTTTGATTACTGGCTAGATGGTATGATTCTAAATGAGATGGATGAGCTAATAATGCTTAAGGGGATAACCTAAGATGGCTGGCTTTTCTACAAAGATGACTCTAGAGTGAAGCTTATCCAAGAAGATGTGGAGAAACAAGGGTTTCTAATCATAGAAACCATGCCTAGTTGGTAAGGCATAAGCAGGATTAACTCCTGGATGTTGGCTAAATTTGATGGTGCGCTCTAACTAGGCCTCTTGAAGTGCTTCGTCAGTAGCTTTGTCCTCTGCTTTGTGGAGTTTGGAAATTCGTGGGCTTGGTGTTATTTCTTTTCTCTGGCTGAAAGTTCTTGGTATGCTAGAGATGGCTTGAGTTTGACCTTGTGAAACTTCTGTTTGGGTTTGGGTTGTTCTGACATAAATTCTTGAATTTGCTTGGCTTTGGAAAAAATCTCAGTTGTTTTGCTTCAACTTGTTCAACTTCCAAAATAGGCAGTGACTACACTAAGTGTGCCCTAAGCTAGGATTGACCAAGTTTGGCAAACATTCATTCAACAAGTAAAATAAAAACAAGCAATAGATAGGAACACCCAGATAGAAGTTTGTGGTTCTCAGAATGTGATACTTGCACCAAGGAGTGTGTATGTTCTACAAATGTTTCGATAAGTCACTCCAAACACATTAACATCCTAGATGGTTTTCTGCAAGGCTGACAATTAGTTTAGCTAGGGAGTCCTCGATATACGCAAGGTACGTGAGGCCCAAATCTGTAGATGAGACCAAAAGGATGTCACACAGCCGAGAGGAGTGGTAACCCACTTCTCCTCTTTCACTTCTCAAGGGTATAAATTTCCTTGAGGCTTAGCCCGAATGACAAAATCTTGATCCCAATAGAGGTGTCTTTCGATTCACCTCCCGATTCTTATACTCCGTCGGAGCGCTAGAGCTGAGGTCGTCCAAGGGGTGATGAAATCCCCAAGCAGGCCTCCTAAAAAGAAACAAGGTTTTGGATCCTAATCTTATGCACCCAAGATGGCCTCGAAAGACGACAAGGGGAGAGAAGACTCGGATGACCTTGGGCTAAAAAACACGCTTGTTCTTTTACCAACTGACTCTTATGTGTGCTAATCTAAACTTTCCAAGCACTCATCTTTAAGAGACAATGTTCAATTCCAACTTGAAGCGCCAACAAAAGTAAATCGATCGAAGAATGCAAACAATAAGAAGAGTTAGGGTCAACAAAAGCAAACTCGCACGCCCGGAGGCCCTCCACGTCAAGTATCGATTAATTTTCTTCAAGGCATTCAAGATTGAGTGTGAGTTTGTTTTAAGCCCAAAACAAAAGTGTGTGAGATTCAATTTCAAGCGCGCGCCTGGAGGCTCTCCACGTCAGTTGTTGTTCAATTTTAGTTCCCAAACTTGAAGTGTGATCGATTTAATCTAGAGTTTTGGCCATTTAAGAATTTTGATAAAGTTAAAGCAAACGTTCAAAGACCAAGTGAGTGAGTTAGATTGTGGAACATTTAACACCTTTTTCAAGTAGACCCATCCCCATAAATGGCGCTGAGATTGCAACAAATGGTTAATATTTGATGGGTGATTAGAAAAGAGGTGAGTCCAAGGAACTACTCAAATTGATTTTTGTAAATTTGTATTTTAACTTAACAAAGTTTTCTTAAATGTCCAAAAATCAAACTTTACCTAGATTGCATGTGAAAAAGAGATTTGTTTTGTTCAATTTTAGAAGCTCCAAATCAAGTGTTTGATATTGTAATGGTTAATTGATCCTTGGCATTCAAGATTGGATTTTTTGTTTTAAGCATGCATTCCAAGGAAAGTTGATTTTAATCCATGACATTCAAGAGTGTGTTTTGAGCAACATTCATTCAATGGAAAATGTGTTTAACCATTCAAGTTCATTTTTTTAGCAACATGCATTCAAAGACAAATGGTTAAACATTCAAGTTCATTTTTTAGCAACATGAAAACCTGCAAGAAACATGGTTAGTGGTTCCATATGTGCTCCAACCTGCAATGAGACAAAAAAAAAGCAATTTAGTTAGTTAGCCAAAATCTTCAAAAATGAGAGCTTAACTATGGGAAAAAAAAATTTAACTTTTTTTGTTGTTTTTTCTAGGCGTAAAAATGCTTAAAATGGTCTAAATCCTACGGAACCACTAAGGAAATGCAACATAAGCAAGCAGAGAAGATAGTCTGTCAAAATACGAAGACGCTAAAATACAGAAATGCCAAAATATGAAGAGGACAAAATAGATTTGCAGCACAGAACACAGGTGACAAGCAGAGATGCCGATTTGTGCAAATGCGGATTTTCGCAGACGACGATTTTCACAGATGTCAATTTTCGCAGACACAGATTTTCGCAGACGTCGATTTTTGCAGACGCGGATTTTTGCAGATGTCGATTTGCGCAGACGCAAATTTTCGCAGACGTCGATTTTCGCAGACAGAACAGGTTGCAGACGCCAAAACTACGCCAAAAAAGCTGAAAAATGCAAATTTTTTTTTTTAGATGGTATTTCTTCTTCCTAAGTGCGTTCTTTAACCTACAAAAATAAGCAAAACACCCTCACAACACACTCAAACAACAACAACAAACTAGTGAAAAATGCATGAAATTCCAACATGATGACTGTAGAACAAGAATTAGTATGCAAAGAACATTAACAAATAAAGTAAACATTCACAAACCAAAAACTAAATCCACATATATGCTTAGACAAAGAAAGAAAATAAGAAGTGCAAACCTCACAAGAAAAAGCACTCCATGCTTTCTTGATTCTGTAGATGTGTCCTTTTGTTGTGGATGTATGCTCAAGATGCTCAAAAGCTGCTTCAATGGAGATGGGTAATGGAAAATTGGTAGCTTTGTGAGCTCTCAATTTGGCATTATAAGGGTATGGTTGATGGCTTTGGTTCTCAAAATATCATGGTAACTTTAGCTCAAAGATTGTTGATGAAATGGCTTGGGATGGGATTCAATTTATAGGCTAAGGGGTAGAGGGATGGAGGGCTTAGATGCAAGGATGGATGAAGGATTAAGGAGGGCTAGGATGCACTCAAAGGAGACCACATGGATTGTGCTTGTTTAGCACCAATGAGAAGGTGACACTTGTCACAAGGAGGATGAGTGTGAGAGGGTAGGGTAAAGGGTTGGTTAAAGTCATGATGAGTGGGGTTGAGTATGTAAGAGGGATGTAAGAGGAATTAGTGTGGAAGAGGGAAGAGTGTGGAAGATGGGTGTAAGAGTCATGAGTGGGCTTGTAAGAGTCTTTTATGTTTTGTAAGAGCACTCATGACTTAGTGGTTGGGTTTTTTGAGGGGAGACTTTGGTTTGGATTAGGAAAGTCTTAAACTTGTTTAAGGAATGTGACAACATTAGGGGATGGATTAGGCTTGCGTTTAGGATTAGATTAGGGATGTTAGAGATGTACAAGTGGATGGCATTAATGATGGTGGGTGAGTTAGTGGCTAAGCTTGGTTAGTATGGGTGGATGGGGTGGATTAGGCTAAATGGAGGATTAGAGATAGGTTAGGGGTTTTTGAATTTGAGGATTTCATTTATCAAATAGATTTATTTAATAAATGGGGATTTTTGGAATTAGATAGGAGAAAAGGATTTAATTGATAAATAATAGATTATTTGATTTATCAATTAGGACTATAGATGATCAATTAAATTAATCAACTAGAGATGGAAAAGGATTAATTAAATAAGAATTTAATTAATGATGCCTTTAGAGATGGCTAAATTAGATTACCAAAGCAGTGTAATCAAATTTAGGTGTCTACAATGACAACTTCCAAAAACTTAAGCTTAAAGATTTAGAGAAAAATGGGGATCAATATTTTACATACTTGACTTCTAGAGGATGGAAACTACCAAATGACTTTGATGTTCAAAGGATTATTCAAAAGCAAGAACATACCAAAATCAAGATCTTGAGGAAAAAATTCCAAGACTTACAAAATAAGTATGTGTCCATAGAAAAGGAAAAAGAGAAGCCTAAGTCTTCATTATCCATTGAATCTATATGTACACTTCCTTTTGACAAGAGTCTCTATACTATTCCTTTTCCATGAGATGTTGATATCCATAAATATGACAAATATAATGGCAATGGGGATCCACATGATTATGTTTAAAAAAGTTATTCTCTTAGTATGGATTTCATGCACGATGACACATATCTTATGAGACTCTTCCCAAGGATTTTTAATGGTCAAGCTATGGAATGGTTTACAAATATCACACCCCCTTTTAAATCTTTTGATGAAATTGTTTAAAGGTTCATACAACATTATTCCTACAACATACAACATCTTGTTACTATGTGGTGGAGGGGCACCTAGGTAGGCTTGTGGAAAACCTAAGTCTCCTAGGTTATTTTGTCTTGTAGTGGTGCTATCCACACCACTAGGTGAGGAATAGTCTATCCTAGTCCTAAGGTGAAGCTATTTAGGGTAAGTTGCTCATAGTTGCTCCTAGCTTCCCAATGAAGCCAAATGGAGCATCTTTCTTATTAATAGGGTAAGATGGACAAAATAATGATTTAAGGACCTTTTTACTTGTATGTCATCCATTTAAGTCCTTTGGAAAAATTTAGTATCATTAGAACAAGTTTGAAGGTCGAACTCCGAAAGATGTAAAAATTGCTCAAAAGTTGTCAATGTTGTCATTGACAACATTGACAACTTTTTGTTGCTTCTGAGCAACTTTGTAGTTAGGGTCTTGTAACTATCTAAAATAGTTAGGGAGTGACTCGAGATGTTTTTATAAGGCCATCCTTGACATTGTTGCAAGGTTGGAAGTTTGTAAAGATTTTGTGTGTATGGACTAAACAACCAGTTCATTGTCACAGTTTTATACTTTTTTAAGATTTTGGCATTTTAATGGATTAGTTGGAGAACTATTATTGCTTGAAGTGATAGAGGAGTTTAATTTGTGATTATGTATAGTGCTAGTTTTTGGTTTTTTAGAGTTTTTTTAAATAAACTGTCTTGGTTTTTGTTATCCTATTGTTTTGAACCAAGTGATTGAGAAAAATGGAGTCATAACTCCCTCTCCCACCATAGGATTTGTACAACCTCTTGGAATTTTGGAGATAACTCCTTGTACATATTGTACAAAAAAGGATGGCCCTTGGAAAATTTCTATGGCGATGCCCTAGGTCAGCCAAAGATGCATGGCTAGGGATCACAAACAAGTACAGAGGTGTTAAAGTGATTGAATGTTCTTGATACTTCAATGAAAGCTTGGTAAGTATTAGGTGGGTGTGAAATGAAGCTCCAATATCAATTGGAGGCATTGGTGGAATTTCTATGGTGGAAAAAACTTGTTTCCTTGCAAACATCCTATTAAACCTTACAAACCCTTATTTTTAGGCATATTTTATGGTTGTATTGTATGGACAAGGTTGGAACCCTAGACCAAAAAAATCCCTAAGTTCTCTCAAAAGGGTGTCTACATCATTGGTTTGTTTGAACCCTTGTTAAGGAATTTTTCAAGTTACCTATGATTTCCTTCATTAGGAGGGCTAATTGCTTATAGCCCTGTTACAAGCATTTGAGTGAATTATTGCTTCATTTTTGGAACTTGATTAGAGTTTCAAGTTTTATTTTGATTGTGGACCATGAAAGAAGTCCAAATGCCTTCCTAGATGATCATTTAGCCAATGGGGAGTCATTTGAGAAATTGGAGTTGAATATTGGAGTGGTGAAGAGTTGTTAACCTTGCTAATTGGAATGCACTAATTGAATGGCCTAGGACCTCATTGTTAGGTTCCTAAGGAGATTATGGTGATTAGAAACCCTATTAGGTCAAGTGGGAAACTTAAGGTGTCCCTAGAAGAAGCTAGGGTGGGAGCAAGATTGGTTGTCACATCATAGTGGTATCAGAGTGAGTTAAAGACTTGGGAATTTGGTGTATGTTTGTAGCAACTATAGAGTCATTGGGTGAGTCAAGCATGGTGGCTAATGTAGAGCTAGCTAAGGAAGTTGATGAGAAAAAGGAGAAGAATAGACTCCTTGAAGTAGCCTTAGAAGAGGTGAAGATAAAGTTGGATGAAGTTGTTGATGAAACTAAAAATAAGGAAGAAGAAGATAATGAGAAGGGTAAGGAGAGCAGAAGAAGATGTTGTCCTTGATCCAAACCCTATCTTGAATGAGGAATCTTTCTTGAAAGCTATAAAATCCCTAGGTGGGAAAGCTTTAGAAGGTGTGCCACTATTTAGTGGAAAGATAGATATAGATGTAGTGATGGATTGGTTGGATGGAATGGAGAACCATTTTGAATGTGAAGGGGTGTTAGAGGCTCAAAAGGCCAAAGTGGCTAAGTCAAGGCTTACAGGCTCAATCTTAACTTGGTGGGAATATTTCCAAGATGAGAGAATCAACATGGGAAAGAAGCCTATAACCAACTAGAATTCCATGGTTACTAAATTGAAGGAGAACTTCCTACTAGAGGAATTTGAAATCTAGCTTCAGAAGAGAAGAGAAGGATTGAAACAAAGAGACTTGGATCTGGCCTCTTATATAGAGGAATTTCAAAGGTTATGCCTAGATCCAAGAAGAAAGAGGAGTCAATAAAAGTGGCTAGTTATTTGGGTAGTTTGAAGTGGAACTTCCAAGAGGAGCTTAGTTTATGGACACCTATTATAGTTCAAAGGTGCCATCAGCTAGCCCTAAAGGTAGAGGAAAAGAATAAGAAGAAAGGGGATTCCAATTTCAAGGACAGAGGCAAGGGCATAAATTAAAGAGGAAAAAGAGGAGGTTACCAAGGTAGAGGTAATGAGTAGAGAAACCAAGGTGAGACCAAGTTAATAGAGAAAGCCTCTAAAGGAACTTCTAGAGGAGGTTACAATAGAGGAAGATGTGAGTAAAGTTTTATTAGAGGTAGAGGATCAAGTAGAAGAAACTCTTACTTTTCTAGCATGAAGTACTACAACTATGGTTAGCTAGGCCATCCAGCATATAGATGCCCTGAGAAGCCCTCTTCTTCAAACCATGATAAAAGAGTGGCATATGCACAAGAGGATAACTCTAGCTACAAGGAGAGTAAAGTGGATCACATAGAGTCAAAAAAAGGAGAGGATCTTATGTTTATAATGATCAACTTGCTCCTGATGAACCTAAGCATAGGAGATGCTTGGAAAAAGAAAGGGATCAAAATACTACAACAATGGACTGCTTAATCCAAGATTGGACATCTTGAGTGTTTCTAACCCAAATCATTTGGACTAATTTAATTTATCAACCAAGGACGTAAACTTGAAATGGTGTTTCGAAAGTATATGCTTCAAACTTATCTCAACTTAAGAATTATTTTATGGAAATTCAAATGATTATGGTATAGGAAATTTATGCTAAAGCTGAGAATCAAATCTATTTCAACAAAGCATAAAAATATAACTGAGAACTACTTCAACTGCCTATGCTGCAAGAAAAGTCCACTTATTCTACTATGAGTGGCTACAAGAGTAGTTGAGTCTACTCTAGTTCTACAAATTGAACATAAATCCTATGCTAACTAATTAGTTCACACCCTATGTATGCCCCCATAGAGAAGTGAAGTAGAATTACCCAAAGATGGAAACCTAAAATGATCTTTTTATTCATAACAACAGCAAACATACATACTGATAAACTAAAAAATTACATTTAGTGCTAAAAAACTTAGAAAACTTCTTCTTTCTACTAAAAACCACTAACTAACTATAATCTCTAGAACACAAGCTTCCAATTATTTAAGCACAAACTAGGAACAAAATTCCTAAATTTTAGACTCCATCAACTACCGAAACAATGGATGGCATTAAATATTACAATAGATGAATTAACTTTTTTTCCAAATGGAATAGGAATTTAGGAGCTCACAACACCTAGATTTCTCTCTTTGACTCCCACTTTCCTAAAAATAGGTAATGGTTGTTATGGGGAAAATGGTTGGTGATGTGGAAGGTCATTAATGAAATCTACCACTGTTTGCTCAGATGCTAACTTCACTTAGCTAAGTTGACTTCACATTTAAGTCTACAAAATATTAGTGCCTCCAAAGTAATAACATACATTAAGACTAATTCAAAATATATCATCTAAATTAGTTTACCCTATGTCACATTACTGCAAGAGAACTATCCAACCTAGCTAAGGAAGAAAAACATAATTCTCACTATTTTGTAATCAGATGACATATGATTTCATAGCATATTCATTTCAGTCCTAGAAAGTAATTATGCACACATATGTCTAAAATTATCATAAACATCATGTTCTTAAACATCAGAGTCTTTAGAAAGTTTTCAAATCCAACTAAAAATGAAATGATAAAATAGACCATATTCTGGTCTCAGCATTCCCCCCAGCTGAAACTTTGACTTGTCCTCAAGGAAAAATGAAATTCTTCACCCTCATAGCCATCTTGAAATTTTAGGGAACACTTTTTCCTTTACCTCCTATAGTGTAGTTCCAAAAAAAACCTTTACTCTTCCTGTACCCTTCCCATTTGTGAATCTGTCATATCAAATTTCTCTAAATCTTGTTTATTGGCAAGCAATGGGGACAATAACAATGGGGGCTAAAAATTTAAAGGGAACCAATCGCTTTTCCTTTCTTTCCCTAGCTTAATGTACCAAGGTGCTCACCGAGTAGCCATGATAAGATTCAATAGAGAATGAGGTTCCTTCTTCTACAGGTCTTCACTCAATCCTATCCAGTGCCATTTATTTCCCTACTTTTCTACAGGAAGATATTTTTCTACCATAGCTATATATTCTATAGAAATTGATGAAAGCCAACTTCATAGCTCACCAAGATCACCTACATGCAAATAACCTATCGAAGGGAAACCAAAAAAGGAAGAGGTGGAGCTTGAAAAAACTAAATGTACTAAGAGAGAAGATATTGCAAACAAAGAAAAATGTATTTCTATATAATATGCCTTGAAAAAATGAGTTATGAGTTGTAAAATACAATGAGAGAGCCCAAATATAAAGGCCTCAAGGAAGCTTGTAGAACAAGCTGGAAAGTGCTAGAAGATAACGTTGACAACTAAGCATACATCCACAAAAGGTGGGATATCCTCGATCAAGGTTAGAGGATAAGTATGATTTAGATAGGAACTAACTCCTATGTTGTTAACAACTCATCAACTACAACTATGAAATAAATGCATTAACATAAGTAAACTTAAGTGACAGAATAAATAATTAATAAATAATTATTTACTCTAACATATTCTTGATAGGTTACCTCGCTTAAAGGAGAAATAATCTAGTTTTTGGATTTTGATTGAGAAAATTTGAACCAATTATAGTATAGTGTTCTAGCATCCTTGGCTTCAGGCCTGAGAAAAAGTGGAATCTCATACTCTAATTCTTTGTACTGGCAGGCCTGGTTTTCTCTGCTAACTTCATTTTGGATCCAAGACATCAATGCCCTGAGTTGAATATCACCCACATAAAGCAAAGGGTTCCAATCTTTTTTGTCACTAAATTATGTAAAAAGAGTTCAAAGAGTAAATTTTTGATGGCTATAGGGGTAGTATAAAAAGCTTGGAAGAATTCCTAAGTATTCAATGTTAAACTTTTATCTTGCATTACATAGGTCATCTGATAATTGACAAATTGTTCTTTCAAAAAGAGATCATAAATAGAAGGAGAGCAAGAAGACATTAATTCAAGAATCATGTTAGTGACTTTTGTAATTTTACCACTTAATTGTTCAATCTCCGCATCCTTTTCAATCAAATCTTGAGTTTGATTGAAGATGGTTTTATCATGGGTCTCTCTCTATTTTCCATTATTCCCTCTCCTGAATTAACTGATTAGATAACTATGAAATAACTCTTAACAATGAAATAGTGGAACCAAGATGGTAATTAACATGTGACATAGGTGAAGGACCAAATGGAACAACTTGTTGGGTTGCGGAGGCAAAGCATCAAGTCCTTGCGAAAGAATCTATTCAGCAACAATTTTAACTACATCCAAATTTATTCCAATATCTTTTTCATGAAATTCTCCCCTCTAAAGAATAGGAGGAGAGTCTACAAATTCAATAGATACACTATTGTCATTGTCTGAATCTATGGAAATGATGGGTGGCTAGATAGAGGATGTTCCTGCTACTGCAAGCATACATTCTACACGTTTTTCTTTTCAAACATCTTCAATGATGATCTTATCCTTGTCAAAAGAGGATTTCTCTTTTTCAATAGTTATATTTTTAGACATAAGGGATTGAAATGACACACCCTCATTGGGTTTTACAGATGGTTGGCTTCTTTGAGTTCTACACTTTGGGGGGTGCTTCTATTGCATTTGAAGTTGTAGGAAGTTCTAAAGATGTTTCCTATACATTCCCCTTCTTCTTCTTATAAACCCTAGGAACTATAGGAGAGCCAATGTTTGGGGAAAATTTAATTTTTCTTTTACCCTTATCAAATGTTGGACCCGCCCCAAAGGCAGAAGCTACAGGAGTAGAAATTGGGGTTCTCTGTGACTGCCTAGGTTTGGACAAGGAAGAGCCTAGTGTTGGGTTTCCAAGATTTTCTCGAGGTTCCTTTTCGTCCTCAATTTTCTCTACAGGTTGCCTAATAGGGTTTTGCACATTGTTTGAAATAAAATCATCCCAAGATATCCCAAGTTGTTCCTTGAGGGATTTTTCTATGATGATCTTAATGAAACAGTGGTGTGAAACATCTTTTGGGGTTTCATTTTGCACTACAACAGCTCTTTTTAACAAAATGTGATACATAAAATGAGTAACATTCAAAGGGTAGCCATCATGGCTTAAGCAGCTCAAAAATTTGAAATGTGTGGCATGAAAATATGAATGTCTCCCCTCACAAGTAAAATATCTTACAATATAAATAACACATTCGTTAAATAGTTTTAATAAAGATGTACAGATTATACCCTTTTTTTGGTCTATCTAAATTCATGGGTCTATGTGCACTATAAATTGGACTCTAGCCAAAATTGGGTCCAATGCATTTGAAAACACCTTTCTTGCCAGAGGATATTCCATTCTCTTAGTTACATGTTTGGGTGAAAATGGAACCCTTATTCCTCTGACTATGGCAAAACCATCCCTCAACATCTACAAAAATTCTAAGGTAAGCTCCTCATCCCATGTAGACAATTTGAACATGTAATTTGTCCACCCCTTGGCTTGAAATTTAGGTAGGAAAATTGGGTCTCTCAACAATATTGCATGGTCAGTTGGTTCTATTCTTCTCAAATCACGCCCCATTGTTATTCTAGAGTGATTACAGAACTAATTTAAAAAATAGAAAATCTTGGAACAAGACAAGAAGACAAGTGATAGTACTTTTTTAAGTAACTAACATTTTAGCATTTAAGATCACTTAATTATGCATTAAGTACCTCAATTGGAACTCATACTTGCTAGTTTGCAAAAATGTGTGACATAAAGGTAACTATTAGATCACATCATTCTTTTTTATTGTGTGGCAGCATATAAAGAATAGCATGAATATTTAATGATCACAAAAAAAAAATGAAATATAATACCCCTCCCCCCAACTAAATTAGGCAATAGCTCCTACAATTTCTAGTGACAAAGGTAACTAAAAATAGAGCAACACATTAAGAAAAAAATTACCTTGTAATTTGTGTTTTTAGATGATAGCAACATGGATGTTGATGAAGGATGAGGTGAGGTGGAAGACAAGAAAGAGTGGAGTGAGGTGGAATTATTACGGAGAAAATACTTTTACTAAGAAAGTAGTTTATTATGATAAGTGAAATGCACTTAGAGAGAGGGTAGAAAATGAGTGAGATACTCATTTGCAGTTGTTGCAGGAATTGTAGGATCAATAGATGGCTAGAATTGTTGTAGGAACTCTTTACAACTAAACAGTTTATGGTAGAGTTTTAGGTGGTGCCCATTAACAAGTAGTTTAAAGTGAACAGGATCAATGGTAGAGAGATGCACTACACTATTCTCAAACATAGAAATGATTTCATATAGTACAAGCCAACGTATTTGGAATTTTCTTAGAGATTGTTGATAACAAGAATCATATAGCAGGGCCTAGTCTCCAATAGAAAACTTCTTGTCACGGATGAACTTATCATGCCATTTCTTTCACTACTGTTGGATTATCTCAGTATTATGCAAGGTAGATTTGTGATATTCATCAAGGGCATTTAGCTATAGTAACCTATCTTCTTGAGCCTTTGAAAGATCAACATCTAATTCCAAAGTAGTTTTTAAAGTCTTGTGCTCAAATTCTATGGGCATGGAAGCAAATTTACCATAAAGTAATTCAAATGGGGTAAATCAAGTGGTTCTCTTCCATGTAGTCCTATAAGTCCAAATTTCTTCACGAAGCTGGGTAACCCAGTCATGTTTGTGAATAGCAACTATTTTGGTGAGTATTACTTCTATCTCTCTATTTGTGATTTCTACTTGACCATTAGCTTGAGGATGCTATGGGGAAGATGTGTCGTGATGGATCATGTACTTCTTCATGAGTTCTACAATCAGGTTAGATGTGAATTGAGCTCCTTGATTTGTGACAATTTCTCTAGGTACTCCAAATCTAGTAAATATGCATTCATATAGAAAATCTACTACTTTGTGATCTTTGGTATGTGTCATAGCTTGTGCTTTAACCCATTTGGTTGCATAATCAGTACATACTAAGATGTATGATTTTCCATGAGAAGAGGGTTCTATTGGACCAACAAAGCCTATACCCCACTTGTCAAAAGGCATGACCACCACCTATGGTTGTAGGGGCATTTCATTAGATTTAGTGGGCCTTCCCATGTGTTGGCATCAATTGCATCACCTTGTATACTTTTCTACATCTTTGTGGAGAGTAGGCTAGTAGTATCTAGTTGTCAAAATCTTGTAGGTTGTTCTCTTTGCTGCAAAATGACCCCCACATGATTCATCATTACATGCCTGCAAGATGTCATAAGTTTCATCTTCCCTCACACATTGGTGAGTTACTTGATCTAGTCTAGTGTAGAACATCAACCCAGCTATCCATGAGAAATTGAAACTCTTTTCCACCAAGAGGCAGTGCTACTTGGGTGAAAAGTGTGGTGGTGTTCTTCATGTAGCAAGGTAATTTGCTATATCTACAAACCATGGGTTATAACTTTCTATTGAAAATAGATGCTCATTGGGAAGTTTTCATCTATGGTTATAGGATTATTAAGTACTTGAAGTCATGACAAAAAATCTACTACTACATTGGCTTGCCTTGGTTTATCTATTATCTTCATATTAAACTCCTACATGAGGAGTAGCCAACGTGCTAGTCTACTAGAAATAGCAAGTTTGTTCATTAAATATTTTATAGTAGAGTGATCAGTGTAAAAAAAAACTTCATAGCTTGTGATATAATGCCAAAATTTATTAAGTGCATACACAACAGCAAGAAATTATTTTTCAATGATAGTATAATTCAGCTTAGCACCCTACAAATTCTTATTAATATAGTAAATGGCATGCTCAATAGTACATTCTTTTTTCCCAGAACTGCTCCTAAAGTAGTATTAGATTCATCAGTATGAATGTGGAAAGGTAGCTTTAATTTAGGTCCTCTAAGAATAGGTGTTTTAGTCAAAGTATCCTTAAGTTGTTGGAATGTTGCTTCATAGTCTTCTGTCCACTCAAATGCAGTTGTCTTCTTGAGTAAGTTGTACAAGGGGGTAGAAAGTTTACTAAAGTCTTTGATGAACCTCTTGTAGTAACTAGCATGTCCAAGAAATCTTTTGACATCTATTTACTTGGTTGGCATTGGTAGATTAGTAATTATAGCAATCTTTGTAGGGTCCACTTGAATTCCAAAAGAAGAAAGGTAGTGACCAAGAACAACTCCTTCTTCCATCATGTAATAACACATCTCACTATTAAGAGAAAGGTTGTATTCTTGACAAATTTTTAGTACCTTCTCCAAGTTGGCATGAGCTTGTTCAAACGTGTCACCATAAGTGGTGAAATTATCCATATAGATTTCAACACAATCAATAGCTATGTCAGAAAATATGTTAAGTATCGCTCATTGAAAAGTTGCAGGTGCATTACGTAATCCAAATGGTAAGACAAAGTAAGAAAATGTTCCCCATGGACAGGTGAACATTGTCTTACCCTGATCTTCTGGAGAGATCTGGATTTGATTATATCCACTAAAACCATCTAGAAATGAAAAATATCTCCTTCTTGCTAAGTTATCTAGTACTTGATCAATAAATGGCAGAGGAAAGTGATCCCTTTTAGTGGCTTTATTAAGCTCCTTGTAGTCTACACATAATCTCCATTTTCATCCCTTCTTTGGAATAATAACTAGAGTTGACACCCACTAGCTATTAGAAATAGTATAGATAAATCCAGCACTAAGAAGTTTTTGTAACTCTACTTTGACTTTATCTTTTAATGTTGGGTTTACCATCCTCTAGGGTTGTCTCACTAGCTTATATTTTGAGTTAATAAATATCCTATGTATACAAAGACTAGGATCTAAACCTTTCATGTCAATATAGTCCCATGCAAAGACCTGTTGACAATCTTCCAATAGTTTAATGAGACTTGTCATCTGAGATGTAGTAAGGCCATTATTGATATTCAGCTCTTTTCCTATAGCAATCTCATCTCTCTTTATCTTGTCCATCATTAAAATCTATGCTATTGATGGAGATTTCATTTCATGAGGTAATAATGTATGAAGGTAATTAGGTGTTATGGGAGATTGAGGTGCATCACGTTTAGGCAATATAGTCTGTAAGGATCCAGTAGGATTTTTAGAAGTGGATTCCTCATAATCATACTGATTAGTAAGTATTACAGCCAGTATGTCATCTTCTTCCTGGGATGTACAACAAATGGGTTTCTCTCAAGCATCATGAGCTATTGAACAAAATTAACTTATGAAAGATCATTACCAAGGTCTAGCCTAGAAACTTGGTTAGGATCTAGTTGTGGTTGTGCAGGAGAGTGCAAAGTTAATGTTTTAGTCTTGGTACCATCTAATATTGTCATTTTCCCTGATCAACATGCAATGCATGCATTTGTAGTGGCCAACCAAGGTCTTCCTAAGATTAATGGATATCCTCCAAGGGTGTTGTTGGTGTTCATTCTGGTAAAGAACATATTAGGTGAAAGTACATTAGATACCAAGAAACAAAGACAGGGACAAGACTAAAGATGAGCTAAATCTTATAATCAATAGGTTCAAATCTTATTTTCTGGACCAACATTAATAGAGTCACTATGACTCACTTCACTTTAGGATTTGCAAGGCCAAGGTGGGCAAACCTTAGGAATTAATCAAATTTAACTTAACATTTTCTCTTTCAAGATTATGCCTTACAGCAGAAAATGGTCTATTTCCTTCTATAAATTGCTAATAAACTTTCTAAAAATAGTAGCTAACTATAATCAGAGAAGTAAATGCAACTAAGTTATGACCAACGTTTAAATTCTTGATGCATTAAAATAAAATGATTTGTTAATGTGAATGTTCTATAAAAATATGAAAGATCAGTGCAATCTTGACTTTGGAAAGGACCAATGTCTTATCCAAGGGAAAATAGAGTCAAATACTAGTAGATTTAGACTTTTTTAATCAACTTGTGACTAGAAATGTCAGCATTAAACTTTAAGTTTCATTTTGATTCTCATCCTTTTCATAAACCCTAAACCTTATCAATTATAGAAAGAAATTACCCAATTCTTTAATCAGCAGCAATCAATAAAAGATATACAACCCTTTGAATTGCATCAAACTGAAGGAAACTTGTTCATTCAGTCAAAAGGCTATAGATATATGAAAAAGAGACAAAACCTCAAAGATAATGATAATTAAGGATAAATCCTTCTTTTTTTGATATTAATACTACTAATAACATTCATCATATAACATAGAGACAAAACATGGGTCCCAAATATTTACTTTTTGTATTCAAGTATACATGCAACTGAACTCATTCAAATAATTGTAGAACAAATGGACGGACTACAAAATAATACATAACCTATGTGAAAAATTCCATAGACAACTAACTTCCACTTCTCATATTGCAAATCCATATATAGGATTGCAAAAAGCTAAAGATGAGAGGAGGACACATGTCAAAAGGTTACTAGATACAAATCCTTGGAAATGGAGAACAAAAAGAGTACATAGACATTCCCCAAAAAGTTGATCAAAAAAGATTAGTTGAGATGGCCGAAAAAAAATTATATTGAGCCTTTGATATTTTCTTCTCCTAGTACTTTGTTGCTCTACATGTAAAACATCTTAGCTACTTCCCGTCAACACAGCTTTTATTTCTCCTACTACTTCCCAAACATAAATTTCCCTCTTAGTGGGTCACTCTATACCCTTCACCTCTTGTAAATCTTGAGTGGCCTTAGTCCACCTAGCATCCATGATTACTTTCAATTCAACAATAAACTTATTAAAATTTATTTCTACCTTAAAAAGGGAATCAATTAAAGTATGGAATGGGGAATCAGACATATCTTGAAAAATTACTATTGTAGCCTCTTGGGTCAAAATATTATTGAAAGAAGCTGACCACTCTTGCCAATTTTTTACTAAGTTGGTTGAATCCATAATTGATATTATACAAGATTCCACACCCTCATATAGAATCTTTAACTTTCCTTGTATAACCTATAGTTTACCAGTAAAGAAACCACTTAATTCTTTTACCATCTCTAGGCTTTCCTTCATGTAAATATCTTATCTAGAAAATCTGGCTTTTTAGCCATCAATACAATTAATCTATCCAAAAATTGAATATATGGCCCCCATAGACTGAAAGTGGGTGTTGGCCATGAAAGTGCTCCATTGCAAAATTTCTCAAACACTTTCTAAAGTAACATATAAACTATGAGCCTATTGTGGTATGTTCTTCAAAAAATCAACCCTATGGCTCATCATGTTTCTAAGGATCCCTATCCTTATATCTCTTCCCTACTGAATTGATTAAGTGTCAATACTCATTCTTCTTGGTTCTGATGTCTCCCCCTCCTCTACATCCTATGTTTGTACTAGGGCTTCAGCAATATCCCTGACTGGCAATGGTATTCCATGTCCCTCTTCTTTCTGAGCTAGAATTGTCCTCTGTTCTACTTGTACATGTTGCTCCTTGAGAAATGTAATCTAATTTTCAAGTCCTTGGATCTTAGCCTGAAGCTCAGCAATCTTCTCATTATACACATGGCTTCTTCTAAGCTCATCTTCATTAAGCTTTCTAACATCAATGTAATCATGTATGGACTTGGCTAACCTTGTTTCCATTTCTTCCACTTTAGCCTCATTCATGAATGAAAAATGTTTCAATGCTTTGGATATATCTATGCCAAAGGTGCCCTATAAAGCCCATAAAATCATATTACCCTATTTAGTGCTTTGTGCATCCATCAATTTTGGCTTGTTGGAAGCAGGGGCCATACTCCAGACTACCAAGGATTTGGTATTAATGTTGAAACCAGTCCCTCTCTTTAATCCGTCTGCACTAAGTGGCTCATAAGAAATGGCATTTTCCTACCTCCTGATCTGATCACTCATGAATTCTTGATCTAAATCCCATCCAGGCACCAATAGCATACCACTCCTTTGCACTAGATCTCTGGCCTCCTCTAAAGTTATTACCTCACTTTTAGGATCATAGGTCTACAGCTTCTCTATCAATTTCATCTTCTGCTCATCAAACTCATCTAATTTCATCTTCAGAACAAGCTCACTTTATTTGATCTTATATAAGAAACTCTTGAATTCATGGGATTTAATGAATTTTTCATCCTCTAAGAATTACTGAGCTTGGATGATTCTATCGTCTAATCTTGTTGTAGCTAATTCCAAGTCTCTGAGCATGTTTTTAGCTGCATTAGCCCTACTCTGTAAATAATTTTGTCTTAAGTCAGCAAAATACTGACTATTTCCTAGCAATATCTGCAGGGTCCTTTGTTTGACCTAAGGAGGGATGTGGATAATCTTTTTCTTCTTGTTACCCTTTTCCATCCATGATGCCTGAGGTGCATCATCTTCTCCTACATCAAGGGTCACATCTAGCAAAACCCTATCTTCTTCCCCTATTGGACCCTCTTGCAATTTAGCCATAATCTTAGTATGGTCCATGACCATCTTCATAATCCTTTGGGGATAAGAGATATCCATGTAGAATCCCACAAATTGGGGATATATTATTGTCAATTCTTTCTCCACCCTTATATCATCAATCTTTTCCAACTTGTTAGTTGCCTCACCATTTGCCACTATGTTTGGAATGATATCTTCATGGGGCAACTCCTTGGTTCTTGGCAATACATAGTTCCTCATTTCCTTAAGGGTGACCCTCATCTAATTTTCAAGGTCATACATTTTGTAGGGGCCAGTGTACAAATTATAATGGTGTAGATAGGAGTGGATTGAGTCTAGGGCTTCTTTTCCAATGGTGAAATCACCAATCCTAAAGAATCTACACAAAAAGGTTCCCCTATGCACCTTGGGTCCTAAATATTCTCTATTTACCATGAACAATTGCCAAATAAATTCAATTATTCCTAGCCTAGGAGGGATAAATTTGGGCAATATATGGGGTGGCTGGGGACAACCATAGACTCTCATTAGAGAAAATGTGGGAAATAAGAAAATATCTCCCCAATTATTATCCAATCTCTTTCCCTCAAGAAGCAGGGCTGGTCTTAAAAGGCCTTTCAAAAATTTAGGAGCCCTAAAATATCCTAGATCTAACATCCTCATTATCATAGCACTAAAATTATTTTAAAATGATACAGAATCAAAAAGGTGGTAAGTACTATCACATATTTGTGTCCACAGTTGCACTGGAAAATCTCCATTTATGTTAGTAGTCTGATCGATGAAATCAGAACTAATATACCCTACATTCTTGTAGAGAATCAAGTGCATCGGTAATGAATAGTGGGGGAAGATGAAGTCTTTCAAATCTCCAGCCTAAGCCCTAGCAACATTTTCCTTCATTGCATCCAAAATATGACTAACATAGTCATATTCACCAATATGGTAGGAGTCTTGTACATCCCTTGCAATTATAAATTATTCTTCATAGACCACATCAGACCCATCTTTACCCACCACTTTAAGGACACCATATATAGTCTTGAAAAAATAATTTTTGAATTTGTCCAATGGCATCATTTTCTCAACCTTTTTATGGTAGTCACCCACTCTCTTCAAATCCATAGGAATGTGTTGTAGCATTGATGTTCCTATGTAAGCCTTGGTATTTGCTTCAAATTTCCTCTATAAATATTTTAAATCTATAGGTTGACCCATAGCTCCATCTAATCCAAAGGCCTCCATGAATGATTCTCTATCCAGGGTACAAAGAATAGTTCCATCCCTCCTATGGAAAGACTTAGTGGCTGGATTATAGCATTGAAATAGGGCCTTTATTAAGTCTACATCTAGAAAAACCTCTGGAAAAATCAGCTTGGCAAGGTTCTTCTTCTCCCTATTATGATAAAAGTATTTGAAAAGTTCAAAAACTTAACCAGGGCATATGGCATCTATACATTGAGCGTATGGGTCAATAAAAGCTTGATCATCTTTTGATTTTGCATTAGAAGAACTAGGAAAGAATTTTATCCATTCATCTACAAATCTACTAAGTTTTCTATGTCTAGTCTTGACTCCCTTAGAGGTTGAAGTCTCTGAAATTGCCATGTCTGAGGCCTAAATTTCCTCTACTTATTTGTCAGACATTTTGAAAATAGTCCAATAAAACACTCAATATGGATACTACTCTATTCTTAGGAGGCTCTAGAAATAACAAATTAGAATGCATAAAAAACTCAGGAGATGCTCAAATTCTTTCTCTTTGCAAATGAGGAACTATGATTTTGAGAAAAGGAAAATCTTCATGAATTAATATGTCAATCATCAGTCATTTTGCATTGATTTTAGCATGCTTGAAAAATGATATCAATCTATCCTATCAACTCAGTAGAGCGTCACCATTATTATTCAGCAATGAGCTTTTTGTACTACATTCAATTTCTATTGGTTGAGAACTTACTATTATCTCCATCTCAATGAAAGACTTTATTTTACTATCAAAAAAAGATCCTACAATGTTATGATAATGATAGATGAAAATACTTTTTGCAACATCACATTATTACAAAATTGGTTTTCCAATCTAATGAACACCCCTTGAAAAACTCTTGCCGACCAATCGGACACAATGGCAAAACTCTTTATGATCTTATGACTCCTTTGTTGTTGTATCATCAGCATCAACTTTATCTCCCTCTACAATCACATGGAAAGCAGCTTTGTAGCATTAAAAATTACCCTTTCTTAGCCTATGATCATATGATCATAGTTACATTCATCTCTTTGTAACATCACCAGTGATCTTGTATGCTTCTACGATGTCACGAAAAACCTTCAAGTCTTTCATATCGTAACATCAGAAAACATTTTTTATAACCTTGAGATCTCATGATGAAACATTCATTATAAGATCAAAGACCATCATTTGTCGCTCAAAACACATTATAAAATCTTTTTTTGGTCCCACTAACCCTAACAGTGCATACATCTAGCACTCGCACATTTTTTTTATCCAATCAGGAAACAGACACCTATTTGATAGCACATTGCCTTTATTTCCCTTTATCTTCTTTATGATCTTACAATAGTAAGGCATCATATCATCACAATACCTCAATGTTTACCTCACAATCCTTCAATATCCACCCTTTCATAGCATCATAGCTACCCATTTAACTACTCTTGACACCATGATAAACCTTCTTGCTGTAATATCAGAGATAGCTACAATGCAAACCATTTAAACTATTATACGACCATACAATACAAAGGAAATCGTATGATCGAGAAGACTTAATTTCTCATCTATGACATCACAACACAACATCAATCATGAGATCAAAAATGTTAAAACCCTCACTTGTGATACTCCACTAACCCTCCCTCATAACATCATAAGAAATAATGTACTTAGACAAAAGAAAACTATCTCACTTATATGGCTTAGGTTTATGGCTTAAACCCCTAAAAGGAGAAAACATTAGTGCACTAAACCCTATATTTGGGAATATCAATCAATCAGATTTAGGCAAAAACTAGGGTTTATTCTGAGAATGGATACAAGATAAAAGCAACCCTATCAACCAATTTAATATTTTCACCATAAATCTAAAAATTTATCCTTGGTGGAAAAAGGAACTATCGGGTGCCTCTAGGTGACAACACAACAAAGTCTGAAGGAAAATCTAGGGAATCCAAGGTTATAATGATATCTTCTATCATACCATCAGGCTTGGCAATTGATTTTTCTGGTAACTGAAGTATTGTAGGAGTGTCCCTTAATCCAATAATGCTAAGTCTTAACAAGAGTTCTCTAATTATGAGATTAATTGATGCTCCCAAATCAATCAAAACATTCTAAATTTGGATGTCATTTATGTGTATGGTAACCACAGGACTTCTTGGGTCAAAATACTTAGGCATGAGGGCTTTACTCAACATTAAATCAGAAATTTGTCCAAACACATGGATAGTAGGAGGATCCTTTTTCTTTCTACCAAACTACTTGACACATGCTTCTTTTAAAGCTTTATTGTAAAAGGGAAATTTCCTTAAGTGCATCCAATAAGGGAATCTAGATAGTCATTTACTTAAGCTAGTCTAGGAGATCAGTTGCTACAAGATTTGGTTTACATGGATCTGTAAGAACTAACCTTTGTGAATATGGAGGAGTATATGCTTGTATAGATGGGGGAATCAGAGTATCATTTGGTTAACTTGTTGGAATGTTTTAGTATTAGTGACCTCATTTATTATAGGCCCTTTAGGTGCAGGCAACTTGGTTCTGAACCTTAGATGAATATCATTTATCTGCAAAGAATAAGCCTATTGCTTATTGTTGGGATTTGGTGATGGTTGAGCAAGAAGTTGTGGTTCCTTCTGTGGGATAGCATTGGTCATTGGAGGTGGAGGCATCAAGGCTTGCTACTGAGATGGTTGGCTAGGCCCCCACTAAGGTGGTTGCTACCAATTCCCTTGGTAGAGAGGTTACTGATTAGGGCCCCACTAAGGATACTAGTTATTTTGTTGAGGCCATTGATTATTTTTTTGGGGATACTAAGGTGGTTATTGGTAAGGTTGGTTATACTATGGGTGTTGGTTGGGCCAATTATTGTTCCAATTCTATCCTTAAGGGGTAGAATTTGGAGGAATAGTGCCTTGCCACTGATTATTATTATAATCAAAATTATTTAGAGGGTCTTGAGGTATACCTTGTCTCTAAGCCCATGGTCATCTTTGAGTAACATAGATCACTTCTCATGTATTGTAATCAATTTATTTGAACTCAGTGGGCATTGGATGTGCATTCATAGATACAATGGTCTTGCATGTGCACTTCTTTCTTTCTCTACAACGAGAGCAAAATTCAGTTAGCATAGCATCAGCTTCATCCTTTTTCCTTTAGGCTTGCATGGTATCCAACTGAATAGCAACATCATTAATGATATCTTTCTTGAAGTCAGTCAGTAGGTTAGATAACTCCATCTTAGATATGCTTGACCCACCATTGGTCTTATGTGGTAGGTTCCTTAGTCCTCTACCTTTCTTCATAGTAGCTCTTGAATAGTTTTGACATATCTCCTTGATTTCATTCCAAGTCCTTTGGATAAAATCTCCTCCAACCATTAGGTTCAAGGCTTCCATGCTTTCTTCTTGCACACCTCTCAGAAAAAAATGCTTCTTAGATTCTTCATTTAAGTTAAGTTGTGTATTCTGTTGCACATTAAACAAGAATCTAAAAGCATAGTCTTCCAAGGTTTCACCCTCCTTCTGTGACATTTTAAAAATGCCATCCCCCTTCATATCTTGACCTCTGCAATATTCTTTATATTTTTGAAGAAAAAAATTACTCATTCTAGTCTAGTTTGCTATAGAATTTGCACCTAGCCCCATGAACCATCTCAGAGTAGCCTCCTTTAGAGTAGAGGGAAACAACTTCAACTTATGGGCATTAATTGTGTAGTCATAGCTCCTACAGAGAATGTCAAACTCAAAGAAAAAGGTTTTAGGGTCTTTTGTAATAAGGCCATAGAATTTTGGAAGGGCAATAGTAGGTATATTCTTCAAATTTTGATTCCCTTGCTAAATTGGAATAGGAAAAGGAAAGGTAGGCATAGTCATTCTTGGAGGAAGAAGTGGTGGTTGATATATAACAATGGCTAATGGATCAACTTGATATGCAAGCTCAGCAAAAAGTTCATTCAATTGGAGTGATTCTTCTAAAGATGAAGAAGGTATTTTAGCTTGAATATCAACAAATAAATTTTCGAAAGGCTCATCTTCATCATTCTCTCTTTGGGGTTCATCTAGTTTAGGATGAACATCATTGGATGGTTCTTCCTGATTATCATGAGGAAGGAATCTCCTAGGATGGTCTCTTCTATGCACAACATGCTTCTTTAACACTAAACTCTATTCTACAAGGAATAAAAGTGCAACTACAAAGATTGGTTTGAATTAACATGATCCTTGGAAATAGTGCCAAAAATGCTTGGCCAAAGAAAGGGATCAAAATACTATAGCAATGAACTGCTTAATTTAGGATTGGACATCTCGAGTGTTTCTAGCCAACTCATTTGAACTCATTTAATTTATCAACCAGGAATGTAAACTTGAAATGGTGTTTTCAAAATATATGCTTCAAACTTCTCTCAACTTATGAATTATTCTATGGAAATTCAAATGATTATGCTATAGGAAATCTATGCTAAAACTAATAATCAAATCTATTTCAACAAAGCATGAAAATACAACTGAGAACTACTTCAACTTCCTATGTTGCAGGAATAGTCCACTAATTTTGCTATCAATGGCTATAGGAGCAGTAAAGTCTACTCTAGTTCTATGAACTGAATATAAATCCTATGCTAATTAATTAGTTCACTCTCTGTGTGGGGCCCCATAGAGAAGTGAAGTAGAACTAATCAAAGATAGAAACCTAAAATGATCTTTTTATTCATAACAACAATAAACATACATATTGATAAACAACAAGATTACATTCAGTACTCAAAAAACTTCTTCTTTTCTACTAAAAATTACTAACTAACTATTATCTTTGGAACATAGATTTCTAGTTATTTAAGCACAACACAAACTAGGAACAGAATTCCTAGATTTTAGACTCCATCAACTACTGAAGCAATGGATGGCATTGAATATTACAATAGATGAATTAACTTTGGCACAAAATGGAATAAGAATTTAGGAGCCCATAACCCTTGGATTTCCCACTTTGACTCCTGCTTTCCTGAAAAATAGGTACTAGTTGTTATGGGCAAAATGGTTGGTGATATGGAAGGTCATTAATGAAATCTACCACTATTTGCTCGGCTGCTAACTTCACTTAGTTGAGTTGACTTCACCTTTAAGTCTACAAAATATTAGTGCCTCCAAAATAATAACATACATCAAGACTAATTAAAAATATGTCATCTAAATTAGTTTACCTTATGTTACATTATTGCAAGAGAACTACCCAACCTAGCTAAGGAAAAAAACATCATTTTCACACTAACCCTCAGTAGTGCTAATCCATGCCCTATCTTGATGCACTATCTCACCCACCTACTATCTCGAGCTCTTCATCAAAACAACCACTTTCCACAACTGAACCAACTACCTCTACCATTCTATAGGTAGGGAACTAGAGCTAGGGTGGGGGCCCCTACTATTCGCCCCTAAATGGACCCTATATAGTAAAGGGTCTCAATTGTAATCAAATGACAAATCATTTCATAACATATTTATTTTAGTCCTAGAAAGTAATTATGCACACATTTGTCTGAAATTATCATAAACATCATGATCTTAAACATCAAAGTCTTTAGAAAGTTTACAAATTCAACTAAAAATTAAATGATAAAATAGACCGTATTCTAGGCTCATTAAATGGGTCAAATTAGCCATTCTATGGTGTTTGAGGTTGTCCAAATCAATAAATGTACCTGGTTTCATGTGTCTACAAGTAATCTAGTTTACCTCTATTGCTCTTAGGTTAAGACCATACCCCCAAAATTTTGATCAACTAAAAATGAAGCCAAATGCAAATCTTTGCAAAAATAATAGATTTGTACCTTTCATTTCAAGTGAAGGTGACATTAATATGCACTTACCCATTTTTTTGCTAACATCCTCTTGTTCCTCTATACATTGGGAATTTTAAGAGTCATGGTATAAGCCAAACCATGAGAGACAAACTATTAGCCAATAGTTTTTGGAAAATCTTTTGGGGAGTAACCTAAAAAGAATCTTTGATGCCTGTTATAACAATGCATAGGACTTCTCTTTGAGTCTCTAATCATCATTTTTTGGATTTATTAAGATATATCACCTATTTTAGCACTTTTACGTTCTTAATTCTTGAGTTGCATTTAAAAGACCGTGAGGAGACATGGTGCTTCCTTTTGAAGGCCTTTTCCCATTTGTACAATCTAATCTTGGTTTCCAAGATGAGCAAGAAAAAATTATAAATCAGCTAAATATACTTGCCTAGAAAAATAGAAAATATTCTAACAAATACATAAGAGTTAGTTTCTACTAGAATGTAAAGAAGCCAAAGTTTAGTATTTGGAAGAGGTGCTTCAGTAGCAAAGGTTGAGGCAAGTCTAAAGCACCTATTTAAAGTTAAATTTGATTCATCTTGGATCCTAAGTTTACTAGAAATGATAATGGATAGGTTGATTTAGTGTTTGAAGAACTTAGAAAAGTTATTTTTCCTATATTGGAGGATCCTTTGAGGAAGAGGAGAGGTCAAAAGACCTGGTGCTACAAGGTATTCATGGAGCTTTGTTCCCACCACCTAATCATGCTTGGCCAGTATGTAGTAAGTTCTCCTCCCCCTCTATTTTTTGTAGGAAACCTCTAGCAATGTGTAATGCCTTAACCCTACACAAAACTATAACACCCACATCAGTCACCTTTTAGTATGTTTCTGTTATTCTTCTAGTGTAAATAGAAGT
The DNA here is from genome assembly GCA_028749045.1 of Cupressus sempervirens. Classification (NCBI taxonomy): domain Eukaryota; kingdom Viridiplantae; phylum Streptophyta; class Pinopsida; order Cupressales; family Cupressaceae; genus Cupressus; species Cupressus sempervirens. The sequence goes on from CM053790.1 coordinate 31,066,378, forward strand.
ACCTTGGGGTAATATTATTGTCCCTTTGCATCTCGTTGTAAATAATGACTTGCCTAGGTTTTTTAGAGGTATTTTTCCCAAATTCAATGGTGATGAGAAAGTCTCTACAAATGAACACAGTGTTTCATCTTCACTTCTTGTAGTGTTTTGTCTACATAGCATGAGGATGTGGTTATTTGTATGTTTGTTGAAACACTTGTGGAAAGTGTAGTAGATTGGTTTCAACATCTTCTTGTTAGATGCATAATAATATGGGATGACATGTGACATAGATTTCAAGCCCATTTCAAAAGTATGGAGGATGAGCACACTTTTCTATCTCAGCTTACACAAGTCAAAAAGGAACTCTTGGTCCCTATGAGAGATTTCATTGCAAGATTTAACAAGTTGATTAATAGGATGTTTGCAGCAAGAAAGACAATTATAAAACCTTCTTCATTAGTGTGATATCACCAAATATCAATTTCTTATTTTTGGAGGAAAATGGGGATGAGAAATCCATACTAGAGCTACTATGAGCACCTTTGCTAGCTCTGCGAACAGCACAGAAGTCATGCTCCAGAAGCTATCAAATGAGATGATTTACTTGAAGAGGTAGATGTCTAAACCAAGCCCTTCTTCTCAATAGCCCTAGAAAGATGTGCCTAGAAGATAACATGAAGGAAAGATCTTGCAACTCCCACCTACTCAATAGAGAGTAGAAATTGGAGCTACTCCAAAGAAATAAAATATGTGTGCATTTCATTTAGGCATGGAACATGATGGCAATTCTTGTTTTGATATTATCAGATATAAGCAGGTGATTGACAACAAGGAGAAAACAATGGAATATTTAGAAGGTGAGGATGATCATACTCCCAATAGCAACTCTAAAAAAAAATAGGTTTATGAGTTAGAATCAGAGAGAGGATGTGATTTCTTTGTTGCCTTGGATGGAACCCAAATGACTTTCATTAATAGAGGCCAAAGAAACAAGAATCAAGCCTCTACCTTTGTTCCTACCTAGAATAATGCACCAACAACCAATCCAGTCAAAGCTAGTGAAATCGTACCTTCAACTACTCAGATGGAGTATAGTGGTAAGCCCCCTAACTCATATGATATAGTTCAAAATTGTAAGGATGTTAGGATCCAAATTTCTCCTCTTGATTATCTTAAATCCAATCCTAAACAATTGCAAAGACTGGTTGAATATTGTAAAAATAAGGGTAAGGATCCTATTAATGTAAATGTTATGGTGAATATTCATGTTGAGTCCAGTCCTAGTATTAACACCCCTTCTAAAGAAAATATTTCCTTTCCTAAGCTATTCCAAGAAGAGGAGCCAATACTTTTATCCATATCCCCTAGTTAAAAGCTAGACCCTTTCTACATTTCCTTGTTTATAAATGAAAATAGATTAAGCAATTGCGTCATTGATTCAGAAGCCTCTGATAATGCCATGCCTGCCTCAATTTCTAAAGCCTTAGGTCTAGACATTACTAAAACATTTGGGTGGTGTTACTCTATAGATTCTAAACAAGTGCCCTTGGTTGAGAAAATTAAGGATGTTAGTTGCTTACCCTACCAAAAGACTTAAGCTTACTATCCTAGTTGCTGAAATTCCTACTAATTAGCTTTTGTAGGGACATGGGAGGGTAAATCAAATTGGATTGGTCTCATGAAATTATGGAAATAAAAATGTTAAGCTTGAATCAGAGGAACGTGCCAAGTTCACAGTGTTGAAATTAGATGATCGCAAAGCCCAAATCCTCTACCAAGAAATGCAATTTGGAAATTACATGTTATATTATGATGTTATTGAAATTCAAGAATTGGAGCTCACTAATGGTGACCACATCTAGACACTTGAATTCAATGGAAGCTATGCTTCTGTTGGGTCTAATGTTGGAGTTTTTTACTATCACCAAATGGAGAATTGGTTAACCTTACATACAAGTTGGAATTGATGAATACCAACAATATACATGAATATGAAGCCCTTCTTTTGGGAATATCAGTAGCAAAACAAAAGGGAGTTAATGTTCTAAGGGACCAAGGTGATACCAAATTGATTGTTAAGTAGGTAAAAAATTAGTATTTAGTAAAAAATCCTAGATTGAAGCAATATAAAAATAGGCTATGGAATGATATTGGGTTTTGATACCTTCTCCATCATAGTAGTACCCAAAGAGCATAACACTATGATTGATTCTCTTGTTGTCTTAGCTTTGTTACTCTTGCCACGTCTAGATTTTGACAATCAAATTTACAAAGTTGGATTTTTATTTTAGACCCAATGTGCCTAACAATGTTGATTCATGGAAAGTATTCAATTATGGAAAGCACATAAAACATTTCCTTGAAGGAACTGGACCTTTCATAGACCTATATTTTGAGGACATTACTCATCTATGTCATGACTTGCTACCAAATAATGAAGAAGAGCTTGAATCAGGAATCATTTCATTAAAAGTAACAAAATTCCTCCTCATATAAATTCATTAGAAAGACTTTTCAACAGACATGATGCATTCATAAGGAAAGAAAGGAAGAGAAAGGAAGGGACTATTGGTGATGATGATGGTCTTAACATAGGAATAGATCTTAGCCCAAAGATGATAAATATTGGAAAATAGTGTACTAATGAAGAAAGATCTGAAATTAAAAGATTACTCATCAACTATGAAGAAGTGTTTTCTTGGGGATATGAAGACCTAAAGAACCTCTTGGATGGAAGTTTAAATATAAGATACCTCTCAAACTAGATGCCTGCCATTTATGCAAAAACAAAGAAACTATAATCATATGATAGACGATTCAATCTTTAGGGAGATTGACAAAATGTTGAAAGCTAGGATTATATATCCCATCCACCATTCCACTTGGGTAGTAAGCATAGTGCCTGTTAGGAAGAAGAATGGAGAAATAAAGATATGTGTGGATTTCAAAAACCTATATCAGGCATCACTAAAGGATAACTACACCCTTCCTAACATGGACCATCTCTTGCAAATAGTTGCAGGATCAGAAATGATGTCAATTCTAGATTTCTTCTCTATTTTTAATCAAGTACAAGTCAATGAGGATGATCAATAAAAGACAAAATTCACTACTCCATGGGGTACATTTTCCTACAACAAAATGCCATTTGGATTGAATAAATGTAGGTGCAACATTTCAGCATGCTATGAATTAGTATTTTGGTGATCTAAAGGACAAGATTATTGTTGTATATTTAGATGATCTTAGAGTTTTCTCCAAGAAAAGTTTGGACCACATCAAGGACTTGGAGAAAGTACTTCAAAGATGTAGAGAGCATGGCATCTCCTTGAATCCTAAAAAATCAGTCTTCTATGTTATAGTGGAAAAATTATTGGGTTACATTGTGTCCTAGGAAGGCATAAAGATTGACCCTAATAGAGTAAATGCCATTCAAGAACTAAGCCTACCATTAAGTAAAACTAAAGTAAAATATTTCTTTGGTTAGGTGAACTTCTTAAGGTGTTTTGTGCCATTTTTTTCTTAAATTATTAAATGCATAGTTGATATGATGAAAGGTAATCAAACTTTTAAGTGGAATAAGGATGGAAAGAAAGATTTCAAAGATATAAAAGGTGCTATTGTTAAAGCTCCTATGCTCATTCATCCATATTACACTAAGGATTTTTCTATTTATTACTGTGCATCATCTCATACTCTCTCTGCCATTTTAATACAAGAAAATAGGGGAGTACAAGCTCCTATTGCCTATATGAGTGTTCCATTGAAAGACCATGAACTAAAGTATTCTCACATGGAAAATCATAATTACACTATAGTGAGGACACTCAAGAATTTAGATTTTATAGCCTACATTCTCATTCTATTGTGCATGTTCTAGACTCTATAGTTAAGAGCATTCTAACTTAGCAAGACATTAGTTTCAATAATAGAGGTGCTTGGTTGTAAGTTTCAAGAATATTACATTAATATTAGACCAACCAAGTTGGTGCAAAAAAATGAATTATGTAAGGCAATAGCAAAGGATCAACCATGAGATGAGACAAATGATATACCAAAAGATCTTATGGTGAGTCTTTAAGACCCTTGACTCTCTGATATTGCATATTTTCTATCTTATGGTAAATGTCTAGAAGGATTAAGTGCCAAGAAAATAAGAGGTTTAAAAACTAAATCCTTAAAGTATGTGATTCATGATGATATCTTATATAAAAAGGCTATTGATGCCACCTTCTTAAGGTGTGTAGATAAGGATCAACAAGTCAAGTTGTTGAAATCTTTTCATGATGAGCATGTGGAGGGCACTTCTCCTCCACTTTCACTACATTCAAAATATTGAGACAATATTATTATTGGCTTGGAATGTTCCATGATGCCTATAAGTGGGTTGAAAACTACAAAAAATGCAAACTATTTGCTAGTAAGCCACAGTTAGCTTCTCTGCCTCTCAAGCCAATAATAATTGAGGCCCATTTTCAGCAGTGGGGATTGGATTCTTTAGGTCCCATCAACCCATCTTCCAGTCAAGGACATGCTCATATCTTGAAATCTACTAATTATTTTAGTAAGTGGATTGAAGCCAAGCCAATGAAGAAGACAACTTTTGAAGCAATATGTGAGCTCCTCAAAGAGCATATTCTTGTCAAGTTTGGTTTACCTATTAAATTAATTATGGACAAGGCTTCTTATTTTTTGTCTTCAAAACTTGTTGAATTTTTTTATGATAATGACATTTAGATGGGATATTCTTTTTACTTTTATTACCAAGTAAATGGGCAAGCCTAATCAAGTAACAAGAACTTGATCAATATCATGAAAAAATTGATATCAGACAACCAAAGAAATTAGCACAAGAAACTTCATGATGCACTGTGGACTGATAGAACTACACTCAAATGACCTATTTGGTATCTCGCCATTTGATCTAGTCTATGGAGTAGAATCTAATCTTCATTTATCTCTAGAACTAGCCACCTACAAGTTAAAAACTACAACTGTGGATACTTCTTTCAAAGATGGCCTTAGTAAAAGGATCCCATACCTCACTCATTTGCAAGAGGAAAGAGAGTAGCTCCTACATCACATCACTCAGCATTAGATGTGAGTAAAATGTATGTTTAACAAATGAGAAAGCCCTAGAGGATTTGTGGAAGGTGATATGGTTTTACAATGCGACAAGAGATGAGAACCCAAAGGTATGCACCGCAAATTTGACTCTCTCTAGAAAGAGCCTTTTAAAATTGTGCAAGTTTATCATAATAATGCTTTTCAATTGGCCTATCCAACTAGTGTAGTCCTGTCATACACCTAGAATGGACAGGACCTTAAGTTATTTCAAATACAAAATTGAAAGTAGGAAACCCCTACATGTTAGTCATTGGTTTAGGTAGTTCCCCTTCCATTCATGTTTTTAGTCTTTCCTACTTTTCTAGTTTAGTTTTTTCCCTATTGTGTGTATCAATTTAGTTTCCTTTCATTTTATTTTTGTTCTTGCTATGCAAACCTAGAGATCTAAGTCTCTTGCTTAGGCATTAGCATCCCCAAGTCCCTAGTCAGACCCTATTTTTGCCAGAATTTCAGTCTCTCCCCATCTAAACTTCTAATTTTATATAATGAATGTAATTTAGTCATAATTCAAGTCTAGAAACCCCTAGGATTCATTTTATTCTCATCTTTCCTAAGGCTTATCCATGTGGGAAAACCATTATATTATGATTTAATAGGTGATTTAGGTAAGGGTGGGTAGCCTTGAGCATCATTATAGATGAGAAAAAAGCATAACCTCCATGATACTTCAATTTGTGCTCAAATGTTATGGAACCAAAAAAATCCATTTGTGAGACACTCTAGGAAGAAAATGCATCTCCAATAAATAAAACCTCCATCTACAGAATATAGATTCATCTACAAAATACATCTACAAGAAATTCAAGACACGGTGACTAGGAAATGTCAATTTGAAGAGATTCAGAGCTTAAGATTGGTTTGAAATGAGTTTTGGACTTAGTCTCAATATTGAGCCAAAAAAATAGCTTTAATGTTGCTCCACATATCTTGGAATTTGGTTTCCCCATTGAGGAATTGCTCAACCACTTCAAGCCATTCAAGTAATAAAATATGTCTATACTAAGCAGAGAATGAGAAAGGTTCTTGTTGAGAAAAAAATGACAAAGAATTGCTAAGAAATTGATCAAATGCTTAGCAAGATCTCATTCTAGAAATCTCACTTCTTAGCTTCTCCAGCTTCAAAAGAACACCTATCATCAAGACTTTCTAAATTAAAAAATCAACTTTAGGTAAATTCAAATTAACAGTGGTCATGTGTTAGGATTAACCTAAGACAGAAATAACAATTACATGCAAATATAACCAATATCAAAAAATAATAGATCACATAGAAGAGAACACAAGACACCAAGATTTAATGTGGTTCACCCAATCTCTGAGCTACATTAACCAATAAAAAGTCCAATATTATTATTATCTAGTGGTTACAATCTGCAATCCTTTACAGCTCAATACCACTGCAAGAAGCTACAATATCACCATTACATTATGAAATTCCTAAACCTAAGCATTTTTTAACAATATTTTTACCTCTTACAAAATTAGGGCTAGAATAAGTCATCCAATAGAAAAATAGAAATCAATGCTTTTTACAATATAAAGGCATTTTTGGCTTCAAGTGTGCTAGCCCCAAACCCCCCCAGAAATAATCTAGGGGAAAATCGCACCAAATAAATCTCTGAGTCTAATTAGTCTTCACATCACAAAAATCTCCCACTTAAAGATTGATCAGACTGCACAACAATAACCTCCCACTTGGAGACTAGTCATAGCACTACCAAACTAGTAGCTCCCACTAGAATATCAAACCATGTTGGACTTTATTGTTTGTTTATTTTGTTCGGTCTAAAAGATAAACTAAAGCTGAAGTTGAGTTCAACTTCTCCCTTGTTACTTCCTTGGTAAACATATTTGTTGGATTATCATCTATATGTATCTTCTTCATCTTTAACTATCTGTCGTCCAAAATTGATTGAATGAAATGATACCACAACTGTATGTGTTTTGTCTTTGAATGTAGGGTAGAATTCTTCGCAAGATAAATGGCACTCTAGCTATTTGTGAACAAATAATTATCTCTTTATGGTTGTCCTAATTCTTCTTTGAAGAATTGAATCCATATCATCTCCTTGGCTGCCTCTATAGTAGAAACATACTCTTCCTTTGTAGTGGATAAAGCAACAACCTTCTATAACTGAAAAACTTAGCTCACTGTTGCCCCACCAATAGTAAATACATAATGTATAGTACTCTACCTAGTATCAATATCCCCTACCAAATCTGAGTCAACATAGCTCTATAAATTAGTATTAGAGCCCCCAAAATGTAAAAACTTACTGGATGTTCCACTCAAATATATGAGAATCCATTTAACAACATTCCAATGCTCAATTCTTGGATGACTCATATACCTGCTAATGGATCCCATTGAATATCCAGTAGATGGCCTTATACATACCATAGCATACCTCAAACTTCCTACAATTGAAGTATAAGGTACCTTAGACATCTTAGCCTCCTCTTCTTATGTCTTTGGACACATTGCTTTAGTCAATTTCAAATGACCAGGTAAAGGTATGTTGACAACTTTATCATTCTCCATAGAGAAATGTTGCAACACCTTCGCAATATAATTAGCCTAACATAATGTAAATTTTGTAGTTTTCCTATCCCTCCAAATTTTCATATGAAGGATTTGTTTTTTTGCCCCCAAATCCTTCATAGCGAATAAATGTGTTAACTATTCTTTTAACCCCTTAATGTGATCTGTGTTAAACCTAGCTACAAGCATCTCATCAACATATGAACATAAAATAATGTAGTTGTCATCATAAAACCTCTTAAAATGAACACAATGATATAAATAACACCTACTATATCCATGCTCATGCATAAAACTATCAAATTTCAAATACCCTTGTTGATATGCTTTCTTCAAGCCATATAAAGTTTTCTACAATTTACACACTAAGTTCTCCATACCTTTGACCTCAAATCCATGTGGTTGTTCCATATATATCTCTTCATCCAAATAACCATGAAGAAAGGTTGTTTTAACATCAAGCTACTACAAATACAAATCTTCAGTAGCCATAATACTCAAAACAGTGCGCATAGAAGTCATTTTAACAATAGGAGAAAATATATCATCAAAATAAATGCCCTTTTTCTGTGCAAATCCTTTTACCACTAACCTGGATTTAAATCATTTCTTACCTCCATCCTCTTCTTTCAACATGTAAACCCATTTATTCTATAAAACCCTTTTACCTACAAGCAACTTGCATAGATCCCATGTCTTATTTTTTAACAAAGAGACTATTTCTTCTTTCATTGCAAACTCCCACTAAATATTTATATCCTACTACACAACTTCATCATAACATTTAGGTTCACCAGCATCAGTAAGTAAAATGGAATACAAAGAAGAAGAAAATATTTCTAGAGGTCTACTTAGCCTTGTTAACTATCTAACATTCACAGGGGTCTATGGTATTTTTTGTTGTAGTTGTTACAAATCATAAGGAACTACTAGAACATCATCTTTTGGAGTATCATCCAGCACTACATAATCATTTTCTTTCTTCTCATGTTGTTGTAACAAATCTGTGTACAACACTTTCTCATTAAATATGACATCCCTACTTCTTATCATTTTACAATTTTCAAAATCCCAAAGCCTATAACCAAATTCATCAATGTCATATCCAAAAAATACACATTTCTTTGACTTAGCTTCCAGTTTGGTTTTATTTTTAGAATCTATATGTGCAAATGCTTCACAACCAAAAGTTTTGAGAAAAGAATAACTCACCTTCTTACTAATCCATGCTTCCTCTAGAATACCACAACCCAAATGAGTAAAGCGACCTCTATTAATCAAATACATATTAGTATTGATAGCATCCACCTAGATGTTTAAGGGTAGCCCAACATGCAACCTCATGCTCCTTGCACACTCCATTATTTCCCTATTTGTGCATTTAGCCACTCCATTTTTCTTGTGGAGTCCTTGGAATAGTTTTATGTCTATGAATACCATTAGTGGAGCAATAATTTTCAAATTCATAACTGCAATACTCACGACCATTATCAAATTTTAGACATTTTAGCTTTTTTTACTAGTCTCATTCTCAACCAAGCATTTTCATTTCTTAAAAGTTTGAAATACATCAAATTTCTATCTAAGGAAATAAACCCATACTTTTCTAGTTGCATCATCAATAAATGTAACATAATAATGAGAGCCAATAAGGGAAGATACTTGAGATGGTCCCCATATATTTGTATGCACAAGCTCTAATTTCTCATTTTTCTTTTCCTTCCCACTCTTCACAAAGCTCATTCTCTTTTATTTTCCATACAAAACTTTCATAGAAATCCGTACTAACACATTTTAGACCTGGTAAAAATTTCTTTGAATGAAGTAATTTCATACCTTTCTCACTCATGTGCCCAACCAATTCTATGATGCAATAGCATTGTATCACAGTCTATAGCATTTGTTTTTTCTCCCTACTCAATTGTAGCAGCTCTTCCCAAACATTCATTTTTCTCTAAAATAATCAAAGTAGAAGGAACCGTATGACATGTACAGAGATATAAAGTTCCTACTTTCACACCTTTTTCTACTACAAGGTAACCTTTTGAAACCTTCCAATTTTTATCATTAAAAGTAACTACACAACCCTCATCACCAAGTTGCCCTACTAAAATTAAATTCCTACTCAACCTTGGAACATGTCTTACCTCATGTAGTAGTCAATGATTCCCATTCTACAACTTAATCTTAACTTTTCCCTTTCCAACAATCTGACAGGGTTCATTATCTCCCAAATAAACAAGACCAAAATCCCCTTGGACATAATCAATAAAATAACCTTTATGAGGTCTAGCATGAAATGAAGCCCCAAAATCTAAAACCAAGAATCATTAACTCTTTCTAAAGAAAGAAGCAAAGCATCATCTTTGGATTTGTTACTTACCAATATTTTCCTTATTGTTCCCTTCTAGTTTATCTCCTTCATTTCTCTATTGAGTCTAGCAATCTTTCTTCTTATGCCCTAGTTTCTCATAGTACCAGCAATCTCTTGGTCCTCTAGATTGAGACCTCTTCTCCTTTGATTTTTACAAATCTAACACAAGAATTGCCTCTTTTGCAAGAGGCGTTGGATATGAAAACTGATGTAGCAATTTCTTACGGTATTATGAGAACTAGTAAAGAGCATGTGCTTCTTTGGAGAAAATCAATTATATTCAAGATGGAGAGTCTAGAAAAGTTTGAGCTGTAATTGAGGGAACTATATGGAAAAGTAAAAGATGTAATGGATAAATTATTTAAATATCTCAAGGCATTGCACACTAAGTCTTTTATATCTATGAGTGGTCAGTTGGTGGACATAGAATGCATGAAATCCAAATTATTGGAATTTATTGATGAGACAAATAGACCTACCAACTTCTAAAATTCAAAGATTCTAGAGCTTACAACTATGGATGTCATTTTGAAGATTACATCAAAGGAGCTCCAATTAAAAATTGCCAAGATTGAAGAACTGACAGATACTCATGATCATTGGGTAATCAAAGTTGATAATGTATTCATTTCAAGTGTCAAGGAAATAAAAATATTTAAACAAGCCATGATACTACATAGGGAAAATATTGTAATGTCAATCAAAAAGAGTTAACCAGTCAAAGTGGCATTACATTCATGTCTTGGTCATCTTTAGTTATTTTTAGCTACTATCAATCTTTTTCTCTCTCTACTATTGTAATTCATTTATGGCATTCACCCCTTACATGAGAAATTTTTGTAAAGGATGACTAGCATGTCAATCCTATTTTTGGATATCTTCATTCAAAATGCTCTGATGTGAAATCATAAATTGTAACTGGCCATATCCTATAACTGGCCATATCCCAAGGGCCTATGTATGTAATCTTTGGAAGATGAATAAAAGATCAAAAAAATCTAGTGTGAATTAGCTTAGTGGCTTTGTATACCAGTATTTACAATTAAATTTTTGTGGTTCATTTTTTATTCTAGATTTTTTTAGCTACTTGTGTTTAGATTTGAAGTACAAATGTATCTGAAGTTGTTAATGGCATGCTAGACTTTGTGTTTGTATGGTTTTGTTAGTTAAAGTAGACTTTGTGTTGCCTTTTATATGCTTTTTTGTTTCTTATTTGTGGCCTTTCTTATGCATTTCATACCATTAATTAAGAGTAGATTGTTTAGTGTGAATTGTTGAGTTAAAGGTGGACTTTGAATTGTAATGGCTTGGTAGGGTGGGCTTTGAATCATCTTTTCAAGAAAACATTTCTTTCTTTCCTAGTTGTTGTATGTTTTCTGATAGTTTTAGATTATATTGCATCCTTGCATCTAGATTAGCAATAGTAATAGAAATTAGGGGAGTCAAAGATAAGTCAAATTAGCCATTCTATGGTGTTTGAGGTTGTCTAAATCCATAAATCTACCTAGGTTTCCTATGTCTACAAGTAATCTAATTTACCTCTGTTACTCTCAAGTTAAGAGCATACCCCCAAAATTTCAATCATATAAAAATAGAGCCAAATACAAATTTTTACCAAAATAAGGGAGTTGTACCTTTCAATTCAAGGGAAGGTGACATTAAGATGCACTTACCCATTATGTTGCTAACATCCTCTTTTTTCTCTCTACATTGGGCATTTTAAGATTCAAGGTATAAGCCAAACCTTGAGAGAGAAAGTTTTAGTCAACAAGGTGGAAGGATTGTTTGTAAGGAACAATACATATCTTAGCATGGGTTTGAGTCACCACCATATTCATTTTCCAAAATAAATATTATGAGATTAGAATCCTCTTGTGACACCATAAATGGGTTTTTTTCAATGACCATAAGTTGATTGACTGAATTAATTTATATTTCATTGCCTCCTAAATTAGGCCATATAGCTTTATCATCCTATAGTAGTGATTGGGCAGGGGAATCCAAAGCTGATTTTTATGTGTTCATCCCATTGGAGATTTTCATTTTTCCATATTTACAAGCTATAAAGGCATCAATAGTGGAAAGACATGTTCTTATTGAGATAGTAGGATAGCCACCTGATGTAGTCTTGGGAGACAAAATGAAGAAATCAACTAGATATTCCTAAGAATCTAATGTAACCATTATATCTTTAACCATTCCATCAGGTTTAATAGTAGAGCTATCAACAAGTTGAAGAATTGTGGGAGTTTCTCTAAGGCCAATGGTATTAAGGTGAGACAAAACTTCTCTTGTCATGACATTAATGGATCCCCTAAATCAACAAATGCATTTTAAACTTGAACTCCATTAATAAAAATAGTAACCACTAAGCTTCCAAGATCTAAAAACTTGGGCAATGACAACTTATCCAACATTAAATTTCAAAATTGACCCATGACATGAACTACTTTTGGATCCTTTTTCTTCTTACATGATTGTTTAATGAAAGCTTCCTTAATGGTCTTTATATATGTTGGAACCTCCTTAATGGCATTCATTAATTTAATTGTAATATTCATCTATCTCAACTAATTGAGGAGGTTTTCTACATTTAGGTTGTCAATAGGAATAATATGATCAACAAGTCGCTAAGGAAAGGGTGGACTCTTTTCTATAGGAATGGTTGTTGTAGGAGTAGACAATAGAGCAGGTTTATCCATTTTTCCAATACGAGGATTATCAACAATAATGGTCAGACCTTTTGGTATAGCAAGGGTAGTTCTTGATTGTAAGTGAATATCATTAAGAGTGATAGAATATGTTTTATTGTTAATTAGGTTGCTTACTATTAGGATTGGAATTAGGTTGAGCAGGAAGTTGGGTTTGCTTTGGCTAATTTGTATTGGTTGCAAGAGGCAAACTAGCTTGTTGCTAAGGTGGTGGTAATATCACTTATTATTTAAGCTTGTTATTTCCTTAATGAGGTGATTGTTTCTAGTTACCTTGTGGAGGTTTCCATTGGTTAGACTATTGTCATTGATTACTTTTCCAATTTTGAGGAGGTTGTTGCCATTGCTAGTTAAATGGGGGTTTTTTCCATTATTTATTCCACTAAGGTTGGGACCAACTGGACCAGTTACTATTCAAATTGGAACCTTGAGGTCCATGATTAGAAAAAAAATTATTTTTTTACTTACTATTATTATAACCAAAACTATACAAAGGGTCTCTAGGCATAACTTGTCTTTCGGATCCAAGGTCTTCTTTGAGAAACATAAAGAACATTGTCATTCTCATCTATGGCCTTGAATTTAGTTGGCAATGGATGAGCTTTTAGATTGTTCACCATCTTGGACTTATAATTCCTCTTCTTTTCTCTGTAGTATGGACAATATTTAGTGAGCATGGCTTCAGCTTCATCATGCTTCATTTTTTCTTGCATTGTGTTCGGTTGTGTAGTAACATTATTTATAATGTCCTAATTGAAATCATAAAGAAGATTAGAAAGATCCACCTTTGATACTCTACAACCATTAAAATTTCTAGGTGTAGCCCTAACTCGTCTTCCTTTCTTGATAGTTTCCCTTGATTAATTAAGGCATATTGTCTTAATATTATACCAAGTTCTTTGAGTAATATCACCTCCTTCCATGAAGTCCAATGCTCCAATACTCCCATAATTAACACCTTTAATAGATAGATGTTTTTGTGACTCTTCATTTAATACATATTGGGTTTTTCTTTACAAATTGAACATAAACCTATAAACATTATCTTCTAGTGTTTCATCATCTTTTGTGACATTTTAAAAATGCCATTACCCTTCATATCATATCCTCTACAATACTTCCTGTACTTTGTAGTAAACAAGTTTATCATTGCATCCCAATCAGCTACACTATTTTCTCCTAATCCCATGAACCATCTTAAGGTTGCTTCCTTTAAATTAGATAAAAAAAAATCATCTTGTAGGTATTTGTAGCATAGTCATAGCTACTATAGAGGATGTCAAACTCAAAAAGAAAGGTCTATGGGTATTTAGAGATCAAGCCATGGAGCTTAGGAAGTGCAGAGGTAGGAATATTCTTCATATTTTTATTATCATGAAGGTCAAGGATAGGAAATAGAAAAGTAGGTTGTGTTATCCTTGGCAGTGGTGGTACTCCTTGTATTGGCTAATAGATGACCACAAAAAGGGGTTGTCCTAATATTCTAGTTCAAAAAAAAAAAAATTCAAATTCAATGATCCTTCAAATGATGGTAGTGAAGGTAAATCTACATGGGTATTAGGAAATAGAATTTTAAAAATTTGGTCTTCTTCAAGGGGTTGGTCTTCTTCTTCTTGGTTTTTAGCTTCGGTATTTTCTAGCTTAGGATATATAATTTCTTCCATTTCTAGGGGTTCATTCTAAGGAATCTCCTAAGATGTTCTCATCTCCCATTCATAAAAATGAAACTTCTATTTTATGGAATTGGGGAAAATGACCCTTGAGAGAGATCTAGACTAACACCATCCCCAACAACGGTGCCAAAAATGCTTGGTTAAATGACTAGTCTGGAAACTATAGCTTTGTATTCATGGATTGGACATACTAAGTAGCATCTAATTACTTCATTAAACTCATTTAATTTATCGACCAAGGACATAAACTTGAAATGGTATCTACAAAGTATATGATCTAAACCCTCTTAGTTCACATTTATAATCTATGGAGATGAAAATGCCAGACTTTAGTAGGAACAAAAATACTAAATCTAAGTGTGTATTTAAGTAAACTTAATCTAGAGTATAGGAATTGAATCACTTATAGGATTCTACATTGTTTTCCTTTGTTGCAGGAACAACTAATGGTTGTTTTACCAATGGTTGTACAAGCAATAGAGTTCTATCTAGTCCTAGAACAATGGAAATCAATCCTACCAACTAAACTCATTCACCAAGTGGACCCCCTTGAATGATTAAATGATTATGAATTCAAGATAAAGTGTTGAGAAACAACAATGTCATCTTTATTGATCTAAAACCATGAATAGTACAAACCAAAAATAATAGACTATAAACTAAATTTTGTTACAAATTACAATCAATCCTAAACTATATTCATAGGCACAAATCAACAGCTTATTATAATATCCATGGAAAACTAACTTTCTTAAATCTAGCCTCAACAATGAGGATTTAGAAACATCATAAATGAATTACATCAACATGAAACACATCCTACTTATTTGAACAAGACTTCATCAAGTGTAGTGTGTCACATTTTCTACATTTGTGCAAGTAGTTATCAATTGTATTGACCCGATCTCCAGATAAACTATTGGTATAAGATGGTTAAATGATCTTTCCATTACTTCCCTTGCTCATGATTCTCTTAAGTTTCCTTTGACTTGTTCCTACATGAGATTAGTACACATGCAGTATATCAAAACACATATCCATTTCAATAACTCATAGAAAGCATTAAATTCACATATAGACTGATTCTTGCTCATAGTACTTGGCTACAGGATCCTACCCATTAAACATTTGAATGGAGAAAGTATTCTATCTACCAATATACACATATGATCCCATTTATCACATATAATTTTTAATTATAGCATTATATTCATGAAACTATATGATGTCTCAAGACCATAGAAAAGTAGAGTAGTTATAGGTTTATACACAATATATAATAAAAATTCTTTGAACATAAAAAGGAAAAAACCCTTCAAATAACCATAAAACCTATAAAACTTATACAATATCATAGTCCCATCAATAATAGTTGGGTTAACTTAGGTATTTTTCTTGTCCTTCGGCCTTCAATGTTACTAGTATCTTTTTTTTTACTAATGACAACCCATACTCATTAATTTGGGAAGTCACTCCTCCTGGGTACTATTTTGTTTCTTCTTCCTAGCAGGTCATGGAAGGGGTCTCAATTGATCCTCCATGTTGGGAAAGGGCTTGGTTTCTATCTTATATTCCTAAAATTAATATTTTCTTCTAGATTCTCCTTCAAAATAGAATTCTCACTATCAGCAATCTTTGCAAAAGAGGCTTCCAAATCCCCAATATGTGCATTCTCTATTACTAGGAGGCTGAGACTATGCATCATCTTTTTATGCACTACTGCTTTGCTAGAGACATTTGGTCTTTCTCTCTTAGTAAACTTAATTTCTCATGGGTTCTTTATGCTACCATTACTAATAGCTTCTCCCAATGGTCTTTGTCATATCTATCTTCCAAGGAGTTTATATTATTGTGGAATTTTTCATTGCCTCATATGTTTTGGAGTATTTGGAAAGGGAGGAACTATTGAAATTACAATAGGAAAGGTAAACTCTAAGAGGGGAGATGAATTAGTGCTTTAAACTTTAACCCATAAGAATATTCGCCACACATTCATCTCACATATTCAATAAGTAAACTGAAATATCATGTAAAGCATATACATATAAAGTATGTAAACAAGTAAGCATTCACACATATATGACACAAAATGTGATTACCAAGAAACCCTCCAATGAGAAGCTAAAACTAGGGTGGGGATGACACCCACAAATCTTCACTACTGTAGTAATAAAGTTTATCCAATGAAGGTCACAATGTTTGACCATGAAACATGATCTATCCTATGGCAGGTCTACCCTATTAAAGGCTTACAGAGACTATTAGGTCTCATCTTGTTAAAGGATTCCAACACCCTATTAGAAGTGAGCCTAGTTAAAGGACTTCAACTCACAATTACGTAAGCACCTTGTTAGAGTATTTCAATACAGCCTATTAGGACTACTCTGTTAAGAGATTTAATTGATTCACTTGTTAAAATGTCTCAGCAATGATCCTACAATTAGTACTATATTGCTTGATGATAGATCACTTCTATACTAATGTATACTTGATCCTTCTTGATCAAATGTCTCTATTGTTCATTGTTTCCTTCCTTTATTCTCATTTAACTAATTTTGCAATACAATTCAAATTATAATACCTTGATCACCATGAATATCTTGGTTTTCTTATGCAAAATTCCCCTTGATCATTCATTCATTCCTTTTCCACTCACATAACAAGTTTAGGGTTTGTCCTCCTTAAGAAGACCTAGGTTACTTAGGGTTAGGTATGAATCGATGACTATGATTCATCCATATTGCCACTTAAACCTTCCCTTTACCTAATTGGGTCCATGTAATATATAGTGGTTCCCACTTAAGATTCATCCTTATCACCAAAATATTGTAATTCAATCCTTAAGTCACCTCAAAAATGGTTTACATAGTAGTTTGTGCCAATACAAATAACTATGAAAAAACTATGTTACTTGGCATCTGAAGTCCCTAGTGCTCGACACATACTCTAACTTCAATGTTGTCACTCGGCATCTGAATGACTCAGCATACATTACTTGCTTGGCTCCTACATCACTTGGCACATACTGTTTGCTTGGAACTTGAGTGACTTGGCATATGAGTGACTCAGCACTCACTTTTTACTTGGCATGCTCTAATTTACATGTTGTGCTTGGCATACGTTACTTGTTTGGCATGAACTAAGTAAATGACTTAAGTGTATAGACACTCACTTCTCAAAATCAATCTGAGATTAACAAGAACAATAGAATTTTTAGAGATAAGATGGAACCCCCTAGGGTGGTCTATTCAAGGATTTAAAATGTTTTAGCTAGGAACCTTAATATTAAAGGATCAAGGGATAATCTGAAGAAGACTATTGATAATGTATGTTTCCTAGGAACTCTATTTACAAGAGAAGATTGGAAAGAAAATAGACTTTCCCTCTAGAGGACTAGTGTGAGGCCAACTTTGATGGGGAAACTAAGAGAAATCCTAGGTTATCTGGGTTTGGGGGAGTGATAAGGAATCATCATAATCATTATATTACAGTGGTGGTTCTCACCTTGGGAATATAGAAAAATCATTTTGCTAAGGCAATGGTCTATCTCTAGATAACTAAATTGACTAAAGACCAGGGGATATCTAAATTATGGTTGGAAGGAGACTCTATGAATATAGTCAACTGTTTAAATGGTGTTTATAAACCATCTTGTAACATTGAAAATATAACTAAGGAAGCTATGAATATCCTAAAAACTAGGGAGAGCTATTGCATAACCCATGCATATCATGAGTCTATTATGGTGGCTAACATCATTGCTAATGTGGAAGTGAAGTGTCAAGAGAAAATGACTTGGCAAGGTAAGGATAGCCTACCGATGAATTTCATATCCTGCATTGATTGTGATATAATCAATGGGAAAGAAGGAGCAATTATTAATAAGGATGGATATGTTTAGAAGTGATGTTTTATTGATTTTAAGATGTAAGGAAGAGAAAAAGGATGAGTTTTGTGTTAATGACCTCATGTCTTTGCATGCTTTTTGGGTCATTTTGAGGGTCATTTTCAATCATACTTCTTTGCTCTATTTTGTGAGGTTTTTTTGTGATTGCACTCTTTAATCTAAGAACTATAGTAAGGCCCTAAGAGGACAATGTAGGCAATGTGAACCATCAAACTACAAAAAATGCAAGAGGCAAACAAAAGTGAGGGAAATTTTGGAGAGAGGAAGCCTTACCACTTTCATAGTGAGACTTTGTGGAGGGAATCCAAATGTCACCAATCTTTTTCTATGTAAGTGGAATCAAGGCTCTCTGAACTCAGATTGTAGGAAAATTGCAATAACTAAGGAGCTTATCTCTAGGCTGATAGG
Organism: Cupressus sempervirens; assembly: GCA_028749045.1. Taxonomy (NCBI): domain Eukaryota; kingdom Viridiplantae; phylum Streptophyta; class Pinopsida; order Cupressales; family Cupressaceae; genus Cupressus; species Cupressus sempervirens. The sequence goes on from CM053790.1 coordinate 31,085,102, forward strand.
AGTTCTGATGGTCAGTAGAAATTTTTATAGAGATTGTAAATTTTTGGATGTGGCCATTGACAACTTTCCCAAGAATTTGGGTGAGAGTGAGGGTTTGGAGAAGCAAGAAAGTAAGACATATTTCCATCCTGAATGCATCAAAAAGCTATGATGCTTTGTCATGTGGACTATTATTTACTATATGACTTTGGATTGTATACTTTCAAGTATATGCTTGCACTATTTTTATCTTTTGAATCATTTAGGAAAAACATTAAGGTTTCAATTCCATTTTATCTCTTATCTTCTATGACTACTAGTATTAATGGGGTAAGGGAGAAAACTCTAGATAACCCTCCACTCCATGAGGGCTTAATGCTACTCATTTATGAGTACATTAAAGCTCATTCTATTGGTGAATTCCCTAAGGTGAGAGATATAGAGGATGTTGATGAAAGTGAGTTGAAGGAGTCTCGGGACCTTTCTAATATTGAAGATAGTGAGGGCTTGCATTCAGAGGATGAGGAGATGGTTCCAAAAGCTAAGGGGTTTTGTCTTCAAAACCCCTATGAAATATCTAAAGAAAACTTTGTTTACTAGGAAAAAGTAGAAAAATAAAATGGAGTCAGATAAGTGTTTGTATGAAGAGGAGTCTATGGATATTGATGAGGATGTTGGCTATAGCAAGAAAAAGAAAGGTAAGGGGGTGGACAAGAAGAGGAGGGTTATGTAGACTATTAGGACCCATGTGCCCAAGAAAAAATTCAAGGTTGTCATTTTTGTTAGATAAGTATGAGGAGGAAGGGGATGAAATGGACATGGATGTTCATGAAGAGGGTACCACCAAGACTACCAAGCTAGCCAAGAAGAAACAAAATATTGGTAAAGGTGAGATGAAAGGCGGGGGGAGTTCAATTTCCCTACTAGATTTTATTAAAGATTAGTTTGAGCATGCTTTGACTCCAGAGGAATGGGACATTGTTTTGGTGCCCACCTAGACTGTAAAGACCAAGTCTACTGATGAGACCCCTACACCTTTGAAAGGTAGGAAAATAGCATGAAAAAGAGCATGTCAAATCCTCATCAGTAAATTGGAAATTATTCTGGGGGAGAAATACATTGTCACTATTGTTGAAGATCAAGGTGGTGGTGTTGACAACAAGCAAGGGATAGGAAGGAGGACCAAGACTAGCACAAGGAAAATGAATGTTGGGGCCTCATCAGATATTAGCTAGATTAAAGATGTGGCTAAGAAGATGGACCGGATAGAGGAGCAAGCAACTAAGTTGACCAAGAAAATGGGTTGAGTCTCATTTGGTGTACCTCTTCCTTTTCCTTTTGTGTCTTTTTGTTTCTTCCTTTTGTTAGTTTTTTTGTCCTTCTATAGCTAGATTTTTTTGGATGTTGGCTATGCTTCTTTTTTATATGAAGTATCTTTGGACTTAATGTTATATCTATAGTATCTTTTGTATAGGGTTTCAGGGCCCCTTCAAAACCTATTTTCCTAATAAACAACTAGAGAAACCTTTAATGATCATCTCAATAGCATTGTCCCATATTAAGCACTTCTAAATCATAACCTAGTTTTATTCAAATGTGGAGTTAATTTCTTACATGTATACCCCATCACTACATATATACCCCAAAAGACATTAATTGATCACATCATTTTAGCCACATCTCTAGTAAGAAAGTTAGTCCAAGTTTTACAAGGGCACACAAGCATTACAATCAACTCTTAATTATAACATGTAATAAATGTATATACACAACCAAGAACATAGGTGCATACATCCAAATTTCTACTTTAAAATTATCATAGACTTTCAAAGGCTTAATAATGAATTGGATTCCATTTCAGACATAAGGAGAGAATGATAAAATATATTGAAATAAAGGACATCAAAACCCCTTTTTTCAAGTGAGTCTTTACTTTTCAATATATGAAATGCAACACATTGTAAGTCTATATTAATCCACTTTTTTTCAAGATATGATTAAGAAAGGTTCAATGGTATTCACAAAAGTTTGAAAAATATAACCAAAAGATCATCACCACTCTAGAATAGAAAAAATTATTGTGACATAATCAACAAGATTAAACACACAAAATCTGAGTTAGAGTAATAATGCATAAAACATTACATTACAAAATTCAAAGAAAAGTAATCTAATATATAATAATTGCTAGCAATTTTCATATCTTTGAACATTAGTCTATAGTTACCCAAGCTTTCTTGCTTAGATGGTCCCACTGGAGACTCATCTCCAAAGGTTTATCTAGCTCTCTATTGAGCTATATTATTATTTTTATGACACTTGTATATTCTTGACACTATTTTGTTACACTATTCCATTACACTCCTTAGTTTTTCTTGGTTAGTCTTCCTAAATATTTGGATGGGTATCTTTCATGCCAAGAAAGATTTTAAGGAAGCTCAATAACTTAATGCTAGGTTGGTAAATTAGCCCTTCAATATTATCACCCTTTTGTTCTCTTGAACAGGTTTTTGAGCTCTTCACATCTTGATTTTCATATTAAGAATTGTCTTAGTATTATGATAATTGGTTGTTGTCCTGGCATTTAGCCCACCAAAATTTCACCAAAAAAAAAGTTAAAATGGGAAAAGAAACATCTAAATTGTATCTTCAAAAAGACCAATAAGGAGATATTGATGATTTTGTCTATGCAAGTCATCCATCTCATTCTAAGCTTTGTTTTGCATTTTGAATTTCCACAATTAAAGCCTCAAGCTAAAAGTTATGTGAGTTTGAAGTTTAGGTGCTATCTTTTAATTTTCTTAGCACACAAAAAGCAGGTTAATAAAAGGTTAATGTTTTAACTAAAAGTTAAGACCTTAACTAAAAGAAGTTAATGGTCAAAAGTTTCCATGGGTAAAAATCCTCTCTCTCTCTCTCTCTCTCTCTCTCTCTCTCTCTCTCTCTCTCTCTCTCTCTCTCTCTCTCTCTCTCTCTCTCTCTCTCTCTCTCTCTAAAACCTTAACTTTCTAACAAGTTAGAGCTGAGATTTAAATTTTCTCCAAAATGTATGCACTAATTCTAACCCAAACTTTTCAAGAGACCAACTCTAACTAAAACTAGAGCCTTAAGTTTGGGATAGTTATTTTTGAATTCTTATTACTTTTGTCATGGCTTCTCAAACACAGTGACACCTTGTGTGTGCACTATTTCAAATATGATTTCTTTCACAGTCAAGGTATCGATGATTAATTTTTTTCTATCAATTTAGGATGGAATGGGAAATTGGTTGAAGTTATTAATTTCAATATGAATACTCTGAAAGATTGGAAATTTATGTTGATTCATAAAATGCAGAAAAGTATGTGGCAAGTAAACTAATGTTTACTCCATGAAAGCAATGTTCAACTTAATTACGTTTGATTGGTAATGCTTTATTCACTAGTATGCTAAATGTATAAAGCAAGAATGCCACCCAAGGGAATGATGGCATTCATTTAATAAAATTCCCAAAGACACAATAAAGAATTTGTATAAGAGATTTTACCAAACTATCAGTCAAATATTATGAGAAAGAGTAAATAAAAGTTCTACAACTTTTGGACCATCACAGGGCACAAGGATTGGAAGACAAAGAAAGATAATTATTTGACAAAGTGATTCAAATAATTTTATATCAACCCCTCTCTACTTGTTAAATAGAAACATTGGATCAACTCATGGACATCCACCAAAGTATATGAGCACGGGGAGTTTGTGTCATAAATTTGGGCAATGTGGAGCATACACATAATGATATTACTATAGAGGAAATGAATACAAGAGAATTGAGAAGATACATAATTTTTTTATCAAAATGCCTCCTTGGCTTCTTCTACGTGGGCCTTCCATCGAGCCTTGTGGATAGACACCCATATGTAAGTGGTCAATTAAGATGAAATGGTGTTTTCCTAACTCTCTCACAAAAGCAATTGTGATTCGACAAGGTTGGTAATAAAGTTGGTTCAATGTTTACATGCATAGTCTATGATAGTTTTTAGAGAGAAAAAAAGCCCACTTCATAATAAATTAAGTGTTAAAATGTCATTAGCTAGTTATAGATCTATGTGTCATGACTTTGTGGAAGCAAATGTGACACCATATGCATATTTATGTCATCATTTGACATTGATTTGGTGTTTTTTGTTGTGATTGCAATAATTAAAATACAATTCTCCAAACTATTTGATGTAATGCCTTAGAGTGCATGTTAGAGTAAATAATTATTTATTCTATTTACTTAAGCTTACTTAGGTAAATGCATTTATTTATTTGTTGTAGTCTAGGAGTTTGTTATAAGTTGTTGACAATATGGGAGTTTGTTCTCTCCTAAGTCATACTTATCCTCTCACATTGTTCGAGGACTTTCCACCTCAAGTGGATGTATGCTTAGTTGTCACACTTATCTCCTAGTGTCTTCTAGCTTCTTCTAGGAGATTCCTGGAGCTCTTTATATTCGGGCTCCCTCTTTGTATTTTCATAACAACAATGCATATTGTAAATAAATATTTTCTTGTGTTTGCATATTTTCTCTCTCATGTCCATTTAGGGTTTTTCCCTTGCTCCACGCTCTTCCTTCCTTGGCTTTTCTTTGACAGGTTTTCGCATGTAGGTGATCTTGGGTATCTTCGGAGTTGGATTTCATCAACTCTAATAGTGCACTCTAATATGAACAACATTCCAAATTTAACAAAAAGCTAGGTGATTGCCTACACTATGTCACTTCATGGAGTTAGAAGATGTGGTGCCTCATTGATGATAGTATGAAGAAAAACTAAAGTAAGATACAAATTGTTGGAGTCCACCCTAAACAAATTACGTATAAAAAGGTGGAATTGGTGAAGGATGCATATTTAGCATGTCAACCATTTGATAGAGTGCCTTTAAGGTCACACTCATCACATTGACGTTGAAATGTCTATTCTATGGCCAATAAAAGATAAAACACAAAGATACTAACTTTTTGAATGAGTTGATCCATGGCTCAAAGAAGTCAATGAAGACATGTTAGAATGTAGAGTTGTAAGTAGGCCACATGGGTGATGTAAATAAATGATGTTGGTTGAAAATCTGCTTTTAATATATGGATATTTGTGCCAAGTGCAATGTCATTCACACTATTTGACCAAGAATAATAGAAATTGGATGTCTCATAGTGATGCAAGGAGGGATGATAAAACCTTGTCCAAAGGCACACCGAACTATTCAACCACCTATGAGAGTAAACACAGCAGAAAACACAACGCAAATACAAAGAAGTCAGGAGATAGAGGAACATAATACCTTCATATATTCATCAGATAATCAAATACATGCCCAACTATAAGTCCTTCTATGTTATGGCCATATTACAATCAAATTCAAACTTCAAAGATCAAACTTTACAACACAGCTTACTTCTACTTCTATTATACTTCTCCCTTCCTTAGATTCTCCCTAAATCTCTACCAAAACCTCTTTAATACATGCACGGCCATAGGTCAGCCTGTTGCAAATACAACCAAAATAAATTCTCATATAAAATGTTAGGATAATCCATAAGTCATCTCACAGTAGATACCTATCACTAGATTAAATGCAAAGGTCAGCTCCAACAAGAAACTACACCTAGACAATTCAACAAATGAAGACCAAGAAAAATGTTACAACTTGGTGAAATCAATGACTCTTAGCAATGAAAGGCACTCAACATGCAAACAATCTTAGGGACCAAAATATAACTAGGAAACCAAGGAGAACTTGGTAACCACTGTGAACTTGGCACCAACTAAGAAACTTGACAATGCAAGACATTGCAACTCGGCATCAACAAGAAAGAAGGAAAATATATAGGATAGCAATGCAACCTAGGATTATCCTACATCACATAGAATTTTTTAGTGATTTTATGGCCATTGGTTGTGTAGAGAGCTTCAATAAATCATAAATGGATTAACACAAGGAGATAATGGTTCTATACACAAAGTCAATTAAACATGAGGAATATAACAAACAACAAGTCAATTCTTCAAATTGAACAATATAGAAGTTAAGCTTTAGAACTTTAAAATGGTTAAGGTGAAATTTGTTTCTAATCAATATAACACCTTTTTAGTTATAGGATTGGACATCCCTTACTACCAAATTACTATGCTAATTTTCATTAAATGTCAATCCAGGAGCATGAACTTGAGATGATGTCTACAAAGTATATGCTCTAGTTTTCAATAAAATTCATTACTACCTTGAATGCAATAACCATTAAGTAAATCTAGTTTATCCAAAGGAAAGACAACTATCAAATACTTGGAAGGAAATTTTAGTTATTTAGCCAAACATCTATGCACCTACTACTGTAGGAATAGTGACTGGTTATGTTTCCAGTGGCTGCAGGAACAACAATTCTATCTTAACTTAGAAAACTGAGTCTAAATCCTACTTACTTAAGTAAACTCCACCTTTTGTGTGGGCTCCCATGGAAGAATGAAGGAAAGATAAGCTCAGATAAAAGTGTATAAACTCAGTAAAGGCATGTATTCATCAAATATGCAGTATTACAATAACTTGGGAAAAATAATAAGATGTCTATTAACTATGTATGTCTACTCACTACTTAACCTCATAGATATAGACGAGGTCTTATTTAAAAGGAAGGAAGAACAAAAAACTCCTAAAACTACAAATTTCTCATGAAGGAAAGTCAATTACAACTTAAGACTGCAAACATGCAATTGGAAAGACATTAGCGTGAACTTGAGATGATGTCTACAAAGTATATGCTCTAGTTTTCACTAAGAGTCATTACTACCTTGAATGCAATAACCATTAAGGAAATCTAGTTTATCTAAAGGAAAGACAACTATCAAATACTTGGAAGGAAATTCTAATTATTTAGCCAAACACGTATGCACCGACTGTTGCAGGAACAGTGATTGGTTCTATTTCTAGTGGCTGTAGGAATAGCAGTTCTATCTTAACTTAGAAAACTAAGTCTAACTCCTACTTACTAAAGTAAACTCCACCTTCCACATGGGCCCCCATAGAAGAATGAAGGAAAGATAAGCTTCGGATAAAAGTGTAGAAACTCAGTAAAGGCATGTATTCATCAAATTTGCAGTATTACAATAACTTGGGAAAAACAATAAAATGTCTATAAACTCTGTCTATCTACTCACTATTTAACCTCATAGATATAGACGAGGTCTAATTTAAAAGGAAGGAAGAACAAGAAACTCCTAAAACTATGACTTTCTCGTGAAGGAAAGTTGGTTACAACTTAAGACTACAAACATGCAATTGGAAAGACATTAATTATCCCTTAAATTCCCCAAAAATATAGATCATAGCAAATGCTAGATCTGCTCTTTTATCTGACTTCAAACAGCTTCCAAGAATCCAAGTATTGTGCATTGCATTTTTAATTGATTTCTTTGATGCTTGCTTCCTTTCTCAATTGCTTTATTAGGTCTCGCTTTGTTATTCATTAAAACAGGTCCCTTTTGACTTTGCTGCCAAGTCTTCCAGCTGCAACGGTGTCATAATGCTTCTCTTTAATAGCATCAATGCCTTAGCGTTATTCCTTCGCAATTTTTTTAACTCCTGGTCAGCTTGTATCCCTGTGATCAACGTTTAATACACACAAGACTTCTCACCAACATTTATTTTCATTTATTAGTTTATAAAGAAAAGGCATTAATTATTCAACTAATAGTTTTTGCAATCTCTTCTGCTGTAGGAAGATCTACCCATATCAAACATTCATGAAGAAAGATTTTTACCACAAAATGATCCCCTTTTTAGATATAATTCTGATTTTCATTTGTATGCCCTATGTCCATACTTTATACATCAAAAGTTCAAAAAAAATTAAACTAAAAGATGATAAAGTTCAGTATGTTATAGACAAATGTTCACAAAAAGGGATAATAAGGCTTCTATTTCTTCATGTCATCAATTTGATTCTATAGGCTTTAATTATCTATATATTTGTAGTAAGAAACTAATATCTACAAGTGTGGAAATGGTACCAAGAAGATGGAGATATTGCATCTAAATGTATAAATTGTAACCTTTAGTCAATGTTGAGTTGTTGTTAAGAGTTTGAATCTTTTTGTAAAAAGTTGGAGTTATTTATGAAATACATTCTAACTTTCAAAAATATAACTTTGAGGTAGTTATGAACCTAAAAAGTCAATTATGTGAAGAGTCTTATAAATACAAGGCTTATGTAATGTAATGGGGAAAGACACTTTTTAGCAAAGGAAAACTCTAAAAATCCAGTCAACTAGACTTCAAGGATGATCATTAAATGCAGTGTGGCATCAAATTCTAATCAATAGTCCATGATGGAAGTAACTCAGGTTTGGGCTACTCAAGTTGTTTTAATGCACCATACTCAAGATTTTTTTGGATTGAGGAGATGCTTTAGACCTACCTATTCAAGGAATACCACCCAAAACTCTCAATGCAAAGTGTTAGTCGATGGGTCTAGTTCCATGTGTTATTTGAATTCTTAGAGAAACCTTAATAAATTTCAATTTCATATTATGTGTAATGTTTTTTGAGTGTTTATACTCTCAAGAAGATGATTGATTTATCATAGGTTAAATTAGTGATTATTTTATACATTTATGTGGATCATTTAACATGGTATAAAGGAATAGGTTCATTCCATGGTATATTGATTTTGATGTATTCTATAGCTTATGACTTCATATGTTGTGATAGGTTGTATTTTTTTTTTACTATCATTATAGTTGGATTCCAAAAACATTGTGTAAATTTTTGTCTTTTGTAGATCTCAGTTAATATTTGTGTTTCTAACACTAGAGTTCATATTCTTATTGTCTCATAGTTTTATTTTCTCTCCTTTCATGCTTTCAGGTGAAAAGTACACAAAAATTCAAAATACCCACATCATACTAGGGAGGCGCCCCTCTCAAATACAAAGGAAGATTGCAAGTTGATAGTGATTAGTTACAGTCTCTCCAATTGTTGGCATATTTGTCATTGTTCATAGAGAGAACAGGGTCAAGTTTAGAGATAATTGTGCAATGACAAATTTGTTTACCAATATATTTTTGGCAACTATATTTTGGAATTGAGTGAAAAGACCAATACACATTACTCCTTATAAACTTTAAGGTATCTTCCAAAGAATGAAGTTTGGTGACTCTATTTGAAAGATTGAATGTTGGCAATTCTATCTAAAGGTTTAAATTCAAAAGAGCAGTTTAGTACAAAGGAAAAATTGAACATGACAATGATAGTGATAGTGATAGTGATAGTGATAGTGATAGTGATAATGATAGTGATAGTGACAGTGACAGTGACAGTGATAGTGACAATGACAGTGACAATGATAGTGACAATGACAGTGACAGTGACAGTGACAGTGATAGTGATAGTGACAATGACAGTGACAGTGACAGTGACAGTGACAGTGACAGTGACAGTGACAATGACAATGATAGTGATAGTGACAATGACAATGACAATGACAATGCCAGTGATAGTGATAGTGATAGTGATAGTAACAATGACAATGATAGTGACAGTGGCGATAGTGATAGTGATAGTGACAGTCATAGTCACAGCCACAATGTCAGCGATAGTGACAGCAACAATGACAGTGACCATAGGCTTGCATATCATAAGAAGTAAGCTTGTAATTAACCCATATAGACTGATTTCTTAAGAAGATTTTATGGTGGTGTTTGACTTGATCCAACAAAGATGCATCCATCTTTGTTCCAAAATTTGCAAAAGGTCAATGAAGAGGATGGAAGAGACAAGTAATTTTTCTCACACACATGGGAATCTTTGTTAGGAAGAAATTTTACAATTAAAGATCAAGAAGAATTTGTTTGGAAGGACGATTTATGTGATTCCAAGTTGGAGAATGGTAATGTAGAAAGTAGTCAAGTGCTTACATGTATTACTCAATTGAATCGAATGTTTAGTGATCTTGAACAAGTTCAATTTTTGAAAAGCTTCTATGGTAATCAGATACTTAATCCTACTGAAATACACCCTTCATCACTTCAAAATTTGCGAAAAAATGAACAAGAAGATAAAGGTGAAAAACATTTTCTTATTGATGGAATACCTTGCAAGAAGAAAGTTGAAAGAGATTTATCAAGAGATACATGCCAAGAAAATGATAAAGAATAAGTGAGTGAAATGGAAAATGATAAAGAATAAGTGAGTGATCCTTGTTATAAGCATTCCAAAGATCTTGAGAAGGCAATAGATGTCATTCATGAATCTGAAAATAAGGATCCCAAAAAAGAGGCATCAAAGTCTTTACATTCATGCTTACACCCACAATTTGAAAATAATGATGAAGAAAGTGTGTCAAAAGATGAATCTCAAGTGGTCATTATTCCAAGTTGGTGTCTTGATGTTCTAGATGACAACTTCCTATGTGCAGAAGATCTTATCATTTATTCATCATTGGTCTCTGAAGAGGAAACATGTGTTGATAAAATTCAAGGTATGGACTCATCCATCTCTTCTTCTATTGTGTCATTTTCTAATGAGGAGCTTTTGAAAGACGAGGAAAATATTAACAAAGTTTATTATCATAATGAGTTAGAAAAGACTTTTTCATTGCAACAATTGCAAATTATAGATTCTAGCATTAAAATCAATTTCTAGATAAAAAAGATACTAACATCAAGAATGAGGTTAATTATAGAAGGGATCAATTTTATTTCCATAAGTAAAACTATTGAGGATCATCTCAAAGAGTTCATCAGAAAAGAATGAGTATTGATAAATTCAAGAAGGTTTGTGACAATGACCAAAGCTTTATAAAATCCCCTCTTGACTAGTTTCATATGCTTTAAGGAGTGACTCTCTTTTTATTAAAAAACATTCTCAAGTTCTTTGTCTTTATTATGATCCATCAAAGGTCTCATCACAATTTGCAAAAATATCAAGGTTTCATGAGGTGTGTCCAAATAAAGAGATAGAGAAGAATGAAGATAAAGTGGATGAGAACCCTTCCCTAACACACCCATAATCAAAATGCCAAGAGGGAGATCTCTTCCTAGGTACATATGATCATTTATGGAAAAAAATGTAATTTATATACAAGAATGATGTACCTTCGGACCCAAAGAATTTCTCAATATTTTCAACAAAGACCATGATAATTGAGGAAGAAGGCCTCCATGTATCAAAAAAGAGTCAAGGCCTTCATGATAATTGATCAAAATAAATCCAAGAAAAGGACTTACCATATGGATAAAAAGATTAAAATTGCATTTAGAAGCTCAATAATCTAGTACTACAACTCTTTCAAAATGAAGTCATTGATGGCATGCAACACGAAGAAGAGTTGATTGTGAGTATAGTTACTTTTTATGAGGCATAGTTATTTGGATACATTCCCTTGTCCCAAGACATAGAGAATTTTAGGAATCTCAAAATTGGAATTCAAGGAGAAAGCATACATTTGAATTAGTAGGAATTTGAGAGTTCCCACATGATAGCTAGCCTTGGCATTTACTTTTCTAAGCCAATCAAGGGGTTCGCATGAATCCTCTAGAGTTGAAACTATCAAAGGTAGGGTTTCCCTACCATGTACATACTTTAGTTTGAAATTTTTTTGTGTTGGTTTCTCTTTTCATTTCCTATGTTGTCCCCTAATTAACTCTATGGCCCTATGATAATGCACTAGTTTACAAGTTTGTTGGGTTCATCCTACGTCCTCTACAATCCTTATCCCAGTTAGAGCTAGTTGTTGCCCTAGTATTTACCTCACCAAAATTTCAAATTTTTTTTAGTCAAATTGTTCAAAGAAAAAACTAACTTTGAGATTCAAAAAGACCAATAACGATGAAGGGTTCTCCCCTTAATACCATGACAAACAATAGAAAAAGAGAACAACACAAATTGAGAGAACAAAGTATGGGCTTCTTGTTATCACCACAAATGTAAAATTGTAGAATTACAATATGAAAACCCACATGCATGCCTTCCTTACAATAGTTTGCAAGAAAAAGCTATGACTATCACCCAAAAATGCCCTAGATAACCTACAGACCTTCCTTATATAGACACTTTTTACCACCTGGGAAGGTTCTAGATACTAAGCCCTCACCCTTGAGGCTAACCAACCTCATATTATATTATTTCATTACACTTTATTAAATAAGATTGACTCAAGAAAAATTATAAATTATATTTTTTGACAGGTCCACTTCTAGAGACAATAACGAACAAATCATTGACCCGATGGGCTTTTTTAACCTCATTCTGGAATCCTCGGCTAGTGATCTACAATAGTTGATTGTGAAAGCATCCATTATTTAAGGTTTCACCTCATTTCGGAGTCATTTAGACCTTCATTGTTGGACTTGAAGTTTGGATATCCAATATTCATTCTGAAAATTTGTAATGACTGCACCAATGCATATTATATGACAATAAAACTCAACTAGTAGGCTAATATGTCTAAAATGAACCTCCACATGTGAGATTAGAAAAATTTAAGCACATAATACCAACTTACTAAAATCAGCAAGATCTCTTAAATAGAAACTACGTAGAGAAATAGCCCTCATTAAAAATGCAAAAACTGGAAAACTAGAAATAGAAATATTTTTGGGTGATGCATGATTGCACTTACACCCAGGATGCTCCTACATCAAACACCTAGGGTAATTGGAGAAGTGACCTTGTTGCATCTTAGGTAGTCAGAGGAAAACCAAGATAGTCAACCTCCTCACATGTCGACCATGATGAATCATCAACTAGCCTCCCTTTCCATTTGACCAAATACTCCTCATATATTTTGTTCATTGTGCTTCTTCTCGCATATTTGTCCAATATCTCCTCAATCTCCCTATGTAGCTGAAGTAGATGTCAAAATACTCCATTGTACTTCTGCAACTCCATCTCCAACACCTCCCTTATAATATTTTGTCAAATCTAAAATGTTAGACAGTGGTGAAATATTAAGTTCAGTAGGCAACTCTAATTAAGCATTTCCATAATCATGTTTTTTTCACTATCTTGCACTATCCAAACTTCTTCATTTTAGTTTATTATATGTACCCACTGGAAATCTCTCCTTCCTAAAATTAACCATGACTTTGTCACCAATCTAAAATTCCTTATACCTCCTTTTCACATGTCTTAGCCTTATACTATGTATTTATCATTGTAATGTACTTCCTGACCTATGTATGGATGTCCTTCAAATGTTTAGCAAAATATTTTGCTTCAACACTACTCATTTCTCCTTTATCCAAATACCTCAATTCATTATCATTTTTGGGATTGCTCCCATATACAATCTATAATCATGATTTACTATTACTCCTAATTATATAATTAGTGTATGCAAATTATGCCTATGGTAAAATCATATACCAACCTTTTGGCTTATCCCCAACCAAACATCTCGACAAATTCTCCAAACTCTGGTTCACAACTTCTATTTAGCAATCATTCTATGGATAATGGGATGAATTGAACTTCAAATTTATCTTCCATTTCTTGCACAATGTACACTAGAAATAGCCAACAAACTTGGTATCTTGATCAGAAACTATACTCTTTGGTAGACCATGTAGTCTCACCACTTCTTTCAAAAATAACTTTTCCAAATGAACAACATAACTATTTTTCTTGTAGGGAATGAAATTTGTCATTTTTAAAATTTGACAACCACCACAAATATTGAATCATACCCATGATGTGTCCTTGGTAAACCAAGAACAAAATCCATGCTAACATCTTCCCATGGATTCTCATGTATAGGTAGTGGCTAATATAACCCTGAATTTTGTTTCACTCCTTTCACCATCTGACATACTCTACAAATCTATAAAAATTTCTTCACATCTTGTTGTGATTATCACTAATAATAATTCACAACAACTAAAGCAATGGTTTTATCTCTACCAAAGTGTTCAGCCAATCCTCCATTATGCTTGTCCTTGATGAGATTCTCTCTCATGGAACTTCTGGGAATCTACAATTGACTTCCCTTGAACAACATCGCATCTTGAATTATGAAATCCAACCACTTTTCCATGTCAAATGTAACAGGTTATGTACAAGCTTTCCAAGCCTCACCAAAATAAGGATCCTTCGGATATAAATTCTTGAGATCCTTGAACCCAACTACCTCAATCTACATTTCTATCGGCAAAATTTGTTTTCTACTAAGAGCATATGCAACTTTGTTAAACTTCCCACTCTAGTGTTTCAAAACAAATAAATAACTTTGCAAAAACTCAACTCATTTCAAATACCTTTGATTCAATTTTCCTTGACTATTCAAATATTGCAAAGCTTGATTATCAATATACAAAAATAGAACTCATTAGGAAGAAGATAGTGTCTCCACTTCTCAAATGTTTGAACTATAGCATAAAATTCTTGATCATAAACATAATACTTGCTTTTAGTACCATTCAATTTATCACTAAAATAAACAATGTGTCTACATTCTTGGCTCAAAATAGCTCCTATTGCAGTACCACTAGCATCATAGACTACTTGAAACACCTTATTAAAATCAAGAAGTTCTAAAACAGGTTGTCTTGTAATTTTTTGTTTCAACAAATTAAAACTCTTATTTGCACCTCTAGTCCACTTAAATTCCACAAATACTACTAAAACCTCCAATTTTTTTTTTAAAAACAAGTCAATCCATGAAATGATCTTACCTCTATTGCACTCCTTAGAGTAATCCATTTGATGATAGCCTTCACTTTCTCAAGGTCTATTTTTAGACCTTCTACTGATGCTACAAATCCCAAGTACACCAACTCCTTCTTCACAAAACTACACTTCTTCAAATTTATCGATAACTTCTCCTCCCTAAACTTATCAAACACCTTATGAATATGCATCAAATTCTCCTACAATGTCTTACTAAATATCAAAATGTCATCTATGTAAACAATGAAAAACTTACATAGAAACTCCCTCAATACCTCATTCATGAACCTCATGAAAGTACTTGGTGCATTGGTTATCCCAAAAGGAATGACTAACCACTCATATAATCATTCCCTTTTCTTGAAGGTAGTCTTCCACTCATCTCCTTCTCTGATGTGAATCTAATGATATCCACTGTTCATATCTATCTTTATGAAACATACATCTCCAATCAAGCAATCCATAATATCATCCATCCGTAGTAATGGAAATATGTACTTGTTTGTAATCTTGTTAATAGCTCAAGAATATGTACACATCCTCCATTCTCCATTCTTCTTAGGTGCTAATACTATTAGTATAGCACATGGACTCAGACTCTCCAATCAATCCCCTCTGCAAAAATGCATGCACTTGTCTATTCGACTCTTCTCTTTTTTTTGGTGTCATTCTGTCTACTACCTTATTTGGAAAATTGGCTCCTAGAATCAAGTCCATTTTTTGACTTGTCTTCCTCATTGGGGGTAATCCATTAGGTACATTATCTGACACAATATCTGGAAACTCTTCCAACAAATATGAAACTACGAAAGATACCTCCTTTACCTCTTCTTTACCATCTTTTGGGATTATATCATAACACATATGCTCATTCTTGATACCCTTGAGAAACTCATTTCCATCAACAAAACATATTCTAGCAGCACTACATACCTTTTCTTCTTTCTCCTTCAATAGCTTTAGCTTATGTTTTACTCCATCCTTTGTCAAAGTATAGGTATTTATATGCCCATCATATAAAGCATGTTTGTCAAACAACCATAGTCTACTAAGAAAAATTTGACATATGTCCATAGGTATGATATCACATAGCTCCTCTTCCTAGTAGCTCCCAATCTTGAACTTCACTAAGAACTTCTCATTGACCATGACCTTGTGGTCATCCTACACCCAGTAAATATGGTATGGACATGGGTGTTTTTGCCTCTTTAGCATTAACTTCATGACCATCTTTCCTAACATCAGATTGTTAATACTTCCACTATCAATGGTTACATCACAACACTTAAGTTCACATTTGCACCTTGTGTAAAACAAACTCCTCCTTTGATCAAGCTCATTTTCACCACTTAGCAAGACTCTTATGTTAACTAGGTCTTCTCCTCTTTTGGAATCATCATAATATGATAATTTGGAATCTTCATCAACATCTACAACTCTAGCCTGGCCTTCAGTCATTCTAGAATTCCTTCCTTTGCACTAGGAACACTCAAATGCTCTATACCATTCTTCTTCACAATGCATTTTTCTCGAAAACCTCCTTTTCCTCTTCCTCTTCCTCTTTGATCTCTATTTTTCTAATCATGGAAATGATTTGAATAGTTTCCCCTCTTGTTTTGACCATTATTTTTGGTCTCATTCTTGTTCCATTGATCATCATTTTGGCCTTCATAAGACTATCTTCCAGATCTTCCACTGCAACCTCTTCCACTATTTTTGTTATCAAACTTCTTGGTCAACTTTTCCTTAACTCTTAGGGAAAACTAGTATGCCTATTCAATATTGTTCATTTAGACTAGACTCAATTCCTCTTGAATTCTTGGCCTCAACCCATTAAGATAACTGGAAACTTTCTCCTTGTCATATTTTACATGGCTTGTTCTAATGGAAACTCGATGGAACTCTTTGGTATACTCTTGAATAGGTCTTCCCACTTGCTTCAACCCTTACATTTTCTTCAATAGATCAAGCTCATAATCCATGGGAATGAGATGTTGCTTTAATTTAGCTATCATCTAGTCCCATCTTGTGATTGTGTCCTTCCCTCTTCCATTCCTCTCCAGTTGAATCTCTAGCCACTAGATCTTTGCATGACCCTTTAGTTTGTCCTTTGTAAATTTGAGCCTATCTAGATCTTCAATATATTCATTCTCAAAGTATTCTTTCAATTTATTGATCCACTCGATCAAATCGACTAGGTTAAGATTTATCAAAAATGTGGGAACCTCAAAATTAGGTCTTTTTCCAATCTTAGAAATGGCCATAAAAATCCTCTCTTCTTATGGGTTCAAAATATCTTCTTCTTCTTCTTCATCCCCACTTTCATCTCTTATGGAAAGATTTATTCCTATACACATTTTTTCTTCCAATACTTGCATCTATCTCTCGAGGGCTCCAAAACCCTCAAGCATAACACCTATGACTCTTCCACCATACTCTCTTTGTGGAGGCATTTTTGTGCTTACACTAAAACCCTAGTGTAAACTACCTCACAATTGTTGATTTATCCACACGCTCAGCTAAAACCATGGTCCTATTGTAAACTACCTCCCAATCGACAATCTGTTTACACACGAAGGAACTCCCTCTCTAATATCACTTAATGAAGGCTGCTCTCCTTAAAACCATGACAAACAATAGAAACAAATAACAACACAAATTGAGAGAAAAATATATGGGCTTCTTGTTATCACCACAAATGTGGGATTACAAAATTATAATATGTAAACCCACATGGGTGCCTTCCTTACAATAGTTTGCAAGACAAAGTTGTGACCATCATCTAAAACTGGCCTAGGTAACCTACAGGTCTTCCTTATATAGGAACTTTTTACTACTCGGGAAGGTTCTAGACACTAAGCCCTCACCCTTGAGGCCAACCAACCTCATATTATATTATTTCATTACACTTTATTACATGAGCTTGATTTGAGACAATTGACAAATTATATTTTTGGATGGGTCCACTTCTGGAGACCATAACTAGCAAACTGTTGACCTGATAGGCTATTATACCCCATTATAGATTCCTCAGCTAGCTATCTACAGTGGTTGATCACGCAAGCATCCATTAGTTGAGGTTTTACCTCATGCTGGAGTCATTTAGGTCTTCATTATTGGACCTAAAGTTTGGATAGCCAAAATTCATATTGAAACCCTACAATGATTGCGCCAATACATATAATATGATAATAAAACTCAATTGGTAGGTTGATATATCTAAGATGAACCTCCACTTATTAGATTAGAACAAGCTGAGAACATAATACCAACTTATTAAAATTAGCAAGCTCTGTCAAATAGAAACTCTATACAAGAACGGTCCTTATTAAAAGCACAAAAACTAGAAAACTAGAAATAGAAATATTTTTGGGTGATGCAAGATTTCCCTTACACACAAGATGCTCCTGCATCAAATAATTCATGGGATTCTTGATGGTTTTTTCTTTGCAATTCATTCATCTCATTGTAAGCTATGTGTTGCATTTTTAATTTCCACAATCAGAGCCTTGGCTAAAATTTATGAGTTTGAAGTTGAGGTGATATCTTTCAATTTTATTAGCACACAAAAAGTGGGTTAATAAAAGGTTAAGATCTTAACTAAAGGAAGTTAATGGTCAAATTTTTCTATGGTTCAACAATCCCTCTCTCCCCAAACCTATATGCACTCTCTCTATCTCTAAAACCTTTACTTGTAACAAGTTAGAGTTGGATTATCTCACCAGAGAAAGGTGGATTTTTTCCAAGTAGGGAAACTATGGAAGGGGCTCTAGTGGCACATGAAGTTCTCCATTGCATAAATTCAAACCAATCTTCAAATTTTTTTATCAAACTTGATATGATGAAAGCCTATGATAGAGTTTGCTGGAAATTTTTGCTACAAGTGCTTTCCAAAATGGGTTTTTCAAAAAATTGGTGTAAATGGATTAAGGCATGTATCTCAGGTGCTTAGTTTTCAGTGATAATTAATGGTAAACTTGTGGGTTTCTTTTCTTCAACTCAAGGAGTCAGATAGGGGGATCCTCTATCTCCAGCTCTCTTTATTATTATGGTTGAAGCCTTTAGTAGGACCATCTCACATCAACATATGCTCAAAAAATGGCAGGGTGCTCTTATTTCGAGTACAAATATTGCATTCATGCATTCCCTTTTTGTGGATGATACACTATTGTTTGGTTTGTCAAATGTTCAAGAGGCTCAACATATTCTTTATGTTCTCAATTTATATTCAGCAATGTTTGGTCAAGCCATTAATGCTCAAAAATCCAAGATCTATTTTTTTAATACAGAAAAAATGGTCTCAAATAAAATCAAACAAATTTTGGGTTTTTCAGAAGATTTCTTAACCTTTGTATATTTTGGCATCCCTTTCTTTATGGGTTCAACTAAGTCTTTGTATTGGTCTTCTGTCATTCAGCGTATTTAGAGTAGAATTGCAGCCTAGAAAGTTAGATGGTTGTCGTTGGCAGGGAGAGTTTTGTTGATTAAGTCAGTATTAGCTGCAATCCCAAACTATTTTATTGCTATTATTAAAGCCCCCCCAAAAGTTTTGACTCAAATTCAAAAAATGATAAATGGTTTCCTTTGGACAAGAAATATGGATGACTCTCGCAAGATCCCACTTATCTCTTTGCAGGACATGTTGCAGATTCCAAAAGTTGGAGGAGCAGGAGTACATGATCTTTCCAAAAGAAATGAAGCATTTGGTGGGAAATTGGTTTGGCAAATGTATAGCAAATCTCAATCCACTTGGTGCAAAATTATGCAGCAAAAATATCTAGATATTCATGATCCTTCTAGAATTCTAACTATTTTGGATCCCCCAAAAGGTTCAGTTATTTGGGATTTCATGATAGCTTCCTGTAATATTGTAGTAAACTATGTTTCTTGGGAAGTCAATGATGGTTCTAGAATTAACTTTTGGAGAGATTCTTGGAATGGTCAAATTCCCCTTTCTAATAGTGGGATTTCATTGAATATTATTGAATTATCTAAACTTCACTCGGGAACTCAACTTAATCAGTATGTGGCATATGTTTGTGAATTTTCAGGGAAAGTTTTTTGGAAGGATCCAGCTATATTACCACTTTCACCTTAGTAAATTGGTCACTTCCATGAAATTTTGAATTCTAGGCAAGTCTTCTTCTTTGGAACTCATGACAGGATTTTTTGGGCCCTAGTGAAGGATGGAAATTACTCGGTAAAAGAGGGGTATAAAATTTTGCAGCATAATGATTTGAACAAAACTACTTGTAGGGCATTTTCATTCTATTGGAATCATGTTGTGCTTCCTAAGGCAGGTTGTTTCTCATGGCTTGCATTAAAGCATAGGATTTTAATTAGTGATAGATTAAATAGATTACATATTGCTCCCTCTTTCAAATGTGTTTTTTGTGATGAGTATGAAGAAATAGTGGATCACCTTTTTGTCACATGCACATTTACTTATGATTGCTGGTGCTTTGTTTTGAATAAATTAAACTAAAGTACTCCTCTCCAAAACAATCTTTGGCATCTTTTTCAAGCTTGGCCAGTTCTTTATCAAAACTCACTATTTGCAAACCTTTGGAAATGTATCCCAACTTTGGTTTTTTGAGCTATTTGGTGGGAACAAAATAAACATATTTTCAGAAAGGAGTATCATCCATTAGATATTTTTTTGGAAGTAATTGAAAGATCTATCTTAGAGGTGACAAATTCTAGCTTGAAAAAGAATAAATTGAATCCAGTTGTAACTCACTAGAATTCTCAAGTTGTTCAAAAATGGAAACATTTGTTCATTCCAGATGGGTGGAAAATCAATAATTCATCCACTTCTTCCTTAATCCATAAGAACATAGGTTGGAGACCCCCAGTTAATGGATATTGGAAGTTGAATTTCGATGGTGCATCTAGAGGCAATCCAGGTCCTTCTAGTTTTGGTGTGTGTATCAGAAACTCATTTGGAGATGTTGTGGCAATTACAGTGTCTCCTTTGCCTATTAACACAAGCAACATAGCAGAGGCACAAGCCCTATTAGCTAGTGTCATATTAGCAAAACAAGGTAACTTCCACTGGCTGCATATAGAAGGGGATTCCTCTATCATTATTGATGTTTGTATCCATAGGCGTATCCATTCTTGGAAATTCAAATATATTCTTAACCAAATTTGGAGGCTTCTTGATGAATGTAGCGATGTTTGTATTTCACATACTTATTGAGAAGGGAATCAAGTTGCAGATCATTTATCAAATTTGGGTTGTGATGGGCTTGTTGTTTCAACACTTCATCCTTTATCCATAATTGAGAAACATGTTGTTTTAAAAAATCTTATTCAGGTTGATATGGCCGCTTGATCGTGTTCACATTAATTATTCTGACTATTTACATATCATATGGAATTGTCAAAGTTTAAAGTTGATATGACTTAAGGAATACGATTTGGTCATTTTATGGCACATTTTGTACTGGTGACATTCAATCTGCATATTGTGACCTGATCTTTCTTCACATGGCAATATCCGATTCACTATGTATTTGAGCCTAATGCTAAGATGGGTTGGTCCCAAAATAATTTAGAAACTTGCTCTGGCTAGGGACATCATTCTGATTACAGGGGGGATTGGAATGGATTTTTCTATATGTATAGAACTGATAGATTTTTGTATGGGATTATACTCTGCTCTTGATATTCTGATTCGTGGTAGTGACTTCACCCTTTGTAAGTATACTACAAAATATATAAATTATGTATATTATAGGGATGATACTAGGTTTTCTTTACTGATTCTTTCCCAGTTGACCTCGTTGAATCAATTTAATAAAATATTATAGTGGCTTGCCACTTTTGCCTTAAAAAAAAAAAAAACAAGTTAGAGTTGGGATTTGAACTTTCTCCAAAATGTATGCCCTAATCATAACCCAAACCTTTCATTAGCCCAACTCTAACTAAAACCAAAGCCTTAAGTTTGGGATATTCATTCTTGAATTCTCATAACTTTCCTCATGGATGTTTGAACATAGTGATAGCTTGTGCGTGCATTATTTCAAATATTGTTTCTTTGATAGTCAAGGTATTGGTGATTAAAAAATTTCTCTCAATTTAGGATGGAGCAGGAAAGTGGTTAAAGTTATTAATGCCAATATGAGTACTCTAAAAGATTAGAAAGTTATGTTGATTCATGGAATACAGAAAAGCATGTGGCAAGAAAACTAATGCTCACTCCATCAAAGCAAGGCTCAACTTAATTATGTTTGATTGGTAATGCTATATTCACTAGTATGCTGAAATTCATAAGGAAGGAATATATCCCAAGGAAATGATGGAATTCATTTGATAAAATGACCAAAGACATGATAAGAAATTTGTATAGAAGATTTTACCAAACTATCAATCAAATATCATGAGAAAGAGTAAATAAATGTTCTACAAATTTTGGACCATCATCAAGGCATGTAGATTGGAAGACAAAGCTCAATTATTACTTGACAAAGTACTTCAATAATTGTAAATCATGCCCTCTCTACCTTATGTTAAATGGAAACATTGGAGCAGCTCATGGACATCCACCAAAATACATGAGTACGGGGAGTTTGTCTCAAAAATATTGTCAATGTGGAGCATACACATTATGAGATGCCTAAAAAGGAAACATATACAATAGCATCAAGAAGACATGTAAATTTTTCAATAGAATGCATCCTTGGCTTCTTCTATGTGGGCCTTCTACCAAACCTTGTGGATAGACACTCATATGTAAGTGGCCAATTAAGATGAAATGGTGTTTTCCTAACTCTCTCACCAAGGCAATTGTGATTGGAGGAGGTTGGTAATGGTGTTGGTTCAATGTTGACATAGCCCATTTCATAATAAATTAAGTGTTTTTTTTAGCCCATTTGATAGAGAACAAAAGCCCATTTCATAATAAATTAAGTGTTAAAATGCCATTAGCCAACTATAGATCCATGTGTCATGACTTTGTGGAAGCCATTGTGACACCATATGGATATTTATCTCATCATTTGAAATTTTTTTGGTTTTGTCTATTGTGATTGAAATAGTTAAATCACAATGCTCCAAACAATTTGATATAATGCCTTGGAGCATACTCTAATATGAGGAACATGCAAAATTGAACACAAAGCTATATCATTTCCCATACTATGTCACTTCATGGAGTTGGAAGATGTGGTGCCTCAGTGAAGATAGCATGAACAACAACTAAAATAAGATGAAAATTGTTGGAGTCCTCCCCTAACAAATTTGTAAGAATTTTCCTAAGGCAATAATTCAACACCAAGATCAAGAAGCTCAATAGATAGCACAAGAGATACTAATGATGATCAAATGAGAAACTCAATAATGATCAAAATGGTAATGGATATCCACTTATTTGATAAATACATCATAGAAGTGTCTTCTATATAAAGGCAATTAATATGACTAGGAGTCAGCAAAGAGATAAACATCACAACTAAGAACATGTCCACCAAGAGTGCATTATCCTCTATTGAGCACAGGAGTTTGTGTGATAATGAGAGGATAAGTTTACATAGGTGTATCTCATAAAGAGATGTTGTAGACACCATGTGCTCAAATAAGTTTCTAACTCCTATGTTGTCAACAAGACAACTCATATGACTATGCATACTCCTAGGTGTCTACATGACAACTAATATAATAATGCATTAACGTAAGTAAACTTAAGTAAAGTGTAATAATAATTAATTATTTACACTAACACCCCCCCTTAAGTGCAACTTAGGGGAATGCACTTAAGCTCACAAAAGCTATGATGAAAATGCATGATGGGTCTTGGCTACCAGGCCATGTTAGGTACCCATGTACAAATGCAATGCTCTACATACAATGCAATCTCTCTAAAAATTGAGAAAGAGGAAAAACCTCATGCGAAAAACCCTCCCCCAAAAAGAGAGATAAGTAAAATAAAGATGAGAAGAGTCATGTGAACCCCTAGTGAAAAATTTTGCACCCACAAGAGATCTTGCAAATGAAGATACTTGACCTCAGTGAAGGGCTTGGTGAAGATATTTGCAATCTATTATTTTGTAGGACAATACTCCAATGCAATGACTTGCTCATGAATCAGCTCTCTGATGTAGTGCATATGAACCTCAATGTGTTTTTTGCATTGATGTTGCACTAGATGTTTTGAGATTTCAATGGAACTCTTATTATCACAATGTATGATTGTGGGTCTAGGTATGTCAAAACCAAACTCCTTCAGAATATGTTGTAACCAAATAGCTTCTATAGCCGCAGTGATAGCTCCTTGATACTCAGCCTTAGTAGATGAAAGAGCAATAGTGTTATGCTTTTTACGCTACCAACAAATGGGGCTAGAACCAAAGATGAAACATGTATCCTAAAGTGCATTTGCAAGAATCAAAATCCTTTGCATAGTCTAAGTCTGTATAACCCACTAACTGTAGTCCAGTACCATCTGCATAGCATATCCCATATGTATGTGTACCCTATATATAGTGTAAGATGATTTGGCTACCTTCTAGTGAAGTTCATGTGGCTCTTACATAAAGTGAGAAACCATGCCAACTGCAAATGATATGTCAGGGCGTGTATGTGTCAAATAGATGAGACTTCCAACCAACTATCTATACAAAGTAGCATCAACAAGTGGAGTGGAACACTTTGCTTCTAACTTAACACTTGAAAGAAATGGAATAGATGCATCCTTATAGTCACTCATGCAAAATTGAGAAAGTAGATCAAGAGCATACTTGGGTTGAGATAATGTGATCCCTGATGAAGATTGTTGTATCTCAATACCAAGGAAGTAATGAAGTAGACCCAAGTTGTTCATAGAAAATCTATCCTGCAAAGTAGACTTGACACTATCAATGATGGGTTTTGTACTCCCTATAATGATTAAGTCATCAACATAAAGCACAAGTAGTAAGTGAGAATCATCTTGCTGAAGAATGTAGACATTCTGATCTGAATGACATCTGGTGAACCCTGCTGAGAGAAGGAAAGAATCCATCTTGGCATACCAAACTCTTGGAGCTTGTTTTAGTCCGTAGATATAATTTTTCAACTTGCAAACCAAAGTAGAATCCTAAATGAACCCTTGTGACTGCTCCATATAAATCTCTTCATAAAGATCACCATTGAAGAATGCACACTTCACATCCATCTAATAAATAACCCATCTCTGAGTTGTAGCTATATCTAGTGTCAAATGAATGGAGTTCATTTTTGCATCTAGGGAAAAGGTCTTACTTTAGTCAATACCAGGAACCTAAGAGAAACCTTTTGCAACAAGTCTTGCCTTATAGTTATCTACACTTCCACCTGTTCCAAACTTGGTCCAATAGATCCACTTACACTAAACCAATTTCTTCCCTTAGGAAGAGAAATTAAGTTCCATGTGTTGTTTCTCATAAGAGGATCGTATTCTTCCTCCATTGATTCATCCCATTCTAGAATTCTTGAAACTTCTTTGAATGATTGAGGATCAGAAGCAACTGCAATATAAGCATGAGGGAGTGAATTGTGTTGTGATCTTGTCCTCCTAGTATCTGAAGGATTCCCTACCAATGGTCTTGTTGCATCCAATGTCTGTTGAGCCCATTTAGGTCTAGTGGAAGAAGATGTAGAAGTAGAAGGAATTTCCTCAACCTCATCTATTTGTTGCCTCTATTTGGGTCATGGATGAACATCTTCCAAGTCACTATCATCATTGTCACTCTCTTCAATGAAGGAGGAAGGAGTTGAAGAAGCAAAGCTTGGACAACTTTCTTCAAGGTGTACACTCCTCTCATAGAAATTTTCTATGTGTCTCTAGATCCATCAACTTGTAGGCTTTATGAGAGTCTGGATAACCAACAAAGCTGCAAGGTTTACTTTGAGGTTCTAATGCATTGCATTTCTATGGAGGTATTTGTGCCCATGTTGGACAACCAAAGACTCTAAAGTGTTTTACAATAGGCTTCCTGTTAGGAACCT
Source organism: Cupressus sempervirens (assembly GCA_028749045.1). Classification (NCBI taxonomy): domain Eukaryota; kingdom Viridiplantae; phylum Streptophyta; class Pinopsida; order Cupressales; family Cupressaceae; genus Cupressus; species Cupressus sempervirens. Next base: position 31,110,728 of record CM053790.1, read on the forward strand.
GTGTGTTCCTTCTATTTATTTTGTTAGAGTAGTGTTGTTGGACGCATATGCTTTGTAAGTCGTCCCGTGAGTATATTTTATTATCTCACATGCATAGGTAGTATTACTTTTCTAGATCGTACTCAGTATATAAGAATAGGTTGAGGCCCTTGATGGGCACGGACGAATTTATTGTATTGAGCTTGCTCAAAGGAGATTACCCCCTCGAAGTGGCCTGCGATCAGTAGATTCATTCTGAGTTCTGCTATCACTTTGTATTCTGTTATTTCGAGCATTCTCACGATATTGCTATAAGGAGGTTCTTCACACTTCCTTCCATTCCAAGCTTCAAAAGGAGTTACACCATCCAAAGCTTTATGAGGACTCTTATTTTGGATGTAATTTACACAATTCATTACTTTAGCCCAAAAAACTTGATCAAGAGACTTATGTAGTAGCATGCAAGTGGTCATCTCCTTGAGGGTTCTATTCTTCCTTTCTACAACACCATTTTTCTATGGAGTGTATGGTACTAAATGCTGAAGATCAATTCCCTCTTGAGTACAAAAGTATATAAGTCTTGAGTTCACATACTCCCTTCCATTATCAGTTTGAAGAACTTTGATGGCTTTCTTTGACTACTTTTCTACTTGAGCCTTGAAGGTGAGAAATCATTCAAACACTTCACTCTTATGAGCCATGAAAAATACCCAAGTATAGCGAGAGTAGTCGTCAATGAAGGTGAGTGCATAGCAAGACTTTCCAAATGATGGCACTAGAAATGGACCCGCCACATCACTATGAACTAATTCAAGAACACTTTGTGCTCTCCAAGACTTCCCCTTGTCAAACATTTTTTCTAGATGTTTCCCAAGTGTACAACCTAAACAAACACCATCTAAGAACTGGACTTGAGGTAGACCATGAACCATGTTCTTGATGCTAAGTTGTTGAAGATACATGTAGTTGAGATATCCAAATCTCTCATGCCACAGTTTTCTTTTTGTATTCGAATGAATTAACAAGGCTTGTGCATTAGATTTAGGCACAAAGGAAGAGAAAGTGTAAGCCTTGAATCATGTTTAGCTTCACCTATTGCAACCATAGAATCGTCTTTGATGCTTTTCACAACAATTGAATCTAGAATAAATTCAACCTTATTTCCACCTCCATAGTGAGTGATTTGGTAGACTGAAAGAAGGTTGGAGGTAAGATTAGGAACATAGAGAACATCCTTGAACGCTCCACTTTCCATCTCAACTTTACCTTTTCCTTCAACTTCTACTTTAGTATCATCTCCTACAAAAATGTGAGGTACCTCTGAAGGTGTCATTGAAGAAAAAACTCTCTTTGAAGCCCCCATGTGATGTGTGGTACCTAAGTCAATAATCCATTCCCCCTTAATGACAATGTGTGTGAGTAAAGCTTTCCCTTTAACTTAGAATCCGAAGATGAAGACCCCTTTTCCTTATAAGCATTAGGCAATGGAACATTGTATTTCTTCATGATGTTTTTTAATTCATCAATCTGCTTGTGATAACACTCATGTTCATCATGACCAAATCTCTTACAATAGGCACACTTCTTTTCCTGATTATTGTCCCCCCTTTTGTTGGTATTAGGAGAAGACTTGCCTTATTGTTGATTTGATTTAGGTGGTGACTTTTCTGTATCCCCTTGTTTGGTATCTTTCCTCTTCTTCTTTTTACACTTTCCTTTGTTTGAACTTCCACCAATTGGATTTTTGGAGCTCTCGTTGTTAGCCACCAATGTCATAGACTTTGAAGATTTGAGAATCCCCATTGTTATCAACTTAGCTTGTTCATTTTCTAACAACTGGGCATATTCATCATAGTGAGTTTCTAATAAGAAGCGCCTAAGGTTGCCTTTGAGGTGTTGAAAATAGACACAAACATGGAGTAGTCTGATGGCAGCTTATTATGAATTAGATAAATCAACATGGCATCCTTAATGGGACTACCATAATCATTAAGTTTTGTTCTCAACTCATTCACCTTAATGATAAAATCCTAGATGGAATCAAAGTTCTTAGGATCTAGGGAGATAAGTTCATCTTCAATCTTTTAGAAGTCCTCCTCAATCACTTTCCCATATAGCTTTTTAAGGTCATCCCAAGTTTCCTTGGATGTATCATATTTTATGATCTAATAAAGGATCTTGTCATCAACCCCTAACCTAAGGATCCCTAGGGCTTTTCTATCTACCAATTCCCAAGCACAGATATCACTTTGAGTTACTTTATCACTTGTGGGTTTAGGAAGAGATCCATCTACATATTGAGAAACTTCTTCATTTATTAATTCACACCATTTTTTAACTGACCATGTGGCATAATTATTTGGCGTTAATTTTGGAGCCTTAATGTTTCTCATAATGCAAGGAAAGAAAGATAACCGCAAGAAGGAACACAACACCAAGAGACACCCCCCCCCAAAAAAAAAAGAATGTTTTAGGCACTTTATACTTAGTGCAATTACAATAGCCACTTGCCAATTTAGGGCCTAAGTGGACTTCTGACTTTCTTGTTTACAACCTCCTCTTGGAGTTCAAATCTAGTACTTAGCAATGTAGCTCAGATATACAACAATTTTGAAGTTTGATCAAAGCAATACAATGCAAAAAAAGACCTATTTTTAAAAGCAGTATTTCTACCCACACAAGCCTATAATCTGATTGCAAATCTAGAAAGTAGACAAAAAAAAAATACACTTTCAAAAAAATAGAACTTGAATATGTGTCTAGATGAGCCCATACGGAGCATTTGAAGTTGCAAAATGCAAGATTGAATAGGTACAGTCACCAAAAACTGATTCTTCTGACAAATCTATGCACCAAAACTAGAAAATAATAGCACCACTGAAAAATTTAAGAAATTCTAGCCCAAATTTTTTTTTTTTTAAAGTACCCAATTTGGAGGCCGGATGACTAAAATATGGCCCTGCAAAGTTGACTACCAAACTAAAAATCAATGTGGTGATGGGTCCAATTCTCAAGTAGTTGATGACATTAGCAAAATATGAGCCTAAATTTGATGGTTTGGGTCTCGTCAAGGAAAAATTAAAAAATCCTCCAAGTACCCTCAGACGAGTGTCAAATTTATCATTCAAACAAATCCAAGTAAATGCAATTTTATTAATTTTTTTAAGAACATACCAAGTACCCTTGCAGTGCAATGTGTCCAACTCAGCAATGAAATTTGTATCTAATGTGGATTGGATTGAGGGTCACTCTGGACAACGTGTGCCAATGTCAAAGGGCATGTCCAGTGAGATGATTGCTTCCTCCATTACTACCCTCCGGATAAAATCCAACCTTGGCCACTTCAACACCCGCACATAGAGCCTCTGTGCAGCCATGCTAGTACATTATGCCATCGACCCCATGGGTGTAGAAAGTTTCCAACTATGATTCTCTACACATGATGTTGACTAGGAAGCTTGGTCAAGCGTAAATTTGTGTTGGAGACGATCAAGAAAGGTTATAGATATAATCGAGATGCCTTTGATGTTTATGACAAATCCCAAACAACATTTTTGCAAGACAGTGAGATTTGAGATTGGGATCTCTAAATTTCAATCGTCTCAAGGATTTCTGTGAGATTTGAATCTGGGTTCAATTGATACCAATTATATCGAGGATTTCTGAAGGCTGTGAGATTCAAAACCGGGATCTTTGAATAGTAGGCAAACAATGTCAATAGAGCAAAGAAGCGTTGGTGTGGTGGCTCTGCTCGACAATGGCAGAGGTGACTCAAAGAAATCATCATCTTATTCAAGGAAATTCGGATTAGCACAAATGCTCCATGGTGGTGTAATTGTGGAAGTTTCCACTGTCGAACAGGCTCGAATTGCGGAAGTGGCTGGAGTGATACTTGTTTGATTCAGAGGACCCGCGGGAAAGAGAGTATTTGAAAACAATACGAACTGGCAGTAGATGATTCATCGTATATCTATGGGGCGTCACTAAGCATAACCGGTGACAATGGCACCAATGACCTGGTATTAGAGAGGCCAAATAGCCCAATAACTTCTGCCCCAAAAAAATGCAATTGAATAGCAAAATAAATGTAGGCAAAAAAATGTAGATCTGAGAAAATTAGATTTTTTGAAAAAACACCTTACCACGGCAATGTAATCCTCCAAATTGGTAAATCGGGCCTCCAAGTTCGATTTGCAAAACAAATTTGCCTCAAATTTGACTTTTGCCCCACATAGAAAAATTTATAGTCAAAATTTATGAAAACAGCAACTTGAACGCAATGGTGAGGTCAGATCTTGCTCAAAATACTCCCAATTTCTGTAGATACTTCGGATTTGAATCATGGCCCTCCAAAATGAAGCAAAATAAAACTCTCCAATGGCTATGAAATGAAACTCCCTCAGTTCTGATAGCATGTAAGAATTTGCTTAAGGGAATAATTCAACACCAAGATCAAGAAGTTCAATAGATAGCACAAGAGAGACTAATGATGATCAAATGAGAACCTCAATAATGATCAAAATGATAATGGATATCTAATGATTTGATGAATACATCACAGAAGTGTCTTGTATATAAAGGCAACTGATATGACTAGGAGTCAGCAAAGAGATAAACATCACAACTAAGCACATGTCCACCAAGAGTGGATTAATCCTCCATTGAGCACAGAAGTTTGTGTAATGATGAGAGGATAAGTTTACATAAGCATATCTCATAAAGAGATGTTGTAGACACCATGTGCTCAAAAGAGATGTTGTAGACACCATGTGCTCAAATAAATTGCTAACTCCTATGTTGTCAACAAGACAACTCATATGACTATGCGTACTCCTAGGTGTCTACATGACAACTAATATAATAATGCATTAACCTAAGTAAACTTAAGTAAAATTTAATAATAATTAATTATTTACACTAACAAAATTACATATGAAAAGGTGGATTTGGTGAAGGATGCACATTCAACATGCCAATCATATAACGTGCCTTTAAGGGTCGCACTCATCACATTGATGTTGAAGCATCCATTCTATGGCCAATAAAAGATAAAACATGAGATACTGACTTTGTGAATGGGTTGATCAACAAAATGTATCAATGAAGTTGATGAAGACATGTTAGAATGTGGAGCTATAAGTAGGCCACATGTGTGATGTAACTAAATGATGTTGGTTGGAAATGTCCTTGTAATATATGGAGATTTGTGTCAACTGTGATGCCACACACACTATTCGACCAAACATAGCAAAAATTGGATTTCTCATAGAATGGTTAGTGATTTTATGGCCACTAGTTGTGCAGAGACCTTTAGGCAATCATAAATAGATTAACACAAGGATATCACAGTGTTATACACAAAGTCAATTAAACATGAAGAATATAGCAAACAACAATTCAAGTCTTGAAAGTGAGAAATATAGAAGTTGAGGTTTAGAACTTCAAAATGGTTAAGGTGTGATTCGATTACGTAGGCTTCAATCAGCTAGTTATTCATGGTAAAAGACTAATATTTGCAAGCGAAATTGTACCAATATATAAATTGTAACCTTTAGTCAACATTGAGTTGTTTTTAAGAGTTTGACTTTTATTTTGTCAAAAGTTGGAGTTGGTTATGAAATGTATTCTAACTTTCAAAAATATAACCATTGAGGTAATTACGAACTCAAGAAGTTAGTTATGTAAAGGGGCCTATAAATAGAAGGCTTATATAATGTAATGGGGGGGAGACACTTTTTAGCAAAGGAAAACTCTGGAAAAATTCTTAGAGAAACTTTGAATACATTTCAGTTTCATATTATGTGTAATATTTTTTGAGTTTGTTTACTCTCAAGAAGAGAATGAAGAATGCATTTGTTCATATGTCTAAAATGTTCTTTTGAGTGATGATGATTGATTTATCACCAAATGAATTAGTGATTATTTTATGCATTTATGTGGATCATTTAATTTGGTGTAAAGAAATGTGTTCATTCAATGGTTCTTGATTTGAATGTATTGTATAGCTTATCACTTTGTATGTTGTGATATGTTGTGTTGCTTTCACCATCATTATAGTTAGATTCCAAATAACCTTTGTAATTTTTTGTCTTTTGTGGGTCTTAGTTATTAGTTGTGTGTCTACTACTAGAGTTCATATTTGTATCTTCTCTTAGTTTTGTTTTCTCTCATTTGGTGTTTTTAGGCGAAAAGTACACAAAAATCCCAAATAACCACATCATACAAGGGAGCTGCCCCTCTCAAATGTAGAGAAATATTGCAAGTTGATAGTGATCAATTTATGTATGAGATTTGGGAAGCTTACCTTCTGGTGATGGGTGTTGAATGTGGATAGGCAGGGAAGGGTAGAAGTGATGCTTTCCTTTTTCACTCTACCTGCCAGTATAAATCTGGTACGAAAATGCTAAGGCCAAAGCAATGTGCATATATTTTTTTGATGTTCTTTCCCATGTCCCATAACACTACCACATCCATGACTAGATCTACTTAGACAGATGCGGAAAGTAGTATGTTCCATGGTTGCACCAGATACCTCGTGCCTTTGGTATTGTGTTGAGACTTATATGAGCATTGCAGGGTTGGAAATTCTATGTGATAGGTAGGATTCCAAGGAAGTGTAAGGCTTTATGGTTGGGCAAAAAAGAACCTCAACCAGGGTTTTATGTCTTGTATTTATCTACTAGTGATGATTAAATGGCGAGAAGGTCATACATCATATCTTGTGCTTTTGCCTGCATTGAGGAGACTTACATGGATGGAATTATGAATTCCTTACATGGATGGAATTATGAATTCTTGTTTATATTAAGATATATTGCATATGATTGAATTAGCAAGTTGGAAGGTAGCCTTGGGGAGAAATTCATTGTCACTGTCATTGAGGATCTAGGTGTCGTTGTAGATAGCAAGGAAGGGACTAGGAGGATGACTAGAATCAGCACAAGAAAAATGGCAGTAGGGGCATCTTTCGATATCAATCAGATCAAGGAAGATGTTGAAAAGATGGACCAGTTGGAGGAGCGAGCAGTAGAGCTGATAAAGAAAATGGGTTGAGTTCCATATGGTGTCTTTCTCGATTTTTTTGTGTTTTATGTTACTAGCTTGTGGTCAGTGTGTTGTCTTTTTGTAGCTGACCTTGTTTAGTTGTTGGATCTGTTCTTTTTTGCTCCATTTTGTTTATTGGGCTTAATGTCATATCTTTGATTCTATATGTAGAAGGTTTCAAAGGCCCTTCAAAACCTATTTTCATAATCAAAAACATACGTTTGAATTAAAATTCTCTTTGAAATATTGTGGTGACAAGATGGGCATGAGGGCCTAGGTCACGTAAACGGAAAAAGTGGATCCACTAATCTTTACAAGTGATTGGCGTGAATGCCTAGATGAGCTACTTACTTAGTGATAACCCTATATTAGATGGTATGTATGACTAATTCATTTTAGTTACTTATGATAAAGTTATGATCTAAAGATAAGCTCAATTTAGAAAATTGTAACTTTAAATGTTAATTGTGTCTCTTGGTATTTGAAATTGAAACATTTCTCCTTGAGCTATTGACATTGTGAATGACTAAAAGTGTTACATGAGTAAGACAAGATTTAGGTGAAAAGTATCCATTAGCAAGGTCAAATCCATGGGATGCCAAGGTATGGTAAGTAAGCACAAGTGTGTGTGTGCTCTCTTGTGGTTTACAAGTATTCAGTAACTTGTTTTTTGAAATCATTGAGATAAGAGAATATTTGATTTGATATTTCATTTCATATTGATTTTCATTGTGATATAACATGGATTGATAGTTTGGTATTGTTCCTCTGAATGTAACAGCTTGGGAATGACACATCATAAGAAAGGGGGAATATTGTCAGAGAGAAGTAGCCTAACCTTGTAAAACTATAGAGTGGTAATGGAATTCACACAGTCACGTAGTAATGACCTTGCGATAATTGATTTCTTACTTCAAGTGTGAGTTTTTTTTTCTTTCAACTATGCTTACTTCAACATATGTTAAATTATTTTTGAAAAGTTATTTGTTACTTTTATCTGAATGCATTAAAATGAAAATTAGGTTTCATGCAAGAAAATAAAATGTGACATTATTAAGTAGATGAATGAAATACTTTTTGATTTGTATAGAATATGAATATGGCTTCATGTATCATTTTGAATATCAAAAGTTAGATATTGAATACTATTAATGTGAAGTTCTCGACTTTCCTTGGATATAGTTGTAAAGTTAAATCAATGCATCAAGGACAATGCATTTTCTAATGGGGGAAGGGTGTCACAACCCATTTTAGCATATGCTAAATAAAAAAACTTTTATTGCCACAGATTACTTTTGGAGGGAAATAAGGTTGCTTCCAAAACATAAATTATATTATAGACTGCAGATTATGCTTTTTGTAAAGTAGATATACTTAGAAACAACGATCTAAGATTGAGGTGATTTGAAAATAAATAGGAGTGGATATTCTATACTGGGAGTTTCCTATAAGGTTATATTTGGTTTTCTGAAGATGTGAGGCCTCACCCAATTCATCATAGTACCAATGAGATAATTGCATTATGGTGATTTTAATCCTATGTTTGATACACTTTTAAGACTGTAGGGTTATGTCATTTTAATATCTACATTTTGATGATCCGCAATTACCTCTGCATATTATGACCTAATTGATGCATTTAATGATTCTATTTCATGTTGTAAGCTATTGACATTGCTTTAATAGAAATTGAATGGTAGAAAAGCTTGTAATATAAGAAGGTAATGTTGAAGTGGAAATTAGAGTTAAAAGATAAATTTTGTTATGCATTGAGACCTAACCCGCATACCTAGGGATTCAATAGTTATGGATTCAGCATCTTGTCATAGAATATGAAGTTATTTAGAATATTAAATTGACCATGTTATGTTGATAAGTAAAGTTTAGTTTTATAGTATTTTGAACATTTTACATGGAAATTGTTAGAAGAAGTAATGTAATTATAAGGAATGAAGTATGGAACTCAAATGTCGAATGCGATATGTAAGTTTTGATATTTTAATATTTTGAAGGTTATATTTTAAATGATTAAGAAAGGGAAAGTTAATTTGAGATGATGAAATATATGCAAGTCTAATGTTGAATGAGATAATGATTTATTTTACATATGCTTATATGATTTTCTTGGACTACTGACACTCGAGTTTAGTGTGCAGGAATTTGACCATGGGTTAAAGGGGAATTAAGGCTCAAACTACTACAAACATGATATAACCAAGGTTGAATCAGTGGAAAAGATTCAAACCTAATTGTAATGTGTTTTATTTCGTATATGTGAATTGTATGTGTGCATAGTAGCCTAGTTCATGTATTATTGTAAAACAAGTCATTTTTTTTAATATAATGTGATATTTTGTGTGTGTCACTTGACACTTGTGCTTGTTATGTGATATGACATGTTATTCGTCAATGGATCATGTGGCCACCTTATTTCGTGATAAATGCCTCAATTGAGGAATTTGATTATTGCCTTAGTCAGTAAAAGGACAAGGTCATTACCTTGGGGAATTTGAAATTTGAATCACCTAGCTTTGGGAGGGTCATAAAGTAACTTTAAGGTAAGTTGGGATTAAAATTAACCCCACCCATGTTAGTACTATAGGCTAGGGAGCTATTAATGACCTCTAGGGTGTCTAGTGGACCTAGGAGACCCCATGAAAATGACATTCTTTATGGAATCCGAAAATGAGAAGGATATATATATAGAGGTATGGCTAAATGAGAAACCACTTGGCCACTCTCTAATTTTAGAGACAATTAGGTTTTGGAGGGAGAGGAGGGGAGCTCTACTGCAACCATCCTTACCCTAGCATTGGACCAAGGTTGGTATCTCAAACTTGCTTCCTTTCCTTTTTCTTTCTTTTAGCATGGTTAAGCCAATCTGCAAGTGTGGAGTTTATCAATGGAGTATGCATTGCATTGCATTGTGGAGTAGCATTCATGTGAGTGTTTGAATGGTGTTCATTCCATGTAGATTAGTGTGACACCATTGTGCATCTTGTTGTATTGTGTGGAGTATTGTGAGTATGAGGTTTGGATTTCCTCTATTTCCTTGTTGCATTATGGGTGTTGATATTGTGTTGTGATAATGCAATGTGCTCTTGAAAATTTGTTGTTTTATGTAGTGCCTGCCCCTAGTTCACATTCTATTATCATTGTCAAATTCTTTTAAGCTAATTTTATGCATTGATTAGTTTTAGAGATACTAGATTTACATTATTATGATATTATTTCATGTCTTGAATTACAAATGCATCGGTTATTATTGCTTAGTTGATTTCATTCATGTGTTGTTAATGGTATTTTGATGATCCTAGTTAGTAAATGTGGTTTCTTTCATAAAAATGTTAACATGATGTCTTTAATGATGATTATGTTGTATTGATAGAGATGCATTATTATATGTACGCATTTGATATTAGACTTATGATTTTTACGATACTTACCCCATACTTGCATGTGTATGGTGCGCGTGTTTATTTTATCTTTCTGTCTGACGTGTTTGATGTGGTTAAGGGAGGGAGTCGTAGTCACCTGCTAGTCGGGATCTACACGATGAACCACTCCCCGCCATTGTCTGTTTAGTTTAGATATATTATATACATGTACATGCTTGGCTTTTATGCAGGATGCAGGTACCGGGCATTGACTTCCCTGAATTGCCAGGATGAGCGTGCCCTATTAAAAATACTCAAATGGTGAGAATGGGAAGATAATGATCAGGTCCAATCCTAGCCATAAGCCTATAATACTTGTCCTGCAAGGAGGGCTCGTAACAGACTGTCTACCCTTTTTAAAACTCGTGAGTATTTTTGTGTGTATGTTGTTTTGTGAGTGTTTGATGTATTTCTATTAATTAAGTCTAATTAATAGATTAAATTAATAATTTAATTTAATAGAAAATTATTATGATATTATGAATATTTAATTATATTTAATTAGTTGAGAAATTAATTAAATATAAAGAATTAAATTGAAGATAAAAGTTTTAAGATTAAATTTAGAACGTAATAATATTTATTAATTTAATAATCATATATTTAGAGTTCATTTTTAAATAAATGCTAAATATTATTGTTATTTAAGTTAATAAATATTTATCAAATTAAAACGTTCAAAAATATATTAAAAAGGAAAAAAGATATTAATTTATGGAAAAGATTTAAGTTTGCATGAATGAGTTTTAAATATAAGAGATTAATTTAAAAGATAAAAATATGTGAACTTGAATAAAGGCATTTTAATAAAGTACGCATGAGATTAAAATTATAAATAAACTTTAAAAGCAAAGTCAAAGTGGAAAGTTAAATAAAGTAATTTAACAATTCACTTAAAGTGCATGAAGGATTAATAAAAGAATATCTTAATTAAAAAGAAAATTAATTGTGCATGAATGAATTAATTAAATAAGAGAGAATTAAATATTGGAGATAAAAGTTAAAGTTTAAATTTAGAACGTGATTATATTTATTTAATTTAATAATAATATATTTAGAGTGCATTTTTAAATAAATGCTAAATATTATTGTTATTTAAGTTAATAAATATTTTTATCAATTAAGTTTCTAAAAATGAAATTAAAAGTGAAAAGATATTTAATTATCATAAAGATTATAGTTCGCATGAATTATGCATGAGTTAAAAATAAAATTAATTAAAAAAATAAAAATGTGAACTTGAATAAAGATATTTTAATAATGTGCACATGAGATTTAAAAAGTTATAAATTTATTAAAGTAAAGTGGAAAGTTAAATAAAGTAATTTAACAATTCACTTAACGTGCATGAAAGGAATAATAAAATAATAATTTTAATTAAAAGGGAAATTAATTGTGCATGAATGAATTAATTAAATAAAGTAATTATTATTTTAGAGTTGTGGGGACAGAAGCCCTAAAAGGTAATTAGATTCTATATTAGAGGATTTTTGGGTCATTATTGCACACACAGGTTTTCAGGAACACACTTTTGGAAAGGGGAGCAAAGAAATCTTTGGAAGCTTGGAAGGGTTCGGATTAGCAAGGGTTTCACCAGATTGTTAGCATCAGATCAAGGTAGGGTTTGTGAACCATTCTAGAAACACTTTCAGATCTTTGTCTTCTTCGTGCTTGTTGGAAATTGCTTTCTCAAATTTTATTGAATGAATCTTGCTACCTTTCTTCTGAATCTTTTGCGATTTGATTTCTTCTGGGAATCGGGATTGAAAAAAAAAAAAACTATTTAGAAAACCTTGTTTTACTTCTGAAAGAAATTTAGTATTAAATTGAAATTTGGGTTTTGAATTAAAATGGAATTAAGAAATTTAAATTTGGAAGGGGTTTGTTTTTGGAAATGAAAATCTTAGGATTAAAAATTCGAAGGGTTCAATTTATTTTTCCTATCAGTTTAATATTGTAAATGTTATTAAAATATGTATATGTTAAAATAATATTGTTATGAAGTTCGTTAAGAAAAATATTATAAAATAAAGAATATAGAATTATAATACAATTCTTAAAATTTTCATATATAATAATTTATCTAAATTTATTAGAAGGGTTGTTCTTCTAATAAACAAAATTATTGAAATTTGACTTAGTTAAAATAATAATAATAATAATAATAATAATAATAATAATAATAAAATAAAATAAATAAATTTTAAAAAAAAAAAAAAAAAATTAAAATAATAATAATAATAATAATAAAATTAAAAAATTAAAAAATTAAAAAAAAATTAAAAAAATTAATTAATTAATTAAAAAATAATAATAATAAAAATTTAAAAAAAAAAAAAAAAAAAAAAAAAAAAAAAAAAAAACGAAAATTGAAACCTTACATTAATTCAACAATATATTATCAATCAAATCCAACTGTGAGACTATGATGTTTTCTATGTACTATCTATATTTCTTTTTGGATTTTGGTGTTGTTTAGATGTCGACCAGTCTAGGATGTACACCAGAGGTTTTGTGAGATTTCTTGGATACTATTATGTGGCTAGATGTTATGATGATTCTTGTGATTCAAATTGGAGTTTATATTTATGAGATTTGTTTTGTGAGCATTTATGTGTATTTGGATTTAGTTTGATCCATCTTGTTATCAGGTTGCCTGTTAAGGAACCGAGTTTGATCTTTATGGGTGTTGTGGTATGGGACACAACTGTGTTTTTATGTGCTTAGGAGAGGTTGTTTAGGTATGTGACTTGGGAGTGGCTTGCATAGGGGTCCAGGACCCAAAGTGGTCAGTACCAGAGTAACCTAATGCAAGTTATGTAATAAGTGATAATCTAGTAAGTAAAATTTATGGGGGGAAACACACTAAAAAGATAAGTTAGAGATATTTGATCTACCCATGCCTTGAGTGCTTGTATAGACTAAGGATGGGAATGAGATGAGTGCCTCGTCTTCTTGAGAGGGCTTTCTAGTTTCCATATGTGTGATGTTGAGGGTCCGGGGTTCATAGTAACCAGTCCAGGGTAACTCAACGCTTGAGGGTCCGGGGTCTATTAAGAGATCAGTCCAGGGTAACTCAAGCAGCCATGTGATGACACTCCCTAGTATGTAGCCTAAGTCTCCTCTGTAGTTTTTGTGTATCTCTGGTGGTGTACTTATTGTTGGATGTGGTGTACTTATTGTTGGTGGTGTATCTATTGTTGGATGTGTTTATTGTGGTTACTTACTTTCATTGATGATGATTGGTGTTTCATTATGTTGTACTTTTGACATGTGGTTTTTGACTTGAGGAGGATTATCTTTTGTTGACTTTATCTTGTGATCTTGGTATTTGGTTTATACTTGGTTTGTGTATGATGTTTGGTTATGTGATGTCAGTATTGGATTGAGTGTTCTTTCTTTCTGGTTTATTTTATCTTCTTGAGTAGTATGTGTTACCTTTGAGATAGTTTTGGCTAGTAGGTATTCCATGCCTAGGAGTGTTTTATGTTTGATAGCCATTTGTGGATCGTTCATTATGTTCCCTGCACGGTAGGAGTGGAAGCCTGACTGGGTAACCACGCAGTCGGGAGGTAGTGCCTTCTTACCATTTGGGTTCCCCTTCACATTGCTAGTTGCAGAAGATGTACCTTTATCATTCTTATTTCTTATCTTACAGACTTCTTTTCAGATGATGTATATATGTTATCATGTATTCTGTTGTACAGTATCTATTTTCACATACCCTGCGACATGTGTAGTGGATGTTATTGATTGGATGTACTTTCATTGTATGGTTTATACTTATGCATTTGCTTATGCGACTATGTATCTGTTATTCCTTTATGATCTTGAGACATTGTACTTGAAACTTAAACTAATTAATTTAAGATTATTAAATGTGACTCAACGTAAAGGAACCTTTGAGGAATTGAAACTATATCTGTAATTGCAAACGTGTATTTGTTGTTTATGTTCATATTGCTTCCGCATTAATGTTATCTTGATGTTGTTTAAACTTTTCAAAAAAAAAAAAGTTCAGTAAACATTGTAACATTTTAGGTTTATTTCTCTTGGGTTCCCGAGCGGGGCGTTACATTTTATTGCTACTTGGTTTTGTTTTTTTGTTGTGCTTGAGTGTTCTTATGGGTGTGGGACTTTCACTCACCCTTGTGGGAAGGGAAGAGAAGTCCAGGGTGAACGGGCAGCAGTTGGATTGCATAGTTGAGGACCTTGGAGTATGGGATCCATTGTATGCCATTGTCATATTCATATTTTGCCTTGGGGGAGAATAAGAACAAAAAAAAAAGGAAATTGTGAGGAAGGAAGTAACTGAAGTATGGGTTTGTAGGAAGCTAAAGCTGTTGGTTGTGTGTGGTGGAGGATGTTGTGTTGGTAGTGTGTGTGGTGGAAGATGTTTATGAAGCCCCGAAAGGGAATGATATTATGAAGCCCCGAAAGGGCCTTGTATTTTGTTGATTTAGCCCCGAAAGGGCATGAGTTTCATGGAAAATATGATATGAAATGGTAAACCTCCTTGTGTTTCCACCTTCACCCTATGTTCAAGGTTCCAATGGTGAGCCTTTGTGAAATACCCTTGGGATGGGATTTGTTGCAGTTTTGTTATGTGGTGTATATGTTTCTTACAAGTGTGTATGTGGATTTTGTTTGAGCCTTGTTCCCCTAGCGCAGGGGTGGTCTCTTTGAGGCCTATGGTTGGGTGGAAAGCACCCATGGTCCTTGTTGTTTTGTTGTGATGCATTTGCAGGTTCTTAGAGAAAAATCTTGGAAACTTGGAGTCCTTGTTATCTTCCATGTGCATAGGAGGAGAAGACAATATTTCATTGAGATGAGATAGAGAGAAAAACTCCATTTTTTTATGTGAGCCTAAATGTATTGTAAGAGAAAGCTATTGTCTTAGTTTG
This sequence comes from Cupressus sempervirens, assembly GCA_028749045.1. Lineage (NCBI taxonomy): Eukaryota > Viridiplantae > Streptophyta > Pinopsida > Cupressales > Cupressaceae > Cupressus > Cupressus sempervirens. The sequence goes on from CM053790.1 coordinate 31,126,092, forward strand.
ATTGTCAATGGAAAGGTTGTGAGTGCTCATGTGTAGTAAAAGTATTTTCCATTGTGTATATTATGATATGTTGACTTCACCACCTTTTTGTGTATCATGAGGGTATCACTGAAGATAATTCATTGTAATAATATTGTTGTTTTATTGGATGGTAATACCAATCAGAGATCCAAATTACTTGATGCTCTTGAGTGGAATGCAAAAGAAATTTGATATCATAGAAGAGATAATATTCATAGGAAGGATCATCCTGGTGGATTGCTATTATCATTTTAGTTCCATTGTTTACCAATTGTGAATGTACATTCAAATCTAGATCTGCATAAGAAGATAATGTTGAGAAAATGGTTTCTAAATTTCATAATTCATAGATAGGGATAATCCAGATAACTTCATATAAAGTCTTGTCATGAAATGTTGAGTTATTGAATTAAGTTTAATGTTTTGAATGCTAAATGAATCACAATTTTAAAACTATACTTAGTTTATAATTATCTCCTAATTATCCTTGCAATAACTTACCTTGAATATCCTAGATTACAGAAGAAGAAAATCAAGTGATGATATAAAATATACAAGGCTTAAGACATAAGCTTGCTGTAGGTGCACATTTTATCCTCTGGAAAATGTATGAGAAAGTAAAATAAATCTCTCCTCTTAATACAGACATTAAAATATTCAAGAGTATTCCTTAGACTCCTAGGACCCTATAACCTATAAAGCATATTTTAACACAATAAACTCACCATCATATTAATTGCATAGAAGGGACCTCATATGAGACACATAACTCGAGTCAACACCCTATCAAATCAAAAGAAACTTTTAAAAATATATATATACAATGCTCATGTTAAACAAACCTAAATTAGTACCAAGTAATATTTTAAACAAGACATAGCGTGACAAACAACCTACTATATTATCTACCCTAGGCGAGCATGGGTTGGTGAATGAGAAAACAATTTAATATGCTATGGAGACCAAGGTATTTAATTTCTCTGACATGACCAAGAGTTATTTCATCCACCTATTCCCTAGGCGCTTTGTGCTTTCAAATATTATATTGGAATACCTTGCAAGTTTATGACACAATTCTGACAAGAGGGGATGACTTCCATTTTGTCCTTGACGCCTTGATTTGCCTTGGAAGAAGTTATGGCATTTTATATGTCTTTCTTCACCCACCTAATTAAGACTAGGACAAACTCCACGCTGCCAACAATATGGGACCAAGTAGCAAGTCGATTTAACATGGGAATTCGAAATGCATATCTTCTAGCTCAAAATTAATGAGATTTGACTCATGGAAAAGGCGCCTATGCTTGTCTTGGCCAAAACTTTGGTAAGTGAGTCCACCATGGAGAGAAACCCAAGGAATTCGCATGGTCTATGGGTAAGTGAAGAAGATTATAGGGTAGTAGCACGTGGGTAGTAGGGTGATTTGGAACTTTGCTAGAGAAAAAAAATATTTCATATTCTTAAAAGAAATGTGAGTGGGGTCAAGTTAATGGACTATGACTAATAGGGTATTTTAGATAGATGGATAATTAATATGTTCATATGCATTCATTTTGTTACCTTAGTATTAGTAAGGATAGATTATCTTTTAAAATCATTCTTTTATAATATATGTTTATATAAATGAATTGATCATTCTTTTCACTACAATTTCAATTGTAGTAGGTATTGACCCTAATGTTAAAATGTGATGTCGCTTGCATTAGAGATATAATATGAATAATAAATAGATAATTCAATCTTAATTACTATGTCAATGAAAGATGTAAGTTGAGTACTAAAAAAATAATAATAATAATTGTGCTTAATGTACATTTAGGGTAAATTTCAGGCATGACAGAAGACAACCCTCATAGTTGCGTGAAAAGAAATCATTCTTCAAATGAATTTACATAGATAAAAATACTAGCCTTCATACTTTCAGGGGAGGAAAATAGACAAAGAGTGGGTGAAGGAAGAAAAAAGAACAAAAATGATTTCATCTAAACATTGGAAAAAAAATTCTCCTCAAATCATATTGTCATCGCTGCCAGGTTTTCATTTTGTTTTATTTGTCTTTTCAATCTAGTAGAGTTAGCAATGAAGAGTTGTAGAACTTAAAAATGGTTAGTGATTTGAATTATAAGTCTTGTAGAAGTTGCCCAACAATATTTTCTTTTCCTTTTGTATCTTGATGTGATGTGCATGTGTTGGCCAATTTGGTGTAGAATGACATTAAAATTGGCAATAGAATTATAGTGACCTCATGTTGAAATGAAAGGATGTTATTTTCTTATTAATTGTTTGATAAGATTGACCAAAGTCTAGGCACAAATCTATCCAACAAACCTTTTAGAATAAGATCACTTCTTTAGAAATATCAATTGGGATTCTACTATGATTTTTATTAAAGTTAACTGCCATAAGTATGTCATCATTTAAATATCTTCTATCAAATAATATGTTATGACTTATGGATGTTCTATATCATTTTGGCTATTACCTATGTTCTTATTATGGTGATATATAGTCTCTCCACCAGGGATCATACATTTAATTTCTCTTAAAGCCTTATAGTTTGCTCTATTGCACTAGGTTCTATTGCATTGAGGTTTTTCATTCTGCTATCAATAGTAATTGGGCTGGAATGAAGATTGAATGTGGTGTCCTTGTGTCTTTGAGGGCATATGGCTCCTTGGGAAGTCCCTTTGAAGTGTCTTTGAGGGCATATGGCTCTTGGCCTTTCAAGAACATGGACGTTGATCTGTAATCTTTTTCTTAGGTCTTCCTATGGCAGTGGTTATTGCAAAGCTTTAGTTTGGCAAAATCTATAATGTCTTGTTACGGAAGTATATTCTAGAGTCAATCTGTAATGAGTACAATTATCTTCGCTTATTTTAGGTGTACATTGAAATTATCCTTTTGGTGGCATCATTAATTCTTTATATCAATTTATATTATGGGTGTTTCTTGAGAGTTTGAGGCTTCACATTATTTTTCTATTGTGTCAATTACCCCTCTGTGTTTGGTCTACCTTTCATCTTTTATGTTGCACCTTGGGGTCGTTAATTATTCTCCTCATTGTTGTGTTTTGAACACCTAATAGTCTGCATAGTAGTCGTAGCGATCTTGCAATGCTTAGTGGCTTGTGAATATAAAGAGGAACGTGACTTTGGCAGTAGACATGCATCATTTTCCAGTGGTATGACTATTGTTGCTACGGGCAGAGTTTTTTAGACGTTATTTACATGCTGAGTTTTGGTCATTCTATAAATAAAAACATCAGGTTCTCGTTTGTTTACCATCCATTACCAAATGATTAAGGTGTCCATGTCTACTATCAAAATCATGTTCCTCTTTATATTCATGAGCACTAAGCATTGCACAATCACTATGACTACTATGTAGAATATCAGTTGTTCAAAAACACAACAATAAGGAGAATAATTAACTGCCCCAAGGCTGCAACATAGAAGATGGAGGATAGACCAAACAGACAGGAGAAATCGACACAATAGAAAATAATGCAAAGCCTCAAAATCTCAAGAAACACCCATAATATAGACTAATATAAAGAATTAATGATGTCACCAAAAGGATGATTTGAATATACACCTAATAGAAGCAGAGATAATTGGACTCCTTACATAGTGACTCTAAAAGATACTTCCATAACAAGACATTTTGCTAAACCAAATCTTTGCGATAACCACTGTCATAGGAAGATCAAAGAAAACGATTACATATCAACATCCATGATCTTGAAAGGCCAGGACTTTCATGCAAAGTGCCTTCCAAAGGAGCTATATGCCCCCAAAGACACAAGGACACCACATTCGAACTTCATGCCAACCCAATTATTGTTGATACCAGAATGAGAAGCCTTATGCATTAAAACCCTTGTGCAATAGAGCTAGCTAAAACCCTAGTGCAATAGAGCTAGCTATAACGCTTTAAGAGCAATAAAAGGCATGATCCCTTAGTGGAGAGACTATTTATCACTGTAATAAGAACACGGGTAATAGTCAAATGATGTAGAACATCCATAAGTCACAACATATTATTCATATGATACACTAAAGAATGGTGGTACCTGCCAACAATTCTAAGGGAAGTGGGTTGTAATAGAAGATATATAAATGATGACACACTTATGGCAGTCCGCTTTAATAAAAATCATAGTAGAATTCCAACTGATATTTTTAGAAAATAGATCTTATTCTAAAAGATTTGTTGGATAAATTTGTAACTAAACTTTGATCAATCTTATCAAACAATTAAATTTGTGCCCCTTTTTTATGAATTGTAACTAAATATATTATTTATTAATAGAAAAGAACTATTCATCAAAAAAAAACCAAAAAAACTTATCTAACAATTAATAAGAAAATAATATCTTTCATTTCAACATTAGGTCCCTATCATTTCATTGCCGATTATAATGTCATTCTACACTAAATTGGCCTTCAGCAAATGCACATCACAGCAAGACACAAAAGAATATATACATAGATTGTTGGTCAACTTCTACAAGATTTATAAGTCAAATCACTAACCATTTTTTCAGTTCTACAACTCTTCATTGCTAACTCTACCAGATTGAAAAGACAGATCAAAATAAAACGGAAACCTAGCAGCGACGAGGAGGATTTTTTTCCCAATGTTCAGATGATAATGTTTTTGTTTCTTTTTCTTCCTTCACCCACTCTTTGTCTGTCTTCCTCCCCGCAAAATATGAAGGCTAGTATTTCTATCTATATAAATTCATTTGAAGAATGATTTCTTTTCACGCAACTATGGGAGTTGTCTTCACAAAAACCCATATAACATTACAGAGAACTACTGGTATAGAATATCCACCCCTATTTATTTTCAAATTGCCTCAATCCCAGATCATTGTTTCTAAATATATCTCCTTATCTCCTTTACAAAATGCATAAACTGTGGTCCATAATAGAGTTCATGTTTTGGAAACAGCATTCTTTTCTCTGACATTAATCCATGTGGAAATAAAAGTTTGTTTATTTAGCATATGCTAAAAAGGGTTGTAACATAGTACCGGCCTAATGATGTGTGAAGGGCCAAAATATTGAGCGCAGCAGATCTTTTCCATGGCCGTTCTCTTAAGAAGATTGGGGATCGGTCGATAGTTAAAAATAGCTTCTCAAGTCCAGATAGGAAACAACTACGGCATAAAAATATTTAAAAACAGAAGGAAATAGTTATCACAGTTGAGAAAATTCACAGGAATTATAGTGAATTTCAGAATTTTTTTGTCAAATACATAGCTTCAACAGACATGCTTGTAAAATGTTTTTTATCTAAAACAATATGATTTTAAAGGGAAAGATTGACAAGCTAACATATGCTTGTAAAAGAAATTTATCCACTGGAATTCTCCTGGGATTGGAATGACAAACAATATTAAAATTGCTCAAGTCACAGTCGAAGCACCAAAATCGAATTCCCGGGTAACATGAGAAAATAAAATACTAAAGCAGTTAGAATTTAACCTGCAATCAAGGTTCCAGACTCGACCCCAAAGTCTATGAGTAGTTATAACATGCCCTTACAATTTTAAAGAAATATTTTTCCAATTAATTGAAAGTACTGTACAAAATAAAGAGAAAAAATTATGTACGTTTTATGCTTAACGCCATTTCTATGGCCTTGATTACTGAATTCCCTGCAGGGAAAATACAACACAGCGATCAAACAAAACAGAGCCTTGTTTGACGACCCTTGAGGCTTGACCTGATCCATTGCTTTCTGAATCAGAGAATAAATTTTTAAGACAATCTTCACAGTATAGATCTTCTCAGGCCCAACTTATAAGCTGGTCTACGCCCATGCTATGTTCTGCAAGCAGTCATTGAGAATGTTCTAAAAAGCATCCCAAAGAAGTGTAACGTCTGATTTGGAAATTTTATTCAAGCCCCTGGCAGCACTAAAGTACAAAGGCATATGTTTCTTCAAGCATCCAAAACAGGTTCAAGGTTTCATTTTACTGTGGCATTCCCAACTGTAATGATGGTGCAAGTTGTGGATGAATTTGAAGGAAAAGAGACTAACCCAAACCTTCCATAAGCCACACCATGTCCAAACTTAAACATGGCAGTGCAGCCCAAATGAGTGGGTTCTTAAGCATCCAAAACAAAGAATAGCCAGAAATTACCGAAGTATAGGGGAAATATAGAAACACGTTATGGAGAATGCATCCTTCCTATCCAGGATTCTCTACAAGGCAACATCTGAAGAGGCCAGTCGGTGAGTCTCCCAAACTTCAACCCCCTGCATCTCTGCCCTAGACACAAAAAGCCTATCCCCACCCGCAGCAAGGGCCATAACTTCCTGCCCGGTATGTCTTCGGCTATGTTCAATGAAATTCCTCCTGAATGAGGTCTCCCAATACTCTTTCTCATTCAAACCCACACTGGCAGCTGCTAAAGGAATCTCAGACCATACTTCCAAATCCCCACCTCTACTACAGAATATCTGTTTTCCATAGCCCAACAGGTTAACATCTGGCCTCCCTTCACTAACTGCCAGGGAAGGATTAGCTTCAGTCATATGCATCCACGGGTCCTGGGACTTCAAGTGCCTAAGGTCAGCCATAGCTAACTTCCCCGTCATCACACTCACCTTAAAAATACCAGCTAAATCTTCATTGTATGTCACATCTGCAAAGCAGTCGCGTTCCATGACCCTCGGGTCTACATTTGAATTTGGCTCTTTCCATTCCCATACAATTTTATCGGCCCTCACATCCCAGAGCCGTATGTAGCTGCTGTAACCAAACGTCCCACCATGTACACCAGTAGCCATGAGCAGGTCTTTAGAACCCAGGTACATCAATTTAGTGGCCACTTTTGAATGTGCTGAACGTCCATTTTCTCGGCCAATTTCCTGCATTTCAAGAATTGCGTGAAAAGGAGAACAACAATTTTAAAGCGGAGGAACAACATCGTATAGTTACTAAGGCAATCATAGGCTGGGAAGCATATAGTCATAAATGCATCCAATTATGATGATCAAAGAGCCAAGTTATAGGATCCTTCTTGCGAATTCTAAAATTACCCGGCATCACTTTCATGGTGCTTATGTGCTTTGTGGATTGCCTAGCGATAAATACAAGTGTAAGGATTAAATTGTAAATTTTCAATATCTACCTTCACGATTTGGAGATTTTCTTTGTCGACCATGAGAATTGTGTTGTCTGTGTGCTGCCCAGTCTCAAAGCTAGCAAAAATTGCTGATACTGACGAGGCAACTGACTGAACACATGTTCGATATATACGAGTATCATTACGGTCAGACCAGGATATGCTCTTCACCTGTGTGCCATTCATCGTGTCATAGATGTGAAGTCCTGGGAAATCCTGTAGAAGCAAGTGCACAAATATATCGAGTCATAATGTTGTACATAAAATCTTTTTAAAAGTCCAAAATCAACACAAACAAACAAGCACTGTCTATGCGTCACATCATTTGCATCCAGATAGGAAAACTGCATTTATTTTAGCTTAGTAATGGAGCCTACCTAGCAAACATTCTAGATGTACCTAATACTGTATGGAAAAGAGTACATGCACTTCAAATAATAGGAGAAAATCTTCTAATCAAGCAGTGCAATTCAAGGAAATAATTTCATCCAATCAAAGAATGCTAGTGGAACTCAATTAACACTGGAACAATCTTCTTAAGGTGATGCATTCTACATGCACCTTTGAGTGCCTCACCAGAGTATCCAGGTGATCTTCACTGCAATCTTTTAACAAATGACACAGAGTCACAGAAATAAAAGTCTAGAATCTTCTATAGAAGTAATGTATTACTATTTATGTTAGTAAGCATTCCACCTGCACCTTAAGTACCATGTAGAAAGAGGTGAAAATACAATGCATCTAATCAAATAAGCTAGAAGAACTCATTTCGCAAATGAAGCAATAGTCCAATCAAGTAATGCAGTTTGCCTAGCATGCTTGCCAGATGCACAATTCAGCATCGTATGGAAGAGTTCAAATACACTTTGAATGATGGGGAACCTATTTTATAACTGTGACAATCTTCTAATCAAGTACTGTAATTAAAGGAAATTGCTTCATTCAATCACATAAGTTAGAGGAAATCATTTAAAACTGAAGCAATATTCTGAAAGATAATGAATGGAGATTTTAATGATGTCTACGAGACTATCGGTCTAGAGGATCACGAGTCAAAGTTTTATACTAATCTACGAGACTATCGGTCTAAGGGACCATGAGCCTAAGTTTTATACTAACTCTATAGTCCTTTTCAGATCAGATCTCCTGCTCTGAATCTTGACAATCAAACTAACAGTCTGCCTCAGAAACATCTTTAAGCACTGTATTACAGTATCTATATGCACTTCGGTGCAGTCTTCTAACACGTGGCATAGACTCAGAGAAACATATGTGTACATCGAACAGAGCTTAAGAGATCACTTAAAAGCTAAAATCAGAAAAAATCTTCTAAAAAACAAAAAGCAATTATAGGAGCTGCTTAGCTAGGATCCTTGAAACCACCTATCCAACATTTTCTATGCAATTTTGCATTCGGAAAGGCCTCGTTGCTACTCAATGTTCAAGGAATTCATCTAAAAACAATAAGAATCTTAGAAATAACTAGTGCAATTTAAGGACTTCATTTCCACCATTCTTGAGAGGACCAATCTAGCCAACATTCTCAATGAACCTAAAATATTTGCTACGAAAATAACAGATGCACTGCAATTTGATTGTAATGAAACTCTAGGCCTTCAACTAATGTATCTTGCAAGAAGGACGAACAGAGTATCCCATTAGTACTGGAAAGAGAGATAGACAACTTTCTCAATAGACCATCTAGATTGCTGAATCAGCAAATTCCCAATTATAAAATGTACATCGTTAATAAATGCATCTAAAAAGCCGGATAGATAGTTTCACACTTACCGCTGGAAAGTGGGATAGACAGTTTCTCAACTGAACTATTAGGAATGCTGAATCTACCAATTTTCCAGTTGCTAAAAGTATATCTGAACAGTTGATTCTAGATATTGTTTTCATTATTGAACATTGGAAATAAAATACGATAAATAAATTAATCAATTTGTGCATCTCTAGTACAAGATAGGCAATTCCCCAATTTAAGAAAAGATCTATCAAAGGAGACTAAATATATGCGAATCAATTGGGATCACCCCAAGACGAACTGACTGACAAATCCGTGATACAAATTACAATTGAAAGTAGCGAATCCCGAATTCAAAAGCTTAAAAACGCGAAATTGAACTGAAAATACATTTAAAAATCAATTTACCTTGGACCCAACTGCTGATCGGCTGTCAGAAAGCCTGTGCAGGCAATGGATACTGTCTAGTTCTGTAAGCGTAGTGGTCTGCTTCCTAAGAGCCCAATCATAAGCCGTAATTTTGGCCCCATGTCCAACCCATAGTGACCCATCAGCCCCTGCACTCAAGGCCGAGGGGAAATCCCGCCCATTGGAAACTACCATCTGAACCCTATCCAGATCAAGGCCATCCAAAGTCGATGGGGCCATGGCAGCCCTAAGTTGATCCACGATGCCATAGTATTCAGCCTCCTCTATCAAGGCATCTAGGTCAAATGATTTCGATGCCCCGGGCAATTTTCCCGTACGGAGTAGGGCAAGGAGAAGGGCGAAGGGCCGTGGGTCGCGATCAAAAAAGATCTCGACGGAGTCTGAGGGCAGACTCGGAGCGGATCTTGCCAAAAGAGATGACTTGCCGGCCGATTGAAGGGTAGCGGTAGTGCTCTCGAAGATTTTCCCGCCGACATTAATTCTCACTCGGCGGTTTGTCGTGCCGGACTGCACGAGAGGGCCGCCTGATGCCAGACCGTTCATTCTGCTCTTTCCCTAATTTGTTCGGATAAAAAACTGAATTAATAGGTCAGGGTTTTCGGGTACTCAATCAAATCTGATAATTTCAATACTGAAACTCTAACTAGGGAGATAATCAAATCTGATAATTTCAATCCTGAAACTCCAATTGAGAAGATAAGTTATTTGGGTACTCAACAAATCTGATAATTTCAATACTCAACCTCTTATTGATCAGAAAAAGGTATTTGGGTATTCATGTATGCTTCGAGTTTTTTCTGAAGCAATCAGAATAAATGTGAAGTATTTCAGGCGTTGTAATGCCTAAATAGACCTTCGTTTATTAGGAATCAACGAACATACCAGGTAGATTGATGTGGGTGGAAAGTCGTCTTCATTTTTAGCACGATATTCCTGTGTTCGACTTTAGTTCAGGGCTTCTAGAAGGCGGCCTTCTGGGAGGCTTGGCTTGACCGAACGAAACATGATTAAGCATGAGTGACGTCGTTACTTGTTTGACTGGATTAGAGGAAAAGAGTTGAATAGTCTTCATGTTCATTAAAATAGTCAAGTCTACTTTGGTGCCTTCGCTTGTTTGACTGGATTAGACGAAGAGGGCTAAATGCACTTTACCTCAAATTTACAAAGAATAACAGCTATACGAGGTAGCTGGAACTTTTTATTGGTTTGTATCAATAAGGACTTCATAAAATTGTTAAATCTATGGATAAAAATAAATAAATATTAAGAATATTGATTCAAAAAAAATTGAAAGACAAGTTTTATGGAGCTAAAATATTAATTTAAATTAATTATGGTATTTTAGTTATGTTTTATATTGTTTTTGTTTTTTATTAGATAAATAGGGAAAGGGTCATCATCTCATACAATTTGGATATATGAGTGGAAATAGAAGTTGGGCACAATAAAATAATGAGGACTTCCTACACTAAAAACAACAAGATCATCAAATATTATTTTTTTGATAAATAATAGATTGAATTCTAAATTAATTATTATTTGTTAAAACTAATTAATCATTATGTATCAAGCTCAAGTATACTCAAACCCAAGAACTCTCACATAAGAGGCCCACAAGTTACCATCATATTGTATGTTCTTGTCTAAAGAAATGTCAATAGGCAAGAAAGTTTTAAATTTTTAAACAACTTCATCTTGAAGAAGTATGGAAAAAATAGACCAAGATATAAATAAAATTCATTTGGAATTATAGAGAGCCTCAATAAGACTAGTCTTTCTCCAACTCCCAAAGCACAACAAGTGCCCAACTTTCTACGTCCCTGCTAGTGCCAATATTATATTCCCACTTTTACAATATATTATTTTGTACTATTTTTGTGTTGGATTAGAGTTCTCCCTTTTTATTTTGGTTCTCTTTAAAGGTGTTTCTTGATTTCTATAATAATGCTTTTATTTTATTTTATTTAATATAGAAAATTAATTAGAGGTGATTCATTAAGAGCAGTCCTTAAAATACTTTGTTGATGAGCATTCCACGATATCAAACCCTCCTTGAAAATTAGTATATAGCTAAGTTTTGTTAGAGAATTTTGTTTAAATTGTACATTTTAAAGATTTTTAGTAGCTTAATTAAATGTTGAATGTTTAGATTGAGGTCTTTTATGACAGCTTTCAAAATGATTATGTAATATAAATATATAAAATTTCCATGATGTTTTTTTTAAATTTATTTATTTATCGGTAAAAGGATGATATTATTAAGGAGATGAAAATATTACAATTACAAAATTTCATCTAGCATACAGCATTACATCCTCTTTTGTTGATGCCTTACTAATAAAAACCTACAATAACAAGTCATAAACTGAGAACCATCAAAGGAGCATTACAGCTACATGCAACAAAAAAACCAACTCTAAGCCTGTCTAAACCACCTAATAGCCTACCAACCACTGCAACATCCAAAAAAATCACCAAAGTTACCATAGAGAAAAAGTAACGACATCGCCCTCACACTGCCCACACCGAAAAGCCATAGAGCCCATCCGCCAAACCATTCACAAAATTGCCACGACACTGTCGCAACCAGTCAAATTACTTCGTCCACCCACTTCAAATGAAGCCATGTGATATTTTGAAGCAGACAAACATTGTGCATAAAAACCAAGACCTCACAAAGCATTGGAGTCAACACGTTGGCCCTGTGGGCTTCACTGTCACAGAGGGAAGTTTATCCAGGCCCCTTCCCCCTGTGTCACATTCCCAACATGTTTATGCAATTCCACCAACATATTGGATCACGCATCACCAATAGCTTTATAAAGGGAAGGTTTATCCGCCTATGCTCGCCACCGAAGGAAAGGGATATATCTGTACCGTCTACTCTCTTCCTTGTCCTCGAAGCATTCAATGAAATCTGATCCTATCCCTAGAAGAGACCATTCTAGGATAGAAACCAGCCCGCCAAGCATGACTTCCACAAACAGAGTCTTCACCACAACCCTGACCTCTTCTATGTTGTGATTTAGCTCTAGGCCCCAAGCAATGACTATCGAAATGACATCCAGGTTTGTCCAACATTTCACAGCTCGATCTTTGGAATTGAGCACCACTAATGCCTAACACCACTGAGATCATCTCATCAGTTTTGATCTTCAACAGGCCCTTAATATTGTTAGGAATAAGGTGTCTCAACCTTGTATAATTCCTATTCTTATTATTATTTGTTTTGTAAATGTATTTTTGCAAATAATATGTAAATGTGAGTGTACATGTCTAGTTGGCATGTTGATCACTTACATGTGTCAGCATCTTGAAGTGTGTGAAGGAGATCATGGCTGAAATGGTTATGATGGATTCCTATGACACATAAGAGCTATTTAAGGAATGAGCTATGATAGGTGTAAGAGCATCTTATGACATGGGGCCTATTTGGGCGCCCAAGAATGAGTGGTTGGTGTGTGTAAGAGAATATGCCAAAAATAGGTTGGTATGACGGATTTCCTTACACTTCTCTTGTGATCGCTATTTTTGGCGGATTCTATGACAAGTTGTCATTGCCTATTCAAGGGATGGACGCCCTTTTCTTGGTATTGCATGTACATGTGGCATTGTGCATGGTTCTTGGTGGTTGAGCCATGAAAATGCCCAACTCCTTTGTGGGCATTTTGTTGGGTCTTAAGATGTTCATAAAAGTAGTATTGCATGTTGAAAATACAAAAGAGAGAGGAAGAGGATAGTGTGCAGGTACTGAGGTGTTGGAGTCTTCTATTGTTGTTGTTAAACTTGCATTGCAAGTGTATTGTAACCTTGTGTTGAAGATAATACATTGTGCAGGTTTTGAAGGGGTGGGGTTGTTTTACCGAAAGGTTTTTCCCCACTGGAAAATCTTTTTATTATGTGTTTCTTTCTCTATCTATTTTTTGTATGCATGGTTGGCTACAATATTGTTGTTTATATGATATCAAATTTGCAAGTGTAAAAATTTTAAAAGGATTTGCACCATACTTTCCTTAAGAGATTAGTGTAGGAAGCTGTTTCTGCACCTGAGTTTCCTTACAAATATGTTCCTTACTAACTAGCCCCTTAAAAGCCTTAAATTGCTTCCTAGAAAAATCAAAAAATGACGCCTCCATTCCTTTTGCAACAAAAATGGTGAAGATGTAACAAAAAAGAAAGACGAAAGTTTCTAGCACCAACCTAATAATTAATAACACTTCAAAACTTCACTTGCACACCAACCACACACGCTTCCCACTTCAAATAGACTCAACGACACATCATTAAACCAACACAACCATTGTCAGATTTAGACTGCCTGACAAAGATAATTGATGTCCTTTTACCTTACTTTTAGATGCCCTTCCTACCTTTTGCATAAGCAAGGAGGAGATTTCCAAATCCACTCCTACTACAACTCAATAAAGGCCCTGAGTTGCCACCTCATTTCATCAAAAAAGATGCCCCTTTCTATACTAATCAAAAAATTATACTTCTCAAAAATCCTCATACACTAAATCATTTAATTCAGTGAAAGTAGTGACCCAATTCGCCAATTTGTCTACCTCCACATTGTCTTCCCTATATGTATGACTAACTTTAAAATTTGTAAAAGTATCAAGCATGTCTTTGATTTTCTGTATCAAGCCATGAGATAACAGGCTTCTAGAGAACCTCTTATAATACCATCCACAATAATCTTAGAATCCCCTTCTAAGTGAATACAATTACCACCCAACTTCCTTCCCAAACTAACAGCCAAAAGTGTCGCCTCCACTTTTGTCGTATTATTCATGCCATCTCTAAGTTGTCTAGCCACAAAGCCAACAATATCCCCTAACTCATTCCTAGCAATTTCTCCTACACCCAAAATACCTAGATTACCCTTGGAAGCACCATCAAAATTAATCTTAATCCAGTCCTTGCTAGGCGGTCACCACCTAACTTCCTTTCTGTTCACTTTGAATTTAAGCCCACATCCCCCATCATTTAGCCATTTTATTTTGATACTCGGTCAAAAATTTTGAATCTTACTATCCAAAGTATTAAAGGCCCTACATGGGTATGTAACCATACAGTATTAGCATTCATACCTTCAACAATCGCTCTCTACATAAGGGCCCAAACATAATCCACATTTTCCAATTTCTCCTGAAAGATTCTCCCATTTCATTCCTTCAACAACTCCCATATAACAATAGAAGGGCTTATAATCCAAAGATTTAAAAAGGTTGATCTCGGAAGATCGACAAGCCAACATTGAAATAAACCTTTCAAAGATTCAGGTGTAGGTCCATACCAACTCAAACACAATCTCAATTTCTCCTAACAATGTTGAGCAATTTCATAATGGACTAATAAGTGGTCAATAGTTTCCATAGCATTCATACCTAGAGCACATCTAGACTATCCCACAAAGCCACAATTTTTCCTCCTTTCATTCGTAAGAATACGTCCTTTTAAGGCCAACCAAGAAAAGGGTCCAGCTTTAGGCAAACAGTGTTTATTCTAACATATCTTATGTAGTCATTCATAGGGAGCATTATTGAAACAACTGATCTGATAGCCTAATTTTGTTGAATATCTACCACTTTTAGTAGCACACCATATTATTCTATCCTCCTTATCATTTAGATTGATGTGTCTTGTTTGAAAAATACCTTTCAATTTTTCTTTATGTTGCACTATCACTCTCGGATTAGATATGTCTTTCCATTCCCAACAAGATCTTAGATTAGTAGCCTTCTCCTCCACATAACAGTCTACTGCATCACCCCATTCAGTTCCAAAATAGGTATAAGATCCTGCACCCCTTCAAGATCCACCAGCCTACTCAAATCATTCCAAGAATCATGCCAGAAGGGAGCTTTCTCTCCATTACCAATACTTTAAGAAAGATGGTTCAGAATATTTGGTCAACATTCCAACATGAAATTATAAATTGTCGAGCCCTTCGGGGGATTATGTACTATTAGAGTATGTGTTGGATCCATAGAATCCAAATATTTTTCTTGCAAAATTTTCAAATACAGCTGCTCTAGTTGCTCATACATATCCCAAACCAACTTAGCACCCAAAGCCTTATTAACATCTTGTCACTTTCTCAAACCTACACCGCCCTATTTCTTCAGTTTACACAAAGCCTTCCAAGCCACTAAAGGTATTTTCTCTTTGTTTTGAGCACTATTCCAAATAAATTTCCTCATCCTTTGTTTGATATACTTAAGAAGCTCCATCAGAATCTTTAAACAACTCATTGAAAAGGTAGGGATAGCATAAATAACCTTTTGTAATAGCAGTATTCTCCTAGCAAAAGTCAACCACCTACCTTTCCAACCATCTAATCATTTAATACAGTTATCCATCATCTCTTTCCATAACTTAGAGTTATTTCTCCCTTGGAGAAGTGGTATTCCTAAATATTTATTAGGTAGCTTCTGCTGCCTGACATTGAGAATTCTACAGATCTTAGCTTAGACATGGTTGGTTGTATTAAAGAAGAAAACCTCAAATTTTTGCTAGTTGATAAATTGTCTTGAAACAAGGTTGTATTACTCTATGACACTTTTAATACCACATGCTTCCTTCACAGTGGCTTCCCCCAATAAGAAGTTTTCATCCACAAATTGCAAATGTGTAACTGGCTCTAAGCCTCTAGCAACAATTAAATCTTTTCCAAACCTTATCAATCTTTGCCTTCATTATAGATCTACCCAACACCTCAACCAAAATGATAAACAAGAAGGGTAATAAGGGGTCCCCTTATCAAATCCCTTTAGCTATATCAAAAAAACCTTGAGGGATCCCATTATCTAAAATAGACAAATGTGGAGAAGAAATACAAAAGGAGATCCACATAGACCAATCTACATCAAACCCAAACCTCTTCAAGACTAGTAATAGAAAATCTATGTTCACATTGTCATAAGCCTTCTTAATATCCAACTTAATCATCATTCCTACTTCCTTTTTCTATCTAGGAATGTATTGCTTCATGAACCAAAATGATTCCTTCATAAATGGATTTACTTGGGGCAAAGTCGCTTTGTTCATCAAAGATAATAGAGGGCAGCACCAGCTTCAACCTATTCGCCATGGCTTTAGAAATGACTTTGTATATTGCATTACACAAAGCAATTGGTTTGTAGTCACTAAAGGACACTTTATCACCTTTCTTGGGTATTAGCATTAGAAAAGTATTATTGAAATCCTTAAAAACAAAACCTTTCTCCTGGACTCCTCCACACCTGCCCACAATTCAAAACCTAAAAAAATCCTAGGCTTCCTGGAAAAATAAAGTAGGAAAACCATCTGGCCCCAGAGACTTATCCCTCCCTAACCCAAAGAGTGCAGATTTAACCTCTTCTAACAAAACTAGTTTCATTATGTTCCTATTTTGCTCTATAGAGACTAAATTAGGGATAACATCCAGCATGGCTTCAAACTTGGCATTGGGTACATCTTCATGTTTAGTACCTAATAAATCTATAAAGAACCTAACAACTTCACCATTAATTTGAACCTACTTAGTGAGGATGACCCCTTCCTTATCTTGAATAGAGAAAATCTTGTTAATAGTCCTGCACTCCTTCACTGAATTATGAAAGTATTTAGTATTTCTATCCCCTTCCTTTAACTACATTTCCCTTGATTTTTGTCTCCAGAAGGTTTCTTCTTTGAGAAAAATGCTATTATACTCTTTCTTCAATTCCAATTCTTGATTAAAGAGCTCATCATCCATACCCCCAACCAACACAACCTCATTGAGCTCAGCCAAATCCTTTTCTAACTTAAACTTTTCATCAAAAATATTCTTAAACACCACACTATTCCAAATCTTAAGATGTTCTTTTAAAAATTGTAATTTCTTAAAAAATCTGAAAGCAAGAGTAGCTTTATGCCTTGGTGTAGTCTCCCACCACCCTTTAACCATCTCCAAGAAGCCAACCTCCTACAACCACATCTTTTCAAATCTAAAGGGGGCATGCTCAGGTGATGCATCCATTTGTATAGCCATACAAATAGGGAGTGATTTGAACCTGTAAGGGGAAAGACCTCTGCTTGACATAGCTACTCTATATTACTCCAATCGCCTCCAAGCAAGAAATGGTTGATCTTCTTAGCTATGTTAGTGAAACCTTTTCGGCGATTAGTCCAAGTAAATTTCCCATTCAATAATGGTAAATCATATAAATGATTCGACAAAACAAAGTGAATAAATTCCTGATTACTTCAATTAAAACCAGCTTTCCCTCCAAGCTTCTCAACTGGGGATAAAATAGCATTAAAATCACCCCCTAGAACCATCAACTTTCCTTATAAAAAACTCAATTTTGAAGACAACAAAGACCAAAGTTGTGTCTTTAGTGTTTGAATATAAGGTTCATAAATATTAAAGGCCATAAATCTCATGCAAAGCTGGCAGGAGAAGATCTCTACTAATTGCCAATTTGAACCTTACTCCACCAAGGTAACATTGATAGTAGCTTTCGCTCTAGACCAAGGTAACCCTAGATCCTCGGGTAGTGGAGGTGTGGTTAGAAATGAAAATGGATACAATATTGTGGATTTCGCTCTCCCGTTGGGTTTCCAAACAAATCATTTTGCGGAAGCCAATGCCGCGTGCAATGCAGTTAAATTGGCTTTTGAAATTGGGTTCACCAATTTATCGCTGGATGGGGACTCGAATAACATTATTAAGTGCATTAATGGCAATTTGTATCCTTCTTAGATGATTGAAAATCTTATCAATGAGACGAGAGAGACACTTGCCAAATTCAAAAAATTCCATGTCACCCATACTTTCTGGGAAGCAAACCCAGTTGCCAACAGGTTGGCAAATATAGGGGTCAGCATAGACCAAAAAATGACATGGCTTCCCGGAACTTCTTTGCTGGCGGACGTCAAGTGTCTGATCGACTTGGAGAAAATCCAAGGAAGTACGGAGGATATCAAGTTGTAATTATGAATATGAAAGGGTTAAGATATAGGAGTACTTTTCATAATAGAAAAATGGGAATTCGTAAATACAAATATCCTTCTTTGATTAATTGCCATGCTTTGTGGGTTATTTATTGCATTCGTTTCAGGGGCAACAACAAAGTTATTTTTCTCTGCTCCCTGCTTAATCTCGACAGTCCTTTCCAGTCTCACAGTGAAGAGCTTATGAGTAAAGTGGGTGTGCAGAGTGAGGAGATGGTGGGCGAGAGATGAAAAAAGGAGCTGGCAGGGGACTTTGAGAAATGGAGAAGCAGGCCAAAAGTTTGGGAAAAGATGGATAAGGGTGGGGTTACCAAGTATCTCATGAAGCTGCACGGTTATGATCAAGAGGTGACTAACAATATGGTGGGGTCCTGGAAAGAGGGCAGGGTTAAGGTGAACGGCATCAACTTTCAGATAACGGAGGAGGTTATCACAGCTATCACTGAGATCCCTATCGAGGATTTCAAATTCTTTAGGGATAAGAAGCTCTCAACTAATGCAGTAAGGGATTTTGTGGAGAGTGAGAAGGAATTGAAGGCGTTAAAAAAATTGACACCTACTATGTCCCCGACTCCATGAAGAAGTAGTGGAGGTATGTGCAGAAAGCTGTTATTGAGTATATCACTTTGGACCCAAGGTTTGATAGAGCCCGCACCCACCACTTTGTTATTTTAAATCATTTTTGGAAGAAAGCTAGGATTTCTTTTCCTTTTTATTTGTTAACCTCTATGAGTAAGGCGATGGATAGCTTCAAAAAGAAGCCCATTGCAAACCCGACACTGCATGAAGGGCTGCTGCTTCTTATCCATGAGCACTTCAAAGCTCAGACTATTAGTAATGCCCCCCCTCAGATCGAGATTGTGGAGTCTGGAAGTTCCAGTTACTCCTCTAACTCGGATGACATTCAGAGCCTTAGTTCTAAGAAAGGTGAAGTCTCCTCCTCAGGGAAAGTTGCGACTATTAAAAAATCCCCCTCCCCCATAATTGCAAGCAGAAAAAGCCCTAGGGATCTCGAGAAGAAGCAGGCAGAGAAGGCCGAGGAAGGAAGCAGTGACGATGAGGAGGATCTAGAGTCTGAGGAGGTGGTGAAGCAGATGTAGGAGGAAACAAAGGTCGATAGTGGAAGGAAGAAGCGCAAGAGGGAGAGTCTAGAGGATGTGTGCTCTCATTATGAGGAGATGTCTGCGCTGCCCCTTTCTCCTGTCCATCTCCACCCTAAGGAACAGAAAGAGGAGCAAGCTGGTTATGCGAAAGGGGAAGTGTAGACCAATGAAAAGAGGAAAGCATGGATAAATTTCAATGTCAAGATAGCCAAAATAGGAATCTTTAGGGAGGCCATGAATCCCAAAATCCTAGTGGATAATCAAGAAGAGCAGCGGCTAGAAGAATTAATTGATCCGACAATTGTGGCTATTTCGGACATGGCCAGGGAGACAGGGATGAATCTTTTAAATAATGCTCACATCAGCATGATTGATAATTTCAGATCAATCAAATGGCTTTTCCACGAGCTTGAGGAGGTTAAAGACCAAGTGAAACACATTGAGGCAACAAGGGAAGGAATGGAAGACAACAAGAGGACAGATTCGGCTGATAGGCTCACTCTGGCAGAACAGAGGATACACAATCTGGAAAACTACAATCACAACCTTGCCAATTAGATTTTTTCCTTGTTAAGCTCCATCAACAACAACATCATCTCTCTCATGGACTGGATCAAAGATAGAGAAACACACGATGATGAGGATGGAGAAGACAGAGACGAGGCCAGAATTGAGGATGACCCTGCAAAGGACAACTCCACTCCTGCACAGGACCAGGGGAATCCAAGAGGGCAACAGATGGAAACAGAGGAGAATCAATAGGCCTTTGAGGCTACTTAGGTGATGCTGGATCTGGAGTGAAAGAACGAGGAATAACTCTTGCCTATTCTTTTGTTTATCACTATCTTTTGGCTTTTTGTGCTGGCTTTTGGCCGTGGCTTTGCCTGTTTCCTTTTCCTAGTCTTTTCTTAGTACTTTTTCCTTTGGCTGGGCTTAATGCTTATTATCAGCCTTTGAACTTTTACTTTTTTGGCTGGGCTGTCACGCTTATTATCAGCCTTCTTATGTACTAACTTTTGGGTTTCAGGTTCCCTGTAAAACCTGTTTATCTAATCAAAAACATTGATAGTAGCTTCCTTCTAAAGAATGCAAAGTCCCCTTGAAGCACCATCAACCTCCACTAATAAACTTCACCAAGCTGAGATTTTCTTAGTAAATAAAATACTACTACTAATACTTAACTTCATTTCTTGAATAAAAATAACATCAGATTGGGCTTGATCAATGCCATGCTTGATCAAACACCTTTTATCAGGGGCATTGTAGCCCTTGATATTCCACGAAAGGAGCTTCATTACTTCTAGGAAGAGGTATAGCCTCTTCTTGATCTCAGCAGTTTTTCCTGGCCCACTACATTACGAACAATTACAAGTTTAATTCTTGTAGATTTTGGGCCCCTCTTCTTCTTCTCAGAAATCTTTGGTTTACTGATAAGGGAAGGTGTTTTCCCGATGGTGCGATCCTGTTCAACCTCCAATTTATCAATCATTCCACACTCATCCAACCCAATTTCATCATCATTAGAGTAATAGTCAGATTTTGAAATCAAAGTATCCCCCCACTATCTCTAATATCATACATGGCTAAGTCCAAATTTTGAATTGGTGAGATTTGTATATCTTTGAAAAGGTCATCATTGGCACCATCACCTACCTTTATTATTTTTAAGCCCCCAACATCAATATCTCCTAAGCTATTAGCCTATGGAAAATGTCCTCTATCATCCAAAGAATGCCTACTAGCCCCTTCAGCTTCTACCTCTAGCGAATTAGGAACAAATAACCCATGAAGATGGGGGTTCAAACACTCCCTATTGTCCTCCTAATTGAAAAGACCCAAAATCAGCTAAGAATAGGGAGTTTCTTTAACAATTTGTGTTGATTGTGCCCCTTGCACATCACTAACCTCTACTATTGTATCCTTGCTGAGATGATCCAAGTTAGAGTCCAAGGTATCAACCAGCCACATTACACTACCAGATCTCACTATCATTTCCTCCTCATAAGTGATTGACCATGGGGGGATGATTCCCTTTTTCTTTTCAATATATTTAATTAAATCTAAACATAGATTCTCCTGATGGCCTTTTCCTTTCCTGTTGCAAACCTAAGTCAGGTTATGATCTGCATGGTCCACATCAATAGTCACTTTACATTCATCTTTTGGGGTATGAAGAGAAATACAATTAGGCACAATATAACAATCCTGCATTCTAATAAGAATATTTGAGAATTGAAAAAGATGATTCCTTTCCAAAGATTCTTCAGACCTAATATAGACCCCTAGGCTATTGCCAATGATCCACATGGTATCCTCATACTCCTAGGGTAGATTTTTTAAATTCATCCATACTAGGACCTCCTTCACCTGTTCAACATCAAGATTAAAGTTAGTGTACCAATTACAGATATATAATCCTTTCCCATCTAGCATATAAGAGCCACCTTTTAAGATATCCTTCTTATCATCAGGTGTAGGGAAAATGACCAGGAAAAATTCATTTGATAGAGGTTTAAGAATGATATTTTCACCCTAGTTCACTTCCAGCCATGACTGTATTTTTTGCAAAGACGACCCGGGGCCCAACCATTTCATAAACAAGGCTTTGCATTGAAGACATTTTACCAAATCGCTCCAAGCCAGATTATGAATAGGGAGAGTTGAAACCTTAAAATTATTTTTTGAGCTTGCTAAGGTTGCATCCAACTTACCACTCTCCTCCTACAACTCTTTTTGTGCATTTTTTAGGCATCATAATTTCTTTTCAATTTACTTAAACTTAAAGTTTTGTGGCAAAGAAAAATCACTTGTGAAGTGGTTATGACCACCCTTCCATGTCCTCCCAAGCCTCTGAGTTCCACTGTTCTACAAACCTTGACCATAACGACTCCAAGGAGCATATCTCATAACCCGACTTGGAAGTCTTGAATCTGAGTAAATGACATTGTTGTTATGTCTAAACCTGAACCTATCATTTGATCTTCTAGGGTTGTCATTTGCAGCACCTCTCCAGCCCTAAGAATTCTGAGCCCCAAGTTGGGTAATAATATTCTATTTCCAATTATACACTCTACCTATCATGACATAACAGGGGCACTAAAACTTGAACCAACCCTCGACTATGAAGGTTGCCATTCGCATTTGTACTCAATCATTTACCTAAATCTAACACTATAATAAATTTCCATGATGTTACAACAAGCTAATCAAATAAAATCTTTATAACAACATAAAATAACCAAGATTAATTAGTTAACAAGTTATAAGCATCACATACTAAAAATAAATGCTAAAAATATGAAAAATAATAAAAATAGAACACATTATGATACTTAAATATATGATTTAAGAAAAAAAATTCTATGCACAAATTCTAGAATTTAAGGTGACATAAGATCATAAAAAAGATATAGCAATTTGATATTTGTGTCAAGATTAGAATATTATTGTTGTCCTTTAGGTGTAGTGAAGGATAGAGAGACCAAACATAGTTAAGAAAAACAACACAATAAGTACACACACAAAAATAGAGATTCTAATAGGTTGCTAATAAAGTATATCATTTTAGATTCTCCATAGTCAACATGTGTCACATTCAAATGTTTTAACCTTGTTGCCATCAAATTTTAAGAATAAGTATTCTTGTATAATCATGCGTGCTAATAGGTTGTGTATCTCGTAGAACCTAAAACATATTGTTAAACATGTCTTATCTATGGTATTCATGTTCCAAGGATCTTATTATTTTAATTATAGGAATCCCTCTCAATAATAAGATTTCATTATTTGAAGAGTCATTAAATTACATGCTAATAGGTTGTGTGTCTCATAGAACCTAACATATTGTTAAACTTGTCTTATCTTTGGTATGCATGTTCCAAGGATCTTATTATTTTAATTATAGGAATCCCTCTCAATTATAAGATTTCATTATTCAAAGAGTCATTAAATTACATGCTAATAGGTTGTGTGTCTCTTAGAAACTAAAACATATTATTAAACTTTTCTTATCTATGGTATGCATGTTCCAGGAATCTTATTATTTTAATTATAGGAATCCCTCTCAATAATAAGATGTCATTATTCAAAAAGTCATTAAATTCCTTTCATAATCTTTCTTGAGATGAACTTGAAGTATTCAAGAAATTTGGAAGAAATCCAATGTAAAAAATCAATAAAACAAATCAAAAAAAATTAAAAATAGGATCTTAAAAATAATATAAATATTTTCATAAAATAGTATATCAAACCCTCCTTGAAAATTAGTATATAGTTAAGTTTTGTGAGAGAATTTTGTTTAAATTGTACATTTTTAAGATTTTTAGTAACTTAATTAAATGTTGAATGTTTAGATTGAGATCTTTTATGACAACTTTTTAAATGGTTGTGTAGAATTTAATTAGGTACATACATATATATTAAGAAAAAAATAAAAATCCATGATGTTACGACAAGCTAATCAAATAAGATCTTTATAGCAGCATAAAATAGCCAAGATTAATTAGTTAACTAGTTATAAGTTGATGCTATAAATAAACAAAAATAATAGAACACATTGTGATACTTAATTATATGATTGAAGAAAAAAAAGTCTAGGCACAAAATCTAGAATTTAAGATGGAATAAGATCATAAAAAAGATATAACAATTTGATATTTGTATCAATATTAGAATATTATTGTCGTCCTTTGGATGTGATGAAGGATAGAGAGTACAAACATAGATAAGAAAAATAGCACATTAAGTACACCAAAAAAATAGATATCAGAAATAGTTGATAAGTTGCTAATCAAGTATATTATTAGAGATTCTCCATAGTCATCACATGTCCCATTCAAATGTTTTAACTCAGTAAGTTTTTATCAAATTTCAAGAAAAAGAATGCTTGTATAATCATACATGCTAATAGGTTGTGTATCTAGTAGTACCTAAAGTATATTGTTAAATTTATCTTATCTATGGTATGCATGTTCCAAGGATCTTATTGTTTTAATCATTGGAGTCCCTTTGAATAATAAGATTTCATTATTCAAATAATTGTTAATTTTCTTGCATAACCTTTCTTGGGATGAACTTGATGTATTCAAGTTGATGCATTAATCAAAATTTGGAAGAAAACCAATGTGACAAACCACCCAAAAAATCTAAATTTAAAAAAAATAGAATTTTGAAAATATTATTTAAAAATTTCATAAAAGAATGGTATCCATTTTGATAAATAATATAAAATGTTGTAATATCATGTTCGAATAGATGAATTGCATTAGCCAATTGCATAGTACATCGTGAGAAATATTATAATAATATAATTATGTTTTAAATGAAATAAGGATCACACATCGAATAAATATTATTATCCTTCTAATCTATATGTGTGCATTAATTTTTTAAAAGTCTTTATCCATGTCACCGCATATATATTTTACATGGTCAAGTCATATTATCTGAGTGCAAGCAATATGATTGTTAAATTATATGAAGGGGGACCATCATCCAAGTGCTTCCCCTCCAAATATAAACCAAGCGAGATCCTACTAATATATTTCTACTAGAGGTGTCCTAGCACTTAATGAGGATGGTGAATAATGATTTTTATTAATCAAAATAAAATTTTGATCCAATAATATATATGTGCAATCATTGTCACATGCATTTATCCATGTACATAGCCTAGATAATAGAAGGAGAATAAGGTGATCCAAGAGGAGGTGTAGAGCATAAAAGGTTTGATGTACTCCTAACATAAAACTAGCCTTGAGGTCTAAAAGGTGGGGTGTTGATTGTATTTTTTTGTTTTCAAGGTTATTATTTTATAATCTTAGTTTAAATGGAATTGAAAATATAAATGAGCACATGAGGTCCTTCTTGATTTCTTTAAAGTTAAATAGGCCTTTAATGAATGATGCTCTTTGATAAAGGTCATTCCCTGAATTTTTGTGGTATGGATCTCATCCTCAAGAATTAAGTGGTTTTGAATGTAGCCTTCGACCATTTTTTGAGGATTGATACATCTTAGAGAATATCCATAACATTTGATACAAATGGACACACAACATATGATCTTATAATATTATAAAAGAAAATAAATGATAATATATGAAACTATACATGTATTATAAAATGACAATGCATAGTTGGTCATAGAATTACTTTCATCAAAGATTTTAACTATAATTCATTTATTACCATCGATTCACAATACTATTATCTCTAGCTTAATTTGTTGAAAACAACCAACAAAGGGAACATAATGCATTGACCAACACATAGTTTTATAATTTATTAGCATTGACTATTAAACTCTTAAGATACCATATTCTTGAATTTTTTTGATTAAATTGTCTTTTTGAGGTGCTAAAAATGGTTAATCTTAATAACCTTGTTTTTTATTTATGTGCTAAAAATTGTTTGCATTGAATGACATTTTTTCTATGCATATTTCAATAAAAATCAAAATATTGGCATTATCTATTTTTGTTCATCTGTGTTTATATTTTTATTCATTCATATAGAAATAATAATCAATATAAAACATAAATGTTATGCATCATTTTGTACTAATATGCTTATTCATTTTCACAATATTATAAGATCATAAGTTAGGTGTCTCCCTACATTAAATGTCATGAACCTCCTTTCAGATTGTACCACTTTATTGACTTCACAAATGGATCAACAACTAGGTTGCAAAGCTCAACTCAAGGATTGGACATGCAAACTGAGAAACTATCTTTCCTATTGTCAAGGCTCATTTACTTTGCCAACCTAGAGTACTCAAAATTGAAATGTGTTTGCACTATAAGTGCACTAAATTCCTACCAAAGTCGTGTTAAACTACAACTTAGGAAAGAAATGTTGAAAGCTAAATATTGGAATTGAAATTAATTCAAATGTCTAATAGAATGGAAATTCTAAAACTAAACTATGTAAACTACTACAATAGAGTTAAGATTGTGCAAACGTGAACTACTATGTCTGTTTTTGGCTGTAGGAAATCAATTCTAGTTGTTGCAGAAAAATACTATACTTAAAATATATTTTCTTTTCTCATACTTGCAAAAGATATTGATTAAAATTTATTGTTGGAAACAATTAAAACTATAATGAAATTGAGATGCTAATACATAAAATCCCAATCCATCTATCAAAGCTAGTTTTTGAGAAAGTTGAGCTACTTATGTATAACAAAAAACTCACTAACTAACCACTAAAAGATCAAGGCCAACAGAATAGGTTGATCAAAGTTATTACAACACTAGAAAGTAGGAGTAGATTTGATAACAATGCACCTTGCTTGATAAAGGGAAAAGCTTTTATAGCTCTTGATGGTAAGACTAACACTGATGATGTATTACTTGTTTATGGGTTGAAACATAACTTATTGAGTGCCAGATACCTTGTTGACAAGGGTTGTCATTTGAAAATCACTAATAAGAAATGTTCAATTAAGGATAAGCACGAAAATGAGATTAGCTCAAGTACAAGGACCATAGGTAATGTATTTCAATTTCAAACCCCACTAAGATAAGTTATTTTGTTGTAAAACTTGATGCAAATGTTAGAATTGATGAAAGATTTTAGGTATGAGAAATAACTCTTTAGTATGGATTAAATGATGACACAAAATAGGAAAGTACAAGTTAGAGATTAGTTCAAAATTAGAATGAAAAACAATAATTACTCTTTGAGTTTGATGATGTAATTGAAGGTCAGATTGAGGAACCTAGAGAAGAACAAAGAACACATAAGTATGTTGCTAGAAATCATCCAAATGAGCATATTTTTAGTGATGCGAGAAGAGGAGTATTAACAAAAAAAAAAATTTGGTCTCGAAGGGTATCCCCGCGATCCAAGCCCAGCGGGTTCCCTTTACAGGGCGAGCTTGGAGCAAGACTAATCCCTTCTGTCACAAGATAACCAACACTTCCCCCAAGTGCTTGTGTTGGGGTAATGATGGGTAGGAGAGTTAAACCCGAGACTATGGGGATCACCCACAAATCTCAGACCAACTCACCTAACCTGTGGGGGCAAGTATTAACAATTTTGAAAAATAATAACTACTCTTTTAGTTTGATGATGTAATTGAAGGTCAGATTGAGGAACCTAGAGAAGAACAAAGAACACCTAAGTATGTTGCTAGAAATCATCCAAATGAGCATATTTTTAGTGATGCAATAGAAGTATTAACAAGAAGAAATAAAGGAGATGAAATTTTTTTGATTTCATATATTGAACCTAAGAGTATTGATCAAGCATGCAAATATGAGTCTTGGATTAATTCTATAAAGGAAGAATTTGAATTGATTGAAAAGGACAACACATGGGAACTAGTCCCTAGGCCAAAAGATAAGAATGATATAGGAACAAAATGGTTATTCAAAAATAAAATGATTGAGCAAGGAAAAAAGAAAGAATGGCATGTAAAGATTATTCACAATAGGAAGGTATAGACTTTGAGGACACCTTTTACCCAATAAAAAGATTAGAAGTAGTAAGATTATTTTTGGCATATGCATCAAAAAAAAATTTCAATTAGATGGATATTAAGTCAACTTTCTTGAAAGGAAGACTTGAAGAAGTCTACACCGAGTAGCCTAATGGATTTATATTGATAACAGAATTGGACATGGAATGTGAGCTAAAGAAAGAATTGTATGGATTAAAACAAGCACCTAGAACTTGGTATGTGAGATTAGATAAAGATGTACTAAGCTTGGGATTCTAGAAAGATAATGAAGACAATAATCTATACTTAAAGAGTTGATTCTAGTGTATTATTGATTATTGAGGTATTTACATATGACATCATTTTTTGGAGGAAATGATGAGGTAAGAAACAAATTTTATGATGAAATGAAAAGTAAATTTGAAACATCTATGATTGGTGAGAGGAAGTACTTTTCTAGATTGAGAATAATACAAGAAAAAGATGGTATCTTTATATCTAAAACTAAGTAGCTTAAGGAAGTATTAGTAAATTCACTATGGGAAATTGTAAACTAGTTGGAACACCTATGGTAACAAGATATAATTTTACTAACAATGATGATTCCCTTAGCACAATTCAGATAAGATATAGATCCATGATTGGTGGATTATAGTATTTGACTCACACTACACCTAATATTGCTAGTGTAGTTGCAATTTTAGCAAGGTATCAAGAAGATACTAAGGAATCACATCTTACAATAGTAAAAATAATATTCAAATACTTGAAGGGAACTTTGGAATATGGCTTATGGTATGCTAGATCTAATGATTTTACATTATATGTCAAAATTAATGTTGATTACATAGCAAATATAGATGACATAAAAAACAAAAGTTGAGGAGAATTTTTCCTTGGAGGAAGATTGGTATCATGGTTGAGTAAGGAACAATGTTATATTTCTCTGTCTACAACAAAATCAGAGAATGTAATAGCAGCAAAAAATTGTAATTAGATAATGTGGATGAAAAAAATGTTAAAGGATATTGGAATTATATTCTCTAGACCTATTATCATGTATTATGACAATACAAGTACAATTGATATGTCTAAAAATTTAGTTTTACATTTTAAGACTAAGCATATTGTAATTAAATATCATTTTCTAAGAGAGAAAATCAATAAGAAGGAAATTAGATTGGAATATGTGAGCACAAAAGAGCAAGTATTTGATATATTCACTAAACCATTAGCTAAAGACACCTTTGAGTACCTAGGAGGCATTCTTGGGTATCAAGTAATTGATGCAAATTTGTATCACTCAAGTGTATTCAAAGAATATTTACTCATCTAGATGTGATGATTGGTAATGCAACTTAGAGAGAGTGGCCACATTGAGCAGAGATAATTCAAGAGGTCTTATGTAATGGTTCTTGCATAATGATGTTTGTTGGCACTTGGCATTTCCTTATTTGTAGATTGGCTTGATCCAATATAGGTACTTTGATGAAGATCATCATTAAATAGGGGAAACTGTAGAATGAGAAAATATTAGTGAGATGTGTTGATATTTTTGAATATTGGAGCCTTTTCCATTGATGTCAAAGTGGGAGAAGATAGGTGAAAAACCTATGGGGGAGAATATTCATGCATGAATGTATCAAATTTTATCAATTAGGATGTATGATTAGGTGAAGACTATATATGTTGAGGATATTTAGAAAATTATATTCTATTGACTACTTTTGGTTTGATGGTTTTTCATCATATGTTGCCATCAATTCCAAAGGGAGGATTGTTAGCAATTTAGGCCTTTTTTGGAACTTAGATGAGTATATGAGATTTTGTGTTAATAACTATTTTTGTAGTTGATGACAACGTATGTTTGTATGTTCTAGATAGGCATAGATTATGTATATTATAGGTTGATTATTAGTTCGATGAGTTTAGTTGGTGAAAATATTATGTATGCAAGCTTACATGTATGCAAAATAATGAGTATATAAACATCATGTTTATGTTTGATATGCTTTATGTTGAGTTTTGGATAAGTTACAACTTATTTGGTGAAGACAGGTAGCAAACTAGTATATAGGGAATAATGTTAGAGATGATATCATTTTTTCTATATCTTAATTGTGAGTAAGAGTTAATTTTATTGAGCTTAGGATATGATAGAAGACTTGTTTTTGGACATATGTTTGAGAGTGATAAGCATTTGGGATATTCTAGAAAGGTTCTTGATGTGTAACATGTGACGATTGACTATGATTCAGGAAATGTATATTGCATCATTATAAAATGTAATATTAATGTTGTAACATGTGGGAACTTTTTACAATAGCTTTAATTATTCTCATTAGGTGTGTATGCCTTATTTTGGTCCTATATAATTAAATGTACATTGGGAAAGTCCTGACCAGCTAACCTAATTAATTATTTGTAAAGGGTATAAAGGAAAGATATGTTCCTTGGGTATTATGGTATGCACATATGATCATGGTATATGTATGAATATGATATTTTATGATAGATGATCATAGCATAGCAATGATGATGTTGGTTGATTGAGGTGAGCTTCAAAGGAACACTTTTGGTAAGTAAGTTACAGATCAATCAGTTTATGATTTTGGATATATTATCTTAAAATATTGTCTTTTAGACTTGTTGGAGCATTTAGGCAATGGGTCTACTTTTTTCCTTTTAGACTTTAATAGGGTTGGAACCTTCTAACAAGGGTTTGAGGTCTCCTAATAGGGATCTATCATCTAATAGGGATTGTTGTACTAAATGCATTATATTTGACTCCTAATAGGATCACATCCATTCATAGGGAACTTATATATTAGTAGATTATCTTGTGGGTACCATCCCCACTAGAGTTTTCCCCATGATCAAGGGTTTTCCTAGTCAATAATTCATTGTGTTATGGTGTATGGTTTATTTTTACTATGCATCATTATTTTAATTGTTGGAGATTAGATTTCTAAGTTTGGTTTTAATTATATTTGGTCACAACTAATTCATCCCCACCCCCCAATCATCCCTCTCTCAGTTGTATGTGGATGTTACTTCTTTACAAATATTTGGTCTCGATGAATCATAATCTCAACTTATAGATAGATAAGGTAGAAATATTATTTAATATGTTACCACATATTTTGATAGAATTCAATTGGGAATCCAAAATCTCCAAACTTTTATTTGGAGCTATAGAGAAAACAAAACATTCCAAATCTTCAATAGAAATATTTTGATCAATAAAATGACTATATCATAGATCTATCTACCTTGGTGTACAATATTAAAATGAAAGAAACCATCATTTAAAACCTTTTAGTTCTTTCCCTTTAGTGCTTGTATGGACCATGGGTGCATTTGTGCTCAATCATCTTTTTCTCCGACTTAGTTTTTGCTTTTTCAATTTTTTCAGTGTGGTTTTTGAGACCTCAAGGTTACCCTTCTCCGAATAACCTTAGTAGAGGTCACCAAGGTTAACCTATATTAGTATAGGTCACCTAGGTTGACGTGTACTCTATTAAGTTTTGGTGCTAGGGCTAGTTTTGTCTTGGGGATTATAATTTTAAAATCTAGTGATCCCATCAACTTGCTTTTTTTAATCCCAAAACTAGTTTAAAATGAAGTTTGTACCTCATTTTCACTAGGAACTAGATATCTACAAGAAATCATAAGGACCTCATACAAGAAGATTCAAGCACTTTTATAGAAAACAAAGATATCCAAGGAAATTCAAGAATTCAAGGTATTTTCAAGGCTCAAGGATCCTTTGTGAGCTTTTCCTATTCAAGATTTAGCACTTTGTTGGTCATCAAGGGAGGAGATATACATTGTGGAATTCATATTATTCTTCCTTTGTGCACATATACATCCACAGCTCCATGATTTGGTACATTTATGGATTTTTCATGCATCCTTCATTGAAAATTCAACATCAACAACATTCAATCATTGAAAAATCCTTATTGATAAGGGCTTCATCAACTAAGGTGAATATTTACATTTGTCTTACTTCTTTACATGTATTTTCATAATTTTCTCTTTCAAGTTTAATTCTTGGATGGGGGCTTAACCAAAGAAAGTTCCTACCCCCTTTAAAAATTCTTTTTTTTTGTGTAAAGTAATGAGTTATTAGAATTATGAATTTGGATCAAAAAACTAACTATTGGGACTTCAAGAAAAATATGGGTTGACTTTGTTTTTGTGCTCCAAGAGCATGTTTATCATCCTATAAACCTACTAGTAGACATCACCCAAATTGAAATGTACTTGGAGATTAGATATTTTTAGGGTTTTCTATTCTAATCGCAAATCAACAATCATGATTTTGCAATAGTTGTAGATTCATAGTTTTCCAAGTAGTAAAGCACTTCCCCTTGAAAATTGTGAGGTTAGTTTTATATCTTCTTTATATATAATATTATAGATATGATTTTCCTACTTTAATTAGACTAATTTCATATGTATTGCTCCTAGATCTATTAACTATTTGCATTGCACATATAAGGTTAATGAACATTACATGAAAGAGGACTTGTGCAATTCCTTAGTATAATTTGGATTTAGTATTGACATCCCTTAATCCTATTTAATTTTTTCCAATCTAACTTGAGTTATATTTGAAAGACCCTCTTTCTCTTGTATTTAATGGCTCAAGGTGAATTTGTTCAACTAATGAATTCATCTCATTTAGTTTACATTGTTGAATTCATTAATGATATTTTACCCTTAAAAATTTGGTGAACCTGACTTGTGCCCTTTTCTTTTTGAAGTTAGGTTATTTTGTTGCATTTGATATTCATATTATTTTGGTGAACTTGATGTGTAACACTTCTTTTTTACATTTTGGAGTTTAGAATTTCTATCTTATGGAATTAGATCTCTTTATCTTTTTTATTGCATGTAGATCTACTTGGTATGCTCTTTGTTACATTGATATTATTTAGATCTCTTTTGTGGTTAGATCTCATTTAGTTCTCCTTTTGTGATCTTCTCTTTTATGATATTTTTCACATTAAGTCCAAACTATAACATTCCCATTAAAATAAATTGTAGACCCGTGGTCTCTTTTGATCATGATTCCTCTTTCTTTTCTAAGACCCATGATGATATCAACATTTTCACTCATGATCTTGATCCTATCATGGAGAGTAACTAGGTACCATGGAGAATAACTCTTCTCACTATTTCCATGATGAAGGTGAAGCTTCAAGAGTTCCTCCTTCCCAATTTCATAAGCTTACTCATGAAGTTGACAAATTAAAAAATTGGCTTGTGCAAGATAACCAAAACCTCAATAGTGTTGTCATTATTGAAACTATAAAGAAACTTCTCAATCATGATGATAATAACGCTAACACTTTGTGTGGCATATATCATCTTATTAATACTCATGCTAAGCCTTTGACAATTATGATTCAATCCTCCTTCCACAACCATTGAACCTTCCATTCCAAGTTCAACTTCCATTCCTAACATTTCCAATTAAGTGTCACCTCTTATGATGAATTATACACAAGTATCTAATCATCTAAGTGTTGGTCTTCCTAAATCCACTCTTCCCATGAGTATCCCTCTTACTTTTAAACCCTATTCACTCCCTTCAAGTAATTTTTTTTCCCTTTCACATATGATAATCCTCTCCCCACTTCTTCTAATCTTCCACCTACATCTTTTCATATTCCCTTTACTTCCTATAATAACCTGTTAGGAACCTGTGTGTTCCTTCTGTTTATTTTGTTAGAGTAGAGTTGTTGGACGCATATGCTTTGTAAGTCGTCCCGTGAGTTTATTTTATTATCCCACATGCATAGGTAGTATTACTTTTCTAGATCGTACCCAGTATATAAGAATAGGTTGAGGCCCTTGATGGGCACGGACGAATTTATTGTATTGAGCTTGCTCAAAGGAGGTTACCCCCTCGAAGTGGCCTGCGATCAGTAGATTTATTCTGAGTTCTGCTATCACTTTGTATTCTGTTATTTCGAGCATTCTCACGATATTGCTATAAGGAGGTTCTTCTCATCTGGTATCAGAGCACTCTCTTGGGCTCGCTGGGTGGAAATTACATCAAATTTTTTTCTGTCGTGGCCTTCAGGTTCCTCTCACTTCTAATATCTCTTGTTATTGCAATAACTCTTTTCAGTTGTTCTGTCTGTGAGTGAATTTTTCTAAGTCGACTGTTCAAAAAAAAAAAAAAAAAAAAAAAAAAAAACCTTGTTTTATGGTTGTTACGCGTACAGGAGCAAAAATCATGGAAGAGGAAATTGCATCCCTCAAAACCAGACTTCAAGATCTGGATGACAAAATTCTAGGTCTTAACTTTCAGCAGTCAGCCATGAGCCGAAACCATTCAGGAGATACTGGGTCCTCTTCTGGCAATTTCCGTGGACCAAAGCTTGATTTTCCACGCTTCGATGGTTCTGATCCGACTGGATGGATCTATAGGGCAGAGCAGTATTTCAGCTTGCATAATACTTTGGATAACCACAAAGTCTCCCTTGCATCTTTTCATTTGGAACATGAAGCTCTTCAATGGTTCCGTTGGTACATCAAGGCTAATGTAGGCCCAACGTGGAGCGAATTGTGCACCCTCATTTTGGAGCGCTTTGGCACTAGTTCCTTTGATGATTTCACAGGAGCACTCACTAAACTGCGTCAAACAGGCACTGTAAGAGAATACCAGACAGAGTTTGAAAAATTAGCTAATCACACAGAGGGCTTGTCTGATGAATTCTTCCGTAGTTGTTTTGTCAGTGGTCTGAAGGATGCACTTTGCTCAGAAGTCAAAATGTTTCGACCTACTACAATGATGGAAGCCCTTGGGTTGGCTAAGTTAGCGGAAGACAAGATTAGTGCTCTACAACGCTCCAGATCTAATTTTGTTCCATTCAGAAATACAGGTTCTCACAACCCTCCAGTCATACCAGCTCCCAGAACTACTCCGATCAAGCACTTGTCTGAAACAGAGATGCGAGTTAGGCGAGACAAAGGGCTTTGTTATAATAGTGATGAGAAATGGTCTCGGGGCCATAGATGTGTTCAGCAAAAGCTCTATCTCTTGGATGTGGATTCTCCACCGGAACTGGAAGAATATGTAGATGCTCAGGAAACAGTGGATGCTGAGGTTGAGCCTCACCAGCCTGAACCTCCTTCCCCAGAAGCTCCACCAGAGATATCTGTCCATGCTTTGGCAGGAGTCACTACTCCACAAACCATGCGGGTCCAGGGTTTCTTCAAGAAGATCCCTCTTACTATACTCATTGATTCTGGTAGCACTCATAACTTCATTGATCCACGAATAGCCAAACAGGCTGATTGCTTTATCCATCCCTGCTCTAGCTTTGAAGTCATGATTGCCAATGGGGGCACTTTACCTTGTAAAGGGAAATGTCGCAATGTGCGTCTCTCTATTGGAGATTATAACATGCGCTCTGACATGTTTGCCTTACCCTTAGGTGGCTGTGATGTGGTTTTGGGTGCCCAATGGTTACGCACTCTTGGCCCCATTCTCTGGGATTTTGCTGAACTTTGGATGCAGTTTTCAGCCGAGGGGCACCAACACACTTTGAAAGGCTTACAACCAGGGTCTCTCAGCATCATCAGTTCACACCGTATGGAAAAACTTCTTAAGAAGAATTCACATGGTGTCATCGCTCAGCTCCATTCCATTCAGATGCAGCCATCAGCAGTCTCTAGCACTCCTGCCGATCTCCAACACATTTTGGACAAGTATTTTGGTATATTTGCTGAACCTGTGGGATTACCTCCTTCTCGTCCAGAGGACCACCGTATTCAGCTCCTTCCTGGCAGTGTTCCGCCCAACATCAGGCCCTACCGCTACCCATTTCATCAGAAGACCGAAATCGAGATACTTGTTCGTGACTTACTGAAGCAAGGTATTATTCGCCCTAGTACCAGTTCCTTTTCTTCTCTAGTTCTGCTTGTTCGCAAAAAAGATGGGTCATGGCGACTCTGCATTGATTTCCGAGCACTTAATCATCTCACTATAAAGGACAAGTTTCCCATTCCAGTTGTTGATGAACTTCTTGATGAACTTCATGGGGCTCATTTTTTCTCCAAGTTAGATCTTCGTTCTGGGTATCATCAAATTCGGGTTAATGAGGAGGATATACCTAAAACTGCCTTCTGCACACATGATGGTCACTATGAATTTTTAGTCATGCCCTTTGGCCTCGCGAATGCTCCTTCAACATTTCAGGCAGTGATGAATAACATATTTTGACCATACCTCCGGAAATTCATTCTGGTCTTCTTTGATGATATCCTCATATATAGCAAAACTTGGGCTGAGCATCTCCATCATCTGGAGCTTGTCTTGCAACTTCTCTCTGATCATCAACTCTGTGCAAAACTATCTAAATGTGTGTTTGGCCAGGAGGAAGTGGAGTATCTCGGGCATATTGTTGCACACCATGGAGTGCGGGTAGATCCTACAAAAATAGATGCCATGAAAACTTGGCCGCATCCTAAAACTCTCAAGAGCCTTCGGGGTTTTTTGGGGTTGACTGGCTACTACCGCAAGTTTGTCAAAGATTACGGGAAAATTGCAGCACCATTGACAGCTCTATTAAAAAAGGATGCCTTCTCCTGGACCCCTGTTGCTGAGACTGCATTTGAACAACTGAAACAGGCTATGTGCAGTACACCTGTTCTCGCGATGCCAGATTTTTCCAAACCCTTCACTATTGAGAGTGATGCTTGCGGCAATGGATTGGGTGCTGTTCTCCTGCAAGATGACCATCCTATTGCGTTCACTAGCAAAGCCCTCTCTGGTAAGAATCTAGCCCTCTCTACTTATGAAAAAGAAATGATGGCTATTTTGCATGCTGTACAGAAGTGGCGGCCATACCTCTTAGGGAGTCATTTCTGCATCAGAACCGATCACCAAAGTCTGAAATACTTCCTGGAACAACGGGTATCCTCTCCTACACAACAGAAATGGGTCAGCAAACTCATGGGGTATGATTATGAGATCACCTACACGAAGGGTAAGGAGAATATTGTGGCAGATGCTCTTTCTCGCACATTTGATAATCAAGCTTCCCTTTCCGCTATTTCTAAGCCCATTCCCAATTGGTTAGCGTCTGTTCAGCAGGGCTATGACAGTGACTCTTCTTTATCTCAAATCATTCACCAGCTAGCCAATAATCCTTCTGCTATACCACATTACTCTTGGGATGGTGCTTCTCTTCGATACAAGGGTCGGCTAGTGCTTCCTCAGAACCCAGCTCTACATCAGGCTATTTTTTATGAACTCCATGCTTCTCCTTCAGCAGGGCACTCAGGCTTCCTCAAAACTTATGAGCGAGCAAGGAGAACCTTCTTTTGGAAAGGAATGAAACAGACGATTCAACAGATGGTGGCTGAATGTGATACTTGCCAACGCCACAAGGGTGAAATGACCCTCCTTCCTGGCTTGCTCGAACCATTGCCCATCCCTACACGGATTTGGACTGATATTTCTATGGATTTCATTGAAGGGCTTCCTAAATCCGGTGGCAAGACAGTGATCTTGGTTGTGGTTGATCGTCTCTCGAAATATAGTCATTTTTGTGCCCTCAGCCACCCCTATACTGCCTCCTCTGTTGCACAAATCTTCATGGACCAGATATTTCGTCTTCATGGACTCCCTTCTTCCATTGTCTCTGATCGTGATGCAACTTTTACCAGTCATTTTTGGACTGAACTGTTTCAGAAAACTGGCACCAAACTGAAGATGAGTTCGGGCTATCACCCACAAACTGATGGTCAAACGGAAATTGTCAATAAATGTTTGGAAACTTATCTTCGTTGCTTCACTTCCGAACAGCAACATCAGTGGGCCAAGTGGCTCCCTTTAGCTGAATGGTGGTACAATACCTCTTACCACACTGCCTCTAAAATGACTCCATATGAAGCAGTCTATGGTCAGGCACCTCCAGTGCTCCTTCCCTACACTCCCAACAGCTCACCAGTCCAGGCAGTTGACATAGTTCTCCGCAGCAGGGATCAGATTCTTCGTACCTTACAGGATAATCTTCACATGGCCCGTAATCGGATGAAACAGCAAGCAGATCAACACCGTTCTGAGCGCTCATTTCAAGTTGGGGATATGGTTTTTCTTCGTCTACAGCCATACAAACAATCCTCCCTAAAGCTGAAAGGGCGTCATAAGCTGGCCCCAAAATTTTATGGGCCTTATCAGGTTCTGCAGAAGATTGGTTCAGTTGCTTATAAACTGGAACTTCCTCCTTCTTCCCGCATTCATCCAGTTTTTCATGTTTCTTGTCTAAAGAAAGTTCTGGGTACCACTGTCAGAGCACAAACTACTCTCCCTGAAATGGATACGGAAGGATCCATTATCCTGGAGCCGGTGGCAATCATTGACCAGCGCACTCGCCAGCTTCGCTCTCGCTCCATCTCTGAGGTCTTGATTCAGTGGCATGGCATGCAACCAGAGGATGCTACCTGGGAACCCCTTCTTCAGATTCAACAACAATTTCCACACCTTAAGCTTTGAGGACAAAGCTTTTTTCTAAGGGAGAGGGGATGTTAGGAACCTGTGTGTTCCTTCTGTTTATTTTGTTAGAGTAGAGTTGTTGGACGCATATGCTTTGTAAGTCGTCCCGTGAGTTTATTTTATTATCCCACATGCATAGGTAGTATTACTTTTCTAGATCGTACCCAGTATATAAGAATAGGTTGAGGCCCTTGATGGGCACGGACGAATTTATTGTATTGAGCTTGCTCAAAGGAGGTTACCCCCTCGAAGTGGCCTGCGATCAGTAGATTTATTCTGAGTTCTGCTATCACTTTGTATTCTGTTATTTCGAGCATTCTCACGATATTGCTATAAGGAGGTTCTTCTCATAACCTTGCTAACACATCTAGTGTACCTATGCCTACTACTACATCTTCTAATCCTATCATTAGTAGCTTTCTTCAAACTATCCCAACTTTACAAGAACAAGTGTCTCAATTCACTCATTCTAAGTACAATATTCCTACATGTAACATTTCTAATCCTCTCTCTCTAGACATCCTTCATGTTTTTATTTTGTAAT
This sequence comes from Cupressus sempervirens, assembly GCA_028749045.1. Taxonomy (NCBI): domain Eukaryota; kingdom Viridiplantae; phylum Streptophyta; class Pinopsida; order Cupressales; family Cupressaceae; genus Cupressus; species Cupressus sempervirens. The sequence continues at coordinate 31,165,031 of CM053790.1, forward strand.
ATGTTGAGATACCTCATCTTGAGACCTATCATGGTAAGGGTGATCATATGATTCATGTTAGGACTTTCCAAACTATATGTAGTGACTTTTCTCATGACTATAGGCTCATGGCTAAGTTGTTCACATGGAATTCTAGGGACAAAGCTTTGTAATAGTATTTCTAGTTACCCCTTTATTCAATTGATTTGTTTCAAAATCTTCCCAATGATATTCAACAATTTCAAAAAGAAAGATCCTTAAATTTATTTAACTAATTTTGCATTTGAAACATGATGTTAAAGAAAAATGTAGTGACTTTATTGGTAGATTCAAATATTTGTATGGTCAAATATATTATCTTGTGCCTAATCATGATATTCAATGCATTTTTATTTCTAATTTGCAAAAGGACATTAGAGATAAAACTATCCTTATTGAGTATACTTCCTTCTCACATATTTGTGTAGTGCTTCACCATCATCAATCACAAGTGATCCATCTTTAGAGCACCACTCCAATGGTTATTGTGATTGTTGATAAAAAGTGACAACATTGTTCATAAAAATAAGTCTTCAAATCCTAACAAATACATTAGAATCCACAAGATAATAAACATTGTACATGATCAAGTTGTTGTCGCATCTAAAGGTATGCCTACCTTTTCCTCTATGTATTATCCTAATCACAAGTACATTTCTTTATTTGAACATTTACATATGGTGATGTCAAAGTTAATTAATGCTAATATTACAAAACTCTCTTCTATTTTACCTATTTACACTAGAAAACAAATGCCTAAATCATTTAATCAAGATTGTTGTTGTCAATATCATCATCATCCTGGTCATGATACTCAAAGGTGCCTTTAAAAAATGTTATTCAAGACCTTATTTATTGAGGTTTAATAGTACACATAATTTTTTTGCACCTCCTAATTAAAATTTTCAAATTTATACCAATCATTTACCTTCACATTCAACAAATGTTATTAATCAACCTTCTTCTCCTACTACTAGTATCACTTATGATGACAAGGAAAAAGAAACTAATTGTGTTGAATCTCTATCTCAAGCTCCAATTTTTAATCAACCTAGTTGGTTAGTATAATGACTCTGTAACTGATGCAGGAGCATCCAGAGGTATAAGGGCAATCCTGTGTCACCCAAAAAAATGTACTTAGACTTAGTTTCTGTTTCATGTCTTTACATTTTTGGATACCCATTTGGGTCAAATAAAGGTTCCAACTCTCACAGTTCAACTATCAATGTGCTAGAAAATCTCAAAAAATAGGAGCATGCAATTTGGCCATCATTTTGGTGACCTAGAAGGTGTGAATTGGCCAGATGAATGTAATCATGATTTAGAGCATTCCAAAAAAAGAATCAGGTCAAAAGGCCCCACGGTTTGAAAGTTATTGCAGTTTTTTGGGTTTTGGAGACCTCCTAAGAATGCTTCAGAGTCATGTTAGGGGCATTAAATAACCTTAAAAGGGGCCAAAACATGGAGGACAAGCAAAGCTTGTCCATAGGGCTATAGAGCATTTTGAGAGCTTTCTGAAAATGTAAACAGTTCGTCAATCGGAGCTACGGTTCAAAAGTTATGCCTCCCGAAAGTTTGGTTACCATTTCTGGATTCTTCTAGATTTGCACCGACTTCTACTGTAGCTTTCAGAACCTTCTATTTGGTCAGTGGGTGCCTACTAGAACTTTCTAGAATGTACTCTTAGTCCTTAACCCTCCGGGGTCTATTTAAGGAGATTTTTGGCATTGTAAAAAGTAGTTCGGAGTGGAGTTTGAGAGGAGGGACTGAAAGGAGAAATTATCTCCAGATTTATGCTATTGTAAGCCCTTAGGGCATGTCTTGAAGTTTATTTTCTCTATACTATTTGTACTTGCTTATTTTCTCAGTTAATACAATTTTCCTTTTCTGTTGTGTCCATTCTGTTCTTGGGTTGTGTCCCCATCAAGTGGTATAAGAGCTGGTTTTCCTGAGTCTGTAGACAGAGCGCCAACTGTGAGGCAGTTTGCACTAGGACTGTGTGGTTGTGGGATCGAGTTAGAAGATGCCTCCATGAAGAGATCATGGTGGAAGGGCTAGAGCTATTAATCCTGAGGAGGTTAGAGCCCTCCAAAGGCAGGTGCAGGCATTGCAAGAGGAGCTCCGTAGAGGAGCAAATGATGCCGCAGGTGACAACAGTGAGGATGACAATGAAGAAGAAGTAATAGGACCAGAAGAGGAATTTGATGAGGAAGTTCTGAATCATGCAGAGGAAAGGCTTTTTAGGGCCATTACTAAGTTTGGAAAAAGACCCACAATTGAAGTGGGTATATTTTCAGGAAATCTGAAACCAGATGAGTTGATCAATTGGATCAATGAACTGGAAGAATACTTTGAGTATGAGGACATCAGGGACCCAGATAGGGTTAAGTTTGCAAAGGCCAAACTGAAAGGCCATGCCAAAATTTGGTGGCAAGAGGTCCAATTGGAAAGAAACATAAGAGGAAAGGAGAAGATCACAAGATGGGATCTCATGGTGGACAAATTGAAGAAGCAGTTCATTCCTGTGGACTATAAGCTTGATTTGTTTAAGAAGATGCATGGGTTAAAGCAAGCAGGAAGATCAGTCCAAGAATATACAGAGGAATTTTATCGACTCTTGATTAGAGTGGGGCATGCAGAAGAAAATAAGGAGAAGGTTGCTCGTTATATCAGTGGGTTGCGACCTAGCATCCAGGAGGAATTAAGTCTGGTAAGAATGACCAGCGTTGAAGAGGCATACCAGTTTGCCCTACGAGTTGAAGAGAATTTGAATAAAAGGTTTGAAGGAAGACAAAGAGGGCATGGTTAAGGAGGAAGGGGAAGTGGTAGGTCATATGGAGGCCGCAATGAAACCCAAAATAAAAATGAAGATGAGGGTACTAGCAAGAACCAGAGGAATGAGGGTTTCAACTGCTCCCATGACCAAGACTTTGGAAATCAGAGAGGAAGAGGTAGAGGACGTGGAAAAGTAAGAGGAGGCTTCCGTGGTACCTATTTCCATTGTAATGAAGAAGGTCATCGTGCCTTTGAATGCCCTCAACAACAAGGAAGGACAGATAGGAGAGCTGAGGGCCAAGCTAGGGTTGCTCATGTGGATGAGGATGCACAATCATCACATTGAGAGGATGCAGAAAGAGGAGAGACCTTGGTAAATGAAAGAGTCCTACTAAGTGGTGAGATTGAACCAAGACAATGGAGGAGTTTTTTTTCGTACCAGATGCAAGTGTGAGGATAAATGTTGTGATGTAATCATTGATGGTGGTAGCACTGATAACTTGGTATCAGAAGAGATGGTCTCTAAGCTGAAGCTCAAGAGGGAGAAACATCCCCAGCCCTATCGGATTGCTTGGGTAAAAGATGATCATAAGGTCCTGGTAAGTGAACAATGTTTAGTGAAATTTAAAATTGGGAGTTACCATGATGAAGTTCTCTGTGATGTTATTTCGATGGATGTTTGCCATCTATTGTTGGGTAGACCATGGCAGTTTGATAGACATGCAGTGCATGATGGACATGCAAACACATACTCTCTGACAAAGGATGGAGTTCGCCACAAATTGAAGCCCATGAAAAAGGAAGGTGAAAAGGTATGTAGCAGTGCTAGGATTTGTCTTGTTGATGGAAGGAAGTTTTTAGATGGCATGAAACATCAACATATGTGCTATGCTTTGATTCCTAGGAAAGATAAAGAAGGTAGTAGTGAAATACCACTTGAATTTTCAGATTTACTAGGGGATTTTGGAGATATTATCTCTGATAATGTTCCAGATGGATTGCCACCAATAAGACAAATCAGTCATCAGATAGATTTGATTCCAAGAGCTAGTTTGCCTAACAAGGCTGCTCACAGGATGACTCCTACTGAAACAGAGGAGCTAAATAGACAGGTTCAGGAGCTGTTGAGGAAGGGCTTGATTCGAGAGAGCTTGAGTCCATGTGCAGTACCTACAATACTTGAACCAAAGAAGGATGGAGAGTGGAGGATGTGTACAGATTCTCGAGCTATAAAAAGGATAACCATCAAGTACCGATTTCTTTTGCCAAGGATGGATGATCTTATGGATTGCTTGAGTGGAGCTTAGTACTTCACAAAGATAGATCTGAAGAGTGGTTATCACCAGATATGGATTCGAGAAGGAGATGAGTGGAAAACAGCCTTCAAGACCAAAGAGGGTCTTTATGAGTGGTTAGTCATGCCCTTTGGATTGACGAACGCCCCAAGCACCTTCATGCGACTCATGAATGAGGTACTTAAGAAGTTCTTGGGAAAATTTGTTATTGTCTATTTGGATGATATTTTAATTTTCAGCAAGACTTTGGAAGAACATTTACTGCATATTTGTAGTGTCCTTGAAAGGCTAAGGGAAGAGAAATTGTTAATTAATCTGAAGAAGTGTATCTTTGCAAAAAGGGAGTTAGTCTATTTGGGGTTTGTTATATCACCTGAAGGTCTCAAAATGGATCCAGAGAAGGTAAAAGCCATCTTGGAATGGCCTACTCCAGGGTCTGCTACTGAGGTAAGATCATTTCATGGTCTGGTTAGTTTTTACAGGAAGTTTATTAAGAATTTCAGTGGCATATGTGTACCCCTAACTAATACAATAAGAGGGGATAGAAAAGAGTTCAAATGGACTATAGCAACTGCGAGAAGTTTTGAATTGCTAAAGAAGAAGGTAACATAACAGCCTGTGTTGGCACTTCCAGATTTTAGAAAGTTTTTCCAGGTAGATTGTGATGCCAGTGGCACCGCTATTGGGGCTGTATTAAGCCAAGAAGGTAAGCCTATTGCATATTTTAGTGAAAAATTGAATGATGCAAAGAAGAAGTATTCTATTTATGATCAAGAGTTCTATGCAATAGTTTAGGCCTTAAAGAAATGGAGGCATTATTTATTGCCAAAAGAATTTTTTTTGTATACTGATCATCAGGCATTACAGGACCTAAATAGCCAAGGTAAATTGAATCAGACGCATATGAAGTGGGTAGAGTTCTTGCAGAGTTATACATTTGTGTTGAAGTATAGAAGTGGAAAATCTAACAGGGTTGTAGATGCACTAAGTAGGAGACAGTTGTTGCTTACAGTAATGCAGGTTGAATTAGTTGGGTTTGATGAACTCAAGAATTTGTACCCCAAGGATCTTGATTTTGTTGAAGCATGGAAAACTTGTAAAGAGCCTGTTGATGTAGATAGAACCAAGTGGTTAGACTATTTGATTCAGGATGGCATGTTGTTCAAAGGTAGTCAATTGTGCATTCCAAGAAGTTCCATGAGGGAAAATTTGATTAAGGAGAAACACAGTGGAGGGATGGCAGGACATTTTGGTTGAGATAAGACCATTTCCATTCTTAGAGAACATTATTTTTGGCCTCAAATTTCATAGGATGTGAAGAAGTTTGTACAGAGTTGCCAGGTTTGTCAAGTTGCCAAGGGGTTTAGTCACAATACTGGCCTATATCAGCCATTGCCTGTTCCATCAAGGCCATGGGAGGACATAAGTATGGATTTTGTTCTTGGATTGCCAATGACACAAAGGGGTAATGACTCAGTATTCGTGGTGGTTGATAGGTTCTCCAAAATGGCACATTTCATTCCATGCCACAAAACTCATGATGTTGTCCATATTGCAGACTTGTTTTTCAAAGAGGTGGTAAGACTACATGGTCTTCCAAGGAGTATAGTTTTTGACAGAGACACTAAATTTGTGGGGTATTTCTGGAGGACATTATGGAAAAAGTTGAGAACAGACTTGAAATTCAGTTCCACGCATCACCCACAAACTGGCGGCCAAACAGAAGTGGTAAATAGAAGTCTAGGCAATTTGCTGAGATGTTTAGTTGGGGATAAGCCCAAGGGATGGGATTTGATTCTACCACAAGCAGAGTTTTCTTAAAATAACTCTATAAATAGGAGTACTGGAAAATCACCATTCCAAATTGTATATGGGAGTAGCCCAAGGACTGCACCAGAGCTGAGGAAGATAGAACACGGGGAGAGGACAAGTGCTAAAGCTGAGGAATTTGCTGAACATATCAAGCATCTACATGAGGAGGTTCAGGCACACATAACCAAGATGAATCAAGAGTATAAAGCTAGGGCTGATCAAAGGAGAAGACATAAGGAATTCCAAGTAGGAGATTTAGTCATGGTGCACTTACGAAAAGAAAGATTTCCAGCCGGTACTTACAACAAGCTGAAAATGAAGAAATTTTGCCCTTGCAAAATTTTGAAGAAACATGACTCAGGAAATGCATATGAGGTGGAGCTTCTAGATGGTATTCACATTTCTCCCATTTTCAACATTGCAGATTTAACAGAGTATCATGATGATGGTGCAAATGAGGAGCTGGTGTTAGAGCCATGTCCAATTCCTGCTTCTAAGATGGAGGAGATAGAAGACATTCTAGATCATCGTGTGGGTAGGAGTACCAGAAACAAGCAGTATGAAGAGTATTTGGTCAAATGGAAAGGACAGCCGATCAAGGACTCAACTTGGATTTCAGCAGCTGAGGTTTCCCATTTGGGATTTCCTCTACCATCCATAAAGTGATAGGGTCACTTTTCAATCTACCCTGGGTGTCTGATGCAGGAGCATCCAGAGGTATAAGGGCAATCCTGTGTCACCTAAAAAAATGTACTTAGACTTAGTTTCTGTTTCATGTCTTTACATTTTTGGATACCCATTTGGGTCAAATAAAGGTTCCAACTCTCACAGTTCAACTATCATTGTGCTAGAAAATCCCAAAAAAATAGGAGCATGCAATTTGGCCATCATTTTGGTGACCTAGAAGGTGTGAATTGGCCAGATGAATGTAATCATGATTTAGAGCATTCCAGAAAAAGAATCAGGTTAAAAGGCCCCATGGTTTGAAAGTTATTGCAGTTTTTTGGGTTTTGGAGACCTCTTAAGAATGCTTCAAAGTCAGTTTAGGGGCATTAAATGACCTTGAAAGGGGCCAAAAAATGGGGGATGAGTGAAGCTTGTCCATAGGGCTATAGAGCATTTTGAGAGCTTTTCAGAAATGTAAACGGTTCATCAATCGGAGCTACGGTTCAAAAGTTATGCCTCCCGAAAGTTCGGTTACCATTTCTGGATTCTTCTAGATTTGCGCCAACTTCTACTTCAGCTTCCAGAACCTTCTATTTGGTCGGTGGGTGCCTACTAGCACTTTCTAGAATGTACTCTTAGTCCTTAACCCTCTGGGGTCTATTTAAGGAGATTTTTGGCATTGTAAAAAGTAGTTCGGAGTGGAGTTTGAGAGGAGGGACTGAAAGGAGAAATTATCTCCAGATTTATGCTATTGTAAGCCCTTAGGGCATGTCTTGAAGTTTATTTTCTCTATACTATTTGTACTTGCTTATTTTCTCAGTTAATACAATTTTCCTTTTCTGTTGTGTCCATTCTGTTCTTGGGTTGTGTCCCCATCAGTAACTAAGGATTGGACATCCTTCTTATAATGACATGGTATTTTTAATAGTGCCAAATATCATACTACAATAACATATTGAGCTCATTAAATTATCGACCAAGGACATAAACTTGAAATGATGCTCACAAAGTATATGCTCTAACCCATCTTAAATCTCATCATAATTATGAGACTAAAATGTTGAAGGAAATACTAAGCTAAGGAATGAAATAACAGTCTAACCTAGCACTTTGAAATAATGCTACAAATAGGAAACTAAATTATTTTCTTATGCTACAACAAACAACCAACAATTATGTTACCATATGGCTGCAGGAGCAACAAAGTTCTAAAATACTTATATTTTATTGAAACTAAAAATTGATTCCTACCTAGCTATGTACTAGGTTCACCTCCCATATGGGCTCCCACATAAGAATGAATGAGTAACAACTTAGAGATTAAGAACTGTAAATATCATTTCATTCATGAGTAAACCAAAAGTACATGTTGTAGCAACAAAATTCTATTTATCACTACTACTTCATGACAAGAGAATTCCACACAAAAACTAACTCAGGAATCTAAACTCCAACTTATTTATAACATCAACTTAAAATAGAATTCCCTAAATCTAGGATCCTCTAACATCAGGGATATGATGATATTGAAGATTCAAAATAACATCATTTAACATAGAAGCAAGTTGTATTCAATTGCACATGAATTCAGGAGTTCATGGCTTCTAGATTTACTCCATAACGGTTGATAACTACTTTGAGTTAGTTTGCAATGGTAACCATCGATAATTGAAAAGTCATGAAATCATTATGAGCTCAAAAACTGTCACCCAACTTCTTATCAACACTTCATCTTTTGATGTTGACTTCTTCCCTTGTTGACTCGCCATTTCTCTACAAAAGATTAGCATGCACATGCAAAAATTGCAATTCATATCCAAGATAAAATTCATAATAAGTTTTTCTTATATTATCTTTTCTCTTATCACATGGCTACAGGAAGAACTACCCAACGAATGCAAAATAGAAATATACAACATTTCATTCCATGTAACTATATAACATATATGTACAAAATATTCATTCAATCTTAGAAATATCAAAGTGCACACACATATAGCAATATAATAATAGGTAGTTTGAATAAGTCCATCAAAAACTCATAAATTTTCTAGGTCCAAGCCATAAAAACATCTAAAAAAATGAACCAAATAGGCCTTAAATTGGCCTCATCACAACCCAAACCGAAATATTCAATTCCTATAATATTTGATCATTATGAGATGATTAAAGCGCATGATGGTTCTCTTGTATTGCATGTCCCTAGTTTACATTCAATTATTATTGCCAAACTCTTTTAGGCTAGTTTATGTTTACGCTTGATGATTAGTAACATTGTTTTTAGATTATTAGTTATTGTTTTCATACTTAGTCGATTATATGATGAGACTACTTTGGTACTAGCTACTTTATGTAGGCATGATTATACTTTGATGATGATGAATTACAATGATTGTAGTTATTTGATGATGTTAGTTAGATGGATTATTTGTACATGTTTTATATGGATACTTACCCCATACTGCATGTGTATGGTGTGCATGTATGTTTTCTTTATGTATGACATTTCTAATGTGGTTAAGGAAGGGAGTAGTAGTCAATTGCTAGTTGGGATCTACATGATGTACCACTTTTTGCCATTTCCTATTTAGTTTAGAATATATGTGTTTATACATGCATGGACTTTATGCAGATCACAAGTATCAAGTATCAACTTCCTTGAATTGCTAGGATGAGTGTACCCTATCGCAATATCTCAATCGTAAGAATGTGGAGATAAATTCTTGAGTCCAAATCCTAACCTTTAAACCAATTGTCCTAGAAAATTAGGACAAGTATCTGAGATGATTACCCTTCTGAATTCATTGTATGACGTAAATTTGTGATTATAACCCTTGAGTTTGATTTTGTGTGTTATATTTTATGATGGGTTTCCATATTTTGTCTTTTAGGTCTTTAGTGTTTTTTCTATTAGTTAAGTCAAATTAAAAGATTAATTAATGATTTAATTTAATGAAAAATTATTAAGGTAATTTCAATATTTAATTATATTTAATTAATTGAGAAATTAATTAGATAAAAGAATTAAATTTAAACATAAAATTATATTTCTAATTTGAGAGCGTAATAATATTTATTTAATAATAATATACTTAGGAGATCATTTGTAAATAAATGCTAAATATTATTATTACTTAAGTTAATCAATATTATATTAAAAATGCTTTGAAAATTAATAAGAGAGAGTAAGCAATTTTTTCAAATTTACTTTTTATCAATAAATGGTTGAAGCCTTGATTATATTAAAATTAATAATAGTACAATAGAATATCTCCATTCAAACGGGCGCTAGTAGGAAAGAATAGAGAAGAAAACTTCCAATCTTGCTCGGGACCATAGTCCTTTATTATTACATTATTAAACGGGGCATACCCCAGTTACCATTGTTCAAAATTTATATTAAGTACAAAAAGAAAGACTAGAGTCCTTTTTTGAATATTGAAATCTTTGGTAATCCCTATACCGATCATTCTTAGTTCTGTGTCTAAGGTGAGAGTGAAAAATTCAACCAGATCTTTATATACTTAGTAGGTACCACTTCTTTAGTTATTTTGCATGAAAAAATAGTGCCTTACTAACATGTTGATTAGTAATATAACTTAAAATGAATGTTAGTGTTGTTAATTAAAACATTTAATTATGAAATCCTTGTATTCTTGGTAGGATATTCCTGAAATTCTTTGATTAACCATTTTTGGAAATAATCCAAAATAGAGGATGATCTCTCTCAACTCTATTATAATAATCATATGTTATGCAAGTTTGAACCTAACATTCTTTAGACTGCGTAAGAATCATCGACAAATATTTTGAGTCCTACTCACCAAATTTATATATAGAAGTCCTATTTTTGTCTGAAATTAGCTGAACTTTTGTTGATCAATAATTCCATGCATAAAACTAGAGTCATGTCCTTAATTATTAATGTAATACCATCTTTAAATATCATATTGTGAATTTTTTCTTTTTAGAGTTGCATCTGTGGGTTGCTATGTGTGAAATCCTATTTTATTGATCATAATGGTTTGGGTTATCCAAGTCTGCTCAGTTTTATTTCCAAAGTTAATAAATAACTTGATATTTTGAAAATAGATCCTCTATCACAACTAATAAGATAAAAATAGAACCTAGTTTAATTTAGTGAATTTAACATGTATATTATTCATCCTTAACAAAATTCATTCTTGACAAACAACACCGTTTAAAGGAGACAAATGACAAAGTTAATCTCAACAAGCTAATATAGAAATAACATTTATATCTATTTATGATGTCAAGAATTTATATATAGAGATCTTTGGATAAGGGAGAGCCCAAGCTGTTATACATTACTACCTAACTAGCAAACCACCTTCTAAAATAGTTGCCAAAATTTGATGTTACCAACATCGTCCTAGATACTGATCCTAGCATTATCCTTTGTAAATTGCAAAGACTCAAATCAGAACTTACTATATGTAATTCTATTCTGAGATAAGAAAATTTAGTTACCTTTATATTAATTGCTCAAGGCATACACAACCTAACAACCTTTAAGAAACAAAGCCATCAAGGCTAATAAGGAGGAAAAAAAAGACCAAATAAGGAACTAGTCAAACACAAAAGACCGAGAGTAGGACAGAGGAAAAAAAAAAAAGGGGAAACCCCCAACCAAACTTATGGAATACAAAAATTAAACATCCAAACAACACTAGTATGAATAAGTCATCCAAATCGAGCTCCTATTTCCAATACATCATGATAATTTTTGCAATGTCCTTGGGATTTCTGTTTGGAAATTTGGTGGGAATTCAAAGGCACTCTTTTCGCTGCTTGATTTTTCCATGTTAGGGGTAAAAAAATCCAATGCTTCTAGATTATCAAGCTCCACCCCCAGATGGATATAAGACTTAAAGATGCCAAGATAATTTCTAAGTCAGACCTTGTTGCTATCTACTACAATCCCTCTGCATTGGAGAAGAAAATGGATGTTGGCATCCCTTTTTGGCCATTCTTGATAAAAAGTAGCATTCTCTCAGATGACCAGGGAGGAGTGTCTAGTTACAATGGCCAAATCAAAACTACTAGGTGGTTGCACCATATACATTTCTAGGAGAGGAATCCTTAATTTCTCATCAATGCTCATAATAGCTTCTTCCAGAACCAAACACCAAACTAGGTCAAAAACATTAAAGCAAAGTCTAATTATTGCCCACTTCTCTACTTTGGCTCTGGCCAACAACCTATGCATGCCTCTATAATGTCACTATTAGTTCTCCAAGAGAAATTGTAGTTGAAAATACCTTCTCCTATGACATGACTCATCGCAATCCTGGTCATGTCATCCACCAGATTTAGTAGACGAGACCAACGCTCAGGTTTCATATTGCCTCAAAATTCCATCGTCCGCACCTCTAAAGTGTGGAATAAATTGATATTAATTTCCATATTAGGTTTGAAGCTAGCTCATATTAAAAGAGCAGGAAATAATAGAAGGTATAAATAGGATACTAATAATCTACAAGTAAAGGATCTAGAAGAGCCTAGATTTTATGACATTAATAGCTAATGCCACCTACCTAATGCCAAATCATGATGATACTTGATGGTGCTTAGTATCACGACATGAAGGATAAAGTAGGGAGGTAATAAATGGGGTAAGTTTTTTAAGATGGCATAAAAGCAACACCTCCTAGAAATGATTAGATCCATATATAAATAATAGGCTAGAATTCATAAAAGTGTTTCCATAATAATTTGTGAATCTTTCCTCCTATTTGAGAGAGTTTTTATATTACATTACATTAGAGACACCTTTTATATTCTTATTTTAAACAATATTTTAAATCTATCAATTTTTAAGATCCTTCCTAATTATTCTTTGTTTTCACCTATGATTGTTGTATAGATTGAGATTACATGAAAGATATGCATAAATATATGTGAGATTTAAGAGTTTTTATCCTAGGATGTGGGGATACAATAGTGAGGGAGGTGTTATTTAATTTGTATTCTAGCTACCTGATTTGTTCTACATGGAAATTTAGTTGAATTATCTAGTTATAATTAAGGCTGCTATTGAGTTTCAAGTAGTTTACTAATGATTAAATATTAAGAACTAAACTTAAGGTAGGGTTCCTAAAAAGACTATTAATCATTAAAGATCAAAATATTTTTGCCATCAAAACCCTTATTTGCTAATTGATCTACCTTTTTGTTACCTTCTTGAAAAATATGGAGGATCTAAATATCTACAAAGTAGTCCAAAATATTAAGTACTTCTTCCAGTTTTAAATTTAAGACCCAATTAGGTGTCGATATTTTCCTAATGGCATTTAGTAAAATCTATGAATATCCTTCAACAATAATCTTTGATAAGTTCAAATCTAGGAAAATTTGGAGACCTTCTTGAAGAGCTTCTAGTTCAACAAGATTGTTAGTTGTTTGATTTATGGATTTAGCCCTTCTAGCAATCCACTTGCCCAACTCATTATTAATGATACATCTGATTCCAGCAGAGCTAGGATTGCCTCTTGAGGCTCCATCAAAATTTAACTTGGTCCACCCCATCGATGGAGGGGTCCATCTACAATTTTTCCTCACCTCTTTATTCTTTTTTTAATAAATAAGTGGAGGATTGATTAAGTTTTTCTAGTTCTTTTTCATTAATCCATCCCTACTAGAGAATGATCCTTCCTCTTTCTGGGTTTTCCTTAGATGAGTATTTAAGGTCTCCACTATACATGCCTCGATCTTTTTAATAATCTCATCTAACTACATATACTAGTCATAGAAAATTCTTCTATTCCTTTCTTTCCATACCTCCCACATAAGGATAGATGGGCAAATATTCCAAATTTTACTATAAACACCATTACTACTATATGTTGGCCAACACTTAAGGGAATCAACTAGGGAACCCAACATGGGGGCAATCCAGCCCAACATTTCTCTGAGTCATTCCCAACAGAATTGTGTATATGGACATTTATTTAAGATGTGATCAGTGTCTTCACTGCCATGCCTACATATCACACATCATGATGGACCCTCAAAACCTAACTTACGGAGTCTATCGATAGTTAGGATCCTATTCTGAAATGCTATCCATAAAAAGAAACCTGCCTTTTGTAGAAAAGATGGGTCCCTACAGATTTTAAGGGGAATGTCCACTTCTTCCCATCTTTGGGAATGAGTGATAGCTCTATATCCATTTTTCACACCATACCTACCATCTTTTGATGTTGCCTAGATTAGGTTGTCATTTCTATATAATTGCTTTATTTTCCTATTCTGGATTAGTTTTTCATATACCCTTTTTATTATTGGTTCCATGTCTATATTCTCCATAGATTTCCATTCCCAACTTGTGATTCCATTAATACTTTTTTTTGGTTTTATAATCACTAACCTTGAACCTCTAGAGTTTTACTAATTGCTCTTTAATGCTATCTGTGATAGAGCCCAATGGATCTTTGATTTTTATTATTTTACTTTTGGCTCTGTTATGTAGGGTGTTGCTATGGAAGATTTTTGTATTTCGGTCTGCTTCTTCTAGCCAATTTTCTCTTGACTTTTGTCTCCAAAAGACTTCTTTTGCTAGAATGTTTTCCTATTTTGCAAGTAATTCTTTTTCTAGATTGAAGCTATCGTTATTCATCCCCTTTTTAATTACTTATATGTTTAATTCTTTTAATCTTTCTTGGATATCTAATTTTCTTTAAATATATTATTGAAATGTTCTTTATTCTACTTAAGTATATTTTCTTTAATCATTTTCATCTTAGAGACAAAATTATACATTTTAGAGCCTTTAAAGTTTCTTTGATTCCACCAATTTTTAATAAGTTCCATAAAGTTTTTATCTAAAAATGAAAATTTTCACACTTAAAGGAATTTCTAATAGGTTTATTGGGTTTAGAAAATTCAATTCTAACAGGATAGTGATATGATCCTACTATTGGTAGAATTGAGGATTGGATATCAAAATTTAATTCACTTAGTTCTCCTTTGAGAAAATATCTATCGAATTTCTTAGCTATATAAGAAAATTCTTTCCTTTTGTTATTCCATGTGTACTTCCCATTATTGAATGGAATATCGATTAGGTTGTTAAGGTCTGACTAGTTTTTAATTTCCTTAGATGCTTGGGAAGTTTGCTAGACACCTCCAATTTTTTTGTCTATATTTAAGATAGTATTAAAATCACCTCCTATGAGAATAAGTTCATTGTTGTGGTTAATAATAAATATACTAATTTCTTCCCATAAAAGTTTTTTATTAGAGTTAAAGATTGGACCATAAATGTTAACTAAGATGAACTATAGGTAAGTTTTAATGCTTTTGACTCTATTGCTCATCGAAGAGTTATTTGATTTTAAAATATTTAGAGTAACTTTCCTAGGATTCCAAATCAAGCCTAAACCTCTTGAGGCTCCTCTAGATTCATGTAGGTTAACGTTCCAACTAGCCAATTTCTTTTCTAGCTTGATTCCTTCTTCCTTATTCAATTTTATTTCTTGTAACATAATAATTTTATATTCAAATTGTTTTAGGTTTTTCTTTAATAATTGTTTCTTGCTAGGGGCATTTAGACCCCCAGCATTCTAATTAGTGATCTTCATGCTGCCTTGGGAAGGAGCATCCCCTTCCCTAGATTAAGTAATTGACTAATCTTTTGTTTCTATTTTGCGTACGCATCAGCTTCTATAATTTCCTTAATAGATTTCCTTCCTCTTTTAGCTTATTTTCCATATTTGGGAAATTTTATCCCTTCTTGGTTCATTAGAATACCCAAATGATCTATGTTTTCCTATGCATTTAAAGTAATTTTAGATTTTTTTCCTTCTATTTCATCTTTATCTTCATTTTCCAATTCTTGCTTTATTTGTTCTGCAAGGATTGTCTGATCATTTAAAAGTTTATCATTTGCTAAAGAAATCTTGTTGTAATTACCCTCCTCACCATCACCCTATGTTGTCATTTATTTATGTTCTGATATCTATAAGGCTTTACTATTCTTTTCTCCATTCTCAATGATTAGCAAATCTCATTTTAAGTCTTCAAAGGTGTAGTTTTCTACACCTAGTTTTAGTACTTGCTGCTTTAGATCCTCTTTCTATGATTCACTACTCTTATCTAAATTCTCATAGTCAAATACTTGGATCAGTTCGTTAGATAATAGTTCCAAGTTTTCCTTCTCATTCTCATTTAACATTACCCTTTCTAGGTCTTCATCACTTTCCATGTCATTATTCAAGAAGTCCTAAAAAACTTGTATTAAGGTTCCTTTTACCTTTCTCTGTTCAATTTTCTTTGCCTTGTGCTCACTAAAGTTGTGGTTAGGAGATTCTTTTCTTGTGGGAGGTGTCTACCAAAATTTGGTGAACATATTTATAGCCTTTTTGTTGGAGATTCTAGTTTCCCTCATAGATTTTTCTTATTGTTGCTGTGGGATCTCCATTTTTTCTTCTCTATACTTAGGTTTTTCACATTCTAGAACTTCATCAGAAAATAGTGGATTAATTTCTATTTCTTCAATACTACTGATCATATTACCTAGGGACTTTTTATCTTGGGGCCTCAACTCTTTTTCTAGTGATTTTTCTTCCCTATTAACCACTTTTGGATTCTTGCCCTTCTTTACTTTATTTGATCTTTTTAAAAAAAAATTGCTACTAATCATTGTACTTTGTTGCCTTATGTTAGCCATATCTTGAATAGTTTCATCTATTGCTCTATTGAAATCTTTGATGCTTTAGTCATCATGAGTAGTCTGTATTTTCAAATTAGGACTGATTCCTTTAAAATCCTTCATGTTTAACACTTCAATAGTTTCTTAACTATTTTTTGATATTGGGGATTTCTCCTCTTCTGTACCTTGAGATTTTTCCTTTTCATCCTTCTATGTTAACTCTGATACTTTCTTTTGATCTTTCTTGGAGATAGGTGGTGGATTACTGCTGGTCTTTGTAGATGGACCTAACTTTGTTGTCTTATCTTTTCGTACTACTTCAATCTCCAATTTTGGCTTTGCTTCCCCTATTGTATCTTGGAAAGCCTTCGGGAGGCCTTGCTCATATATGGAACCCCTTTGATAAACTCTTTGGTTTCTTATGTTCATAATAGGGAAGGTAACTTTAAGTTTCATAGTTGGTTGTAGATTTTTGAAGATGATTTTTCTCTCATTATCTAGTCTAATTATATTTGAGATTTTACCTTCACATCTATGAAAGTTTAAGATATAGATAGATCTATTTATTATTACTTTGATAGGTTTGAATTCCATGTTATTTCCCTTACATTTGATCAAAAGTTTGGTGTTATTGCAATATTTAAAAGAGGCATCCATTCTAATCAAATTGCCAATTGAAAAACCTATTTTTTTGATAATTTCTACCTGCATTAGTCCCAGTCAGATGGATTGAAAGGAGATCCAAGTTGGGATCAAGAAATATAGCATATCTTCCTTACAATCTAGATTCCAATCAAAGCATTTAACAACATAACCTTTAAAGTAACAATCAAAAACATAGAGGAAGTCTTTTTTGACATATTCATCACTACAATGAAAGTACACTAATCTATCAGAATGGTGAGAGATACTTACCTGATTTTTGCAAAAATCCTTTAACCAAATGAAGAGATTGTTCATTTCTAATTTTGGCCCATTCCAAAATGAAAATACACCAACATTTTGTGTAGTGCCTACCCTCATTCACATTTTTTCTAGACTTATTGTTGCTATTATTATCAGATTTTGATGGACTAGTTTTATGTTGATGGTTTAGTGGTGTTGTTTTGACACTATCAGATATTATGATAGGGATTCAGTTGATATATGATGAGATCATTTAGACTTTACATTTCATGTATGTATGATGATCATTACATTATTTTCAGTTATTAATGATGATTAGTTAGATGGTTTATTATCTCATGTGTTTTATTATGGTTACTTACCCCATACTTGCATGTGTATGGTGTGCGTGTTTTCTTATTGTATGGCATTTCTGATGTGGTTAAGGAAGGGAGTCATAGTCACCTGCTTAGTCAGGATCTACATGATGCACCACTTCCTGCCATTGTCTGTTTAGCTTAGCATTATATATTGTATGTACATGCATGGTTTTTCTGTAGGTTGCAGGTACCAGGTATCGACTTCTCTGAATTTCCAAGATGAGCGTACCCTATTATACTATCTCAATGATAAGAGAAGGGAGATAAATTCTCAAGTCCAAATCCCGAACCTAAAAACCATTTGTCCTAGTGAGTTAAGACAAGTATCAGAGTTGAATACCCACCGAATGTGTCAGATGACATATTTCATAATTTTTAACCCTTTAAATTTATTTTGTATGATTTGTTCTATGATGGGTTTTCATATTTTATCTTGGAGGTCTATGGTGAATTTTCCATTAATTAAGTCTTAACAAATAGATTTAATTAATAAATTATTTATTTGAGAAAATTAATAAAATATCATGATATTTGATATTTTGATTGTAATTAATTAAATGTGAATTATTGAGGAAAGGAATTAAATAAAAGAAAACTAGAAATTAAAATTAATAATAATTATAAAATAATAATAAAGTAATAAATAAAATAATAATAATAAAAGTTATAAAAATTAAAATAAAAGTTATAAAATTTAAATAGAAATTATTTAAAAGTAAATTGGAGTTACAAGCTTGCATGGGAATTAACATGTGTCAACAACACGGGGGTTAGTGCATCAATTAAGCACAAGGTGTCTACAATTCTATGACTCATCAAAAAGAATTGGAAAAGACCCATGCTTAGTTGGTGACAACTTTCAGCGGTTTCAAGAAGCATTCCAAAGGTTTCTTGAGAGCTCTTTATATTCAAGCATTCATAGAAGCTTAGGGAGAGAGTTTGGAGAGCAATTGAAGCATTGGAGGACTCAAGAACTTTGAAGAAGGGAGCTTGCTCTACAGGTTTTCTGAGGAAAAGCGAATTAGCATCAGAATCTGGGTAGATTCTTGTGATTTTTCTTATGCAATTTCCACATCATGCATTCCTGTCTTCTTCGTGTCTTCCATATGTCTTCTGAGGAATTTCATATTTTTATGCATTCTCAATATGGGCAATTGAATTTATGTGGAAATATTTATATGCATAGATCTAAAAGAAAAAAAAAAAAACTGGGCTAGGGTTTAAATTCATAGCCAAACCCATTAGATTATTTATTGCAAAATTGGGGATTAAATGTTTATAAGAAAATTCTGAGAATTAGAATTCATATATATTGTGTATATGTATGTTTATATCTGCATATATATATATATATACATATATATATATATATATATATATATATATATATATATATATATATATGTATATATATATATATGTATATATATATATATATATGTATATATATATATATGTATATATATATATATATATGTATATATATATATATGTATATATATATATATATATGTATATATATATATATGTATATATATATATATATGCATTATTTATATACTGTGACACAAAATTCGTATATATATACATATATATATACATATATATATATACATATATATATATATACATATATACATATATACATATATACATATATACATATATACATATATATATATATATATATGTATATACATATGTATATATATAATTAATTGAGGAATCGAATTTAATAATCGCAGTGAAAATATATATATACAAAATCGCATTGCAATTTGTATTTGCATTTTTGAAAAACGCTATAAAACTAAATATTATATGTATTGACCATGGGTCGAGCGGATGTACCAACCCCTCTGTCCACCGTATGCGGACTCGTGCGCACGGCACCTGCACTTGGCAGAGTGTCAGCGTTGCAGGCCGCACGACTTATGTGTGGCGACAGTGTATTAACCATTGAGTATGGTCACCGCCGGTTGTAATATGTGAAGCGCTTAACCTATATTATATATCATCCATCGAATTTGTATAATTCAATTTTTATATTTCATTTTTTTTTAAAATGCAATAATAATAATGATTTATATATGTACATATGTATGTATATATATATTTAAATATATATATATATATATATATATATATATACATATATATATATATATATATATATACATATATATATATATACATATACATATATATATATATATATATATATATATATATGTATGTATGTATATATGTAATATGTAAATATGTAATTAATAAATTTGAATTATTATTAATTGATAAAAGATTTAGGAATTCATCTTTTATAATGATGAATAATTTTATAATTTTATAATTTAACTATTAAGATTTAATTAATAGTTTTCAATTATAAAATATATAAAGTATATGAAATTTAATTAAAAGATTGGTGGGGAACGATTTCAATAAAATATTGTAATTGGAAATTGGATTTATAAAGGAAAACTTTTTATCCATCCAAAAATAATACATGGAAAAACGTACAAAATATTCCTCTAATTCTTTCTCTAAACTTGGAAACGTAAACTGAGACTTTTGAATTCAAATTTGAAAACTTAGCAAAACCAAAACATGTGTTTACATTGTGTATTCTTTATGCTATTGTTTTGGGTTTTGGGTTGACTAGTGTTGACCAATTATAGGACGTCTACCAGAGGCTTGGGAGTTTGTGATTGTGATGTCATGATGATGTTTTATTCTCAATCTTTATAAACCCAACTATGGTTATGTGATGGAATGCTCTATGTATTGGATGAGATTACTGATTGTTATAGTTGAGATTCTTATTTATGAGACACTTGACTTAACCATTATTTTTGGTCATCGATCAGTTATCCTTGGTTATTTTCTAGTCGCCATGATGGGACTGAAATGTGGATCTATTCTTGATGATGTCATGTTGTGACATGTTTGACTCAACCATTTTTGGAGTCTTTGATCAGTGTGTTTGAGATATATTTTGGTTATTGAGAACCATTGGATACTTTTGATTAACAGTGATACTTCAGTCGCCAATAGAGAGCTGTTGTGTTCATGATTTTATATGGATGGTTGCTCATGGATATTTGATGCTTTTATGCATATTTGATGATTTTATTATGGATTATCTTTTGTAATTTTCAGATTTATGAGTCCATGAGCGTTAGGGTAGGATATCTGCATGTAGTGTCAGGAAGTGGCTTGCAATGGGGGTCGGGGCCCTAAGAGGCTGATAGAGTAACTCATTGTAAGTTGGATTAATAAGTGATAACATTCACACCTAATACTAACTGAATGAACCTAAAAAGATAAGTGTTTTGTTCTCGCCCATGCCTTGAGCGCTTGTACAGGCTAGGATGGGAGTAGTGAGACGCATGGTTGCGACCTTGCATTCCATAGTATGCCTTGTCAGTATGAGAGGATACTAGTGGCTGCATGAGATCAGTATGGACCCGTGGAGTTTAGCTAACTGCCAGGGTAACTTGTATGTGATAAATGCGATGACACTTTCCCGCTTGCATAGTAGGTTCCTACATGTCATTGTGTGCCTCTGGGATTAGATGTCAGTTTGTGATTGGAACCTTTGAGTTAGTATACTTTTAGGATTCTTGAACTATAGATATTTATGCTATGAGATTTTGACAACTTGTTTGGGACTTGAGGTTATCTCTTCAGCATGGTGGGAGTGGACCACTTAGGTACCATGCGGTCGGGTGGTAGTGTATTTTCCACTCTTATCATTTGAGATTCATTGAGACATTGTGGCTGATGCGTCCTTCGTGATGGTGGGTATGTATCCTTTCATTGATGATTAGCATATGTTAGATGATGTTATCTTATGCTTATATATTTGCATGTTAGATTACTTTCTATATATGGTGTTGTATATGTTAGGAGTGACATTCCTACTATGTTAATACCGATGATCTCTTTAGTAATTTGGGATGTTACACACGGAGGGATGGCTAGGGCCCACAATGGTCTAATGATGCTATTAACGGTTGGGAGGAACCGTCCACTTAGTTAGTTATGTTTGATCTTACGATGGATGTATATGTATTTTATGATGATGTATCATGTGTATCATGTGATTGTATTTGATGTATCATGGATTAGAATAGGATGATGTACCTTATTTCACATATGTATATTCTTTTAAGCCTTCATACCCTGTGACATGTACAGTGGATGATTGAGCATTTGGAAATGTAATGTATGAACATTGGACTTATCATTATTATTTCATGTGGATTTTGTACTAGATGGACTCATGTATGTTAGTTAATTTAGATGTAACTCAACGATAAGGGATCTTAAAGAATGTAATCTGGTATGTATGTTATGTTTACTTTTCAGATGGACATTGCTATTGCTTACATTATTGTGAATAAGTTATGTATGGTATTTTCTTTCATGTAAAAAAAAAAAAAATTGTTACCAAACTTAGTGAAATTCTAGGTTAATTCTTTGGATCCCTTGGCGGGGCATTACATTTGGTATCAGAGCTCAAGTTTCTACATTGGGAGCTATGGGTATTTTGGAACAACTAGAACTGTGAACTATTAAGTGTATCTCTTCAACTTGAAACTAGGTGAACTGAAACAGAACCTGAACTGTTACTTGAATATTTTTCATACTTCAACACTTAGTTTTCAAAACTTGAGATTTTACTTAAACCTAAACATAGAATTGAACTTAGTCTATTGCAAACATGTGTCTTTTGATTGTAATAGTACCTTGTTCTGTTGTAAGATGGTGTCTGGGACCGGGTCTTCTGTTAGAGGCCATGGTAGAGGCCGAGGAAGAGTTTGTGGTCATGGCAGAGCTGTCAGTGCCCATGAGTCTACCCATGAGGGATTAGCTCATTCAGAGAGCAGGGAAGAGCACTCTAATAGGCAGAAGGAAGAGAGCCGTAGAGAGGACCAAGCTGAGTTTGAAGAGGTTGGTTTGAGACAGATGATGCAGACTATTTTAGAACGTTTACCTCTTGTTCAAGAATAGCCTAAAGTGCATCAGATAGAACAAGAGCATAGACCCAGATCTAGAAGTCCTCGGAAGGATCGTCAGAGGTCCATTATGTCTACTTAGATGAAGGATCTTTCAAGATCCAAGGTCAAGCCTTTCAATGGGAAAGGTTCTGGTTATGTGGCCAAGCAGTGGCTGATTTCCCTCGATAGGATTTTTGCCATGCAGGATTTTGATAGCAATGTTAAGGCAAGATTTGCGATCACTAATTTAGAGAATTTTGGGGCCACTTGGTGGACGATTGAGGAGAAGAAGCTGGGAATCAATATGAGCAGTGTCACGTGGGAACTATTCTTAGAGAGTTTTCGTGAACGATTCCTACCAGAGGAATGGAAACTACAAAGGGCAAATGAGTTTCATAATCTCAAGCAGTACACTATGTCAGTGATCAAGTATGAGCATAAGTTTTATGAGTTTATGCCTTTTTCAGGGTTCAGTGAAAATTCAACTCAGTTGACACAACACTTTATTAGGGGTTTGAATAACCGTATAATTGGGGGTGTCAAGGTATTTGAGCCAAAAACTCTCAAGGATGTGGTACATCAAGCAATCCTTGTTGAGAAAAGTGTCAACCTTGGTCAAGGTGGTTTTGTAGGAGCACCAACAGCATCAGGATCTAAAGGCAACTTTAATTTAGGTGGTAACAAGAAGCCTTTCTTTTCTAAGGGAAAACAATATCAGCAACAGTCTCAGCAGATGCAGCAGTAGAAGGGATCAAATTCTCAGGCTCAAGGTGGTGGCAAAGGTTCTAACTTTAAGAACAATTGTAATGCTCAACGCAATAAACAGAATCAGTCCAATCAGCCAGCTCAGAGTAGCTAGTCTTTTGTAAGCAGGAACAGTCAGCAGCAATCTAATGTACCACCTATGGGAAGAGGATCTGGCAGGAATACAGAATGTTTTTCATGTGGTCAGATTGGACATTATGTAGCTCAGTGTCCACAGTGAGCACCTCAGTCTTCAGGACCTAGGCCTACAACTTCAGAACCCATAGTTGGTGATGCAGGGAGAGTTCATAGAGTTTTTGCAGCAGTTGATCAGCGTCAGGCAGATCATCAGGGAACAGTGGTTGAGACCACAGGTGCTATTCAAGGTATATCTCTTTCAGTATTGTTTGATTCAGGAGCTACAGATTCATTTATTTCACCATCTATAGTTTCTAAGTGTAAGCTGGATGTGGTGAAGCAAGATCATGGTTGGCAAGTGGAACTAGCCTCAGGGATTAAGGCCTCCACGGATTCTATAGTTCATAAGTGTGGGCTTAGCTTAGGGAACTTTGATACAGTAGTGGATCTTCGAGTCATACCCCTTGGTTCCTATGATGTGGTTTTAGGCATGGACTGGCTTGGATCTCATAGAGCCAGTATAGATTGTAGGAAGAAGATTATTTTGTGCCAAGATGACCAAGGGAATGATGTGAAGATAGTTGGGATACCGAGGCCTATATCTCTGCGAATGATTTCTGCTATGCAATTGAAGTGAAGTTTCCATAAGGGATGTTAGATATTTGCTATTATGGTAAATGATCTTGATGAGGAAGATCCTATGAGGAAGACTTTAGATCACCCAATTTTTACAAGAGTATGCAAATATCTTTCCAAGTGAGATTCCAGGCATGCCTCCAAAGAGGGACATTGATTTTAGCATTGATCTAATTCCTGGAGCGGAGCCTATCTCTAAAGCTCCTTATCGTATGACTACTCAGGAACTGGGTGAGCTACGTCTTTAGCTAGAGGAACTTCTGGCCAAAGGGAGCATTCAACCTAGTGTATCACCATGGGGAGCTCTAGTGCTCTTTATGAAGAAGAAAGACGATTCTTTGCGCCTTTGTATTTACTATAGATAGTTGAACAAGGTGACTATTAAGAACAGGTATCCTTTGCCTAGGATTGATGACTTATTTGATCAAATCAAGGGAGCTACAGTATTCTCCAAGATTGACCTTAAGTCAGGATACCACCAGTTTCGTATTAAGGAAGCAGATATTCACAAGACCGCTTTTTGAATGCGCTATGGGAATTATGAGTTCATAGTGGTACCTTTTGGGTTGACTAATGCTCCATCAGTGTTCATGAGTTTGATGAATGGTGTTTTTCAATAATATCTTGACAAGTTTGTTCTCGTGTTTCTTGATGACATATTGATATTTTCTAAGACTCAGAAGGAGCATGAGGAACACCTACAGTTGGTATTGCAGTGTTTGAGAGGCAATCAGCTTTACGCCAATGCTGCTAAGTGTGAATTCTTCAAATTGGAGATTCAGTATTTAGGGCATGTTATCTCAGGTGATGGTATTTCAGTGGATCTTGCAAAGATTCAGGCAATAATAGATTGGCCTACCTTGACTAATGTGTCAGAGATTCGTAGTTTCATGGGTTTAGCTGGTTATTATCGCAGATTTGTCCAGAACTTCTCTAGGATAGCACATCCTATCACTTCTCTTCAGAGGAAAGGTAAGAAGTTTGTGTGGACAAAGAAATGTGAGGAAGCATTTCAAAGGCTCAAGGAGCTTTTGACTAGTGCGCCAATTTTAGTTGTACCTGATCCAAAAGGTGATTTCATGGTGTGTACAAATGCTTCTCTTGAAGGATTTGGAGCAGTGTTGATGCAGAATGGACAGGTGATTGCGTATGAATCACGCAAGCTCAAGGATCATGAGTTAAATTACCCTACACATGATCTTGAGTTAGCAACAGTAGTTCATGCTTTGACAAGGTGGAGACATTTCTTGTTGGGGCACAGATTTGAGCTACATAGTGATCATCGTAGTCTTCAGTACATTTTTACTCAGCCTAATTTGAATGCTCGCCAGAGATGATGGATGGAATTTTTATGCGAGTATGATTTTGAGATTAAGTACATTCAAGGTAAGGAGAATGTGGTGGTAGATGCTTTGAGTCACAGGAGACATGTGGTAACATCGATGACTCTTAGTGTGGATTTGAGGAGTCAAATTCTTCAGGCACTTCCTACGGATTCCTGGTATCAGGAAGTGTGCAGAGAGATAGATTTAGGGAGACTCTTGGAAGGTAAGTTTGCAGGTTACGTTCGAGAATCAGATGGTCTTTTGAGACATTTGGGGAGGATTTATGTGCCATTACTGGATGAGCTTCGCACCTTGATTCTAGTAGAAACCCATTGTACACCTTACTTAGCACATCTAGGTGTCTAGAAGATGCATGTTGATTTGAGACATTTTTTCTTTTGGTCTGGGATAAAGTGAGATATTGCTGATTTTGTGGCTAGGTGTCTTGAGTGTCAAAGAGTCAAGGCAGAACACCAGCACCCGACAGGACTATTCAGCCAAATCTCATTCCTTCTTGGAAATGAGATATCATCTCCATGGATTTCATTGTAGGATTACCTATGACTGTTCGTCGTCATGATGCTATCATGGTTACCATTGATCGGTTGACTAAGGTGGCGCATTTTTCACCGATCAGGTCTTCCTACACAGCAGCTTCTATAGCTAATGTCTTCATGCATGACATTGTGAGATTACATGGTATTCCTAGAAAGATCATTTCTGACAGGGATCTTGTATTCACATTTGCATTTTGGACATCACTGCAGCATGAGCTTGGAGCGCAATTAAACTTCAGTTCAGCATATCATCCAGAGACTAATGGTTAGACAGAGAGGGTGAACTAGGTTTTGGAGGATATGTTACGGATGTATGTGATGGATAGGCAGACACATTGGGAGGACTATCTCTACCTAGTGGAGTTTTCTTACAACAATGGGTATCATAGTTCTATTGGCATGGCACCTTTTCAGGCATTAAATGGATGTCCTTGTCATACACCATTGAGTTGGGACAGCCTCGAGGATCACATTCTATTGGGACCTGAGATGCTTCGTGATATGGAGCAACAGGTAGTGCGTATCCGTGAGCATTTGACTATGGCACAGGATAGGCAGAAGAAGTATGCCGATGCTCATAGGATTGATAAGCAGTTTGCTGTGGGTGATAAGGTTTTCTTGAGAGTGCGACTGCGAAAGAGTTCGATCCGGTACGGAAAAGGTTCTAAGCTAGCACCTCGCTTTGTGGGACCATTCAAGATTTTGGAGAGGATTGGCCCAGTTGCTTACCACCTTACTCTACTACCCAGCCTAGCTCGCATTCATGATATTTTCCATGTTTTAGTGCTTAGGCAGTATATTCCTGATATTGTGCATGTTTTTGATTGGAATGCGTTGCAGGTAGAGGATGGGCAGCTGGCTTTGGAGCCGGTCGGTATTCTAGAGCAGCGGGGGTTGACTCTTAGGGGTCGAACCATCAAGCAAGTAAGGGTCCAATGGGACCCTACTGATGATTCTTCAGCTACTTGGGAGGATGCAGCTAGATTGAGGGAGTTATATCCCTATTTGTTTGTAGGCTTCCAAGAGTAAGCCTAATCCAAGGGGGGGTGGATGTAGTGCCTACCCTCGTTCACATTTTTTCTAGACTTATTGTTGCTATTATTATCAGACTTTGATGGACTAGTTTTATGTTTATGGTTTAGTGGTGTTGTTTTGACACTATCAGATATTATGATAGGGATTTAGTTGATATATGATGAGATCATTTAGACTTTACATTTCATGTATGTATGATGATCATTACATTGTTTTCAGTTATTAATGATGATTAGTTAGATGGTTTATTATCTCATGTGTTTTATTATGGTTACTTACCCCATACTTGCATGTGTATGGTGTGCGTGTTTTCTTATTGTATGGCATTTCTGATGTGGTTAAGGAAGGGAGTCATAGTCACCTGCTTAGTCGGGATCTACATGATGCACCACTTCCTGCCATTGTTTGTTTAGCTTAGCATTATATATTGTATGTACATGCATGGTTTTTCTGCAGGTTGCAGGTACTGGGTATCGACTTCCCTGAATTGCCAGGATAAGCGTACCCTATTATACTATCTCAATGATAAGAGAAGGGAGATAAATTCTCAAGTCCAAATCCCAAACCTAAAAACCATTTGTCCTAGTGAGTTAAGACAAGTATCAGAGTTGAATACCCACCGAATGTGTCGGATGACATATTTCATGATTTTTAACCCTTTAGATTTATTTTGTATGATTTGTTCTATGATGGGTTTTCATATTTTATCTTGGAGGTCTATGGTGAATTTTCCATTAATTAAGTCTTAACAAATAGATTTAATTAATAAATTAGTTATTTGAGAAAATTAATACAATATCATGATTTTTGATATTTCGATTGTAATTAATTAAATGTGAATTATTGAGGAAAGGAATTAAATAAAAGAAAACTAGAAATTAAAATTAATAATAATTATAAAATAATAATAAAGTAATAAATAAAATAATAATAATAAAAGTTATAAAAATTAAAATAAAAGTTGTAAAATTTAAATAGAAATTATTTAAAAGTAAATTGGAGTTATAAGCTTGCATGGGAATTAACATGTGTCAACAACACGGGGGTTAGTGCATCAATTAAGCACAAGGTGTCTACAATTCTATGACTCATCAAAAAGAATTGGAAAAGACCCATGCTTAGTTGGTGACACCTTTTAGTGGTTTCAAGAAGCATTCCAAAGGTTTCTTGAGAGCTCTTTATATTCAAGCATTCATAGAAGCTTAGGGAGAGAGCTTGGAGAGAAATTGGAGCATTGGAGGACTCAAGAACTTTGAAGAAGGGAGCTTGCTCTACAGGTTTTCTGAGGAAAAGCGAATTAGCAGCAGAATTCGGGTAGATTCTTGTGATTTTTCTTATGCTATTTCCGCATCATGCATTCCTGTCTTCTTCGTGTCTTCCATATGTCTTCTGAGGAATTTCATATTTTTATGCATTCTCAATATGAGCAATTGAATTTATGTGGAAATCTTTATATGCATAGATCTGAAAAAAAAAAAATAACGGGGCTAGGGTTTAAATTCATAGCCAAACCCATTAGATTATTTATTGCAAAAATTTGGGATTAAATGTTTATAAGAAAATTTTGAGAATTAGAATTTATATATATTGTGTATATGTATGTTTATATCTGCATACATACATATATATATATATATATATATATATATATATATATATATGCATTATTTATATACTATGACACAAAATTTGTATATACATACATATATATATATATATACATATATATATATATATACATATATATATATATATACATATATATATATATATACATATATATATATATATACATATATATATATATATACATATATATATATATATATACATATATATGCATTATTTATATACTATGACACAAAATTCGTATATACATACATATATATATATATATATACATATATATATATATATACATATATATATATATATATACATATATATATATATATATATACATATATATATATATATACATGTATATATATATATATATACACATGTATATATATATATATATATTTAATTGAGGAATCGAATTTAATAATCGCAGTGAAAATATATATATACAAAATCGCATTGCAATTTGTATTTGCGTTTTTGAAAAATGCTATAAAACTAAACATTATATGTATTGACCATGGGTCGGGCAGACGTACCAATCCGTCTGTCCATCGTATGCAGACCCGTGCACACAGCACCTGCACTTGGCAAAGTGTCGGCGCTGTAGGCCGCACGGCTTATGTGTGGCAGCAGTGTATTAACCATTGAGTATGGTCACCACCGGTTGTAATATGTGAAGCGCTTAACCTATATTATATGTCATCCATCGAATTTGTATAATTCAATTTTTATATTTCATTTTTAAAAAAATGCGATAATAATTATTATTTATATATGTACATATGTATGTATATATATATATATTTAAATATATATATATATATATATATATATTTAAATATATATATATATATGTACATATGTATGTATATATATATATATATGTACATATGTATGTATATATATATATATATATTTAAATATAAATATATATATATATATATATATATAATATGTAAATATGTAATTAATAAATTTGAATTATTATTAATTGATAAAAGATTTAGGAATTCATCTTTTATAATGATGAATAATTTTATAATTTTATAATTTAACTATTAAGATTTAATTAATAGTTTTAAATTATAAAATATATAAAGTATATGAAATTTAATTAAAAGATTGGTGGGGAACGATTTCAATAAAATATTGTAATTGGAAATTTGATTTATAAAGGAAAACTTTTTATCCATCCAAAAACAATACATGGAAAAACGTACAAAATGTTCCTCTAATTCTTTCTCTAAACTTGGAAACGTAAACTAAGACTTTTGAATTTAAATTTGAAAACTTAGCAAAACCAAAACATGTGTTTGCATTGTGTACTCTTTATGCTATTGTTTTGGGTTTTGGGTTGACTAGTGTTGACTAGTTATAGGATGTCTACCAGAGGCTTGGGAGTTTGTGATTGTGATGTCATGATGATGTTTTATTCTCGATCTTTATAAACCCAACTATGGTTATGTGATGGAATGATCTATGTATTGGATGAGATTACTGATTGTTATAGTTGAGATTCTTATTTATGAGACACTTGACTTAACCATTATTTTTGGTCATCGATCAGTTATCCTTGGTTATTTTCTAGTCGCCATGATGGGACTGAAATGTGGATTTATTCTTGATGATGTCATGTTGTGACATGTTTGACTCAACCATTTTTGGAGTCTTCGATCAGTGTGTTTGAGATATATTTTGGTTATTGAGAACCATTGGATACTTTTGATTATCAGTGATACTTCAGTTGCCAATAGAGAGTTGTTGTGTTCATGATTTTCTATGGATGTTTGCTCATGGAGATTTGATGCTTTTATGCATATTTGATAATTTTATTATGGATTATCTTTTGTAATTTTGATATTTATGAGTCCATGAGCATTAGGGTAGGATATCTGCATGTAGTGTTGGGAAGTGGCTTGCAATGGGGGTCGGGGCCCTAAGAGGCTACCAGGGTAACTCATTGTAAGTTGGATTAATAAGTGATAACATTCACACCTAATACTAACTGAATGAACCTAAAAATATAAGTGTTTTGTTCTTGCCCATGCCTTGAGTGCTTGTACAGGCTAGGATGGGAGTAGTGAGATGCATGGTTGTGACCTTGCATTCCATAGTATGCCTTGTCAGTATGAGAGGATACTAGTGGCTGCATGAGATCAGTATGGACCCGTGGAGTTTAGCTAACTGCCAGGGTAACTTGTACGTGATAAATGTGATGACACTTTCCTGCTTGCATAGTAGGTTCCTACATGTCATTGTGTGCCTCTAGGATTAGATGTCAATTTGTGATTGGAACCTTTGAGTTAGTATACTTTTAGAATTCCTGAACTATAGAGATTTATGCTATGAGATTTTGACAACTTGTTTGGGACTTGAGATTATCTCCTCAGCATGGTGGGAGTGGACCACTTAGGTACCACGCAGTCGGGTGGTAGTGTATTTTCCACTCTTATCATTTGAGATTCATTGAGACATCGTGGCTGATGCGTCCTTTGTGATGGTGGGTATGTATCCTTTCATTGATGATTAGCATATGTTAGATGATGTTATCTTATGCTTATATATTTGCATGTTAGATTACTTTCTACATATGATGTTGTATATGTTAGGAGTGACATTCCTACTATGTTAATACCGATGATCTCTTTGGTAATTTGGGATGTTACACACGGAGGGATGGCTAGGGCCCAAGATGGTCTAATGATGCTATTAACGGTTGGGAGGAACCGTGCACTTTGTTAGTTATGTTTGATCCTACGATGGATGTATATGTATTCTATGATGATGTATCATGTGTCTCATGTGATTGTCTTTGATGTATCATGGATTAGAATAGGATGATGTACCTTATTTCACATATGTATATTCTTTTAAGCCTTCATACCCTATGACATGTGCAGTGGATGATTGAGCATTTGGAAATGTAATGTATGAACATTGGACTTATCATTATTATTTCATGTGGATGTTGTACTAGATGGACTCATGTATGTTAGTTAATTTAGATGTAACTCAACATTAAGGGATCTTAAATAATGTAATCTGTTATGTATGTTATGTTTACTTTTCAGATGGACATTGCTATTGCTTCCATTATTGTGAATAAGTTATGTATGGTATTTACTTTCATGTAAAAAAAAAAATGTTACCAAACTTAGTGAAATTCTAGGTTAATTCTTTGGATCCCTTGGCAGGGCATTACATTTTGGCACTCTTGCCATCGATCTTCATGATCTTGATTACTTATAATAAGGAACTTTCCTTTAGATTTGATTGGATTGTGTCTAAGAGTCGAGTGGGGCTAAATCACAAGATGAGCAGGAGAATTGATGATTGGATTCCTTTGATGAGGGGGAATATATGTTTTAGGAGTGGAAAGAAAAGGATTGAGACTTGTGTTCTCAGTCTTTTGAGGGTGACTTTTATGGAGATTTGATGGATCCACATCATAATCAACTAGAAAACCTATCTATTGAGTGAATAAAGGGTTTTTATTTTGGTAAGAATAGTATGGTTAAAGAATTGAATTTGTTTGTCAAGGCTTAGAGTGGAACAAATGATAGGGAAAAAACTATGTAGGCCTTGGGATTTGATTGATTTGAAAAAATCATTGTCCACAATTTGGGAGCTTACCAAAGGTGAAGAGACTTGATTTGAGTTCCATTTGGCTCAGACCCTAAAACTTCTATTGGATTTTGTTAATGTTTGAAGCCCTATCCTCCCTATGTAGTTTTCCAACATCTCTATTGAGGTGGCCCTCGATTTGTAATTGTTCCATTATGCATTAGTATGATCCAAAAGATATGGCTCATCTAAGATCGAAAACAAATTTGTTGTTTTTACCACATTGTTGAGCTTTGTAGGGTGATTGTCAATGGGGGGAAGGGGATCGGAGCAGATTTCCCCACCTTTCCCATCTCTTGCTAGGATTTCAAGATGCTGATAGTGGATGCGGCACTAACTAAGAGTTCACCAGAAACCCTAGGCTTTTAGACTATCATCTTCGACCTTTTTGTTGTTTATCTTTAGTCACATAGTTCACATTTTTGCATTTTGCTATTTGCTTTGATTACCATTTTTTTGGTTTTTTTTTCAATGCAAGAGAGAGAGTAAGCAATTATTTAATAAAGTTTATTTTAATTAAATTGCATAAAGCTTATGCATGAAATTAAAATATAATTAATGAATTAAAAAGAGAAAGGAAATAAATTTAATAAAGATATTTTATATTGCAAAAAGCATGCATGAAAACGTAAAAGATAAGTAAATAAAGAGTTAAAAGATTGTGATCAACGAGTTCCCTCGTGTGATTGCACAATCAGTGCCTCAAATTTAGGAGAGAACTCCATATCAGAGATTGGGAATTCATTTCGCAAGGACTAGAATTTTTTAAGAAGGGATTTTTAGAGAGAAGGTTTTGGAGAGAAAAGAGAAATTTCTCACAATCTTCGAGTGGTTGCATATTAGCATCAAACTCACGTAGGGTCTTGTGTTTTGTTCGCTTAATGAATTATATAATTTGATATTCCTATCTACATCATATTTGTGGAATATGTTTTCCAAAATTCATTTATGATGAATCTTTCATGGTGAATTATTGGTATTCATATTGATTTCTTCTGTATATGTGAGGATTGGAAATTAGTAAACCCCTCGTTCTATAGATTTAAAAATTGTTAATTAAATCGGGAAGGGTTTTGAAAAGAAATGGAAATTTTAGATTGAAAATTTGATTGGTTTGCCACATTTTCCCTATTAGAGTACTATTATAACTTTTATATATATATATATATATATATATATATATATATATATATATATATATATATATATGTATATATATATATATATATGCATGTATATATGTATATATATACATATATATATATATATATGTATATACGTATATATATACACGTATATATATGTATATATATACGTATATACGTATATATATGTATACGTATATATATATATATAAATATATATATACGTATATATATACATGTATATATATGTATATACATATATATACATATATACATGTATATACATATATATACATGTATATATATGTATATACATATATATACATGTATATATATGTATATACATATATATACATATATATACATATATATACATATATATATTATATATATATATGTATATACATATATATATACATATATACATATATATGTATAAATATATATGTATATATATACATGTATACATGTATATATAGATATATATATATGTATATATACATATATATATATATATATGTATATATATGTATATATACATATATACATATATATCTATATATACCTATATATACATATATATACATATATATATATGTATATATATATATGTATACATGTATATATATATATATAATTAAATAAAGGGGGGCTTGTTTTGGAAACATTTTATATTAAAATATATATATTAAAAAATTAAAATAATAATAATAAATTGGAGAGGAGGTAGGGGCCACCAAAACCCCCACCTCCCATTATTTTCCCTAGTGGCAAATTCTGTTGCAATT
Source organism: Cupressus sempervirens (assembly GCA_028749045.1). NCBI lineage: Eukaryota > Viridiplantae > Streptophyta > Pinopsida > Cupressales > Cupressaceae > Cupressus > Cupressus sempervirens. Next base: position 31,199,156 of record CM053790.1, read on the forward strand.
GCTCATAGTGGTACTGTGACATTAGTAGCAATACCTTATACTACTACTGTGACTACAACTGTCAATGATAGCCACACAACAACCTTTGGTGGCTAGCCTATGGGCCTAAAACACTAAACAATATGCGTTTTTGCTTTTTAAAAAAATGTTTTTATTTATTAATTATAATTTTATTAAATTTAATTATTAATAATTAATAAATTTTGTTAATTAATAATTAATTAATGATTAATAAGTTATTAATATTTTTTTAATAATTATTAATTAATTAAATTAAATTAAATTTAGTTTAATTAAATTTAATTAATAATAAATATTATTTAAAGTTTTAAATTTATTTATTTTAGTATTATTATTAATGATTTTGATTTTTTAATAAAATGGTAATTATTTTATTAGATAATCAATAATTATTATTTTAATAATTTAACAAATAATTATCTTTAAATTATTTTGGGATATTTAATTATAATCCTTGTAATCTCATAAGATAAGGTGAATTGCAGTTTATGTTCAAATATGAGAAATGGGTTAATTGGTAAGGGTAAAAATGTAAATCTTATATATTCAAAAACTTACATTAAAAATGAAAACTTAAACCTTACCATAAATTTAGACTGTTTGTCTTCAAAATCAAATAAAACTGTGAATTACACTATTTTTTAAGTGCTTTCTTGTATGTCAGATTTTGGCATGGACTAAAGTGTTGACCAATCAGGTTGTTTTACCAGAGGCACATAAGTTCTGAGTTTATGATATCATAATGATGATTTGATCTTGATCTTTTAAACTCAACCATGGTAATGTGTTTCGTATGCTCTATGATGAGTTTGAATTTATTGTTTGTTATTGTTTTTAGTGTTCTTGTGTGAAACTAAGATGAATGGTATGACATATATGACTTAACCTTTGAGTCTTCAATCAGTTATTTTGGGATGCTTTCCAGTTGCTTGTAAAGAATTGAGGGGTTATTGTGAATTATCTTTCAATTCTTTCCAGTCACTTGTATAGGACTAAGTTGAAAATTGTAATTCTTTGATTTGTACTTCTTTGAGCCTAGGGTAGGTAATTTGTATGTTAAGTTGGGAAGTGGCTTGCAATGGAGGCCATGGCCCTAAAGAGGCTGATGGGTAACCCATTGTAAGTAGTTAATAAGTGACAACACTACACTAAATGAGACTAAAATGAACCTAATAAGAGTATTTTCTTTCCTTGCCCATGCCTCGAGTACTAGTATAGACTAGGATGGGAGTAGAGAGGATGCTTGGTTGTGACCATACATCATTAGTATTCTTTTTTAGTATGAAAGGATACTAGTGTCACATAGAGTCACTAAGGGGCCAGAGGATTAAAAGACTAGCCGAGTAACCTTAGAGTTGGTTAGTGTGATGACACTTGCCCACTAGTAGTGTAGATTTCATATGTGTCTTTGTTTGCCTTTGGGTTTAGATGTTGACTTATCTTGGAACCTTTGAGTTAGATTACTTTTAGGGTTTTCCTTGACCTAAAAATTACTTTTGATTTTTGGGATTGATATCCTATGTGGGACTTGAGACTATCTCCTCAGCATGGTGGGAGTGGACCTTTTGGGTTACCATGAGGTTGGGTGGTAGTGCTTTTTACTTTTACCATTGAGATCTGTCCATAGATGTCATAATTGGAGTTCCTTGTTTTGCATTTTCTTTCATTATATCTTTGTATATTATGATGGATGGTTATATCTATTTGTTGGATGATTTTACTTATTGTATTATATCTTGTTTCATGGATCTAAAAGGGATGATGTAATCTATTTTATAAATGTATATTTTTTCAGCCTTTCATACCCTATGACAGGTATAGTGGATGATTGTGCATTCCATATTTATTGCCAAGTGGCATTCAAAACAAATGTATATTATTTAAATGGACTGGACTTGTAGTTATTCTTTCATGTGGATGTGTTAGTTATTGGAATTAGTATTATTTAAATTTAAATGTGACTCAACATCTTGGGATCCTTAAGGAATGTAATCTATTATGTTTTCTTATGTATGATTGTATGTTATTGCTTCTGCTACTTTATAATTGTTGTTATATGTTATCTTTAAAAAGAAAATGTTTGGAAAACTTAGTAAAACTTTAGGTTAGTTCTTTTGGATCCCTTGGCAGGGTGTTACATCTCTCTACATTTTTGCTAGAGTTACTCATATCCATTCTTGTGGCATTTTAATTGATCCCTCTTCCACATCTAATATTGTCACTAAAGAGCATATTTTAACAAATGATTGCATAAGTATTCCTATGACACATCTAAAGTATGGATTCAAAATTTAAATGGTTTCATTAATCACCCTTAGGGTTCTATAGCTCTTCTTATGACCCTTTCTAGGAAATTTGTGGATAATACCTTTGTTTCCATGCCTACTTCTGATAAATTTCATGTTAAGCTTAGTATCTCATGCCTTTCTTCCATACAAGAAACAACTTATCCTATTCATAAATGTGTTAGATTTTCCCATAGTGGAGAATTTTCCATTATCAATCATTCTCTTTGTCAACCTTCTCATCTTCAAGATTGTATTGAAATATATTTATTTTGGCCTTCTCTACCTTAAAAACCACCTACTCATCTTGGTCATCTTTATCAATCTTATAAAAAATACAAAGTAGACAAGATTCTTGAGCCTAGTATCCTTGAGGTTGATACTTATGTAGCTATCTTATCTACTCCACCTATTCACCCTTATAAAACATATCACAAGCCATAATAATTCCTTCCTCAAAACCTATGTTTATCAATCCTAATCCTTCAACTTTATCTTGTAAAAATATTTGTAATCAACATGCTCATAAGTGTTGTAAGAAGTATCAAGAAAACATTAAGGCCTACATTCTTGCTTCTCAAATTTCTTCCTTTGATAAACCCATGCTTGAACTCTTTGAGGAAGTTAATCATAATAATAACATGGAAATGAAAAAACATGACAATTTTAAACATATCTTAGGTCTTGTGGTGATTAATCTTGATCAAGAAAATTCTCTACATGATGAAGTTACTGACTCTAGTGATAATGCACATTTTAGTGATGATGAATATGAGACTATTGATATGGATCGCACTGATTTTCTAACACTCTTCTTAAATAGTTAACACTTACTCCTACCATCAACCATAGTGGCTCCCACCAGAGTCCTTGCTTGGATTTTCCTATTGTTCCTATTGTGTTAGATGTTTTTCCTCTTGAAATTTTCCTACCTATCCTTAATGATATAGACCAAGATGGGGAAGGGGGGTGGGGGGAAACATTCTTGAAGTGGACTTCTCTATCATGGTTATCTTTATGTATTTTGTGTTGTTATTCCCCCATACTCTATTAATTGTTATATGTTCTATCTCAATTTCTTTAGACAATATTTGTTTCTCCATGACACAAGACAATAAAGTAATCAAATATGTTATATACATTCTTCTAGATTTATCTCTCTTCTTCTACACTAATTCTTTTTGGCCTTTGTGATGTTGACCCAAAAATATTCTTCTTCTTCATATCTCTTATGTTTTTTTCCTCCATTATTTTGTTGTTCCACTTCCTTTGAGGAATTAGAAATTTTTATTCTTGATATAAAATAACATATTATCATATGATCATAGTGACCCCAAAATTGGTAGATCCATCATGTGCTCTCTCTTTTTGTCATATATTTATTTCTCTATTGGAAGCACTTCATATTGAACACATTTCTAGTGGATGCATATACACTTCCATTACAATCATTATTCATATTGAGGAATTTACAATTGCATTAATGTGGTGGCATACACTCATCTCACTTGTGGACATGTGCACTTTGATGGTTTTGATTTTGTAGCTCTTTTTGGATCCCTCTATCAAACTATAAATAGTTTAGTGGGCTTGATCCCTGCAACTCTTTTGGACATCTCTATCAAATTTTAACATTTTAGGAGGCTCGATCCAGGCTTGGTCATTATTTTTATCCCTATTTGGACTACTAACAATCCAGGAGGCCTGGCCATTGCTTTTAGATCCTCCTTTCAATTGCTAATAGTTTGATCAACATAATTATATTTATGATCCTTTAAGGACACACACATCCTTATCCCTAGGTCATTTTTTATTCCCCTTTTAGGACATGGGGTTCCTTGATGATAAATATTTGATGGATTGACTAGCATGTTGCACACACTTGCTAGACAATTTAATTCATCTGCAATGTGTTGACTAGCATGCCACACACAATTGCTAAACTATTCAACCTCATCTTTTTTTGTAGTGCACCTTCTTTTGTATTTCATAATAAGGGAAAAAAACCTCATCGGGAAATTAGACTACACTCTTTTTCTCTTGTTAGTTGCATCTCTCTTGTTATGGCTTTGGATAAGATGAAGACTCAAGTTATTTGAGGGCCTGATAGTTTCTTTGTCTCCTTAGTCATGATAAGATCATCTCTTCCTCTTGTTCTACTTTATCACAAGTATAAGGTATGCTCATTATCCTACTATAGTTAGGGATGAATGTACCATATTACAATGGAAGCACCCATCATTTAAGACTTTTTTGTTGAAAATAGATTTATACAAGTATGATAAATGTGTTTCAATAATTGTTTTTTCATTGATGTCAAACATGCTACTTGTTAGTAAGATAATTGCTTATATGATTTGAGTACCATCATTTGTTTGATTAATGAAAAGGATTTGATCAAATGAGGTAACTATAGCACCTAAAGGAGAGGTTGAGTTATCATATGGAAAAGGAGTACAAGGATCAGTTAAGACAATGATATTATAGTGCATTAACAATCTACTTAAGGTTGGAAAGGATGGATACACCGAGTAAAGTTCAGAAGAACTAGTCAAATGAAGTTTTTCTGCCAAGCTTAACATTCTGCATAGTAGGTTCTGAGAAAAGCTAGTGTAAGCCAAGCAGAACATTAGTTGGAGCCAAAAAAAGTCAATTTCAGTGTAAGCTAAGTAATACAGTGTAAGCCGAGTAAAGTTTAGTTGATATAGAGCACTAGTAAACTTTATTTTATGCTAAGTGATTTGATAGAATATGTCAAACAATGCATTATGTGATGAGAATTAGAAGCCAATTAATGTTGAGTGTTATCATTATGAAAAAGATTGAGAATTCAATGAATCTAAGTTGACAAGTTTGATTTCTTGGATAGTGTGAACCATGTGGAAGATAAGCTTGATAAGCTAGTGGTACAGAATACATGATGAACCATTTTGAGGTAAATTCAAAAAGGGTTGAAGGAGAAGTTTCTATAAGGGAAGGGAATGAAATGAAATAATGGGTAGATTCATTGAATCCTACCTAAATCTAACCTAACCCTAAAATGGACAATGGAGGATGAATGGAAAAAAGATCTTAATTCTCTATTTATAGAGATGGTTGGTCAAAAGTAAAGGTTGTCATGTGTGAGAACCTAAAAAAGACAAGGAGTCTAGGGTATTGCTTCATTCAGTGACCTCAGAGAAGTGATTCCATTGGCAAGCAAAGCAAGAAGGCTTAATGGCATGGATGCTTAAAGTGTGAACAAGTTATTAGAGCTAAAGTGTGTGAAAGCCAACTAGAATGGAGGAATGAAATAGAGATCTATAATCTACAAGTGTATTGTATGTTGTTATTAGAGCAAGCCTTACTATTACTTTGTAATCATTATACCAATCTAGGGTAAATCCTTTGGATTAAGGTTGATGTAACAGTCATTTGTAAATCCTTTAATCAGGTGATATTCCAAGTGAATGATCTAAAGTCCTCTAACAAGGCTTACTCCTAAAAGGGTGATTGAAATCCTTTAACTAGGTCACATTTAACAGTGTGTATTGTAACCTTTAATAGGGTTGGCCTTTCATAAGGCATCACTTTAGAAGAGTGAGAATGAGTAACATGTTACTAGTGGTTTTTTCCAAATTGGATTTTCATGTTAATCATTGTGTCATATGTGTTATTGAATTTTTTGTGTTTCATGTTTACATTTCTACAAAGTTGATTTGACAATAACCTACAAGTTTAAGTGATTTCATAATCTAATGGATGCATGCATGATAAAAATGTTTTACAAATATGGGGTCACTAAGTTGTGAAAGGTTTTAATTGTACATATGGACCCCCCCTCTCAATTATTCTAAAGAATTCCAACACTTTTAGCTCCCACCCTTTAATGATTTTATGGACCATGGATGCATTTTTTCTAAATCATCTTTTTCTCCCACTCAATTTCTTCTTTTCTGATTTTGTCAGTGTAGTTTTACAATTATCACAAATAAAAATATTGCCATCTTTGAACATATATGTATATGGTCAACAAGGTCTACTATACCTCATGTTAAAATCAGACACTTTATTACCTCAAATTTGGGGTTATGAAGTTCTCCTAAGGCCATCATAGCCAATTAGGTTGATGAAGAGGGTTCAATTCTTGACACTATTTCTCCTTTTTTATTTGTAATATTCTTCTTTTTCTTATTTCCATACCTTACCATTGTATCACCTAGTTTAGTAGTGCAAATTTAATACTAGCTATTAAGGAAAGCATCAACAATACTAAAATTAGTAAACACTTAAGATAGGACTGATTTGTTATCACCACAAATGGAGGTAAACCAAGAATGGTAAGCTCCAAATGGTATAACACAATGATACAATAGATTTGTCCCCAATTTAAGGTATGTGTGCTCACAAGCATAGCTCAAGCTTCAAATGGGTGGATGGGATGAGTGAAATAAGGTTGCAACAATGGAGTCATGGAGTGATTTTGCCATTATAATGGTATTTTGGTAGTGTGTGTGCTCTCAAAATATCATTATAACTTTTCATGGAGGATGGATTCATCTTGTGAAGGGAGGAGGTTCAATTTATAGGCCAAGGGTTGGAGGAATGGAGGGCCAAGATTTCAAGATGATGAGATGGTGAGGGAGGGTCAGGATGTACTCAAAAGGGAGCACAAGGATTGTATTAGTTTAGTACCAATAGGAAGGTGACACTTGTCACAAGGAGGATGAGTGTGAGAGGATAGGATAAGGTTTGGTCAAAGGCTTGATGAGGGTGGTTGACTATGTAAGAGTCATGAGTGAGGATGGGAGAGGTGTAAGAGATGCGTAAGGGTCATTTATGTTGGAGGGTGAGGGGAGAAGATATTTGTTGACTTTGGCTTGGGTTAGCAAGTCTTAACCCATGCTTAAAGTTGTGCACATGATTAGAAGAGGATTTAAGATTAGCTTAGAAGGGGGGACAAGGGTGAGTGATTTAGCTTTGATGGGATGGGTTAGTTAGGTGGCTAAGCGAGCTTAGTATGGGTGAATGGGTTGGATTAGGGGTTAGAATAGGGTTTTAGGATTTTAGATATTTTATTAAATGATTTATTTAATAAAATGGGGAATATGGAATTAAATTGAATAGATTTAATGATTTATCCAATTTAATAGGGGAAGAGGGATTTAATTGATAAATTGATTTTGGGTGATCATTTGATTTTATCAATTGGACTATAGTTAATTAAATTAATTAATTAACTAGGGGATGATGATTAATTAATTAAATAGTAAATATTTAATCAATAATGTCCTAGGAGATGACTAAATATGATTACCTATTGATGTAATTAGAGTTAGGTGTCTACAACCATTATCACATTACTTTCCCTCACAAATGTTTCATTTATGTTCTAATAATTAGTTTTACTAATAGTTTTATTCCTCCTATTATTATTTCTTCTTCTAATATATGAGTTCTCATATTGCTCACAAATTTATTAAATTTGTAATTTCTAGTTGTGTGATCTTAACTAATGTATTTGTAACATGTAACAACATTGTTTCCATACCTTGGTTCATTCTAATTCACTTGTAATACACAATCTTTGATGAAGTATATTATTACACTTGTAGAATCTACAACATTGAATATAACATTATTACTTCCCAAAGGTCTTATTACATTCACATTGGTCTTTTATTATTTCTTCCATTAGCTTGTTGATTAGGTCTTTTACATTCATGTGATTAATGTCCATAAAACCAAAAATTAAACCACTATCTAGTAAATGGTTTATCATTTGCATTATCTTTGCAATCTTTCTTCATATATCCATATTCGTTGCATGCATAACATCTTCCTTTGAATTTCTTCTTCTTATTTTTAGGTTCTTCAAATTGAATTGTTGTTTGAATAGGATCTTTTGTAGCTTTCTTTTCTAATTCCTTGAAACATTCTCCTTCAAGATATCCTATACATGTCATGACTCATTTAGACTTTAGTTGCATCAAATGCTCATCAAGTTTTTTAGTACTTGAATACAAGTTCTCAAGATGTAGTTTTGTTTCCACGAGCCCACCCTTGACAACATCAATGTATTTCTTAAGTTCTTGATACTTACCCTTGAATCTTTAAGCTCAAACCTTACCTTTCCAAGATGAGTATTCAAATCTTTAGATTCATAATTTTTACCTTTTAGATCTACTTTAACTTTCTCCTTTTGTGATTTGCTTTCTTCATTTTTCTTAGCCATATAAAGTGATGCGACTTCAAGTTCATGTTTCAATATCTGATTTTCTCTCTCAAACATTACAACCTTATTTGATTCATTGTCTAATTTATGTTCCTTGATTTTTTTAGTTAGTTATTTCCTCTTGATCCTTGAGACATTAATTTGATTCTTGAGTTTCTATATATAATCAGGTGCATCTTTGAGTTTCATTTTTATCTTACTTTTTCCTCATTAGCTCTACCCAGATCTTCAAGTGTTGATTCAAAGTTGCCTTGCAATCTATTTTTATCCATCAGGACTCTCCTCAAGCTATGGATTTTGTTTGAGTAACTAATCTCTAATACCAATTATTATAAACAAGAAATATTGATAGGGGAGGGGGTGAATCAATATCACAACACTTTTACACCAACTCTATATGTCAAAACTAAACTATATGTATCCACAAATAATAATACTAAAAAAGTAAAGTACAAAACAATGATAAAATCATAACACAATGATTTAGGTTCAAGTAAACCATGGTCAAGGGAAAACCCTAGTGGGGATGGTACCCAAAACTATGTACTAATATAAAAATTCTCTATTATGAGTTTTGACACTGTTAGAAGTCATTGCATACATTTAGTACATTAGTCCATGTTAGAGGGTTATACCTTTTTAGAGGTCTTGACCCTATTACAAGTTGTTTTGGAATGGAGGCTTACTGCTTAATAATGATTTAGAATTAGTACAATAGGCGATAGATACAATAAGAGAATGACCATATTAATATCATAATATCTTATTAGTTCTTTGAATAGATCATATCTTATTCTAACTATACACTAAAATTTCACATCTAATCATTAATACAACATCATAACATCATTATAGCATCTTACAAAAATATTACATATCATATTTGTTCGAGTTTTAGGTGACTCTACAACACCCCCAAGATGAAATGAAATACCAAGATAACTTCCACAAGAGATTGGCAAGACAATTGCATGGAGATGCAAGAATGCTATTGTTGATAATGGACTTGATTGATATCCAATGGATTGGTTTAAAATGTACATAATAGGCCTCCTTATATAGGAGAGATGATAAGAGACAATGATAAGGAGAAGATAAACTATCACATGCACTAGGTGGAATCACATGTCCACCAAAGGTGGATCATCCTCCATTATGTAATGAAGTATGTGCAATGATGAGGATGATAATGTGATAAGTGCACTAAAGGTGGAATGAGATAACAACTATGACCACCTAGAGTGGAATTCTCCTACACCATGTGTTTAATTGAGGTGAAAACTCCTCAGTGTCTCAATCATAAACTACTATGAAATGAATTATCCTAAGTAAGCTTAAGTAAGTGTAATTAGTGAATATTTAATTACACCAACACCCCCCCTTAAATATAACTTATGGGAATGCACTTAAACTCACAATGCAAAATAGGTCCTAGCTACTAGGCCATTCTAGGTACCCATGTACAATATGAAATGCAATACATGAAATGTAATCCCTCATTAAATGGAGAAAGAGAGAAAACCTCATGGAAAAAATCCTCCTGCAAAAAGAGAGATGAAAATAAGATGCATGGATGCATGGAGTACTCAAGACCCCCCAAAAGTTACATACATCATGTATATACAAAGAATGATCCCCCCATAGGAAGGAAATAAGGAGACATGATATCCCCCCATAATGAAGAAGCTCCAATGTAGATGAAGAGTACCTCCAAGAAAAATATAATCCAATGCCTATAAGAAATATGTATCCCCTTAGGAATAGATAAATACATAAAATGATGAAGAAGCCACTCCATGTAAAAAGTGAGGAAGGAGGAAGAAGGTCTCCATGTATGCATCTTTGAAGATTGAATAGGTGTCTCCAAGCTCAAAGATTCTGTCAAACCATCAAGGTGACCTATGAGATGTGAAAAAAAAAGAGAACATGAAGTGTTGGGGAATCCAATGTCCAAAGAAGGTGAAGAAGTATCTCTAAGAGAAACCTCCTTAGATGTATTAATAAAATCTGCATTATGAGACTCATCTTAAAGAGCATCCAAGAATTCATCCTACATTGCAAGATCTGAAGCATAAAGACCATCTTGCTAAATAGTAGAACTCATGTCTGAAGAAGTAGGAGGTGGAGAAGTAGGAAGTTCAACACTTGTCTCAAGAACAAAATGATTCAAGTTTCCAATGTTCTCCTCACATGAATTATTTACCCTTGGTAAAGGGTTAGGTACATCATGAATATCATCATTATTATCAACAAAATGTGCAAAAGAATACAAGCATGATGTATGATCAATAACTCCCATAGCTATGACATCTCTAGTCTCCATGTCCCTAATATAGACATAATTAGGAGTGAACTCAATAATTTTACCTTGTGCCCCATGAGTAATTTAGTAAATGGAAAGGAGATTAGTGGTCAAGGATGGTACACAAAGAACATCATTAAATGTAACCTCTCCCATAGGAATAGAACCTTTCCCAAAAACCTTCATGTATGTATTATTACCCATCAATATATGTGGAGAAGTACATGGTTCAATTGAAGAAAATATATCCATAGAAGATGTCATGTGATGTGATGCACCTAAATCAAGAAGCCATTTACCTTGCTCAGGATGTGTGGAAGCAACGAGTGTTTGTCCTTTGCCTTTGGATGATGATGTAGATGTAGTAGTTGTCTGATATTGAGAAGAATGAGAAGACACTAATGAAGGTAACTAGATATTGTTCTTCTAAAGAATGTGAGTGAGCTCATCAATCTTCTTATGGAAACATTTATGCTCATCATGTCCTAGCTTTTTACAATAAGCACATTTATCTCTCTTTCTTCTAGATGTTTCCTCTATTGAAGAGGACTTGGATTCAATATTATGTTGTAAAGGACATTCATCAACTTTTTCATGTTGCTTAGGATCCTTGTCTTGTTTGTTTCCCTTTCCTTTGGGAACCTTTGGAGAGGAGTTATTTGCAACGAACACTTGATGCTTTGAAGGCTTCAATTTATCCATGTGTAATAACTTTTCTTGTTCCCTTATGAGCTAAGCTACAAATTTGTCAAGAGAAGGCATTATGTATGCACTACCAAGAGCATCCATAGTAGCATAGAATGTGGAAACAAATATTGAATATTTAGGACCTATCTTGGAAAAAACAGATAATATCAATTTCACATCATCTTTAGTAATGCTAGAATTAGAAAGCTCCAATCTAATAGAATTGAACTTAGAGAAAAAGTCTTGAATATTGTCAAAATCATTATGGACTTAGACCTATAAGCTCATTCTCCAATTTGAATTTTCTTATTCTATTAGGTTTACCAAATATTCCTTCCAATATAGTCCATGCATCATGAGGATGTGTGTTGGATGCAAATTGATATAGAAAATCATGAGAGATGGTAGACCTAAGAGAGCCAAGTGCTTTATCTCTTCAATCAAACCACTTCCTTCTTTCTGCAACACCTTGAGTTGGTTCTAGATCTTGTCCAAGAATCATTCTAAGCACTCCAATACTCATCAACTGATTAGAAACCACTTGTTTCCATTCATGATAGTTATATGGAGTGAGTAATGGAACTTCTGAAAAATCCATAATGAACCCAAAGAATGATTGAAATCAATTAATAAATCCTTCAAATTACTAGTTTAATTAAGAAAATTGAAATCCAAGTATTCACCAAGTGCAAAATATAGCCAAAAAAGGACCTATTTATGAAAGTGATATGTCCACTCCAAATCATTGAAATCTAATTATAGATCTGGAAGTTTGAGAAAAAATCATGCACTTTCAAAAAAAATTGCAGCATAAAATGTTACGAAATGTGCCCAAAAAAAGCCTTGAAAGATGCAAAAAATGGGATTTGTGATATTCAGAAAAATTCAGAAACAAAGATCCAAAATCATCGGCACCACTATGTGGATTGTGAAATTCTACCCCAAAATTAAAAAATTGCTCAGAAAAAGGAGTATGTATAAGGGAGAAATCATTGTTTGAAAATTACCTCTGAAATTATTTTTTCTAAATTGCCTTCAAAAATCAAATGGCTCTAAATTTGGCCTCAAATGTCCGATTTGGATTAAACAAAATTAGATTTAGGGGTTTTTGGATGTCCTCTATATGATGCAAACCTTTGATTTGCACCAGCAAGCTCCAATTTTTGCCTGCAATAGACGGTCACAAAGCACAACTTATGAAATCTCCTCCAAATTGAAATGTCCAAATTTCCAATGTTGCACTAACAATAAGTCAAGCCAAGATTGCACTTCTTGAGAAGAGGTCTTCACACCATGAGAGCTATGATACCATGTTAGAGTTTTAGGTGACTCTACAATAGCCCTAGGATCAAATGAAAGACCAAGATAACTTCCATAAGAGATTGGCAAGACAATTGCATGAAGATGAAAGAATGCTATTATTGATAATGGACTTGATTGATATACAATGGATTGATTTAAAATATACATAATAGACCTCCTTATATAGGAGAGGTGATAAGAGACAATGATAAGGAGAAGATAAGCTATCACCCACACAAGATGGAATCACATGTCCACCAAAGGTGGATCATCCTCCATTATGCAATGAAGTATGTGTAATGATGAGGATGATAATGTGATAACTAAACTAAAGGTGGAATGAGATAACAACTATGACCACCTAGAGTGGAATTCTCCTACACCATGTCTTTAGTTGAGGTGCCAACTCCTAAGTGTCTCAATCATAGACTACTATGCAATGCATTATCCTAAGTAAGGTTAAGTAAGTGTAATTAGTGAATATTTAATTACACCAACAATATCCATAGTTTGCATACAAAAACTACCCTTACTTTATATGCTTTCAAAATGCTTGTCCAATTGGTTATCTTCAGAAAATGTATGGCACAATAACCAAAACTGCATATTAGAATTTGATAACTAAGGGTTAACATCTAGGATGTCATCCCTAAATGGCCAAGTAATTAGATTAAAAAGGAAATTCAATTCCTTAGGTCAATTTTCCTTATTACTATAACCACTTGCTTTGTATTTTGTGATATTAATTAGTCAATGGATTCTTCATCCAAAACATGTGTCAGCCAATATCTTAATAAGCACAAACATGCCTATATCACATTTAAACCTTATATTATTTATATCCAAAATTGTGGCCAATAATATTTACTAAACATGTTGAGAAAAATAATTTACTTGCTCATTGTTTCCTATAGTATACTTAGGAAAATTTTATACTCAAAACTTTATCAAAGCTGAATATGATGTCAAGTGATCATGCTGCCTATCTTGGTTTCCATCAATGATAACATTTATGTTCTTAGTTCTAATCACTTGCCAAAAAATTTAGTAAATGATCTTCATAAGGATTTTTTCATTATGATAAATAAATAAGGGGATATTGGATCATCCTATCACAGACATCTGAAAATCTTGGAGAATCCTCCATGGTTTTCGTTGATCAATAGAAAGATTCTACGGGTGGATATGCACTTAAATAGAAGGTGAATCCATTTTTTAGTAAAAATAAATGCCTCCAAACATTTTCATAAGAAGAACCAATCTACTTTATCATAAGCTTTCTTTATACATAACTTGATGAGCATGTTAAGGTCATGGTTTTGTTGGACGGAGTGAATATCTTCTTGAGATATTATTACCCCATCAAATATGGATCTTCCTAGTAATAACTCCAAATATTCATCTACAATAAGATGTGGCCAAATTTCTCTAATTTTTTTTGCTAACATTATGGTAAGTATTTTATAAAGGGTTTTAGAGAGAGATAGGTTTGAAATCACCAAATCTCTCTACATTTTCTTTTGTAGGAATTAGGAGGATAAAAGTAGTATTAATTTCTCTAAGCACTGTCTATGAATTTTTGATGTTTTTCAATGCCTCCACCTCTTCATTCCATAGAAAATGTCAATATTTCTAAAAGAAAAAAGTTAAGAGTCCATTAGACCCTTAGGCTTTCTCTAGGTGCAATTTTTTCAACACAAATTATATTTATGCTTTTGTAAATTTTCTAGTTATCAATTTATTTTTTTCCTTCATTATTAACTTTGGAATATTAGGTAGGATGTTTCTCTGGGCTTCTAAGTTTGATTCATCCCTATTATTAAGGATATTGAAAAAAAATCCTACAATCTCATTTGCAATTTCAATAGGTTTCTCTAAAATACTTCCATCTCTACTTTTTATTCTTATAAAGAACTTGAGATTTTTATCCCCATCTGATAACCACATCTCCCTTGACTTATGCCTCCACACACACACACACACACACACACACACACACACAATAATTTAGCTTACTTATAAAAAATTATGCTAAATTATTTGGAAAGATCTATATAACATTGAGAAAATCAAAACTTATAAAGATATTTTTCCATTTTTAAAACTCTCTTTTATAAGGTTTAAGTCTTTGATCGTTGCATATAGAAACTCACAAATTATTCACCTCACAAAAAGAAGTCTTTTCATATTCCTCATATTTGTTAGGTTGTTTAATATATAACTTAATATATACCCTTAGTAGGCTTAACACTCACTTCTTATAATATAATTTGTTTTAGATATAGTGGAATTTTTGTGTTTAACAATTTCATTGAAATTAGCAATAAGTAGAAGAAAGTCTTTGAGGCACTTTGCAACCAAGTTTTCCCCCCTTCTAGCATTTTTGAATTTTTCTATGTTTCCATAGTCTGTGAGGGCTTCCTGGCCTTCAATCTAGGCCCATCTATTTGTTTAGATCTTCTTTTGGTGCTTATATCCTACCAAAAGGACTAAGGGAAAGTGAATTTTGATGCTTTTGGGACAACTTTTTTAGTTAGTGGGATTGAATTTTTTCAGTTTGCATATACTATAGAACCCCTAAATGATGATGTGGCATTTTTGGGTGTGTCCTCCAAGGGTCCCTCTTCTTCTCTTAAGGAGCAAACTAAGATTGTGGCTTCTAGAAGGAAGTATCAATGGGAAGGAAGCTCTTGTGGGTGGTCCAGGTGGTCCCCTTCCTCTTGAGGATCCCAAGAATAGCCAAGATGGAGAAGGACCTAGAATTTTCCTTCTTGATTGTGTGGTTGATAGTGTCTCGTTATCACTCCAATTTTTCTTGGTGGGTCATTTTGTTGCCTTTGAGCCTTTGATTGAGATGGTTTGAAAGTGGGTTTCACAAAAATGGAAGCTAAAAGGAAGCATTCATGTTTTGACCATGCCAAATGGGTTATTACTTTTTAAATTCATGATAGTGGAAGACTTGACTATGATCCTCTCTAGAACATGGTATTATGGGAAGCATTGTCTAGTGGTGGCAAAATGGCACCCGAGTTTTGACCCTTCCACAAAGCTTTGCAGGTTAGCTCCTATCTATGAAATATTGCATGGTCTACCTCTAAAATTTTGGGATGATATATTTTTTAGGTGGATAGGAAATTCCTTTGGTCACTACATATCTATTGATACTTTGAGTTCACAAAATTCAAGACTTGTGTATGTTAGATTTTGTGTCAATGTGGTGATCAAAAAAGCTTTACCAGACTTTATTTTCCATAGCACAAAATGGGAGAAAAACAACAAGCTATTATTTATGAGAATGTTGGTCTATATTTCTAGAAATGATCAAAGTGTGGTCATGTGGTTATGAACTATAAAGCCTCTCAGCCAAAGCAGTAATATAAGGTGAGCCCTCTTGGGATTGTGAAGGAGGTTGTTGTGAATGGTGAGTCTTCATCCTTTCAACTCCCTAAGTCCCCACAAATGTCAAAGGATAGTGTGGAGGATCACAACAACAAAGATAGTCGTAATGATAGCTCCATGGTGAATAATGATAATATATATGATTATCCTTTCCTACAAGGCATAAATGACTTGCTAAAAATGCCTAATAATGTTTTGAGATCTAAGACCTCAAAAGAGGACATCCTTCTAGAAGAAGGGGAAATCTAGGAATTAGTAGGTGTTCTTTTGGATGTTAATGATAATGCTAGTGATAATGGCATAGCTAGATATGTTGGTACTTGTGGGGTTGTTAAATAACTATGTTAGGGGGATAATTCCTTCCCTTCGACCCCTAAGGGCGAATTGGTGGTCATGGTTCCCTTTGCTCCTCCACTCTAGGAGATGATGAATCTAGTTGGTAGTGACTTTTTGGGGTTCTAATTAACCCCCTCCTCACCACAAGGTAGCAAGGTTGGCGAGTGACAAATCCCAAAAAGAAACACTAGAGGGGGTAAGAAAGTTTATTTAGGCAACAAAGTTAAACAAGAAAGACCTTCTAGTAGGAGTATAAGGACAAAGTAGATTGTGAGGGTGATTGTCAGTGGTAGGAAATTGACCTTGGACAATACCTCATAAAGTAATAAATGAAGTTTCTCTCTTAGATCATGCAAGGGTTGAACAACCCTCAAAAACAATTTTCTCTTAAATAATCAATTTTTCCTTTGAAGATAAATTGTCTCCTTATCTAAGAATCGACTATGTCTTCTACTACTTTTTCCAAGTTGGCTGAGAAGTTTTACCCTGGTACAATGTATAGTTATAGTGAGGTTAAGGGTGCTTCAGGGGGGTGGTCACCCTTTGGAAACCTAATGGGATTTTGAGAAAAATTGTGCTGAAGAATATAAGCTTTATATCTACTTATATGGTTAATAATAGAGATAAAAAATTTATGTGCATGGGTGATTTCAATACCCCCCTCTTCCCACTCTGAGAATCTTGGTGGTATTGATGATTTTAGATAGGGCATGCAAGATTTGACAAATTTTATTAACAATAATGACCTTTTGGATGTGGACTTATAGGGGGCTCTATTCACTTGGTCAAACAATAGGAAAGTACATGATCTTATATAAGTCAAGTTAGATAGGGTTATTGTCTAAATGAACTAGTAGTTTCTAACAACCTTATCTTTGTCAGCACTTCCTAGGATCATCTCTAACCACGCTCCAATCCTTTTTAATTTTTCCAATGTTATTTTTAGTGGATTGAAGCCTTTTGGATATGAATTTTTGGTAATCTCACCCCAACTTCAAACTATGTATGGAAGAGTGGTGGAATATTTCAATATAAGGAACTACTATGAATAGACTAGCTAGAAAACTGGAGAATGTAAAGAGAAATGAAATTAGTTGGAGTAAACATTTTTTTGGAGTTATTTTCAAGAAGAAAGGTGAGATTGAGGAAAAGATAGACCTTGTTCAGAAGGCCATGGGTAATGGAGATAACTCTTCTAAGACACTATTAAAGGAAGAAGCTTATAGGACAATATAGTAGGATATCCTTGCTATGAAAGAAGTGTATTGGAAGTAAAGGTCTAAGATTCAAAGGCTTACAAAAGGTGATAGGAATACTACTTTTCTTCATAGGTCAGACTCTAAGCATAAGAAAAGGAATATTATTATGTCACTAGAGGATAGTAACAATGATATCCTTCCATAGTTGAAGAAGATATAGGTGTTGATCTTAGATTGGTTTTGACAATTGAGTGTCAACACACTTAAAAAATTCACTAAGTCCATATTGAACTAAGTAATACATTTCGAGTATGATATGTAAAAATAGACTATGTCAAATTGTAATGAGTTCTGAGCCACTCATGTGTCAAGTCACTTAAGTGCCAAGTAGACGATACATGCTGAGTGATTCAAGTGTCGAGCAAAGAGTAGATGTTGATTAGTTCAGGTGCCAAGTCAGAGATAGAATTTTAGTATATGTTGAGCATCAGTAACCTTAAATGCCAAGTAACATAGATTTGACATAGTTGTTTGAGACTACATAAAATCCTATACAAACCATTTTTTAGCTGACCCAAAGACATAATAGGATCTTTTGAAGATAAGGACAAATCTATAAGTAGATTTCCTATGTAATGTCATGCAACCAATAAGAAAAAGGGAAGGATTAAGTGGAAAAAATGGATGAATATTAACCATATATTCATACCTAACCCTAAATATTCTAGTCTTCTTAAGGAGGATGAAACCCTAAACTTCATCAAGAGTTAGTGTGTAAGGAATTGAAGGTTGAGAATAGTGAAGTTTGCATGGAGACTTAGAAGTTGTAAGAGAGAAAATTGTAGAATCAATTTGAGAAGAGCAAAGGATAGAGGATATAACATTGACATATTAGATCAAAGAGGATCAAGAAGGACACAATATGGATTTGATCTCTAATTAGGCTACCAAAGCTAATCATAAGATCTATACTGAAACATCCTAACATGTGATTTTAGTTAAATCTCCTAGGCGAAGTAGTCCTAATAGACTATTGTAAATCCTTTAGCAGGGTGAAATTCCAAGTGAATATTTTGAAGTCCTTTAGCTAGGCACACTTCTAATAGGGTGTTGAAATCCTCTAACAAGGCGGGACTTAATAGTCCTTGTAAGTCTTTAACAGGGCAGATCATGTCTCATGGTCAACTCATTGTAACCTTAATTGGTGACACTTTATTGTTGCAATAGTGAAGAATTGTGGGTGTCATCCCCCCCCCCCCCCCAATTTTACCTTCTCATTTGGAGGGTTTCTAGGTAATCATATCGGGTGTCAAATGTGTGATTTCTTATGTGTTTACATGTTTTAGATGTTTATGCTTTGCATGCTATTTGAAGTCTATCTATTGAATGCATGACATGGATGAGCGGTGAAATTTTTTATGGGTTCATGTTTTAACTACTGATTCACCCCCCCTCTCAGTAGTTCACCTTTCCTACTTGTAATTCCGTCAATTAGTATTAGAGCTAAGTTCTTAGAAGAAGAAGCTTTGTAGCTTAGAGGAAAGATCTTGAAATGGAAGTCTACAAGTTGTGAAAGACCATTGAGAACAAGGAGATTGGATACATCTCATACTACATCAACTAAATGAAGCCACAGATGCTTTGGAGAGTTCCTTGAAGAGAAGGAAAGAGATTGTTATAGCATAAAATGACCCACAATACAAAGCTATTTGCAGATGGTAACTCTAATGAATTTGATGCAACAATTTCAAATCTAATGGAAAAGAATAGAGAACAAGCTAAAGAGATCAGAAATCTCAAGTTGGAGCAAGAATCACAAGCTATACTATTGTGTGAGGTGACTAAACAAAAGAAGAAAGCTATAGAAGAAAAGGTCATGATTGAAGAAGACAAAAGAATTTTAGCAAATAGATTTGAAGAAAAGTCAATAGAGCTATCTAGGATCTCAAACATGCAATTGGATACCTTAAGCCAAATGATGAATACTCATCATGAGTTGAATGTCAAGTACATTGAAATAACCACTTTGAAGTTGTAGAATGACCTGAAAAGAGAAAAAAATTGTTGAAAGTTTTGATAAGCCAAATGAAGCCATCAAGTACTTTGAGAAACTATTGAAATCCCCTAGATCTAGTAGAGATACATCAATATTGGGCTACACAAGAACTGAAGAAGGAGAATCATCCAAAGTTGCTGAGGAAAGGAACAATAAAGGTAAGAACTCTAAACCTACTTGTCATCATTATGGTAAGAAAGGACATACATCTAATGTTTGCAAGAGCAAGAATGAAAATCAGAATGTTAAGCCTAAGAACATGACTCATTGTTACAAGTGCAACAAACAAGGTCATCAAGCACATGAATGCAGAACCGAAAGCATGCATGCACCAAAATTTGAAGGACGCTACTACAATTTTTAGAAGTATGGACATAGAGCCTTTGAATACAGATCCAAGTCCACATGGTCATCAAGCAAGCCAACAAAGGTAAGAAGCTATGAAAACTCGTATAACTAGGATTACAATACAAGATATAACTATCATTATTGTCAGGAATATGGGCATGTACCTAAAAACTACATTAGTACTCACTTAAGTGGTAACTACAAGAGATGGTTGAGTCAAACCACATGTTTTAGCTATCACAAGACTGGTCACATCAACAAGCATTGTCCAACTAGGTCCAAGGCACCAAGTTGTGAATTTGATAAAGGCAAAGGTAAGGCAGATGTTGAACACATCAGGAATGAAATGAGCAAGACATGGAAGAAGAAAGATGTTGGCAGTACATCAAATGGAGAAGGGATCACTTCACCTAATGGGTCAAGTGGTCACACTTCATCACACTAAGCAAATAAGAGGTATGTGGGACTGATACTTAAAGTGTTGCATTAAACATTAGTTCCAAAAGAAATTAGCGCTAAAATGATTACATTAGCATGAATTAAGATGCAAGAATTCATGGAAAATTCAAGGTTAAGATCTTCAAGTTTTCATGTTGTTTCCGAGTATGAAAAGTCTTCTATGTATGCCAAGTGAAAAACTAGTTAATGTCAAGCTATTGATCAAAGACTATTAGAGTTGAGTCTATAGTAGCTACCGAGTGAAGGAAGTGTCTATGGATGTTGAATGGAATAGTAATTGTGTTGATGTCAAGTTTTATAGCTGTACACAACCAAACATTAACTAAAAAGTTCTAAAGGATTCAAAAACCAATTCATAGCATTTGCAAGGATTCTAGCAATGATCAAACACTAGTTCACTGAATCTTAAAGGTATTCTTCATAAGCCAAGTTGCACAGTTTTAAATTTGATAAACCCTAGTTTGATAAAATGGCCTCTAGCTCAAAGAATGCCAAGGAGAAAGAAGCTTTTGAGATTCAATTAGTTAGCAATGAGGTTAAACAACCAAATTTCAAGGCCATCCTAGACATTTCTTATAAAAATGATTCATCTGATGCATTATCCATGATCTCGCCTAAAGTCATAATGGTACAAGACATGAGAAAATGTTACAACTATAAAGTAAGAGGCATAGGTGACATGGAGATAAGACAAGCTTATGATAAATTGTGTGAAAATGGAGTCCTGAAGAAAGAATTTAAGATTGTGGAGAGAAAGGGTGTGACTCATACCAAGATCTCCCCATAGTTTTCAAAACTGAATGGATCAAAATAGTTCTGAGAAAAATTCATGATGGATGTCTGTGGTTAGAGGGTGGACCAAACAAGATTTCAAAATGGATTATTCATAGGGTGACTGGTTATCCAACCTTAGATTGGCCAAAGACCCTACATAGTCACTCAAAAGAGGTAATTGAGAAAAATACAGGTGCTAAATGGAACAAGTGTGGTATGGCCATAGATACCATTATAGATCCTTTGCTTGATTTTGATATCAGAGTTATTTCCCATAAGTTTTATTAGTTAAGCAGGTTAAACAGTGTTCCCTACATAGTAGTGGATGTTAGTTACAAAATTTTCAAGAAAGATCATACCTATGATCTTGTAGAACTTCAATTGCAACAAATAAATGAAAACCTAGGTGCCATCAGAAAGAAAAAAAGTGTACAATGTAAGTTTGGATCAATCCTTGTTTGCATATTCTTTTATATGCAAAATGAATTCCCATCTTTTGCCAAAATTGGATGGGCGACCAATAAATCAGTGGATGTCCAAATTAATGAATATATTGAGCAAATGGGAGAGAATTTTGAGTCAGTCATGACAAGCTACTTTGAATATTTCAAGAAGTCCATGAAGTAGAGATTGAGGATACCTATTTCCTTAGTAGAATAACACTACAATGACATATGTTTTCTTGTGGACATTGATTACATATATATTTAGGTAGCAATACCCAGGGTTAGATGGTTGAGACCCCTAGGATATGAGATAAATGTTGATGAAGCCTCAACTTCCATTACTGCACTCCTAGTAGAGGAGATTGACAAAATAGCCAAGATATTTGGCAACTATGATGTAATGAAGTCTAAGGCTAAAATGGAGTTGAAGACAACTTCTACATTAAAGAAGAAAGACAAACTAGTAAGGAAGCTCAAGGCCCAATTTGGTGATGAGGAAGAAGATGATGATGAAGAGAATGAAGAAGAAGGAGAAGAGGTACAAGCTCAAGAACCTCTAGCTTTGACCCAAGGCATGGGTGAAGATCAAGAAGAAGAAGGTGTTGAGGAAGAGGAAATCAAAGAAGCACTAGATCAATCTACACCAAAGAAGAGAAAGGCCAAGGCTTAGCCTGTGGCCAAACCAAAAGCAAAGAAAACAATGAAGCCCAACCCAGTAAAGCCAACAACACCAACAACCAGGCCAAGTATAAGGGCTACTACTCAAAAGGCCAAAGAACAAGAAAAAGAGAAAACAAAGGTTACTAAGCAAGAGGGCCCAATGTAAAAGAAACAAAGGAGAAAGTACATTGCATAACCTGAAACAAATGATGAAAAGACAGTTTGAAGATACAAGTCAATTTAGAGGGGTAAGTCATACACCTAAATCTGATCTTGAAAATATCTATGATAATATTAAGCATAATGCAAAAATGATAGGTTTAAATAATATTTATTTTGGAAAACTTGGGAGAATAGAGCAAAATCTGATTGAAGAATCAATTTATGCAATGATGTCTAAGTTTAAGAATACTCCACTTGAACTAGATAATACAATGCTAAAGGAGTTGTATACAATTGTTGAAAATAAATGGCATTATTGCTTAAACCTAGAGAAGAAAATAAGGGAATCAACACTAGCCCAGGTAATGCCAAATTTGAAAAAAGATCAAATTATCAAGGAAAATAAGAAGTATGGTAGCAAATTTGCACCAAAATACAAAACATTTTGCATACTTTAGAATAATATCGAGGATGTTGTAAAGAAATCCACTCAAATGTGGAAGTTAATATATGGTTTGACAACAGTTAGACAAGGAGAAGAGGATATCTTTGAGGGAAGAAACAATGGAGAAGAAGAGGAAGACAAGAAAGATGAAGCAACAAGAGGAAAAGATGATGCTACTATGGAGGAGACACAAAAGAAAATAAATGACACGGCTACAACTGAAGAGTAGCATGAAGAACAAAGTGTGCAAGACACACAAATACCAAGCATGAGCCCTCCACATGACACAAGCATGCCTACAGATACTGTAATTGTGAAGGATGTTCTTTATAGCTCAGCTCAGAACATCAATCCCTTAACTGCAAAAGACCTAAAGAAGATCATTGACCAATCCACACTACAAGCAAGATTGTGTGAGAATCCAATGTTGGTCAGTGTTGATGAACTTTAGAAGGTAGTAGCTGATATCCCAAGGGATAAGATGAATACACAAGAACCACCTTCTGCTATCCCTTCAACTACAAGTGCTCAACCTTTGATGCAAACATCAAAAGATACATCAACAAAGGATGCCACAACTATAAGAATTGACAAAGTTGAAAAAAAGAAAGTAGAAGAAGAGAAGACTACAAAAGAACAAATAGGACAAATAGATATATCTATACCTATAGCATAGACACAAGGTGTAAGCCATACAATGGTAATTGATCAAGGGAGATCTAAAGAAAAGGACATACCAAAGGAGAAGGAGCAAGAAGCCACTCAAGCATTGGTAACATTACCAACATCTAGCACTCCTACAAAAGTCCTTCAGGAGTCGAGCACTAAAGCTATAACACTGCAGATTTCAGTAGCAAGCTCCAGTTTGTCCAAGGTTGCTAAGGTAATTCACTATGGAGATGTAACTTTAGATGAAGAAATAGTGATACCTAAATATGACTATGCAACCATTTCCTTGGAATAAATATTCTTAATGTAACAAGCCTTAGAAAAGAAAAAAAATCAAGAAATACTTAGAAAGGAGTATAAATAGAGGCAAGCATTGCAGGAAATAAAAGATATCTTCTTAGATGCTTTTAATTTACCTACACCTAAAGAATCAAAGCTAATATTAGAAAAACTATTAGATACTATGGATCAGGTGAATGATGAAGACCAAGATACAAATGCAAAATGTATGGAATGGTTAGAAAGAAAATTTCAAGGGAAAGTCAATGAGAAAATATCTAGTGATATAGCACTAGCACAAGTACAATTGGCTACAAAAATTGAGACAGTGAAGAAGGTACTTGAGAACTTATTCTCATTGTACACAAAATTGTGTGATCCCACACTCTTCACACAAGAAACTAGCCATTGAATTCTAAGTTTGGAGAGAAATTTAAAGGTATTAGGTATGCAACTACCTCAGAATCTAGCCCAAAGTGAGAAGCACTTTCATTCATTGCTTCAATCACAAAGTCAACTAGTTGTATTAATAGTAGAAGAGACTAATATAAGAGCCAAGTTGCTTAACATTCAAGCCTCCCTAACCCCTCATATGGAGATACTCCACAAGGAACTAGGATATGTAGAAACCTTGATGAAGAAAGATCCTAATCTTTCTACATCTGATGGACTAGTTCACCTTGCTATTAGAAATGTGTTAGAATAACTGAGAGGCAGGGTGAATCGGTTGTTGGCTTCTCAATTAGATCAATAACTTGGTTCTAAGAACTCAACTCATGGATTGGAAATCCAAAATGAGTAGTTATCTTTCTAATAGAGAAGGTTCATTTAAATTGTGAACCTAAGAACGTATACTTGAAACAAGTCTACAAAGTATATGCACCATGAAACTCTCTAAGTTATTCTATTATTGTAAAATATAAACTATAACAATGCTGGAAATAAATCTAAATACATAGTAATGGCTGCAGGAAACTACAAAGTAGTGGTTGCAGGAACTGTATACTACAAACTACAACTTTTCATATATGTATACATCTATCTCAAATGCTTGATTAAAATGTTGAATATATAAGATTATTGACTCTCTAGAAACCATCTAATAAGTGTCCCATCATTTCTTTAAACAAGGAAGAGATTTATTACAAAACTAATCACTAAGTGTGTTGATTTTCAGTTCCACATTTTCAGCATCCACTCAAGTGCATGGTTCTCTTTCATTATTTCAAATTATATCAAACCATTTTACCACATTTTGATCCTCCTTTTTTTCTTTCCATATCATTTTTAAAATCTAAACTTTATTAAGAAATTGGAAGTTATGGCCATTTTACTGAAAGTAGTTTTATGTTGCCTGAAAATATGCCACCTTTCCCTCAGTCAACTTCTAATCTGTGGTGCTCATTAAATATTATAGAATAACTCAAAATCTCAAACAATTTTGTGCCCCTTGTTTTCAACTTTCCAAATCCATAATCCATTTTTAATTTCATTAAGAATTGAGAGAGATATGCCTATTTTTCTAAAACTGGTTTTTGATTTTTCTTCATTTCCTGCAATTGTTGAATGTTGACAAGTGTCAACTTGTCTCTCCTTATTTCCAGCTACATGAATGACTCAAATACCTCAAAAAAAATATGTTAATCACCTCAAAATAATTATATTTCAATAATAACCACTTATCATAATAAATCATCACAATCTAGCATCAACTAGCTACATATGCAATTGTTAATCAATAAAATCATTTATCATAGAATGCTTCATAAACCAAGTTAATGTATGGAAATGGCTTAGGAATATATTAAAACCATGGGAAAAAGTGTTATAATAAATGGGTATATATAGTAAATTTTATAGGCTCATCATTCCCCCCAACTAAAATCTTTCTTGTCCTCAATCAAGGAATAGACATTAGATAGTCATGAAAGCCTTTAGCATGAAATATTGTGACAATTTTAATCAATCATCAAGAATTTCAAAGGTAGTATAAAAGGTATACATGAAAGATAATCCTCCTATGGTCTATGACAATAAAAACCAAGTATACATGTGCTCCCCCCAGCTAAAAGGTTGTTCGTCCTTAAATGAGAATGTATGGATGAGGGTAGCATCAAACCACTCATGAAGCATATAATTACAATAATGATAATTAAAACCCAAAATCCAATGCATAGATAATCAATTACTAAAAATGATAACTATTATGAATAAATGAAAATCATAAACATAGTACCATTTGTGTTGTTGTGAGAAACTTCAAACTTTGCAAATAGTTGAAAGTATGGGTCCCTTTATTGTTGAAATTCAGATCTCTCCAAGAGTATTGCATATTTGATATGAGTATTGTCTTCATACTTTTTGAAAGTTATCTTTTGGATCACATAGTAGTTGTTGTAGGATTTTCTATTGAATCAAAGAGAACTAGCTATAGGAGTGATTGTTAAAAACCAAATAGTTGTTGTTGTAGGACCGATTGTTACAGCATGAAACCTACAGATAATACCAACTAGACACCATTATTGAAAAGAGCATTATTGGCATTATGAAGACTCAACTACTTAATGAAACTTTTGGAAACATACGCAAAGAATCTCTTCCATAATATAAACTTGACTCACTCACACCCTTGGAAACATGATATGAAATATGAGCAACCAACAAGTTGTAAACTCCTCCAAAATAGTCATTGAGACAAGAAGAACCAGGAAAAAAAACTTACTAGACAACTACTAACTCTAAGACATTGTTTAAGAACACTTATTGAATGAAAAACCTACCCTAACCTATCCTATCTTACACTAACTAGATTACATGAACTACTCAAACAAAGCCATTTACTGGTTCTTTCAAGTATCTTCCTCTTCTCAAAATCTTCCAATGTTTCACATGCTTATGCACAATGAGAAATAGTTGCAGCATTAGTAGAAACTTAATATGCAACAAATTTTTTGGAAAGAAATTAACAAAATCACTTATTACTCCATCTTGACAATTTATATTGTCATTTTGAAGTGCATAAGTATGATGGAATATTTTTTCTTTAGGTGTAGTTGCATATGTAGCTTCATCTTCAGTTATAAGTTCTTTCTTTGTTGCAATCATAGCTTGTGATAACATCTTTGCCTCCATATGAATGAGATGTCTAATAGGATACCCTCGTGAAAGAACAAATTTTGAACCCTTCTTGCTGGCTTTGTGTAGATGAGCTACTTCTTCACCCTCTTCTTGACTTTGAAAAACCAATTTGTGTGGCTGATTTGATAAAGTACAAAAATTTATGCACTATCTTCATAAGGCTCATAGTTTTTCTATACAAAAGATGCTGATATAACATCTAATGTTAAGAAAAACTCCTCTAAATCATCCCAAAACTAATCTTCTTCAATATGTTCTATACTTTTTAGCATGGGAGGTCTAATTTTCACTTTATTGCAACTCTCTTCTTGAAGTAGGAATTCTGATTTGACATCACATTCATGATTACCAGCAACCTTGTTTATGGTGATTTCATCATTTTGCAAAACAATGTTTTCTTCATTTGACTCTTCAAAAATCAGCATTTTGTGAACAAAATTCCTCTATGATACTAGAGAACATGTCTTCATTGATTTCCAAACTTTCTAAAAATGATAATAGATCTTCATTATTTTTTGTGTTGCTACAAACTTTTCTAATCCTAAGTGCTTTTAAAAGAAACTAAGATTCTAGCTGCTAAAAGCTTAGAGACTCTCATAGCTTGACTTGTCCCTGACAATAGTGCCAAAAATGTTAGCTTCCCAATTAGATCAATAACTTGGTTTACAAACACAACTCATGGATTGGAGATCCAAAATGAGCAGTTATCTTTCTAATAGAGAAGGTTCATTTAAATTGTCAATCTGAGGACGTATACTTGAAACAAGTCTACAAAGTATATGCACCATTAAACTCTCTAAGTTATTCTATCATTTCAAAATATAAACTATAACAATGCTACAAATAAATCTAAATACACAGTAATGGTTGCAAGAAACTACAAAGTAGTGGCTGTAGGAACTATATACTACAAATTACAACTTTTCATATATGTTTGCATCTATCTCAAATGCTTGATTACAATTTTGAATAAATAAGATTATTGACTCTCTAAAAACCATCTAACAAGTGTCCCATCATTTCTTTAAACAAGAAAGAGATTTATTACAAAACTAATGACTAAGTGTGCTGATTTTCAGTTCCACATTTTCAGCATCCACTCAAGCGCATGGTTCTCTTTTATTATTTCAAACTATATCAAACCCTTTTACCACATTGTGCTCCTCCTTTTTCTTTTTTTAGATCATTTTTAAAATCTAAATTTTATTAAGAAATGTGTAAGTTATGGCCATTTTATTGAAAGTGGTTTTATGCTGCCTAAAAATGTGCCACCTTTTCCTCGGTCAACTTCTAATCCATGGTGCTCATTAACAGTTCTGAACTAACTCAAACACTCAAAAGGGTTTGTGCTCATTGTTTTTTAGATTTCCAAATCCATAAGCCATTTTTAATTTAATTAGGAATTGAGAGAGATAAGCCTATTTTTCTGAAACTAGTTTTTGACTTTTCTTATTTTCCTACAATTGCTGAATGTTGACAAGTGTCAACTTGCTTCTCCTTCTTTCCAGCTACATGAATGACTCAAATACCTCAAAAAAAATATGTTAATCACATCAAGATAATTATATTTCAATAATAACCACTTATCAAAATAAATCATCACAATCTAGCATCAACTAGCTACATATGCAATTGTTAATCAATAAATCATTTATCATAGTTAATCCTTCATAAACAAAGTTAATGTATGGAAATGGCTTAGGAATATATTAAAACCATGGGGTGAAGTGTAATAATAAATGGATATAAATATGACATTTTATAGGCTCATCATTAGTTATTCATGGTCCAAATGTCCAATTAAACTTTTTCATCAAGTAAAGTGAGCCTATTAAATTGTTCTTTCATCCAAGCTTAAACTTTCCTACTTAGAAAGTTACTGTAAATCATCATGCAAGCATACCACATAAAAAGATCAACACATAACATAGTGATTTACATGGAAACTCAATTTGGGAAAAACCACCAGTAACATGCTACTCAATTCTCACTCTTCTAAAGTGATGCCCTGTGAAAGGCCTATCTTGTTAAAGACTACAACACATTTTTAAATGTCACCTGGTTAAAGGATTTATCCACCCTATTAGAAGTGGGCCTAGTTAGAGAACTTTAGAACATTCATTTGGAATGCCACCCTGTTAAAGGATTTACAAATGGCTGTTAAACCAACCTAAGTCCATAGGATTTTTACCCTAACTGATACAATTGTTAAAGAGTAACAATAAGGGGTTTTGACCTAATTATAGTTCACAACTTATCTTGTAGGTTTCAAATCTCTATTTAGCTCTTCACATTGCCTAGCTTTCAGTCTCTACAACTCTTGACAGCTTGCCCTCCTTTCAAGCTTTGTCTCCTTGAGTCTTCATGCTCGATTTACCAATGCAATCTTCCTTCTGACCACTTATCAAAGAAAAGTCTCTATGCTTTGTTCTTCCTTCTCCTCTTGATGTCTTCTCCTTGACACCTTTCAACTACTTTGCAATTTAGCACACTAGCAACTCTTGCTTCTTGGCTGTGACTCCTTAAATAAAAATCTGGAATTGCTTTTCCCAATCGATTCTTCCTTCTTTTAATTTTAGTTCAAATGGATTAGATAGGATTCATTAAATCTAACCCACATCTTGTTTCTTCTAGAAACATCATGAAGAATCCTCTTGAATTCACTCAAAAATGGTTCACATAAAATTTTGTGCCACCAGCTCATCATCCTTATCCTCCAACTGGTTCACAAAATTCAAGGTAACAAATTTGTTGGCTCGAATTTGGCAAATCTTTAACTTTTCAAATAATGCAGCAGCTTGTCACTATTGAAATTTTGGTATTCAACATATACTTTGTTACTCAGCATCAACTACATTTTACTGATGCTCGACACCTACTATGGATTCACTCAGCATCTACTAAGTTTTTCTAATGCTTGGCACCTGTTACTTTGCTTGGCACTTGAACATGCTCAGCTCCTTCTGTATCACTCAACACACACTTGATTTTTCATTTACTCAGCACTAACTAAAAATTTTGCTCGGGTTAAACTAGTTTTATTGGCACTTATTAATGAACTTAGTTAAGCTTTGAAGTCAACCTTATTACAACTTATTCCTCCAATGTTTCTAAGTGTGACCAACCTCTGTATCTTTAAGTATGTTATCAATACATCATTTAACAATTGTCTTAGCTGATCCTTGCACTTCATTACAAAACCTTAACTCAGTCTTTCCCTTAGGTGCTCTTGTTACATCTTGTTGATTAAATCCTCTTCAAAAGTCAACTAAGTGATAGTACTTGAATCTTATAAGCAATTGTG
The DNA here is from genome assembly GCA_028749045.1 of Cupressus sempervirens. Lineage (NCBI taxonomy): Eukaryota > Viridiplantae > Streptophyta > Pinopsida > Cupressales > Cupressaceae > Cupressus > Cupressus sempervirens. The sequence goes on from CM053790.1 coordinate 31,229,641, forward strand.
ATTCTAGCAAATAGTAGGTTTGACATCAATGACAAAACAATGATTGAAAACATTATTTATCAACAATATTTCTCCTTTGCAACAATCTCCCCGTTTGACATTATTCATTTTTCAATCAAATTTCCAACAATCTCCCTCTTTGGCAGTGATGGAAAATCAAACTGATCAACCATGTTAACAAAATGCTAACTAGGTTAAAATAGTAAATCAAATTCCAAAAAGAAAACTATATTCAAAACTATTCATTCTATCAGCAGCATAAGTTAACTTATGAATCCCTCTAAATTCTTTTATTGATAAACTAGCTTCTCCCTCTTTGTTCTATCTTGTTCTATGATTCCTCTGATTTATTCTTGTCTATACTAATTTCTCTCTTTGAGTTGCTATTTCCTTTTTCATATTTGCACTTTCTTCTTCTTTTTGCTCTGTCTGATTGAATGGCTTTGTCTAATTGAAAGCTATTGATCAAATGTTGTTGATCAGTTTCTTCATTCTTCTCCCTCAACTGTTGATTAGTTTATTCATTCTTCTCCCTCTTTGACAATAATGTCAAATACATACTATTTCAGCATCTTAACATGCAAGTGTAGCATTTGCAGATACTCCAATTTCTCCCTCTATCACATTGCTTGTGACGGATTTGGAACTTTAGCACTTTGATTACTTCAGGCATGATCCTAAAGTAAATAACCTCTACATCAATTTTTAATATGCCAACAATCAACTCATTTGATGCAGGGGAGTCTTGCTTTATTTTAAGTAGCCTTGGCTAGGGGTATCACCCCTAACTTACCTCTAAGATACTCAAAAGCATCTTTAGGTAGTACTTTTGTAAAGATGTCAACAATCTACTCCTTTGAACTGACATATTCCATCCTTGCTTGTCTTCCACCAATTCTCTTACATAGTGATACTTGATTGCAATATGCTTTTTTTTGGCATGCATTATAGGGTTCTTTGATATTTTGATGGCACTTTTATTATCATAGTAAAGTATCACAGGTTTAGTTACCTCTTCCTTCATACCTTGCAATAGATGTTTGATCCATTAATATTGGTGCAGTTGATAGTAGCAGCAATGTATTTAGCTTCTAATGTGGACTATGAGGTATAACTTTTCTTTTTGCTGGTCCAAGTAATTAATCCTTTTCCTAAGAAAAGTGCTCCTCCACTGGTGCTTTTTCTATCATCAATATTACCTCCCCAATATGCATCAGTGTAGGCTCTTAACTCAAACTTTTCACTTCTTGTGTACTACAAACCAAATTCATCAATTCCTTTTAGGTACCTCATTATTCTCTTCATTTCCATCAGATGATTTTCTCTTGGCTTAGTAGAAAATCTTGCCACTATTCCAACAACTAATGCAATGTCTGGTCTACTATGTACAACATACTGCAACTTTCCAATCATTAATCTATACATTGTCTGATTTACTTCAATTGATTCATTATTCTTAGATAACTTATATCCTATTATCGTTGGTGTACTGACTAGTTTTGAGTCTTCTAATCCAAATTTCTTGAGTATCTCCTTGATGTATTTGGATTGGGTCACAAATATGCCATGCTTCAATTGATGTACTTGCAATCCAACAAAGAATTTGATTTCTCCAAACATTGACATCTCAAACTCATGTTTCATTTGATCAGCAAAATCTTTGCATAGAACAGTTTTTCCTCCAAATATTATATCATCAACAAAGATTTTAGATATCAGAATCTCTTTCCTTTTTTTTCCTTGATGTACAAGTTGTTATCATCTGTTCTCTCAAATCTTATCTTCACAAGATATTTGTGTAGTCTCTCATATCATGCTCTAGGTGCTTGCTTCAAGCCATAGAGTGTTTTATGCAATTTGTAAACCATATCCTTATTTTTATCATCAACAAATCCCTCTTGTTCTATGTAGACTTCCTCTTCCAGTATACCATTTAGAAAAGTAGACTTCACTTCCATCTAATAAAATTTGAAACCTTTATAAGAAGCATATGCAAGTAGTGTTCTTACTCCTTCCATTCTTGCAATTGGGCAAAATGTTTCCCCATAGTCCAGTCCTTCTTCTTGTGCATAACTTTTGTAGACTAGACTAGCCTTGTTTCTTTTTATCTCACCATTCTCATCAAGTTTGCTCCTGAAGACCCATTTGGTACCAATTATATTTTTATCAATAAGTCTAGGAACTAGGGTCCAGGTTTTGTTCTTCTCAATCTAATCTATCTCCTCTTCCATAACTTTATGCCAATTATCATCTTGTAGTGCCTCTTTCACTATTTTGGGCTCAATCTTACTCAGTAGACATGATTCATTCCTTAGTTTTTTTCTTTTCATTGGTCTTGCATCCTTGTCACCAATGATTTTTTCTATAGGGTGATGTCTTCTCACATACTTAGCTAGTCTTGGTTATGTCCTTCTTTCCATATTTGATCCTTCAGCTTTAGAGTCAATCTGCATATCACCATCTAGCATCTCATTCTCTCTTTCATGTGTACTAGTTTCAAAATTAGAATGTACATCTTCTTCATTCTGCAACTAAGCTTCTGAATATAGCTCAACATTCACTAAGGCTGACTCGGCTGATACATAAATTTTTTGTTGATCCCCAACTTGATTGACAACTTCATCTTTAGTTGGTATTCCTTCATAAAAGTATACAAAAGATCTATAATCTTCTAATTTCTTGGATTCATCAACTTGAACTACTACATACTCATCAAAATTTACATTTGCACTCTCCACAATCGTGTTAGTGTTAGTATTTAAACACTTATATGCTTTGCTTCTAGTGGAGTATCCAAGGAATATCCCTTCATCACTATTTGCATCAAACTTGTCATTTCTAGTATTCTTAAGAATATAGCATTTGCAACCAAATACTTTGAAATGTTTTACATTAGGTGAGTGACCATACCATAGTTCAAAAGGTGTTGCATTTATTCCTTTCTTGACTTGGACTCAATTGAAGGTGTAAACAATAGTACTTATAGCTTCTCTCCAGTACTTCACGGTAACATTTTTCTCCATCATCAATGTTCTAGCATAGTTTATTACTGATCTATTCCTTCTTTCTACAATCTCATTCTATGGTGGAGTTCTTGGTGCTAATATTTGCCTTTTGATACCTTTATCATTGCAAAATATCTCAAACTCTTTTGATGTAAACTCTCCTCCTCTGTTTGATCTCAAGCACTTCAAACTTTTTCGTATTTCCTTCTCAACCTTGGCCAAATACCACTTAAACATTTGAAATGCATCAGATTTTTACTTTAAGAACATGGCAGTCATCATCCTAGAATAGTCATCTACAAATAGCATTATGTATCTATCTCCTTGGTAGATTTGTACTTCTATTGGACTACACAAGTTAGTATGCACTAGCTCTAATACTTCTTTGAAGGTGTAGGTTTTTCTTTTGAAACTTGACTTGGTCATCTTTCCTAGTTGGCATTGTTTGCACATTGTATTTTCAGGTTTCTTTAGCTTGGGCAAACCTCTAACTTTCTTCTTTTACTGATGCTAATCAGATTGTCAAAGTTAACATGACACAACCTTTTATGCCATAATTATACATCATCAAGTCTAACAACAAGACATGTTGCATCTTCCATATCTAGGTAAAATAGATTACTCCTAGGTTTTTCACCTTTTCCTATCAGATTTTCATCAGTATCATAGATTTTGGTAGTTTTGTTTCCAAATTCTACTTTACAACCTTCATTGTCTAACTATGACACACTCAACAAATTGTAGTTTAGTCCTTCTACATAGTATGCAAAGTCACATGAAATTTTCTCTACAAGTTTAATAGAACCTTATCCTTTGATTTGACATGGAGCATCATTTCCAAATCTAACACTATTTCCATCATATTGGGTAATGGTAATAAACTTACTTTTGTCTCCTGTCATATGATGTGATCATCCACCATCTATGATCCATTTGTCATTCTTGTTCATACAAGTCACTAGTTTTGTTGCTTCATCTTCATTCAATTCATCCTTCATGGCTACATAAACTACTTCATCATCATTCTCATCAAAATCTTCTTCAACAATGTAGCATCTTTTGCCTTTTTCCTTGTAATCTCTGCTATCATCTTTTCTTTTGTTCTTGTACTTGTTTCCTTCTTTATAGTTCTTCTTCTGTGTACACTTTGCAGCAATATGTCCTACTTCATTTCAATTGAAACAAATGATAGGGAGCTAACCTTTGAATTTACCTTTGCCTCTATGGAATCTTCTAGCCGGTAGTGCTTCCAACTGTTCCACATCTTCCTCATCTGTGCTGCTATCACTAGATGCATGTTTTTCTTTTCTACTCTTCTTCTTTGATTTCAGCTCCTTGGTATCTTTTAATGATAGATTAGCCTTGAAAGTAGATTCAAGATTCTTAGGTCTATAGTTATCATAATTGGACAATTCAAAAGCAGTGAGTCATCCCACTATACCTTCAAAGGTTAGTGTGTTTCCTGGTACACACTTTAGCTCTTGGATGGTTGAGACTCTAATAGCATAGATGGGGAGAAAAGTTCTTAAGTATTTTCTATTGATAGTATCATCTTCCAAATGACCACCTAGACTCCTTATTGCACTTACCACTTCTTTCATTTTGGAGGCATATTGAGCAGCATTCTCACCTTCTTCAATTTTCATGTCATCAAACTTTCCTCTGAGGCTTTCTCTCTTTTCTCTTTGAACATTCTAATCTCCTCCATAGATATGTAATAGGGCTTTCCACATATTGAATACAGTATCACAACCTTTGATGTCATCAAATTCAGCATAACTGAGTGCAAAGGCAATCTCTAGCATTGTCTAATTGTTCTCCTTCCTTTTATTCAAATCATCTATAGAGAGGGGTCTAGCTAGATCTACATGTTCTACTCCAATTGAGTTTTTTGCATAATCACCTATTGTTACAAGGTACAATTTTATCAGACTTTTTCAGGCAAAAAAGTTATCTTTGTTGAGCTTGGGAACTTCTCTCTTGGACATCTTGATCTTCCTACATTTAGTACATTTAAACTAAATCAATAGATGGCTCTAATACCAATTGTTAAAAATGCTTTAGAATAATTGAGAGGGGGGGTGAATCAGTTATTCAAGGTCCAAATGTCCAATTAAACTTTTTCATCAAGTAAAGTGAGCTATTAAATTGTTATTTCATCTAAGCTTAAACTTTTCTACTTAACAAGTTACTATAAATCATCATGCAAGCATACCACATAAAAAGATCAACACATAACATAGTGATTTATGTGGAAATCCAATTTGGGAAAAACCACCAGTAACATGCTACTCAATTCTCACTCTTTTGAAGTGATGCCCTGTGAAAGGCATGCCCTGTTAAAGGCTACAACACACTGTTAAATGTGACCTGGTTAAAGGATTTATCCACCCTATTAGAAGTGGGCCTGGTTAGAGGACTTTAGAACATTCACTTGGAATGCCACTCTGTTAAAGGATTTACAAATGGTTGTTAAACCAACCTAAGTCCATAGGATTTTTACTCTAACTAATACAATTGTTAGAGAGTAACAATAAGGGGTTTTGACTTGATTATAGTTCACAACTTATCTTGCAGCTTTTAGATCTTTGTTTAGCTCTTTACATTGTCTGGTTTTTAGCCTCTACAACTCTTGATAGCTTGCCCTCCTTTCAAGCTTTGTCTCCTTGAGTCTTCATTCTCGATGTACCAGTGCAATCTTCATTTTGACCACTTATCGAAGCAGAGTCTCTGTGATCCATTCTTTCTTCTCCTCTTGATGTCTTCTCCTTGACACCTTTCAACCACTTCATAATTTGGCACACCTGTAGTTGTTGCTTCTTAGCCTGTGACTCCTTAAATAGAAATTTGGAATTTCTTTTCACACTTGATTCTTCCCTCCTTTAATTTTAGTTTGAATGGATTAGGTAGGATTCATTGAATCTAACCCACATCTTGTTTCTTCTAGAAACATCATGAAGAATCCTCTTGAATTCACTCAAAAATGGTTTACATAAAATTTTGTGCCACCATCTCATCATCCTTATCCTCCAACTGGTTCACAAAATTCAAGGTAACAACTTTGTAGCTTAGATTTAGCAAATCTTTGACTTTTCAAATAATGTAGCAGCTTGGCTCTATTGAAATCTTGGTATTTGGCACATACTATGTTACTCGACATCAACTACATTTTACTAATGCTTGACACCTACTATGGATTCACTTGGCATCTACTAAGTTTTTCTAATGCTCGGCACCTGTAACTTTGCTTGGCACCTGAACACACTCGGCTCCTTCTATATCACTCAGCAAACACTAGATTTTTCATTTACTCAGCACTAACTGAAAATTTTGCTTAGCTTGAACTAGCTTGCTTGACACTCACTAATGAACTTAGTTAAGCTTTGCAATCAACCTTATTACAACTTATTCTTTCAATGTTTCTAAGTGTGACCAACCTCTATATCTTTAAGTATGTTATCAATACATCATTTAACCATTGTCTTATTTGATTCTTGCACTTCATTACAAAACCTTAACTCAACCTTTCCCTTAGGTGCTCTTGTTACATCTTGTTAATTAAATCCTCTTCATCAATCAACTAAGTGATATTACTTGGATCTTATAAGAAATTGTCATTCTAGCAAATAGTAAGTTTGACATCAATGACAAAAAAATGATTGAAAATATTCTTTATCAACAATCTTTCTCCTTTGCAACAATCTCCCTCTTTGATAGTATTCATTTTTCAATCAGATTTCCAAAACTTGCAACAGAGATAGCAATCCAAATCAAGTCACTTGGTATTACATGTGATAATTGGGATGTTTCTCTAAAAATAATAATGGAGGTCCACAAGTCTTTCTTGGACAAATACACAATCAGTGTATAAACCCTTTGACATAATTGTCAAAAAAGGGGAGATAAATAAGAAAGGGGGAGATAAGATAAATGTGCAAAGAGGGAGATAGAAAGAAAAGGGGAGATAAAGGTAAACCACAGGGGGAGAAAGCACACAGAGAGCAAACAGAAGAGCAAAAATAGAGCATATTAGATAAAGAGTATCAACATATTTGAAGACAAAGAGTATCAGGAAGAGACAAAATTACTTAGAGTGGAGAATAGATTTTTTGGATAATACAAGCACATTAACTTAGGAGGAGTTATAAATTTTGAGGTATATAATCTATTATAGAATTTTGAAAATTTTGTAGATTTGTATATAAGCTAAGTTTTGAATATATTATACTCGAGAAGATTAGATTGATTATGTAAAGTTAAGTGTTTTTGACACTCATATCAAATGAGAAGATTGTTGATCTCAGAATGGTTTTGACAATTGAGTGTCAACACACTTAAAATATTCACTAAGTTTATATTGAACTAAGTAATACATATCGAGTATGATATGTAAAAATAGACCATGTTGAGTTGTAATGAGTGTTGAGTCATTGATGTGCCAACTCACTTAAGTTTCGAGCAAACAATACATACCGAGTGATTCAAGTGCCAAGCAAATAGTAGATGTCAAACAGTTCAAGTGCCAAGTCAAAGACAAAATTTAAGTATGTGCCAAGCATCAGTAACCTTGAGTGTCGAGTAACACAGATTTGACATAGTTGTTTGAGACTACATAAACAACTATGCAAACCATTTTTCAGTCGACCTAAAGACAAAATATGATCTTTTGAAGATAAAGATGAATCTGTAAGCATATTTCCTATGTAATTACATACAGCCAATCAGAAACAAAGGGAAGGATTAAGTTGCAAAAATGGATGAATCTCAGCCATAGATTCATACCTAACCCTAAGTCTTCTAGTCTTTTTAAGGAGGATGAAACCCTAAACTTCATGAAGAGTGAGTGCGTAAGGAATTGAAGGTAGAGAATAATGAAGTTTGCATGGGAACTTAGAAGTTATAAGAGAGAAAATTATAGAATCAGTTTGAGAAAAACAAAGGATAGAGGATACAACATTGACATATCAGATTAGAGAGGATCAAGAAGGACAGAGTATGGATTTGATCTTTAATTAGGCTACCAGAACTAATCACAAGATCTATGTTGAAACATCTTAATAGGTGATTTTAGTTAAATCTTCTAGGTAGAGTAGTCCTAACAGACTATTGTAAATCCTTTAATAGGGTGACATTTGAAGTGAATGTTTTGAAGCCCTTTAGCTAGGCATACTTCTAACAGGGTTTTGAAATCCTCTAAAAAGGCGGGACTTAACAGTCCTTGTAAGCTTTTAACAGGTCAGGCCTTTCACAGAGTAGATCATGTCTCATGGTCAACTCATTGTAACCTTAATTGGTGACACTTTATTATTGCAGTAGTGAAGAATTGTGGGTGTCATCCCCAACCAAGTTTTACCTTCTCATTTGGAGGGTTTTTGGGTAATCATATCAGGTGTCAAATGTGTGATTTCTTATGTGTTTATATGTTTTAGATGTTTATGCTTTGCATGTTATTTCAAGTTTATCTATTCAATGCATGAGATGGATAACTGGTGAAAAGTTTTATGGGTTCATGTTTTAACTACTGATTCATCCAGTAGTTCACCTTTCTTACTTGTAATTCCATCAATAGGGAGATGGTCAACTAATTTATTTTCTAATACTTCTATGTATCAGGACATAAATGTGGATCTCATTGAAAGAAGGGCTCTTATTCACTACCTTCTAAGTGTGTTGAAAGATGAGGATAATGAATTCATAACAAGCATGGTTAATGAGGATGATTCAAGAGGATTTTTGGTTTACTCGATAACTACTTTGGAGTCCATGGAAGGATGCTTAGTAGTTGCTTTGGAGAGTACTTAGAGGGTTACTTGGTCAAAGAAGAGGTGTTCGACGATCTTGGAGGTTCTTAGTCATTAAAGGCACTAGGCATACACTAGGAGCTCGGTGATGCTTGCTTGCAGTGTTCACCAAGAAGATTAATCAATAAAGGGACTTGGTCACCAAAGGAGTAGAACTTGAAATACACTAGGTGTTGAAAAAAAATTGATCCAAGTATAAGAATGTGTTTCAATCATTTTTTTGTCATTGATGTCAAACCTGCTACTTGCTAGTAAGACAACTACTTAGTTGATTTGAGTACTATCATTTGTTTGATTGATGAAGAGGATTTGATCAAATGAGATAACAAAAGCACCGAGAGAAAAGATTGAGTTATGGTATGTAAAAGGAGTACAAAGATTAGTTAAGACAGTGATGATATAATGCATTGATTATCTACTTAAGGTTGCAAAGGTTGGATAGACTGACAAAGTCTAGAAGAACAAGTAAGAAGAATTGATTCTACCAAGCTTTATCGAGTGGATAGTAGGTGTCAAGCAAAGTTAATGCAAGCTGAGCACAAAATCAGTTGGAGATGAGAAAACTAAAAGTTTGATGTAGCTGAGTAAAGTTTAGTTAATGCCGAGCACTAGTAAACTTTAGTGATTTTCGAGTGATCTAGTTGAAGATAAGTGGAAGAATAGTATGGAATCTGAGTGACAACATATTGATGCCAAGTGTCAATATTCATGTTAAATCATGGATTTGATAAATCTGAGCCAACTATTTTATTTTCTTAAATTTTGTGAAGTTGATGGAAGATACCTATGATGAGTTGGTGGCACAAAATTCATGATAAATAGTTTTGAGGAAAATTCAAAGAGAATTGAAAGAGAAGTTTTTAGAAGGGACTAAAATGAAAAGATGGGTAGATTCATTAAATCCTACCTAATTGTACCTAACCCTAAAATGGATGATAGAGGATGAACAAAAAAAGATCTTTTATTTTCTATTTATAGAGATGGAAGGTCAAAAGCAAGGTTGATCAATGTTCGAGAATTTAAATTAGACAAGAGGTCTAAGGTATTGCTTCATTTAGAGACCGAATAGAAGAGACTACGATTGTCAAGCAAAGCAAAAATGCTTAAGAGTATGAATGCTTGAAGGGTGAACAAGCTATCAAAGCTAAAGTGTGTGAAAGCCAAGAAAAATGGAGGACTAAAACATAGATATATAATTTGCAAGTGAGTTGTAACTTGTTATCAGATCAAGCCTTACTGTTACTTTCTAATCATGGTACCAGTCTAGGGTGAATCCTTTGGATTAATGCTGACCTAATAGTAATTTGTAAATCCTTTAACTAGGTGACATTCCAAGTGAATGATCTAAAGTAATTTGTAAATCATTTGTAAATCTGAATAGGGTGATTGAAATCCTCTAACCAGGTCACATTTAACAATGTGTATTGTAACCTTTAACAGGGTTGACCTTTCATAGGACATCACTTCAAAAGAGTGAGCAAGAGTAGCATGTTATTGGTGGTTTTTCCCAAATTAGGTTTCCATATTTAATTATTATGTCAAATGTGTTATTGAATCTATTATGTTTCATGCTTACATTTCTAGAAAGTTGATTTGACAGTAACATACAAAGTATAAGTGATTGTATGATCTAATCGATGCATGAATAAATATGTTTTATGGGTATGGATTCACTAAGTTGTGAAAAGTTCTATTTGTACATCTAGACCTTGGATAACTAATTCACCCCTAGTTATCCTAAAGAATTCCAAAACTAGGGATCTTGGCTTATATTGCATGATTCAGTTGTTGTGTTGACCAAGTGGCTCAGTCAATGAAGGGGCTTGGTTATGCTTATGGTTTTGTTGATGCTTGGAGGTTGTTTTTGACACTTAGTTTATGTGTTGCCTTAGTTATTTGGGAGTTAGTTTCTATTGTGATTATACCTTTCCATTTAATTTGGTTGCATTTAATTTATGTTGTAAGCTAACTTGTGGCTTAAATGTGCATTTAATGCAAGGGTTTATTTAATTTGTAATTGCTAGGCTAACATGTGGGGTATAAGTAAGGGGATCTTGCGGAGTCTTAAGGCATTCATTCAATGGAGTGATTCATGATTCAATGTTAGTTCCAGCATGGAGAAGATGGAGTAGTTGAGTGAGAGAATTTTTCCTAATGTGGATAGAGTGTCGAATGTGAGGTAGTTTACACTTGGATCTTGGGTAAAGTTTGAGAGCATATAGTTGATGTGGCTTGGGAAACAAGGGGATTTCTCAGTGGGCTTGTGAGCACAAGTTTAGATCTTCCTTGGAAGTTTTTGCCAGAGTGTGGATCTAGATTAGCTAGGAGTTTGGGCTAGATCTTGAGGGATCTTATAGAAATGTTATTGTAATTTGATGCAGGAGCATCCAGAGGTATAAGGGCAATCCTGTGTCACCCAAAAAAATGTACTTAGACTTAGTTTCTATTTCATGTATTTTCATTTTTGGATACCCATTTGGGTCAAATAAAGGTTCCAACTCTCACAGTTCAACTATCAGTGTGCTAGAAAATCTCGAAAAAATAGGAGCATGCAATTTGGCCATCATTTTGGTGACCTAGAAGGTGTGAATTGGCCAGATGAATGTAATTGTGATTTAGAGCATTCCAGAAAAAGAATCAGGTCAAAAGGCCCCACGGTTTGAAAGTTATTGCAGTTTTTCAAGTTTTGGAGACCTCCTAAGAATGTTTCAAAGTCAGGTTAGGGGCATTAAATGACCTCAAAAAGGGCCAAAAAATGGGGGATGAGTGAAGTTGTCCATAGGGCTATAGAGCACTTTGAGAGCTTTTTGAAAATGTAAATAGTTCGTCAATCAAAGCTACGGTTCAAAAGTTATGCCTCCCGAAAGTTCGGTTACCGTTTCTGTATTCTTCTAGATTTGCGCTGACTTCTAACGTAGCTTCTAGAACCTTCTATTTGGTCGGTGGATGCCTACTAGCACTTTCTAGAATGTACTCCTAGTCCTTAACCCTCCGGGGTCTATTTAAGTAGATTTCTGGCATTGTAAAAGGCAGTTCAGAGTGGAGTTTGAGAGGAGGTACTGAAATGAGAAATTATCTCCAAAGTTATGCTATTGTAAGCCCTTAGGGCATGTTTTGAAGTTTATTTTCTTTGTACTATTTGTACTAGCTTATTTTTCAATTAATACAATTTCCCTTTTCTGTTGTGTCCATTCTGTTCTTGGGTTGTGTCCCCATCATAATTGCTATTGTATTTTTCCATAACCCAAAAGGTCTTACTATCGAGCACATTGCATGTAATTAGTTATTTTATGAATATAGAGTTTTTTTTGGTATTAGATCTTGTATTTTTTGTTGTATTTCTATTGTGTGGTTATTTTTTGGGGTCTAGGACATCTCCTTTAGGGATTCTCCTACCTTGTATTGCATCAGCTAATATTAGAGCACAATTTTTTAGAGTGTGTAGATATATTTCCAAAGTTGAGGTATTTTTGCACAAGGACCTTGGGTTGAGAAGAGTTTATATGAGAAGATCTTGATCTAGTGGTGGACTGTTCTTTTTGGAGTCCTAGATAACTTGGTTGTGAGGTGGTAGATCATGGTTCTGACTTGCAATTATAGAAGACTAGCAAATGGATCAATGGATGAAAAGATGGAAGGTTGATCCTCTTGGAGTATGATCATAGAGGATTTGAGTGATGTGTATTGTAGATTTTTATTTGTAGACTTGTGATTTGTTCTTGGTTATTCGTGCAAGGTGGCAGGTTGTGGTCTGACTTGCAGACAATTTGGGTTTGTCACAAGGTGCATAGAAAGTATTTGTTGCAGAAGGGTTATGAAGATCTTGAAAGTTATCTCCAAGAAGATTGGACCCTAGGATGATTTTTAATCTCCATGATGTGGTGGAGAAGAAGCTTTTAGAGATATCATCTTGTTTCGAAGCTAGATCAACCGATTGAGTTAAGGAAGGGATTGTTGAGTTTCACAGATGTTTGTGGAGCTGGAGTCTACCGATCCAAAAGAGATTTTTGTAGCCAGTTAGAAGACTTGTTCGAGAGAAAAGATGGCATGAAAAGGTCAAGGTGGAAGATGTTAGCTTTGTTGAGTAGTTTGTGGAGTCTGACATAGAACCTACAAAGCAACTTGAGGTTGTTGCTGAGGATATTCCTAACCTTGTTGATGCTAGGGTGGAGACCTTTTTCCATGATTAGTTGGATGGATCTAACATGGAGATTACAGAGTGCTTGGTTGTGGATGATCAAGTTATTGTGGGTGATGAGTTATATGTTGTAGAGCATCTTGTTGTAAACAATGAGATTGTCAGTGTTAAGAGCTTGGCATGTGTTGCTAAGGACTTATATATTAATGTTGATGTGGATTTGGTCTTGGATCTACGTGTTGTCATTATGGATGTGGAGTTGGATGCACTTTTTGTTGATATGGATGGATTTGATAAGTTGCATGTTGATTGATTAGTGGTAATTCAGATGCTTTTGATGTTTGGATGGCTGAAGTAGATCTAGATGATGTACAAATTGGTTTTCTTGTCCTTGATGGATTGGAAAACTTTGATGAAGATGAAGATGGTTTCTAATCTTTCTTTGAGCAGCAAAGTGTGGGATGCACCTTTCTATTTACCTGGGGAGTCTGATGTAGGAGCATCATGGGTTTTCTTTGTGACTACTTTGGAGTTCATGGAAGGATGCTTGGTAATTGCTTTGGAGAGTAATTTGAGGGTTACTAGGTCAAAGCAGAAGTGCCCAATGATCTTGGATGTTTGCAGTCATTGAAGGCTTGGTAATTTGTTTGGAGAGTACTTTGAGGGTTACTAGGTCAAAGAAGAAGTGCTCGACAATCTTTGAGGTGCGTGGTCATCAAAGGCACTCAACATGCATTGGAAGCTCAATGATGCTTAGTTGCAGTATTGACTAAGAAACTTGGTCAATGAAGGGATTTGGTCACCAAAGGAGTAGAACTTAGTATACACTAGGGAGCTCAGCTTATACTGCATGGTTCAGTTGTTGTGTTGACCTAGTGGCTCGATCAATAAATGGGATCGATTATGCTCATGGTTTTTCTGATGCTCAAAGGATGTTTTCAACACTCAATTTTTGTGTTGCCCAAGTTGTCTAGGAGTTGGTTACTATTGTGAGCCAACCTTGGCATTAAATTTGGTTGTATTTAATTTTTTTTGTAAGTTGACTTGTGCCTTAAATGTGCATTTAATACAAGGGTTTATTTAATTTGTGGTTGTTAGGTTGACTTGTGGCTTAGTTGGGTATAAGGGGGTCTCAAGGGGTCTTAAGACATTCATTTAGTGGAGTGAGTCATGATTCAGTGTACGATCCAACATGGAGAAGATGGAGTAACTAAGTGAGAAAATTTTTACAAAACATCAAATTTGAGGCAATTTACACCTAGATCTTGGGTAAAGTTTGAGAAGGGATAGTTGTTGTGGCTTGGGAAACAAGGGGATTTCTTTGTGGGCTTATGAGCACAAGTTTTGATCTTCCTTGGAGGTTTCTGTCAAAGTATAGATCTGGACTAGCTAAGAGTTTGGGTTGGACCTTGAGGGATCTTGTAGAATTGTTATTGTAATTTCTATTGTATTTGGCCATAACTTAGAAGGCCTTACTGCTGAGCACATTGCATGTAATCAGTTATTTTATGAATAAAGAGTTGTGTTTGGTATTAGATATTGTATCTTGTGTTGTATTTTTGATATGTGGCTATTTTTTGGGGGCTAGGACATTTCCTTTGGGGATTATCCTGCCTTGCACTATGTCAGAGGATGAACTCAAAAAGGGTGGTGTTCTCTATGAAAACCTATAAGGTCTCTTAACATAATGGTTCCCCATCAACTTTCTTTCAATGCTTTTGGCTTATTATAAAAAAGGACTTAACCAAGCTACTAGTGATTTCATTAGAACGGGTAATCTATTGAGGAGATTAAACAACACATATATTGTTCTTGTGCCCAAGGTTTTGGACCTAAAGGAATTAACTAATTTTAGGAAAATTAGTTTGTGCAACATTTCTAAAATTATTGTTAATAGAATAAAGCCCTTCCTAGGAAGATTCATTGGCACACATCAGAAATATTTTTTCCTAGATTGATTAATTCTTGATGCAGAGATTAATACTCAATAGGTTTTTCCATTCTATGGACTAGAACAAAAATCCTAGTATGGTTATGTAGTTGGATATTTCTAAAGTGTATGATAAGGTTAACTAGGCTTTCCTTTATGAGGTTCTTGATAGGATTGGGTTCAATAATAAAGTAATTGGAAGGATCAAGACCATGGTTGACACTATCAATTTTTTAGTTTTGGTGAATGGTAATCCTTGGGGTTCCTTTGGAATTGGGAGAGGTTTAAGGAAAGGGGATCCTATCTCATCTTATCTTTTTAATATGCTTGCTAAGGTGATGGTTCAATCCTTCTCTTGATTGGTGAGCACTAGGGAGATTTCATGGATTAAAGCTACCACTTCCTTACATCCTGAAGTCATTCAACAATTTATTGATGATACTTTTCTATATGGTTGCTCCTCGATGGTTACATATAAATTTTAGCAAAAGTGATATACTTCTTAAATACTAACCAAAACCTTCAAATAAAAATAAACAATATCCTAAGATGTCAATCTTTTGGTTTCCCCAATACTCACCTAGCTCTCCCTTTAACGATAAAGGAAGAATTTAGCCAATTTTGGAACACCATTCTATAAATAATACAAAAGAAATTGGTAGGAAGAAAGGGAAATTCATTAAAATAGTTTAAGAAAAAATGAATTTTAAACTGCATCTCTCCAAGGAGTACCAATGTACTTTCTATCAGTCTTTCAAATGTCTCAAGATATGGCTGACAAGATAGAAAAGCTCTAGAGGAAATTTTTATGGAAATGGAGTGAAGCAAGGAAAAGGTTAAGAATTGTTAGCCGGGAGATCATGTGCAAACCTATGGAGAAGGGGAGACATGGATTCAAAAGGAAATTAGATTTCAAAAAGACACTTCTTACCAAAATTAGATGGAGGTTGGCTGAAAATCAAGCTAGCTGGTGTGGTATAATTAAGGCTAAGTAACTCAATAACAACCCATTTGTGTATTTCGTTAAGGATAATGATTGGCCTTCAAGCTCTAAAATTTGGAACAACTTGATTAAAAGAAAAAACCTCCTTAGGGAAGGGCTCCATTGGTTGGTTGGGAAAGGAAGTAGTATTCAATTTTGGGATGAAAATTAGCTTTAAGGGAAACATTTAACCCAAAGCAAATTTGGTGAGTTGGAGGCAATTATTAAACACTCCTATGGGGAAAAAGTGTGTAACTACATTAGTAGGAAAATAAAATGGAAAAGAATTTTGGAGGAGGTGATCCCAATTAATCTTAGAACACTAGTGAGAGAGCTAATGGAAAATTTTGACTCTTATAGGATTAAAATAACTACTGAGGGAAGATAGGTTCATTTGAGACAGAATGACTAGTGGGAACTTCTTTGTAAGGATAGCCTACCTCATTCTTTCCTCAAAAGATCAACCTATCTCTTATTGGATGAAAGTTTAGAACAATTAATTTACTCCTAAAGTGAACTTTTTCCAGTGGACAACATTACATTGAAAACTACTTATAATTGATAATTTAACAAAAAGGCGCTTCCAAATTTCCAATAGATGCTATATTTGTAAGGTTGGGAGGAGAGCATAGAGCATATTTTCCTCTAACACCCTTTTGCTTCATGAGTTTGGTCTCCAACCCTCTAGAAGTTTCCTTTGGATTGAGTCTTTTAGAATGACTTATAATAGTTTGTCTCAAACTGATATTGCCCTTTTTATCATGCCTTGCTCAAATTATCATGAAAACTTACCTCCCTCCTACCTATTGGGGAATTCAGAAGGAAAGAAACACTGAAATATTTAGGGAGGCTTGAAACCTTAAGGAAGTGGTGGTCAACATCATATTCAAATTGTTGAAGGAGAACTTAAAGTGTAGCAAGTGGAAGATGCCCCAAACTCACCTCTCAATTGGGGAACAAAAAGTGGCTATGAATTGGAAGCTACTAGAGTCCTTTCAAGTTTATGATAGCTTGAAGTCATCGGTAAGAGAGAATACCTAATGGAAACCTCTCATTGTTCCTATGAAAAAACTTTTTTTTACAGGGAAATGAGAAGTGGTTGTGTTGTTGGTGGAGGTGTAGTGAGAAATTCAACTGGTTACAACCTAATGTCTTATACTAGTAATGTGGGTAATGTCTCTAATAATGTGTCATAAGTTATGGTGCTCTATTGGGGATTAAAATTATCTACTAACCTTGGATGGAAACACATATGCATTGAGGGTAATTCTAAGGTGGTCATGGATATGGTCTGTTGGTGTTTTGAAATGCTACAGGTTTTAAATTACCCCGATGAGAACAAGACACATCTAGGGGTAGCTAACTCCCATCTTCAACATGTCACTTTAGACAATGGGCCAAATATAAGGCTAGACCCTTCTTCTACTTTAGGATTTGCAAAACCTAGGCGGGTGGACCTTGGATTCAATTAATATGGTATCAGTGCAAAACATATTCTTGAATCTAATAAGCAAATTTTGCACTTATTTCTCCTATTAACTCATGAAATAACATAGATTTGTTGTATCTAAATGCAAGATAATGAAATTAATAAGTTGAGTGAGGGCATTCTATTATAGCTCCTCAACATAAAAGGGGAAAAGGTTTTATTAATGATGTTGAATTCAGCAAAACCCCAAATATGCAGTAGTAAGAACAAATTGATCTTGTAGCTGATCAATGCTTCATCTATTGGGAAATTCCATGAATCAAGCTCATACATATGGATACCTGAGACATATTTATATATCCAAATATTTGATCTATCCATTCACCTTGTAAATAGACATTCTATGTTCATAAAGATCACACTACTTACTGAATATCCTCCTAATGAAACCTACAACCCTGTCAAGGTAAATAAGCATTTATTTGGCTCTTTGTTCCAATAGCAAACTTATCCTGACATACAACCTTAAGGGATTGCAAATGAGTTTAAGTTGTTTTTTCTTAAAGACAAAACATTGTAGATAATAGAGGAAGGAGACAAGAATCAGAATGAAACTAAAGAGGTTTTTGCTCAATTGTATTCATTTCCTTGAAATTATACATTCATATGCATGAAATCAAAACATAGAAAAACCTAATAGATCTGAACTTTCTATATTTATCTTCACTACTGTTGTTCATACAAGAGAAAATTGTTGAAGGAAATTGGTGTCACAGTCAAGAAAACATCTCAAAAATTGGAACTAATGGGCTCATAGTAAGAAATTGGAATCTCCAAATGGTCTCATAGCAATGAAACTTTTCTTTCCAAAAACTGGAACCAATGGTCTCATAGTAAGAAATTGGAATCCCGAAATGGTTTCATAGCAATGGAACTTTTTTTTTCCAAAAATAGGAGGAAGGAATTCTTGGATCTATTTTGCATCTGACATGTGTCCACTTGAAAAACCTCCTCAAGAAGTGAAAAGAATTTCTCTAATCTCTCTCTACAACTAGTGAATCAAATCCTTCCATCATCACTGAAAATTGGAGCCAAATTATACAAAAAAGGCATAACATTCTCAGAATTAACCCAACAAAGATTTTACCATGTGTTTTTACCATGCCTAAAACTGCATTTTCAAATTTCATCAGTTTCACTGAGAAGGCCCAAAATTTACATTTTTGCCTATAACTCAAACTAGTGAGCACCTATGCAAAAACAAACTCCATAATCAGAAAGTTCATCTTCTCCCTATTTCGGCGATATACAATATGCCTATATTCGCCTATAGGAAACCCCCTAAAAGTCATTTTGAAAAATCTACCCCTGGGATGGACTCTGGTCTACACTCTTGAATATTCAAAAATTGAAAATATTCTAATGTTGAGACTTTAACATAAAAGCCTTAAAATTTTAAAAGGCTTGTATGTGAGGCTTTTTTGAGAAAATCATTTTTAAATCATTTTTTATTGCGTTAAAAATTTTCCCTACCCATGCAACTCAGGTCAACTAAGATTTGACCCATCTACCATGTGTCAGCATTTGATTGGCTCTGACCTGCACAACTAGCACCATGTATCATCATGTGATTTGTCCACTACTTTGCCATGTCATTGCACCATGTCACATGCCATGTCATTGGTCACTATGTTGCTATCCTAGTCAGCATTTTGCTATGTCATTAGTGACAAAGAGACATGTGTCACCTACCACCACCTCAACACTTGGTCATTGATCTACCTCAGCATGCCACATCAAAATGACATCATTATCCATATCACTGCCAACTAGCCAGTCACCATGTCACATGGTTAACTGTCGTGCAACTTTGCCTTAATGACATAAGGACCATCGTCAAATCTGCCATGTGGCATGATCTAGTGCATCATTGAGATCTCAATCCACCACATCACCTCTGATCATAGTCTACATAGCACATGCTACCACATGTTAGATTTTGGTTCATTCTCAACCACTCACCAAAATCTCACCTTACTGAGAATTCACTAGCCGAAACTTCAACTTTCTAGGAGGTGGCCATGTCACTACAGGTGAGATCCTCCTATTTTTTGATGGTGACATGGTGACCACCAGAAATCTCAACTTTTCTGGTGAACATTTCTAGCTTTTTTGGCAACTTTTTTCTTTTACTTTTTTTTGCGGGTTTGTTCAAAATTGATTAGCTATTAGTGACTGGGTTGGGCCCACCACGTAGGCCACGGCTTGCAAAAGCCTTTTATCTTCTTGACACTATGACATGTGAGTGCTTTTGTATTTAAATAAGTGAAAATATTGTCTCCCAGCAAATGTGTGATAATAGAACTACTTTGTTCTTCATCAGTGTACAACTTCCTCTATATCCTGCTACCTTCCAAGTAGCTTCAATGTTGTGTTCCTTACGGAGGCTTCCTCTCAAACTTGGCATCTCTTTCTTTACCTACAAGTTACTCTGCTATTTATGTAGTGGCTTTTTATATGTTGTGGGGCTTCTTTTCAGCTCCCCCATAGCTTGTGTATACCACTTTCCTCCAGTGTGGACTCTATATGGTGCCTTCTTGCCTTGGTTTTTGTGACTCCCTCCACACATCTTCTTCCTGATTGCTCTTATTTGAATATCAACCCTCCTTGCAAGCCATGGGTTTTCATGCTTCTAGGTGGCATCCCTTAACTGCAACTTTTAATATTGATACTGCCCTCTTCCCTTGATGCAGCTTCTAAGTCTTTGTCTACCTTGTGGCTTCCTTCAAGTCTATGTGTGGGTTCCTCCTAAAAGTGTGGCTTTCTACCTTCATGTCCCTACCTCTTCTTACATTCTCCAAATCTTCCTATGGCATGGATTGCTCTTTTAATTGCATGGGCCTCTGTTCCTACATGTTGCCTTGGGCTTTCCTACTACGTGGATCACCTCTTCATAACATGGACGCCCTACCCTGGACTCCCTTGTGTAGGCTCTAACTTTTGATGGTAGATTTCATGGCATGATATCCTTCAAAGCATGAAGTCATGGGTTGTTGTCCTTTCTTCTTGCATACTTTCCTCTTTTATGTGGATTGCTTTCTCTTCTATCGAGTTATAGTCTACTTACTTCAAAGTGGGAGAACCTCTGAAAATGAAGTGTGGCCCTAAATTTGTTAGAATGTCATCAAGATTGATGGGAGTAGAAGAAAAGACATTTTTAGAGCCAAACTTGGTAGAAATCCTTGGATGAATGATTTTACACCCTTCAATTCTATCAGATTTGTGAGGAAAGGTGCATTCTTTTCAATGCTTTCAATTGTGACCAATGACTACATAATTCCAAGTGGAATCATAAAGAGAAGATAAAGAAAGAAAATAGCAACAAATATCACCGATCCCTAAATTGTGATCTCAACACATGGAATGGGTAAATGCCAATACACATCACATGGCTCAAGGACCCACTCTATTAACCAAATTGTAGGATTCTAATTTCGTTGCATTTGTGCACAAGTTGCTACTCCCCAATGTATTTTGAATGAAACAAATCTTATCAACTCAATCACTTTTGGATATTTAATAATCCTCTACTACTATTGACTCTCATTGCTTCATGTGGTTGCCTTTTCTTAGAATCCATTCCTTCACTTATACCTCAACTTGTTTGCATGAACATTTTGTCCCATCTTTTATCACATAAGCTATATGAAGCTTGAGTGCTTATTCATAATGTCACAACTCTTATTCAACTTCAAATGCGCTATGTAACATATTATAATGATCTAAATCATTATATCTTCAGAACCTTCACATCCCACCTTATCATGTTGACAAAGCTAGCTGGGCCCCGAAGTGGGTCCAATTTTTTTTAAAAATTAATTCAAACACCTGATCCTTTAAATTAGCCTATTGAACATTTGGCACTAATTTGAAACAAATTCAACCACGGGCAAAAAAATTTGAAACACATTTTATACATGTCTACAACTTGTCAATTTAGTGTCAGGAGGTCCTTTGACTAGCCTTAAAAATTGACCTAAACACCTGACTAGGTTCTGAAATCAAACATATTGAATCTCTGTTCTACACACTTTTGCCCCATCGAATCTCATCTCATAATGAATTCTTAGTCAAAAGATATTGACTGTTGAAGTTGCCCTTTCAAAATTAACTGCAAGTAAAATGTTAGAAAACACTAAATCACATTCGAATTTGGCTTTAAAAACAAGGTAAACTAACACTTGGGGGCACGAAAACTTGGGCGTTGGTTCTTGTCATGACGACAATATGAATCTATGATTTGGACTCACGAAAAATAATAGGATGCATTTGATGAGCATTCAAAGTGAGCTACTTGGAATTTGTAGACTAGAAACACTGACAGAAAAGCATTTTTCGCAAACAAGTTGACCTGGGAAAGTGTGCAAACAGATATATCAAAACTTGAAAATTGGCACACTTGGATTATTTTTAGAGTAAAAAATAGTGGTACAATCCTTTTGATCTCATCTATCATGGGTTCCAAGATATGACATCACGAATAGGGGTACTGACAAATCTACACTTCTTGACACCAATAAAAAGTTACAAATTGCATTTGGAATCACATTTGAAAACTAACCAAACGAATTCAGCACAAGCTCAAAATTGAAACATAACAAATCTCTGATGTCTAAAATGCAACACAAAAGAAATTCCATGAATTCAATCAACTAGGTCAAAGTTATGACAAGTCAAACATGGCTTCCTAGAATTTAGAACAAATTGCATCAGCAAGACATCAATAAATGACCAACTTTGAGGGATTCAAAACCTAGCCATACGAATTTGAAATGACTCAAAATATGAAACATAGGCTCTCTAGTATGGAAACTAAATACTCCCAAAGTAGTGAGTCATGAGTAATTACTGGGTGCGAGATATTCACATGCAAACAAGGTCTCTTGTTGTTGTTTGATACTTAGGTGAAAATGCAAATTTGACAATTGCTCAAAACAGGACTTCACAAAATGGCTCGAAATGGAGATTTATCTTCATGGGATGCATAAATGCACTAAATGAAAGGTGTTAAAAATATTAAACACCTCTTATGCCTCATAAGAATAGCTAGGTACATATGCATCTAAAAGCATTTAAGGGCTTGATTTTTAATTGTACTCAAAATCAGGGCTTCAATTTTGAGTCCCGACAGTGGCTCTGTCTGGGGATGCATGTCCCTTGTGGGCATGTCAAGGATTTATATCTCTAGAAGAAGCATACCATTCCCAAAATAGGAAAAACTTCTTTTGAACAACTTTTATTGAAAGCAAGGAAACAACTACTCCTACTATGTACAAACGATGGCCCTAGGCCACCAAAATTCAACAAAACCTTTTACCTTTGTCATAGATATAATTTTCATCTAAATGTGCATGAGGTAAGTTGGAAATTTTGTTCAAATCAGTTTCATCAATTAGATTAGCATCATCAATTTCTTCAATTGGCAAAACAAAATCATCACCATTACTTTCATAGTGCATGTAAAAACTTGGCATAACTTCAGCCTCTCACTTACTATGAAAAGGAACATCAGCATGCTCATGAACATCAACATCAAGTTGAAACTGGTCTTTATAAATTGATTCATGAACATCATCAAATGGAAATACAAAGGCCTTATACTCAACTTCATCAAATGAGTTATATATATCACTCATACCTTGAATTTGCATCTCCTCAAATGTTGTCGGTTGGATTTCAAATGAGCAATCAGATTTATATTCACACATAACATCAATGTCAGAATCTGAAAATAATCCACAATCCTTCAATGACTCTTTGAAATTAGCAGATGGATTAATCATCTCATTAGAATGTTCATCGTAAAACTCCTTACAAGGTGCATGTTGATATTCAAAAATAACTTCGCCAAACACCTTTTTATCAATCTCATAAGATGCAATCTCATCAATACTTTCACCATCACATCCAGAAGAAGATAGATCTAATCTCTTATAGTAGTAAGACAATTTATCATTATTAAAATCATCCTCAACTAAATCTGAAACTTCTATGTGCTCTTCAAACAAAGGATTGATAACTCCATGTAATGATCCTTTTTGAACATCTTGACAAAATATAGGCTGGTCATCATCAAGATCTTCATCATATAAAGCATTAGAATACACTTTAAACTCACTACTCATTTCATCTTCATGGATACTTTCAGCATGTGAAGGAAAATTAGAACTATATGAAGACTCACCATTCACTCCATCAACGAAGCATGTAGAATATGAATCAATGTTAGTTACATTGTCTTCATGAAGGTGATTCAAATGTCTTGCAAACCAATCATCTTTTATCTTACCAATAAGGGCTTGTGGATTAACCTTAGGATCACTTATATGCTGATTATCACAGCACTCATCCTCAAGACACTCATCCACACAATTAGGTAGTCCATCCTTGTAAATAATCCCATTATCTTCATATTGTGTAGACAAATCTTCTTCACAACCTTCAACCTCAAGCTGACTTGTATAACTCTGAAATGGAAGATTACTTTCAAATCTAGAAAAAGAACTTATACCTTTACTTTCATAAGAGTACTTACTTCCGTCATTGCTTTCTTCTTCCCAATTTGCATTAGATTCATGTGAAGATGAACACGTACTAGCATTGTCCTCTTCTTGACTCGAGCAACCACTCTCATCATTGTCTTCACATGATGCTTCTTCACAATATATTAGATCAAAAAATTCACCATCATTATTTGACACATTACTTTCAACTTCTTCACCCTCATATTGTGATGAATATTCTTCAACTTCATGATTAGTTATGTGTTCAACATAGAAGAAATCACCAATAGGAGAAGGAATGACTAAACTTACATCTTGCATGTATAACTTGTCAAATGAATCAACTCTATCATTTGCTATTGTAATACTGGAAACACGTGCATTACATTCTGTAAGAATAGACTCATCTCTACCTTGAAACCAATAAACTTCATCTCCACATGTCTTTAATTTTCAATAAAATCATCTACCACAGCAGAGACACCTACTTCTTGATCTGAATTTTCCACTTGATTAAAACTTACAGCAGGGGTATTGATTAACTAATTTTAACTTGAAGCATCAATACCACATTAATCCTTTCTTTCAGACACATTATACTGGCACACATTTTTAGCAAAATGACTTCTATTCAATTTGTAGTTTAGATTGTTTTCAATCTCTATAGCAATCATAAAAGTCTGATATAATGTCCTAGGTTCTTTATCCCTTAGTAGATAGTTCATTTTCTTGTCAAATGCATCAAAGCAAAAACCTAAACACATTTGATCATTGGGTCTATAACTCTCATGGATCTCATTCAAAACGTTTTCAAATCTGATATTGAATTGAGGCAGAAGTCCATCACACTTAACATGAATCTTCAAGAACTTATCATAAGAATCAGATATGCTTACTCTTTCTCCAAATTGCTCGATGAAGATAGAATTCAACTCACCCCAAGATGAAATAGAACACACTGGTAGAAAAGAAAACCAATCTATAGCATCACCTTCCAAAGTTTGAACAAACAACTTCGTATGCACGTTTTCATGAGCAATTTCAAAGTCACCAATCAAATCACTAAAAAATTGAACATGATGACTAGCTGAAATAGTACAGTTCCCATTAAATTTAGATAGATGTTTTCTAATATCATTAAACCATGAATGCCATTGAAATTTAATGGCATACACTTCTTGGTAGAAATAGATCTGGAAATTTCGTTGATAGGTTGCATACTAGATGAAAGGAAACTTGACATTCTTCAAAGATTTGAAACTCATTCACCAATAAATACTTTCAGAATTCATTACCCGCAACAAATCTGAAAATTTTCTACCAATTCAACCTCAAACATACTTCACAATATGACAACACTTTCTGAATCTATTCTTTACAAAGTATGCTAAGATAAATCAAACTAATCTCCTACTCAGTGCTGAAATTACCACTTGATGGAGAAACTTTTGTAAAGCTTACTTTCATGTAAATGAAGTCACATGAAAGTGGAAAATACCTTTGAATACTAATGCCTGCACCTACTTCAATGCTGCAAATAACAACATATTTAGATCTTATCTAGATTTAGTAACATTTGCACTGCATCTCACCTAATTCTTTCACCCATTGTTAATAACTTGAGATACATTCTTCAAATTTGCATTCCAACTATTGTTTCCATCAAAATACCTTCACATTCACTATGCACTGGTACCGAGATATGACTTTGAGTTGCTACTCACTTAGTGAGAAAAGATTTACCAAACTTGCAAAACAAAACAAGTTGGTCTAGAATTTAAAACAAGTATTTGAAAACTTTATACAACAACATGGGAATTTGACACTCTTGACAAAGTGAAAGAACTTGACATTGATTCTGAATTCTGACAACAACTTATCAAAATGCCAAATGACTTTGATAATACAAATTATTCAATTTAGTCAAACTACTACTATCAATGAATAAGGATACTAGGGGACATGAAACTTCAGCAAGGAAAATGGAAACACATCTTACTATAGATTTTCTATATCCAAGTTGTTTCATGCCAGAGATTTTGGTTCTTTCTGTATGCAACTCCCCAGTAGATTTTCCATTTTGTTGGTGTTTTCAAATGTTCCAGGTTTCAAATTACCTTGATGAGAACAAGACACATCTAGGGGCAGCTAACTCCCATATTCAACATGTCACTTCAGACACTAGGCCAACTATAAGGCTGGACCCTTCTTCTACTTCAGGCTCTCCAAAACCTAGGTGGGTGGACCTTAGGTTCAATTAATATGGTACCAGTGCAAAGCATATTCCTAAATCTAATAAGTAGATTTAGCCCTTATTTCTCCTATTAACTCATGAAATAACATAGATCTGTGGTAACTAAATGCAAGATAATGCAATTCATAAGTTGAGTGAAGGCATTCTGTTATAGCTCTTCAACATGAAAGGGAAAAATGTTTGATTAATGATGTTGAATTCAGCAAAACCCCAAATATGCAGCAATAAGAACAAATTGATCCTGTAGTTGATCAGTTCCTTATCTATTGGGTAATTCCATGAATCAAGCACATACATATGGATACCTGAGACATATTTATATGTTTAGATATCTGATCTATCCATTCACCTTGTAAATAGACATTCTATGTTTATAAAGATCTCGCTACTTACTAAATATCCTCTTGATGAAACCTACAACCTTGTCAAGGTAAATAAGCATTTACTTGGCTCTTTGTTCCAATAGCAAACTTATCCTGAAATACAACCTTAAGGGATTGCAGATGAGTTTAAGCTCTTTGTTCTTAAACACAAAACATTGCAAATAACAAAGGAAGGAAATGAGAATAAGAATGAAACTAAAGAGGTTTATGCTCAACTGTATTCATTTCCTTGAAATTATACATTCATATGCATGAAATCAAAACATAGAAAAATCTAATAGATCTAAAATTTTATGTATTTATCTTCACTACTATTGTTCATACAAGAGAAAATTGCTGAAGGAAATTGGTGTCATAGTCAAGAAAATATCTCAAAAACTGGAACCAATGGTCTCACAGTAAGAAACTGGAATCCCCAAATGGTCTTACAACAATGAAACTTTTCTTTCCAAAAATTGGAACCAATGGTCTCACAGTAAGAAACTGGAATCCCCAAATGGTCTCATAGCAATGAAATTTTTTTTTCCAAAAATTGGAACCCTTACAATGAGAAAGAAAGAGAATGATAGAGAGGAAGGAACTCCTAGATCTATTTTGCATCTGACATGTGTCCACTTGAAAAACCTCTTGAAGAAGTGAAAAGAATCTCTCTAATCTCTCTCTGCAATTGGTGAATCAAATCCTTCCATCATCACTAAAATTGGAGCCAAATTATACAAAAAAGGCATAATATTCTCAAAATTAACTCAACAAAGCTTTTACCATGTGTTTTTACCATGCCTGTAACTGTATTTTCAAATTTCATCAGTTTCACTAAGAAGGCCCAAATTTTACATTTTTTCCTATAACTTGAACCAGTGAACACCTGTGCAAAAATAAACTCCATAGTCAAAAAGTTTGTCTTCTCCTAGTTTCGACAATATATAATATGCCTATATTCACCTACAAGAAACCCCCTGAAAGTCATTTTGAAAAATCTACCCCTAGTTTGGACTCTGGTCTGCACTCTTGAATTTTTAAAAATTTAAAATATTCTAATGTTGAGACTTCAAAATAAAAGCCTTAAAAATTTAAAAGGCTTGTACGTGAGACTTTTTTGAGAAAATGATTTTAAAATCATTTTTTATTGCTTTTAAAAATTTTCCCTACCCATGCAACTTGAGTCAACTGAGGTTTGACCCATCTACCATGTGTCAAAATTTGATTAGCTCTAACCTACACAATTGGCACCACGTGTCATCATGTCATTCGTCCACTACTTTGCCATGTCAATGGTCTTTATGTCACTATCTTAGTCAACATTCTACCATGTCATCAGCAACATAGCAACATGTGTCACCTACCACCACCTTAGCACTCGGTCATTGATCTACCTTAGCATGCCACATTAGTACCACATCACTATCCATGTCACTGCCAGCTACCTAGTCACCATGTCGCATGGTTAACTGTTGCACAACTTCACCTTAGTGACATAACGACCACCATCAAATATGCCACGTGGCATGATCTAGTGCATCATTGAAATCTCAATTTGCCACATCACATCTGATCATATTTTGCATGCCACATGCTACCACGTTTCAGATTTTGGTTTATTCTAAAACACTCGTCAAAATTTCACCTTACCAAGAAGTCACTGGCCAAAACTTCAACTTTTTGAGAGGTTTCCATGTTACTACCTACGAGATCCTCCTGTCTTCTAGTGGTGACATGGTGACCACCAAAAATCTCAACTTTTTCGACAAACATTTCTAGCTTTTTTGGTAACTTTTTCTGTTTACTCTGTTTTGCATGCTTGTTCAAAATTGACCAGCTATCAGTGATAGGGTCGGGCACACCATGTAGGCCACGGCTTTCAAAATCCTTTTTTCTTCTTGACACTATGACATGTTAGCACTTTGGTATTTAAATAAGTGAAAATGTTGTCTCCCAACGAATGTGGGATAATAGAATTGCTTATTTCTTCATTAATGTGTGGCTTCCTCTGTATCCTGTTGCCTTCCAAGCAGCTTCAATGTTGTGTTCTTCATGGAGGCTTCCTCTCAAACTTTTCATCTCTTTCTTTACCTACAAGTTACTCTAATATTTATGTAGTGGCTTCTTGTATGTCATGGGGCTTCTTTTTAGCTCCCTTGTGGCTTGTATATACGACTTTCCTCTAGCGTGGGCTTTATATGTCGCCTTCTTGCCTTGGTTGTTGCGACTCCCTTCACATGTCTTCTTCCTAATTGCTCTTTTCTAAATATCAACCCTCCTTGCAAGCCATGGGTTTTCACGCTTCTAGGTGGCTTCCCTTGATTGTAACTTTTAATATTGATATTGCTCTCTTCCCTTGATGTGGCTTCTAAGTCTTTGTCTGCGTTGTGGCTTCCTTCAAGTCTATGTGTGGGTTCCTCCTAAAAATTTGGCTCCCTACCTTCATGTCATTGCCTCTTCTTGATTTCTCCAATATTACTTTTAGAAAATTTTAGAATGCAAGAAGAGGTAGTGGCATGAAGGTAGGAAGCCATGTTTTTAGGAGGAACCCATGCATAGACTTGAAGGAAGCCACAATGTAAACAAAGACTTAGAAGCCGCATCAAGGGAAGAGGGTAGTATCAATATTAAAAGCCATAGTCAAGGGAAGCCACCTAAAAGTATGAAAACCCACGGCTTGTAAGGAGGGCTAATATTCGGATAAGAGCAATAAGGAAAAAGATGTGTGGAGGCAGCTACAGTAACCAAGGCAAGAAGGAAACATATAGAATCTACACTAGAGGAAAGTGAAATATACAAGCCATAGAGGAGCTGAAAAGAAGCCCCATGACATATAAGAAGCCACTGCATAAATAGAAAAGTAGCTCACAGGTAAAGAAAGAGATGCCAAGTTTGAGAGGAAGCCTCTGTGAGGAACACAACATTGAAGCCACTTGGAAGGCAGCAAGATACAGAGGAAGCCACACACTAATGAAGAAAAAAGTAGTTCTATTATCCCACATTCACTAGGAGATAGTATTATCACTTATTTAAATACCAAAGCGCTCACATGTCATAGTGTCAAGAAGAGAAAAGGCTTTTGCAAGCTATGGCCTACGTGGTGGGCCTGACCCAGTCACTAATAGCTGCTCAATTTTGAAGGAGCACACAAAATGGAGTGAACGAAAAAAGTTGCCAGAAAAGCTAGAAATGTTCATTGGAAAAGTTGAGATTTTCAGTGGTACCCATGTCACCACTAGAAAATGGGAAGATCTCACTGGTAGTGACATGGCGACCTTTTGAAAATTTGAAGTTTCAGCCAGTGACTTCTTGGTAAGGTGAAATTCTAGTGAGCGATTGAGAATGAACAATAATTTGACACATGGCAACATGTGGCATGCAGACTATGATTAGAGGTGATGTGGTGAATTGAGATTTCAATGATGCACCAGATTGTGCCACATGGCAGATTTGATGGTGGTCGTTATGTTGCTAAGGCAAAGTTGCACGATAGTTAACCATGCGACATGGCAACCGGCTAGCTAGTAGTGACATGGATAGTGATGTGGTACTGATGTGGCATGTTGAGGTAGATCAATGATCAAGTATTGAGGTGGTGGTAGGTGACATGTGCCACTCTGTTGCTATGTCACTGATGACATAGTTGAATGCGTACTAGGATAGCGACATAGTGATCAACGACATGTCATGTGACATGGCGCATTGATTTGGGAAAGTGGTGGATGAATGACATGATGACACATGGTGCTAGTTGTGTAGGTTAGAGCCAATAAGATACTGACATGTGGCAGATGTGTCAAACCTCAGTTGACCCAAGTTGCATGGGTAGGGAAAATTTTTAAAGCAATAAAAAATGATTATAAAATCATTTTCTCAAAAAACCTCACGTACAAGCCTTTTAAAATTTTAAGGCTTTTATGCTAAAATCTCAACATTAGAATATTTTAAATTTTTGAAAATTCAAGAGTGCAGACCAAAGTCCATGTCGGGGGTATATTTTTCAAAATGACTTTCAAGGAGTTTCTTGTAGGCGAATATAGGCATATTATATATCACCAAAATTGAGAGAAGATAAACTTTTTGATTATGGAGTTTGTTTTTGCACAGGTGCTCATTGGTTCGAGTTATAGGCAAATATGTAAATTTTTGGCCTTCTTGGTGAAGCTGATGAAATTTGAAAATACAGTTACAGGCATGGTAAAAACACATGGTAAAAGCTTTGTTGGGTTAATTCTAAGAATATTATGCCTTTTTTGTATAATTTGGCTCCAATTTTTGGTGATGATGGAAGGATTTGATTCACTAGTTGCAGAGAGAGATTAGAGAGATACTTTTCACTTCTTGAGGAGGTTTTTCAACTGGTCACATGTCAGATGCAGAACAGATCTGGGAATTCCTTTCTCTATTTCATTCTCTTTCTTTCTCATTGTAAGGGTGCCAATTTTTGGAAGAAAAAAAAGTTTCATTGCTTTGAGACCATTTGGGGATTCCAATTTCTTACTATGAGACCATTGGTTCTAGTTTTTGGAAAGAAAAGTTTCATTTCTATGAAACCATTTGTGGATTCTAGTTTCTTACTGTGAGACCATTGGTTCCAGTTTTTGAGATGTTTTCTTGATTTTGACACCAATTTCCTTTAGCAATTTTCTCTTGTGTGAATAGCAGTAGTGAAGATGAAGATAAATACAGAAAGTTTAGATCTATTAGATTTTTCTATGTTTTGATTTCATGCATATGAATGTATAATTTCAAGGAAATGAATACAGTTGAGCATAAACCTCTTTTAGTTTCATTTTGATTCTCGTTTCCTTCCTTTGTTATCTATAATGTTTTGTGTTTAAGAACAAAGAGCTTAAACTCATCTGCAATCCCTTAAGGTTGTATGTCAGGATAAGTTTTCTATTGGAACAAAGAGCTAAGTAAATGCTTATTCACCTTGATAGGGTTGTAGGTTTCATCAGGAGGATATTCAATAAGTAGTGAGATCTTTATGAACATAGAATGTCTATTTACAAGGTGAATGGATAGATTAGATATCTGAATATATAAATATGTCTTAGGTGTCCATATGTATGTGCTTGATTCATGGAATTTCCTAATAGACAAGGCACTGATCAGCTACAGGATCAATTTGTTCTTACTACTGAATATTTGGGGTTTTTCTAAATTCAACATCATTAATCAAACATATTTCCCTTTCATGTTGAAGAGCTATAATATAATTCCCTCACTCCTCTTATGAATTGCATTATCTTGTATTTAGCTACTATAGATCTATGTTATTTCATGAGTTAATAGGAGAAATAAGGGCTAAATCTACTTATTAGATTCAAGAATATGTTTTGCACTGGTAGCATATTAATTGAATCTGAGGTCCACCCACCTAGGTTTTGCAGAGCCTAAAGTAGAAAGGTCTAGCCTTATAGTTGGCCTGGTGTCTGAAGTGACATGTTGAAGATGGGAGTTAGCTGCCCATAGATGTCTCTTGTTCTCATCGAGGTAATTTGAAACTTGTAGCATTTCAAAACACCAACATGGTGAAGGGTGTATTGCCCTAGTGGGGGATACCTAGAACCTCATCGCTAAACTTGAAAGTTATGATTTACAACACACCTATAGGGAAAGAAATCTTGTTGTGGATTCTACAATGAGCCTAAGGCTATAAGTCTAACAATTAAGGTGTTGGAGGCAAATGGATGCTCTACCTATGAACATCCTTGCCTCATGGTAAGGGAATAAATTAGCACACGTAGGGAATGATAAACACTTATTATAGATGGCTAACTTACTGGTTAGCTTTGGTGGTCATCTTTTTTAAGGGAAAATTAATATACTTTCAAATGTAATGATAAATTTCAGGATTGATTTATATTTTAAATTAATTAAAGGAAAAGAGGTACGATTTAAATGTCATTAATTGCATGGGGTGCAATGAAATAATTATAAGAAGCAATTGTAAGGTTACATAAAAGATCAGAGGAGATTGTGTAAAAAAAAAAAAAATTTAAAACGTTGGATTTTTAAACATGACTTGTACACACATTTTATGGAGGTCAATCGAATTCATGATTGATTACAAGGGTGGCCATACACACGGGTTGCCTTTGTGAAAAACATTTAACCTCCACTCCAAAATATAATTACAACATCTCATTGTTGGAAACATAAGAGGAATAACTGAGAGGGGAGGGATCAATAAGTTACCACTAAAACAAATCAAAATCCCTTAGATGTCAATACAAACTTCTTATTAACTCAAATCTTTGCACAACTCGATTAGAACTAGATATGCACTATAACTCGATTAACAAAGAAATCTTGAGATATTAATGTCTATTAACCTTTAGTGACTTAGTTGTACAAAAGTAAAGCAATAAGAAAATAACATGAACACATGAGACATCAAGATTTAATGTGAAAAGCCAATTTGTAAAAACCACCAATGCAACTAGTTACAACTTTTCACCCTTCTGAAATGAGCCCTATTAGGAGCCAACCCTATTAAAGGTTACAAAACACACTATTAGGTGTGACCCTATTAAAGAATTTAAATCACCCTTTTAGGAGTGGCCATATTAGAGGTCTTAAGACACTTCAATATAGAAAATGCCACCTTGTTAGTGGATTTACAAAAATGACTATTAAGTCAACTTTGTTAAGAGACTTATTCACTGCTACAATTGTTAGAGAGTGATAATGATCAACCTCATTGACAAAGCAACTAATTTGCAAATTCAGATCACTATTCTAGTTTATCCTTTGGATCCTCCTTGATCTAAATAATCTTTCTAGTTACTTGGATATTCTTCTTTTAATCAGATATCTTTCTTTATTTGCATCTAATCTTCTTTCACAACTTCCATATTTCAATCCACAAATTGACCTTTCATATATATGAAAACTAAAGTCAAGTAAGCTTGAATACCATTACAAATAAAAAAATAGCATCCACTAAGTTAGTTTACATAAACCAAATAATAAACAAATTTATTCTACTACAAGTCAGCTAACAGTAAAACTCAGTCACCTGGTTACCATTGAGTTCCTTGGCAACTGACCTAACTCAGTTTACATTGAACCCCTTTGGTAATTGATCTGACTCAATTTACTTAGGAATCCTTTAATGATTGACCTAGCTCAATTTGCATTTGATCATTGAACATGACTTCTTCTAAAAAATTTCTTGGTTGATATTGGAGTCTATTGAGCTCAATTATAACTGGCAGTGCTCGGTTAGAGTATAACATTTGTGTAACATCAATGACAATATACAATTGAATAATTGTTATGAACAATCTCCCTCTTTGGCATTGATGGAAACACAACATGTCATAAGAAAAGAAAAATTTGGAGCAAATATCCTTAGTTTGATTATGATTCTTCAACCATGAGAACTCCCTCTAAGATTCTCCCTCTATCATCTTATCTTCATCTCCATCAGATCAAGTCCTCCCTCTTTTTGATATACAAATCTCTTCCTTAAATTCATGAAATCAATCAAACTCTTCCTTAATTCTTTTGATATGACATACTCAATCTATCCCTCTTTGACATCAAATGCCAAAGACTTGATATAGTGGTTTTATAATGTACTTGATGTACTCATTCATATGCAATTAGCTCTAACTTCTTTGCATAAACTTGATAGATCTTCAATGTAGTTTGTTATATGCATCACCAATTTGTACTCTAGTGAGCATCAGATATGGGACTGACCCATAGCTTTCCTCTGAGATATAAGAATGCATCTTTAATTAATGGTTTGGTTTATATGTCAGCAACTTTCTCCTTTGTGTTCACATATTCCAGTCTTACCTCTTTATCTTGAACCAATTCTCTCATAAAATGATACTTGATTGCAATGTGTTTTGTAATGCCTCGCCATGTGACCCAAAAGAAGTTAACATAAAGTTTTACTAAGTTTGACAAACATTTTTTTTTTAAGATAAAGATACAACAATAATTATAGAATAGCCTAAGTAATGAACATACACCCATACATCAACAACACATAAATAGGTTACAACTCTTAAAGGTCCCATGACGTTGAATCACATTTAATTTTAATTAACACTAAATCTAATATATAATAAATCCACATCAAATAATAATATACAAGTATGAATCCAATTAAATAATATACAATTATAGGATTCCACTTGACAATTAACAGAATGCACAATCATCCATTGTACAGGTCATAGGGTATGAAAGGCTGAAATAATATACACCATAAAATAGATTACATCTTCTTGTAAGATCTTATGAAATCAAATACAATACACTAAGTAAACCATCCATCATAGAAATATAGGAATAGATAGAAAGGAACATTTGCACAAACACATCCAGCAACGACATCTGATGATCGGATCTCAATGGTATAAGAAAAAACACTACCACCTGACCTTGTGGAACCTAAATGGCCCACTCCCACTATGCTGAGGAGATAAACTCAAGTCCCAAACAATATAACAAACTCAAAAGTTAAAACCAACATCTAGGTTCAAGGAATCACCTAAAAGCAAATTATCTCAAAGGGTACCAAGACACAAGTATCAACTCCCAGAGGCAACACAGACATGTAGGAAATCTATTATGCATGTGGGCAAGTGTCATCACACAAGCCAACTCTAAGGTTACTCAGCTAGTCTTTTAATCCTTCGACCCCCTAGTGACTCTATGCGGCACTAGTATCCTTTCGTACTGACAAGGCATACTAATGAAGCATGGTCGTAACCAAGCATCCTCTCTACTCCCATCCTAGCCTATACTAGCACTTGAGGCATGGGCGAGGAAATCAATGAATCTTATTAATTCATTTTAAATCCATTTAATGAAATGTTATCACTTATTAAATAACCTACAATGGGTTACCCGTCAACCTCTTTAGGGCCTTGGTCTCCATTGCAAGCCACTTCCCAACATGACATATAGATAACCTACCCTAAGTGCAGCAAAATCAAAAGATCAGAAAGGACCACATACCATTCATTAGTTCTTAAACAAGCAATTGATAAGTACTAAAAATCACTGATCATAATCATGGATTTCACCAATACGATCATCCTAACAAGATTGATTGAAAATCAAGTACACATAAACCAATCCACATATAATATGACAACACCAAGTAAAAATCATACAAACACCTTAGTCCTATACAAGCGACTAAAAAGGATTCCAAATACAACTAATTGAAGACTCAAAGGTTATATCAAATAGGTTACACCATTTGCCCCAAATTCAGACAAAAACACTAGAAAGCAATAACAACCAATAGATCAAAACACCTCATAGAGCATACAAAACACTTTACCATGGTTGAGTATAAAAGATTGTATGCAATGCATCATAATGACATCACAGACAAAACTCCCAAGCCTTTGGTATTTACAACCTGACTAGCCAAAGCTAAGTCAAACCCCAACACCTAATAGTAAAATCACATGTCATAAAAAGAGTACATACAAAAGTAACTTTCATAATTCATTCTGTTTTGGAAAGCACACAAGTTTAAACTTCACTATAGGTTTCCAAGTTTTCATTTTCATTTCCAAATATTACAGTTAATGTTTTCAATCTCAATCAAGGTTTCAATTTCTAATTTCTCTAGTTACCAGATTCACTAAGGTTTTCTCAAGTTCACTAGAATCCTAGACAATTTAACTAATTTATATAAAGTTATTTAAACATAGTTTCATTGTTTAATTATTTATCAAAAAAAGACATGATTCGATGTACAAAACTAAGGTATTAGTTTTCACTTTCTCAAAGTATTTGTCATGCCCAAACTACGTGGGCAAAACACACTATTTTTTATTTTTTATTTTTTTTAATTAATAATTAATTTTCTCTAAGTTCTAATCTGATTTCATGCAAGAGAAGTGAAGGTTCACTACAATTCATTTTAAGTTTAAAACTCTAGAGGATGAATACATTGTTAAGATTTTGAAAATTTTGTTATTAGATTTATATCGATAAAGTTATGATCTTACATTTCTTATACAACATTATAGTACAATTTATTTAAAGAATAATGTAGATGACTTCAAATTAGCTTAATTTAAAAATCTAAGCAATTAACATCTACATTTAAACTTATTTTAAACAGACAATAACCTTAAATATAAAACCAATTAATACTCAAAAATTTAGACTAACTTCAATACTAAAATTAAATACATTTAACTAATTTAACATCAATATAAAAACTAACACTACTAAAAAAAATTATATTAAAATTTGAACAATGGCTTACACCAATAACACAAGTAATAACTAACTAAAACTAACTTAATGTAACTATAAAACCTAATATATGCTACTAACTAGAACAATTTTTAAACAATTAATTTAAAACAATTAACAAAATGGATAAATAACTTAAACTTTAATAAGAAAGCTACCTACTAATATTAACTAACAAATTTAAATTACATTTAAAGCTTACTTAATTAAAAGTATATAAAAAAAGAAAATAATAAAAGTAACTACTTATTAAAACATATTTTAAACTTACTTTATACTAAACAAAATATACTAACAAAATACTAAAACCTATTACTAACCTACACCTAACTAACCCCTACAACACCTACCCCCCCTACACCCCCTACATCTATCCCCCACCTGCACCTTGGGCAAGCACTTCCCAACCGCTGTCCTTGGGATAGCACTCTGCCCCAAAATACTTGCACAGGCCTCCCTTAAAGGTGGGCGACTAGAGACGTAAGGGGGAAAAAGTTTAAAAGATTTCATGCATTCTTTTAAAAATTAAAAAAAATTGACCACTGCATTAATCTCCCATCTAAGAATGAGGATAGCGCGCCAAGCAAGGTGGTGAGGATAGGATGTGGTGACAGGTGATGTCACCCTCCCATCATGGCAATTTGACTTACCAAAACAAAAACTAATTTTTTAAACAAACCAAAACTGACGTCCACCATGGCCAATGGTAATGTAATAAACTCAAAAAGTTTTATAGGTGAGAAGGAGATTTTTTTTTTTGAATTTTCCTTTGTTAATTTAACATGTATATTAATGTTTTCCTCTATTTTGTTTTATCTCAAAATTTAAATAAAAAGGATAATTTAAGGAATATTCTCTGTTGTCTATTTCAAATTAAAATGGTCTCCTAGACAATTTTCAATGAGCAATTTGCTCTTGGGAGTGCATTTTTTTTTTTTGAAAATTTTTCCAAGTATGGAATTACAAGGCAATGCATTTTTTTTTTTTTTTGGTCTAAATTTTCTAAGTATAAAATTTTCAGTTGATTAATAACCAAGGGGGGATTATTATTATTTTTTTAAAGCAAATCTAAAGGGATTGATGCAACTTAATATACCAAGGATTTGAATTATCCGGTTTACTCAATAATGTAAGAATTGTTTGATTCTGATAATCATGAAAGCTGAATCTTCATCCATAATATGATTTCTTTTTTTTTTGATAGATTTAATCATTGTGACACATTCAAACAAGATTCATTGATATCTCAAACAACTTAAATTGAACCATCAACCATAATCTTTTTTCTTTTCTCAACATAGTTTTCATATTTAACATATAAGGAAACTTTAAAAAATTTCTTAATTGAACCATCATAATAACATCTTATTTCTGATATCCATCCATCTAATTTAAAATTACGATTGAATCACATGATAAACAATTATATTCAAACACCAATTTTATTGGCAAACCTGATTCAAAGGCTCAGCCAGGAAAGAACCAGGAAGAAAACCCAGCTTCGTTGCCATTACAAAAAAGTTTGAAAAGCAAATTACATAGGATATCAATCCCAAATTACAATAATTTAATTGAATTGTCTTCATGACCCTCATCAAGGGATTCATAACAATTTCTGTAACACATTTCTAGAACCATGTACGGAACAAAATCTAATCAGGTGACCACAAGCATGACAAAGAACAACTCAAACATGCCTATACATACAAGGTTAACACAATTTGATTCACAATGAATCAACACTAGGGAAAGGTGGATTCTTCCAACAAGAGAAGTCAAGCACAAAACCAAATCAGATGCCCAATCAGGGCTATTAACCAAGAACTTTTGTTCTTCCATTTAAACATGCCATACTCATACGAGGTTTGTGCTGATGGGTAGGGGCCCATAATACCCTACCCTCTCTCCCTCTTCTCATCCTGAGAAGAGACTCTACACTGGTTGGAGTCCAACTAAATATACCTTTCCCAAAATTGGTCACTTCTGCCCTATCCAAGGGTGAGTAATACCAAAACACCCATGTAAGAAAATCTCAAAATTGTAAACATAAACATGAAAGGAAATCATCCAAAATAGCATGGTTTTCAAATCTTCCCAACATACCCACAAACATACAAACATTCAAACAACAACAAGGTAGCATAAGCATGAAACAAACATGAAAATCTATACAAGGGAGATGAGAATTCCTACCTTCACAAAGAGGTAATTACAATGAACAAGTTTGAGTAGAGCCTTTCCTTTCCTTGCTCCAATCTTCCAAGACACCTCTCTAAATGTAGAGATTGGGTAACAACCTCAACTAGTCCAAGAAGGGCCTCTAAATAAGCCTCAAACTCAACCACCAAAGGGATCAATAACTACACCCACCCACCTAAAAATCTAGAAACTCCTAACTCAACCCACACTATGGTTAAACACCAAGTGGAGGTGAGGTGATGCAAGTCATGGTAACCATAGTCAATTTTCGCACAAAGGCAAAAAGAGACCTTTTGAGTGACCTCAAAAGTCAATAAAAGGGGCTTGGGGGTTGGAAAAGACCCCCAACCCATACCCATACCCCTTGGATATAAAAATTTCATGTTTTAAGCCTTAGGAATAGGTTTAGAGCCAAACAAATGCTAGGAAATAAATAGGACCATCTAACAACTCTAACAAAGCAGGTTAAGCACTAATCCGGATAGGAATGACTAAACTTGATTAAGAACCAAATTAGCAACTGACACTAACTTAAACCAACTTAGGTTCAAAGGTTACACAACTAATCCTAATCAGCACGCTGAAGGGCATACACAATTCATGAGTGTCAAGTGACACTAAAAGAACATAGTTACGAACACTAACATTCACTAAACACAGAAAGATACATACATACATCTCACAATACAATACTTGAATTACAAACAACAAGGTTTCCAAAATTAGCACATAGAGATCAGTTATGTTCCTTCGTAGGGTTTCTTGGCTAAAATATCTGTACACATCAGTAGTCCCATAAAATCACATGTACATATATGTATACATATCAAAAATTCACATAAATTGAAACATACATCAATAAGGGTTTCTTCATCCTACTTAATTCTTAACCATTTAAAATCTCTTAATCAAAGTATCAATCCTACATTTACTGATTTCATCAACATACATATACATGAAACATTAAATGACAAACATCAAATATATCTGAAAGTAACATCACACAACATGAAATAATATAGTATGTTCTAAACATCAGATAATGTCTTGACATCTCGAGTCATGAGTATCAAAATAATAGTAATGTATCACTATGCTACAATGGGTTGGGGTGAGGCCTCACATCATCCCCCACTAGGCATGAACTTCCTCTTGGAGTTCATCAAAAAGATAAGGGTAGTGAGATCGTATCTGCGTTGCATCCTCCCATGAAGTCGTGACCTCATCGTAACAATCCCACTAGACCCTAACCTTGTCTAGTTCTCAGCCTCGAAATGCTAGGGTCTATCGGGCAATAATGTGGATAGGCTCCAGTGCTAGCTTTCCGTCTGACTCCACCTATAAAGCATCCCAATCTATAATATGAGACTCATCATAAATGTATCCTCTAAGTACAAAAATATGAAACACATTGTGGATGCGTGACAGCTAGGTGGCAAAGCTAAATGGTATGCAATAGGTCCTATCCTCTCTAGGATATTGAATGGTCCAACAAATCGAGGTGCCAACTTAGAGCCCATTTCGAATCGAATCGGACTCTTGTGTGGTCGCACCCTCAAGAACACTCTATCACCAACCTGATACTCTCGATCCGTCCTCTTTGCATCAACATACTTCTTCTGCATATCCTATGCCTCTCTCAAGCACTGTCTAATCAGGGTCACCTGCTGCTCCATCTCCTTTAATAACTAGGGACCAATAGATACTCGATCCTTGATCCTATCCCAACTCAAGGGCATCTTGCATGGTCTCCCGTACAAGGCCTCATAAGGCGGCATACCTATGGAGGAATGGTGCCCATTGTTATAGGAAAACTCGACAAGATGAAGGTATTCCTCCCATTTGACCTGATGATCCATCACGTACATATGTAGCATGTCCTCCAAAACCTGATTCACTCACTCAGTCTGGCCATCAGTCTGAGGGTGGTACGATGTACTAAAATTGAGCCTAGTGCCCAAAGCTGCCTACAACTCTCTCCAAAATGAAGAAATGAACAATGAGTCTCTATCAAAGATGATCATACGGGGAACGCCATGAAGCCTGACAATGTCCCGCAAGAACACCTGAGCTATGTCTCATGCTGTAAATGTAGTACACACGGGTGAGAAATGGGAAACCTTGGTCAATGTGTCAACTATAACCAAAATGGCATCATGGTGACAAGATGACATAAGAAGACCAACAATGAAATCCATAGATATAGTATCCCATTTCCACTTTGCAATCTCATGCGATAGAAGAAGCCCACTAGGATGACGGTGCTCCACCTTCACCCTTTGGCACTCAAGGCATCTGGCAACTATGCTAGCAATCTGCACTCTCATGCTTGGCCAAAGATACAACTGCCTCAAATATGCATGCAACTTCTTAACACCGAGGTGCATTGCATAATGTGCTCTGTGAGCTTCAAGTACAATGAGCTCATGCAAACCCCCAATGGAAGGTACATACATACGTCCCCTATGACGCAAAAGTTTGTCAAACTCCAAGGAATACTCTAAAAACTTCCCTTCCAAGGGTCTCTGAGAATGTACTAAGTGACTAACTTCTGCATAAAGCTCATTAGCTGGTAAGTGTTGTAAGATCCGCTCTCTCAAGTCAGTGCAAGTAGTCACAGATGAAAGCTCATGGCACCTTCTACTTAAGGCATCTACAATCACATTCTCCTTTCCGTTGATGTAATGAACATCAAAATCATACTCACATAGAAACTCCATCCACCTTCTTTGCCTAGCATTAAGGTTTGGCGTAGAAAATATATACTACAAACTCTGGTGATTGGAATGAAGCTCGAATCTATGACCCAGAAGGAAATGTCACCATCTCACCAAGGCATGAACCATTGCCCCAAGTTGTAGGTCATGAGTAGGATAATTGAGTTCATGAGTCTTCAACTTCCTAGACTCAAAGGAAATAGGTCATCCTTCTTGCATAAGGACTGCCCCTAAACCATCTAAAGATGCATCGGTGCATACCATAAAATCTACAACAGGATCTGGTACTGTGAGAATTGGTGCACTAGTGAGGGCTCTCTTGAGCTCTTGAAAAGCTCTACCACACTTCTTTTTCCACTCATACTTCTTCCCCTTTTTTTAAAGAGATGTGATGGGATGTGCCAAACTAGAGAATCCTGATATGAAATGTCGATAATATCTTGCTAGCCCCATAAAACTCCTCACTTCAGTAACACTGGTGGGTGCTGGCCAATCCATAATGGCGCTAATATTTGATGGGTCTACTTGTAGACACCTAAAAAACCTTTAGAAAATAAAGTATTTTTATTTTCTAAAAAAATTCCTGATGACATCATCATTTATTAATTAATTAATTTATTTATTTATTTATTTATTTTTATGCCATTAAATCCCTTTATCTTAATTAAAAATATTTAATTAAGAAAGCCCTCCCAAAAATGTTTAAATCTTATTTAAACATTATTTCCTTATTTATTAATTATTTAATTAATAAATTGACCAAAAAACCCAAAATAAATAAAAAATTTATTTTTTGCCCAAAACTTGGCCGATTTTCTTAAGACCACTAACCTCTTCCAAAATCTTCTAATCCTTCTTTAATTTTAATTAAAGGCTAATCCCATCATTTCCTACCCCTAATCCCAACTCAAAATATTTAATTAAGATTAAATATTAATCCTCATGTTTATTAAAAAAGTTTTAATAAATATCTCCTCAACCCAAACCCTTGAAATAAATAAAACTTTATTTATTTCCTAAAAATCTAATTTATCCTCATCCTAAGAAGTTCTAGACTCTTCTAGAAAGTCTTCATCCTCATCCTAGGAAATTCTAGACTATTCTAGAAAGTCTTTATCCTCATCCAAAGTCTAGACTCTTCTAGAAGATGTCTTTAAACCTAATCTTAATCCCCTCCTAACCTTGTCACATTCCCTAAACATGGGTTAAAACTTACTAACCCAAGCCAAAGTTAACAAATATCTCCTCCTTCACCCACCCTCATTAATTGCAATCCACTTGCCTATCTCTAAGCTAATCCTAAACCATCCTAATCCATCCTCTAATCATTTGCACAAGCCTAAACAAGCTCAAAACCTTCCTAATCAAGTCCAAGTCAAAATTGCTCTCATCACCCTCAAAATATCTCAACCATAAAACTTTATGAAGTCCACTAGGTCATAAATGACTCTTACAAGCCCTTTTATTGCTCTTACAAGTCATTATGAGGGTCTTTATGAAGATTTTATCCCTTGAGCCTCCTTTGTTGACTCATCCTTCCCCTTTCCTCCATCCTCTCACCATGTGACATGTGTCACTCCTTGATTGGCTATAAGGAAGCACAATCCATGTGCTCTCTTCTCATGCAATCTGAGCCGTCCATGAGCTTTTTCCCATCCTTGCATCTTAGCCCTCAATCCCTCAAGCCTCTTGCCTATAAATTGGATCCTTCCCCTTTGCAAAATAACACAATCCATGAAGTAAAGTTATAATGCTATTTTGAGAGCCAAATCCATACTAAAGCCATCTATCCACACCAAAAATCCACAATCATCCATTGAAGCCTTTGGAAGCATATTGAGCATACATCTTATCCATTTAGATAAAGCTACTCAACAAGAGAGCTTCTTATTGAGAGAGTCCATTAATGGCTCATATTCTCAATTGAGAGCTCATCTTAGTCTATCTTTAAGTTTATAAATTTTTTTTAGTTTGTAGAAGCTTTATTTAAATTTGGTTTCTATTAGCATACTAACATTGCTCATATACACTACTAAGACTCCATCACTTGATATGACATGACCCAAATAATGTATCTCAAAACTGAAGAATGCACACTTCGACAAGCTTCCAAACAACTGATTCTCTCTCAGCTTTTGCAATACCTGCCTCAGGTGCTCTTCATGCTCTTTCTCATCATGAGAATAAATCAAAATGTCATCAAGAAAAACAACCAAAAAATTGTCCAAAAAAGTATGGAATACTCCATTCATGAGGCTCATGAATATAGCTGGAGCATTTGTAAGGCCAAATGATACCACTGTGAACTCGTAGTGACCATACCTAGTACGAAAAGTTGTCTTGGGGATATCACTATCCACAATCCTCAACTGATGATAACCTGACTTCAAATCAATCTTTGAAAATACTCGAGCACCCTACAACTAATCAAAGAGATCATCGATTCTAGGAAGAGGATATCAGTTCTTGATGGTCACTTTGTTTAATTGCCAATAATCAATACACAACCTAAGTGATCCATCCTTCTTCTTAATGAAGATCACTGGTGCACCCCAAGGTGACACACTAGGTCATATATGCCCCTTCTCTAAGAGTTCCCCCAACTGAGCTTTTAGCTCACTAAGCTCATGAGTAGTCATCTTGTATGGTGCTCTCAAAATTGGCTCGGCTCCTAACACAAGGTCTATGTGAAAATCCACTGCTCTAGGTGGAGGCATACCAAGAAGCTCTGAAGGAAATACATCTACAAACTCTTGCAGGATTGGAAAATCATCGAGGGATGGCTCCCCCTTTGGATCTTCCTCTCTGTCACTAATGGTGATAGCGAACAACTGACAACCCTTTCGCATGCACCGTCTAAGTTGCATAGCAGAAATCATACGAAGGGATAAAGGTCTCTTCACTTTGAAGATCTCCCTAGAGATACTATCATCATCCACACATTCTACCCTCTTTTGTTGACAATCCAGCTTGGCTCTGTGGGCATAAAGCCAATCCATGCCAAGAACAACATCATAAGAACCTAGAGGGTTAATGCATAGATCAGTCCT
Source organism: Cupressus sempervirens (assembly GCA_028749045.1). Taxonomy (NCBI): domain Eukaryota; kingdom Viridiplantae; phylum Streptophyta; class Pinopsida; order Cupressales; family Cupressaceae; genus Cupressus; species Cupressus sempervirens. Next base: position 31,274,322 of record CM053790.1, read on the forward strand.
AGTGGACATGTCTCTAACCTGCATCTGACAATTCTGCACCAAGGAACTAACTGACACTCTAGCTCCTGAGGCTAACTCTACTTCCCAACTAACATCCTGTCTAACTACCACTAGCCCACAACACTCCACCACAAATGGAGATATAAAAGAGTTAGTAGCTCTAGAATCAAATAAAACTGTAACCATGCGGCCCTATATAATAACTGTAGCCTCGATAACTGTGGCCTAATGCTTAGCCTGGCGGTTATCAACCGCTACAAAAACTCTATGGGACCTACCCATGTCACCGACTATCGGCTCTAAAAAAGCCCTACTCTGACCACTAGATGCCTATCCCTCCAGACACTCCCTAGCTATATGACCCATGCCACCACAAGTATAGTATGGTCCTCGAGTATAAGATCGTGCACCCTGTGATCCAGATTGTTATGGGCCTCCTGACCTACTAGATCCACTGTATCCACCCCTAGAAGATTGCTAAGTCTTCACTGACTATGACTGTGGGGCCTGTACTTTCTGATCCTACCTACATCCCTGTGACTGCCACTGCTTGGGCTTGGAGCCCTAAAATCCCTGAGAAGGTTTCTGCTACTGCTGCTGGGGTTTCTACTACTAAGACTATTGGCCTTTAGAGGACCCTACTATATAGTTCTGATTCCCTTTCCAAGGGGGTTTCTACTGGGAAGAGTTTTGGTTCTGAGACCAATCTCGTGACTCCTACCTACCTCAAGTATCCTCAGAAACTAGTGCTATCTCCACTGCCTGTCTGAAGGTGGTAGGGAAGGCCACCCAAACTAGGCCCTAAAGTGAGAAATTCAGTCCCATGATAAAGTGATGTACCCGTAGTTTCTCATCCTTCATGTATTCAACATAAGGAAGGAGCTTGAGAAACCTGCTCTCGTACTGAGCCACTGTAAGGCCTCTCTAATAAAGAGAATGAAACTCCTCTATATGTTTCTGTCAGAAATGCTCTGACAAGTACCTCTCTCAAAATCTTTCTAGGAAAGATTCCCATGTGAGGGTGTCCATCCTCACTCCACCTATGATCTCCTCCTGATGCCACCAGTTGGAGGCATCCCCTCTCAATTGATGAACTTCTAGGTGTGCCTTTAGATTACTCCCATAAGGGTGTAACCCAAAGCACCGCTCTAGGCTCTACAACCATGCATCTACTACTGTCCCCTCAATGGAACCGGTATACAATGGTGGCCTGAATTGAATCAATTCCCTGATGTCATCTCCTATATGTCTAGGAGGTCTGTCAAGTGGGGGTCCTCTCTAGTGTATTGACTCTTCCTCGTGTTCACCCTGACCCTCAATCTATCTCAGTGGGGGACTCCTAGTCCTCTCTCTAACTCTGAGTCCACCTCCTCTGGGTCCCTCTACTAAATTGGCTGAACTACAGGTACTACTCTCTGCTGAACTACATTGATCAAAGTCTGAAGTGCATCTATAATGTCCTGGTTCAAGTTTGGTGGTGGTGGAGGTGGAGGTGGTGGTGGTGGAGGTGGTCCATCCTCCTATCCCACTCTACCACCCCTAGCCCTACGACCTTTTCCTCGCAAGTTGCTTTGAGTAATAGGAGGCATCTACACAATTAAAAGTTTGAGTTAAGGTTAGGAAGCACAATGGTTTAAGGTTCCTAGTATTGAAACACGGGCTTTGATACCAAAATGTCATGCCCAAACTACGTGGGCAAAGCACACAATTTTTTTTTTTTTAATTAATAATTAATTTGCTCTAAGTTTTAATCTGATTTCTTGCAAGAGAAGTGAAGGTTCACTACAATTCATTTTAAGTTTAAAACTCTAGAGGATGAATACATTGTTAAGATTTTGAAAATTTTGTTATTAGATTTATATCGATAAAGTTATGATCTTACATTTCTTATACAACATTATAGTACAATTTATTTAAAGAATAATGTAGATGACTTCAAATTAGCTTAATTAAAAAATCTAAGCAATTAACATCTACATTTAAACTTATTTTAAATAGACAATAACCTTAAATATAAAACCAATTAATACTCAAAAATTTAGACTAACTTCAATACTAAAATTAAATACATTTAACTAATTTAACATCAATATAAAAACTAACACTACTAAAAAAAATTATATTAAAATTTGAACAATGGCTTACACCAATAACACAAGTAATAACTAACTAAAACTAACTTAATGTAACTATAAAACCTAATATATGCTACTAACTAAAACAATTTTTAAACAATTAATTTAAAACAATTAACAAAATGGATAAATAACTTAAACTTTAATAAGTAAGCTACCTACTAATATTAACTAACAAATTTAAATTACATTTAAAGCTTACTTAATTAAAAGTATATAAAAAAAAGAAAATAATAAAAGTAACTACTTATTAAAACATATTTTAAACTTACTTTATACTAAACAAAATATACTAACAAAATACTAAAACCTATTACTAACCTACACCTAACTAACCCTTACAACACCTACCCCCCCTACACCCCCTACATCTATCCCCCACCTGCACCTTGGGCAAGCGCTTCCCAAGGAGCGCTTCCCAAACGTTGTCCTTGGGATAGTGCTCTACCCCAAAATACTTGTGCAGGCCTCCCTTAAAGGTGGGCGACCAGAGAGGTAAGGGGGAAAAAGTTTAAAAGATTTCATGCATTCTTTAAAAAAAAAAAAAAAAAAAAAACTTAACCACTGCATTAATCTCCCATTTAAGAATGAGGACAGTGCACCAAGCAAGGTGGTCAGGATGGGATGTGGTGACAGGTGACGTCACCCTCCCATCATGGAAATTTGACTTGCCAAAACAAAAACTAATTTTTAAAACAAACCAAAACTGACGTCTACCATGGCCAATGGTAATGCAATAAACTCAAAAAGCTTTATAGGTGAGAAGGAGATTTTTTTTTTTGAATTTTCCTTTGTTAATTTAACATGTATATTAATGTTTTCCTCTATTTTATTTTTTTTCAAAATTTAAATAAAAAGGATAATTTAAGGAATATTCTCTATTGTCCATTTCAAATTAAAATGGTCTCCCATACAATTTCCAGTGAGCAATTTGCTCCTGGGAGTGCTTTTTTTTTTTTTTGAAACTTTTTCTAAGTATGAAATTACAAGGCAATGCATTTTTTTTTTTTTTTGGTCTAAATTTTCTAAGTATAAAATTTTCATTTGATTAATAACCAAGGGGGGATTATTATTATTTTTTTAAAAGCAAATCTAAAGGGATTGATGCAACTTAATATACCAAGGATTTGAATTATCCGTTTTACTCAATAATGTAAGAATTGTTTGATTCTGATAATCATGAAAGCTGAATCTTCATCCATAATATGATTTCTTTGTTTTTTTTGATAGATTTAAAACATAGATTTAATCATTGTGACACATTCAAACAAGATTCATTGATATCTCAAACAACTTAAATTGAACCATCAACCATAATCTTTTTTCTTTTCTCAACATAGTTTTCATATTTAACATATAAGGAAACTTAAAAATTTTGCTTAATTGAACCATCATAATAACATCTTATTTTTGATATGCATCCATCTAATTTAAAATTACGATTGAATCACATGATAAATAATTATACTCAAACATCAATTTTATTGGCAAACCTAATTCAAAGGCTCAGCCAGGAAAGAACCAGGAAGAAAACCTAGCTTCGTTGCCATTACAACAAAGTCTGAAAAGAAAATTACATAGGATATCAATCCCAAATTACAAAAATTTAATTGAATTTTCTTCATGACCCTCATCAAGGGATTCATAAAAATTTCTGTAACACATTTCTAGAACCATGGAGGGAATAGAATCTAATCAGGTGACCACAAGCATGACCAAGAACAACTCAAACATGCATATACATAAAAGGTTATCACAATTTGATTCACAATGAATCAACACTAGGGAAAGGTGGATTCTTCCAATAGGAGAAGTCAAGCACAACACCAAATCAGATGCCCAATCGGGGCTATTAACCAAGAACTTCCATTCTTCCATTTAAACATACCATACTCATATGAGGTTTGTTCTGACGGGTAGGGGCCCATAACACCCTACCCTCTCTCCCTCTTCTCATCCTGAGAAGAGACTCTACACTGGTTGGAGTCCAACTAAACAGACCTTTCCCAAAATTGGTTACTTCTGCCCTATCCAAGGGTGAGTAATACCAAAACACCCATGCAAGAAAATCTCAAAATTGCAAACATAAACATGAAAGGAAATCATCCAAAATAACATGGTTTTCAAATCTTCCCAACATACCCACAAATATACAAACATGCAAACAACAACAAGGTAGCATAAGCATGAAACAAACATGAAAATCTATGCAAAGGAGATGAGAATTCCTACCTTCACAAAGAGGTAATGGCAATGAACAAGTTTGAGTAGAGCCTTTCCCTTCCTTGCTCCAATCTTCCAAGACTCCTCTCTAAATGTAGAGATTGGGTAAAAACCTCGACTAGTCCAAGAAGGGCCTCTAAATAAGCCTCAAACTCAACCACCAAAGGGATCAATAACTACACCAACCCACCTACAAATCTAGAAACTCCTAACTCAACCCACACTATGGTTAAACACCAAGTGGAGGTGAGGTGATGCAAGTCATGGTAACCATAGTCAATTTTCGCACAAAGGCAAAAAGAGACTTTTTGAGTGATCTCAAAAGTCAATAAAAGGGGCTTGGGGGTTGGAAAAGACCCCCAACCCATACCCATACCCCTTGGGTATAAAAATTTCATGTTTTAAGCCTTAGGAATAGGTTTAGAACCAAACAAAGGCTACGAAATAAATAGGACCATCTAACAACTCTAATAAAGCAGGTTAAGCACTAATCTGGATAGGAATGACTAAACTTGATTAAGAACCAAATTAGCAACTAACACTAACTTAAACCAACTTAGGTCCAAAGGTTACACAACTAATCCTAATCGGCACACTGAAGGGCATACACAATTCACGAGTGTCAAGCGACACTAAAAGAACATAGTTACAAACACTAACATTCACTAAACACATAAAGATACATACATGCATCTCACAATACAATACTTGAATTATGAACAACAAGGTTTCCAAAATTAGCACATAGAGATCAGTTATGCTCCTTCGTAGGGTTTCTAGGCTAAAATATCTGCACACTCATTGCACACATCAGTAGTCCCGTAAAATCACATGTACATACATGTATATGTATCAGAAATTCACATAAATTTAAAGATACATCAATAAGGGTTTCTTCATCCTACTTAATTCTTAACCATTTAAAATCTCTTAAATCAAAGTATCAATCCTACATTTACTGATTTCATCAACATACATATACATGAAACATTAAATACAAACATCAAATATATCTGAAAGTAACATCACACAACATGAAATAATATAGTATGTTCTAAACATCAGATAATGTCTTGACATCTCAAGTCATGAGTGTCAAAATAATAGTAATGTATCACTATGCTACGATGGGTCGGGGTGAGGCCTCACAATATTATAAGTACTAATATTTTTGAATAATTAAATTTCCCTAGTATTACAAATCATTTTCATATATCTAAACCATATAAACACATCCAAGTTTGTAAAAGAAACATTAATTCTCTCAATTAATTTATTTGATTTTTAATTTACTTTATAATTATATTTAAATAATAAAGTAATAAATCGAATTTTCAAATAATTAAATTTTAAATTTTAACAATACTTATTAAAATTATTATTATTACTATTATTATCAATTTTTTTAAAAAAAATTGGCAAAAGTGGACAAGCCACTATATATATATATATTGGTTCAAGAGCTCAACTGGGAAAGAACCAGAAAGAAAACTCAACATCATCACAATATGTACAAATGAAGATCATCGATATTTACAAAAAATTATATCGATGAGCAATTCAAAGTTATAAAAAGCAGAAGTATTCCCACCGAAAAACAAAAATCTTTGAAATTTTACATTTTCAGAGCTGAATCGAACATCAAGCAAGAAGGACTCAAAATCAACCAAAAATACCAACGTTGTAAAACATGCCTGGTGTTGGAAAAATTGATACATAAGAAATAAGGTAGCCGTTATACTAACATTCTTCCATGTCCTAGCAAGAAGCACCCTCAATAGAAGTGGAAGGCATACTAGGTTGCAGCGAATAACCCCAACCAAAATTTGAACATGGTAAAGAATCAACCTCCCAGCCTAAACTCGAACCTTTAATGATGACAACTGATTTATCAATGGAAGAAGGCGCACTCCAAACTATAGCAATCAGGGTAGACTGAGCATCTGACACACAGACAAGATGACTTGGGGATATTGGTGAGCCCAAAATATCAAGCAAAGCAAACCTAGTTTTCTTCACGTGCTTGACCAGCTGATGACCCAACACTTGTGCTATGACTTGCAAAGTCTGTGTTAGGAACCATGATTTATGCTTTTTGAAGGACTTGTTCAATGCCTCAAATTTCACTATGGCTTCATGTTTCTGTATGAGCAGAGGTCTAGAAAATAAACCACCCACTGGAGCATTTTCGGCCCACAAATCTTAGCTTTGCATCACCTGTTTCCACTTATTATCAGCCCAAAATTTTGGTCGAACTACCTTGATAGCAATAATTTCTAGGCACGATGTTGATTGAAGTAGGTCCATAGAATTTGACAAGAATATGGATACCAAATTTGAAGGAAACATCACATGTCTTGAGGAGGCAGAGAAAAAATCCTCCCCAATAATGGTGCGAATCACACAATGAATAGAGTAAGAAGGCACTGTAAACATGACATCCAGTGTTGCATCATCCAAGGAAGAAGAAAGTGCATCTTCTTCCACAACCGGTTGAAGCTTAATTTTAAAATTTTTGGGGAGGATGTTTCAGTGATAGTAGTAGTAGGAATCACATTTCAAACAAGCATCATATGGGGATGACATCCTAAGATCAAGTGAAATGGCAAGTAGACAAAGTAGGAAGAAGAAATTAAGAAAAGGATCCATTTATCGCATGTAGATAAATCCATCACCACACACTTAAAGGATATGAAGTACCTAATCCCATGTGATTAATAAAGAAAGTGCCACCAAAATCAGAACCCAATTGCAATTTTGATAGCTGAAGTACAAAAAGATGCCTCCAAACTGGAGAATTTTTTTTGATCTTTCCATATGCAAAACCACATGGTCAAATTGAATCAAAATTGTACTTAGGTGACATGTGCAAGCATGATGCAAAAAAGAGTTTGCAAGACTTACCATAACATCAAACATGTAAAAATGAGTTTAATAATTAATGATCGGTACTTAGTAATAGCCTGTACATAATTTACCGGATTGAATACAACTCAATGACAATTCACTACTCAGCCAACACTACCTCCTCGGTCATAACTTCCACTTACTATCATCACACTTCCACTTGATATTCAGCAAGAACTTGGTCAATTTTACTACCACTTATTGCCCCACAAAGCACTCGATCATTTCTGACCTTGACAAGCACCCAACAAATCCTTGGTCAACATAATGCCTCATGAAACCTAGGATACACTCAATTACCATTGATCTGAGTTTTACAACTCAGCCAACACTAAACTTGAGCTCACTTAGCAAAGCACTATGCCCAAACTTACTCGATAAGCACTAAGCCCAAACTTACTCGATAAGAACTATGCCTGAACTTACTTGGTAAGCACTATGCCCAAACTTACTCGGTAAGCACCATGACCAAACTTACTCGGTAAGCACTATGCCTAAATGACTCGGTAAATACATCAACCTACCCAGTTTTCTAAATATTGAAACTCAACATGTATAAGATCATGGTAGGTACAGAAGTTTGCTCAACAAAGACCAAGCTTTTACCACCATTACAAATGAGGGGAGTAACCAACTACTTTTGACATTCTACAATCTCATTGGAGACCAATTTTTGCAAATCTTTATACTGCTCAATGAATGTGGAAGGTTGCATTATAAAAATAGTAATGCCATTACAACCTAAATTAGAGAGATAGTTGAAAACTCTGTTTCCCTCTCTATACATGTGTGATAATGTAACCTCATGAAACTAATCAATTGTATTCCAAATCTGTTGAAGCACATACTATTGCCAAGAAGATGATTGTCTCTTAATACAAACTAAGATTATAACTTGGGAATGACCTTCTATATGTACATGATGAAAATTCTCTTTTTTGGAAAGAATTAATCCTGAAAGCAATGACTAAGCCTCAGCCATATTATTAGTTTCTAAAGGAAGGGATGCCATTGTAATTGCTAGTATTTTACCAGTGCAATCTCTAATGCAAGCTCCCAAGCCTGAAAGGCCTGGATTGCCTCTAGATGCCCCATCAAAGTTGAGCTTGAGAAATCCAACCATAGGAGGTTTCCATTTAACTGTAGATCTATCTATACTTGTTTGTAATCTTGTAGATATACAAGATCCTAATGGGATAAAAATTGATTTCCATTCCTGAATGATACCTCCATCCCAAGAAATAATACTTGGATTAAATTTACATCTACTAACACTTGCATTGGTGACTTATGAAATCAATTTTTCAATGATTTGAAACATTCTATCTAGAGATGATGCTTCTTTTCTAAAAATCCTCTTATTTCTTTCCCGCCAAATTGCCCAAATTACTAATGCAAGAGCACATTTCCAAATCCCTACAAATAGGGCATTGAAGTAAGGAATTGGCCAGGCTTGAAAGATGTCCCAAATGGTATTTCATAATGGAGTGGAGTAGTTTAATTTGTTTAAAATAAACATCTAACACTGATATCCAAAATGGCAGTTAACAAAAAGATGATCAATTGTCTCATATTCTTCTTCACATAAAACACATTTAAAAGGAGGATCAATACTTAACCTAGCCAACCGATCACTTGTTAGAATCATGTGCTTAATTGCTAACCATGTAAAGCACCCAACCTTGGGTAACACAGGCTCGAGAAGGAGGTTTTTCTGACTCTACTTGTTGGAGAAGTTTGTAGCCTTCCTTGATTGAATAGTTACCATTCTTAGCTAGAATCCACAATAGTCTATCCTCAATCTTCAACACAAAAGCTTGTAAGACTATCTATCTAAAAAAATAGATTGAAGACATTTTTTATACTGAGGGCCTAAAGGAAGTTGGTCTAGATCTTTCCATATTATTTTCCTTGAAAAAATACAAACTGCATCCATAAAATGAATCACAAGATTACCCCAATCTGCTTCTGTAACTAATAAAATTTCTTGTATTTTTGGTAGTGTAATTAGAGGAGGTTGCCCATTCCAAGAGTCACCCCAAAAGTTTATCTTATCCCCATAGTTTAATTCCCAAGAAATGTACTTGCTAACAATATCTCTAGATGCAATCATAAAATCCCAAATAGCAGATCCCTTAGGAGGATCCAACATAGAGAAAATTATGTGTGGATCATTATTATCTAAATATTTCTATTGCATTATTTGATACCACACTGATTGTGATTTAGTATACATCTGCCAAACCAGCTTACCTCCAAAAGCTTTATTCCTTGTTGTCAAATCATGAATGTCGACCCCTCCTAAAGTAGGAATATGTGCCATGTCATGGAGAGAAATAAGAGGAGCTTCTTTTCATTAGTCAAGTTTCCAAACCATAGAAAACCCCTAATAAGTTTTTGAATTTGTTAAATGAAAAAGGATGGTGCTTGCATGACAGCCATGTAATAATTTGATATTGTAGATAGAACTGACTTAATAAGCAAGATTCTACCTGATAATGATAGCCATCTTACTTTACATGAGGCAATTTTGCTCTTAATTCTTTGGAAGATGTCATCCCAAAAGCTTTTCTTATTGGATCCCATACAAAAAGAAATCCAAAGATAAGTGGAGGGTAAAAAGTCCTCAGAAAGCCCCAAAACATGTATTATCTTGTTTGATACAACTTTGTTTGTATTAGATAGGAAATTTTTTAGTTTTTGGGGATTTATTTTCTACCCTAAAACTTTTGAATATTGCATTAAAGTTTTATTTATCTGCTTAGCCTCTAAAACTAGTGCGGAACCAAACAATAATGTCTCATTAGCAAATAAAGAATGTGTAATGGAAATTGATGTACCTTCAATTAATGCTCCTTTCCAATTCCCAGATAAATGATTATGCTTAATAGTCCTACTCAGGGCTTCAGCCATGATGATGAATAAAGTTGGTGAAAGAGGATCACCTTGACGGACATGTTGGGTGGAAGGAAAGTAGCCTGATGCTAATCCATTAATAATGATTGAAAACCAAGCCCCTGAAATACATGCTTGAATCCACTTACACCAATGTTTATCAAAACCCAATTTCTGAAGAACTTGGAAAAGAAACCTCCAGCAGACTCTATCGTATGCCTTTTGTGTATCTAACTTGATAACAAAATTGGAGGACTCACTACTATTGATGGAATGTGGGACTTCATGGGCTACTAGCCTCCATTATTTCTCTACTGGGAATAAAGCCACTATGTTCAGGAGAAATTATAGATGGGAAAATATTTTTAAGGTGTAGATTGATTCAGAGGATATTTTCACTAAAATTTGAAGTATCTCCAAAACTCCAACAATTAGTGCCATGTTGAAGTCCTAAATTTTTTGAGTCCAACACAACATGAACATACGAAAATGGAGTTTGTATGCTCAAGTTATGGTCAGTTAAAGGTTGGTCAAACCTTGGGTCAAAGGCTGTTAGAAAGGTGAAATTTTGAACTCTCCAAAATTGGTTAAAGTTGGCACCAAATCAAGGGTCTCGTAAAGAGCTTTTCGACAACATTCATTTCATCGAAATCAAAGTCTAGATGCAAAAGTTATGCTTAGTCAAAGTTGGTTGACCAAAGTGGTTGATGGTGTGGCATAACCATATAGATGATGTCAGTAGACCAATCAAATCATGACATGTGTCAGTAATGTGGTAGTATAGGCAGCAGTGACAGAGGCAAAAAAATTGGTGGTGTACACCACTAGGAAGGTCCATGTGGCAATCTTGCAATGTGACATGTCGTATAGTTGATGTCAACTAAGGAAATGGTAAATGGGGGTCAGTGGGGGTCAAACCGCTGACCACTGGGCCCCAAGACTCGACTGGTGGCCATTACACCACTGATGGGTGGTTAAACATAAAGGAAGCAAACTACTATTTAAGGTTTGAAATGCCGCCGGTTAGTTACAAAGGGGGTCAACCACCAGCGAGGGTTGAACCCCCGACCGGTCAAGCCCGACCAAAATGTTTTGCCAATGCACCACGGTTTGTGATTTGAAATATATATGCCAAAATTAGTATTTAAGTTATAACAAGTCGCTTTCCACCTTATTAAATTAAGGGTTTTTAGTTATTTTGTTAATATTTTTTTCCCAAAATTTATGTAAGCCAAATTTATTAATTAACAAAGGGGGTTAATTTGAAGATGTATTTTGTTAATAGGCCTATAATTAAATATTGTTGTTTTGGCCTATTTTAGGCAAATTTGATGTATAAAACGGGGGTAGGGGGCCATTTTCATGGCATTCATTGATGGAAATTGAAAGGGAAATTTATGAGAGCAACCAGCTGATGGAAAATTGAGGATTTTTGGAAATTAAATCCTAGAGGAGAGAGAAATTTTGGAGGACATATTTTCAATCCTGAACATTGGAGTTGTGTATTGCTAATGTTCTACAAGGGGTTGATTTTGTAACACAATGTACTTGATTTGGAGTTAATCAGATTGGTCCACCAGTTGGATCTAGACTCGGAGACGTAGTCCTAACAGGGTGAACTCTAAGAACAAATTGTGTTGTGTCTCTTATCTCTCATTTCTTTTTTGTTAGTTGATTATGTGTTGTTCTTTTTTGCATTTTCAATTACGTTAATTTGCTTCAATAAAAGCATAAAATTAACTTTAAGTAATTGGTTAAAATTCCTCTGTATCAATTCTTAATTCTTCTTCTCTGTAATTTCAACAATTTTAAACACATAGCCATGCATTTACTGCATGGATCAGGAAATTATATCTGATTGTTGGGATTAAGCCATAAAACTTGTAGATCCTAAATTAGATCACAAATAAATTACTTTAGTGATGATTTCATAAGTCAAATTGCATAGTGAAATAGGGGAAAAAATTGCAAAATTTTTGGGCTCTTTAATCTTTGGAATGATTGCAATATTTGTAGAGTTAAAGTACTTTAGCATGGATTTGAACTTTCTTGGTTCCTCAATGGCAGCTAAAAGATTCCAACCAATAAAATCCCAACAACTTTGAAAGAATAGAGTAGTAAAACCATCTGGCCCTAGAGCTTTGTCCAGAGGGAAAGAGAAGACTACTTCTCAAACTTCTTGAATAGTAAAAGGGGCCAAGAGCTTAGAATTCTCCATGGGGGACACCACTGTATGGATATGTTGAATGAAATCCTCAACTTATGAAGGCAGTGGCGATGGATGATCTATTGGTGCAAGAAGATTCTTGAAAAATTTGACACCTTCATCTCTAATTTGTTGAGCATTGGTTAAATTTTTGTCCGAATTTGAGTTATTAATTTGAAAAATTGACTTAGCAACCCATTTTTGTTGAGCATAAGCATGAAATTTTTTTGTGTTTTTGTCTCCTTGTTGTAACCAAATTTCCCTAGACTTTTGTCTCCAATATTCTTCCTCCCTATTACATAATTCCTCCTATTCATACTAAAGCTCTTTTTGCTTAACATAAGTGTCACTATTCATCCCAAACTGAATTATGGAGTAATGAATTTCCTCCAACTACTTCTTGACAACCTCTTTCTGCTTGAAAATATTCTTAAAAACTTGTTGGTTCCAAATTTTGATCTACTTTTTGACATGCTTCAATTTATTGGCAAATTGATGCATTTTAGACCCCAGAACAAAAGGAGCACTAATCCCCCATTGTTTTAAAAGTGAAAGAAAGTGTGGATGGCACAACCACATGCTTTCAAATTTAAAAGATGACTTATGTTGAGTATGATCTACAAATGTTCCTTGATCAATGTTTATGGAAATTTGAAAGTGATCAAATTCTACCAAAGACAATATCTCTAAGTGAAAACAAAAATTACCTAATTTCCATTCATGAGAGATAAGGAATCTGTCCAATCTAACTATGATTTGTGCAAAATCAGATCTCTTGTTTGTCCATGTAAACTTTCCATTAGAAGGTTGCATATCCATTAAATCATTATTCTCAATAAATTGAGCAAAATCCTGAATGGTTATAATGGGTGGGAAAATGCCACCAACTTTCTCATTTTGATTCAAGATCACATTGAAATCACCCCCAAGAATAACAAGATGAGAGTTTTGGGATTGCATTAACATTGCTAGTTTGTCCTAGAGTTTCAACTTGTCTTGAGTAGGGGTAGGACCATAAAAATTAATCAAGGTAAAAGAAACATCAAAATCCAACACCTACAACATTTGCCAATTTGTTGAATAAGGTGACCTTAAATTGTTAATGGATTCCATAAGACAACAAGACCACCAAAAGCTCCAATACTAGGAGAATGTACTGAAGATCACCTTGGCCATTTGGCCATAGTCTTTTGAAATGTATCTTGTGATAGTTTTGTTTCTTATAGCAACACAATATCAGCTTTCGTGGATTCAATAAACTGGTGAATCCATCCTACTATTCCATGAGATAATTTTCATTGTTGACAAGGAGAATAGTGTGTTCTCCTCGTCACTCTCTTGTTCACAACAAATTTGTCATCTAATGTGGTCTAAATGCCTGAGGCAATCTCATTTTTGGTCTTGGATCCCTTAGGATGCCCTCTTGGTTTGGGTGTCTTGGATGTCAGAAGTCAAAGAGAGGGAGACTGGACAATTGAAAAAGTTTGATGAGGATCAAAACTATTATTTTGAAGACCAAATTCAGAATAATCAAAACTAATAATTATCAATTATTACCACAATAATTTTAAACTTATTAAACTTTGGAAAAAAAACTTGCTAAAAATAGAAATTTCCAAAAATAGAAACTTGCTAAAATTAGATACTTTCCAAAAATGAAAACCTACTAAAAAAGAAACTTTCCAAAAATAGAAACCTGCTAAAAATAAAAACTTTTTAAAAAATAGAAACCTGCTAAAAATATAAACCTTCCAAAGATAGAAATCTACTAAAAATGGAAACTATCCAAAAAAAATAGAAACATACTAAAAATGGAAACTTTCCAAAAATAGAAACTCATTGAAAATGGAAATTTACTAAAAATAAAAAATTTCCAAATATGGAAACATACTAAAAATAAAAACTTTCCAAAAATGTAGACTTTCCAAAAATGGAAACTTACTAAAAATGGAAACTTTCCAAAAATGACAACTTACTAAAAATGGAAACGTGCTAAAAATAGAAACTTTCCAAAAAAAAAATTCCCCTTTTTTATAAATATATTTAATAATATAATTACATGGTAATTATAAATTACTATATAATTATATTATTTTATTTTATTTTATTTTGATAAAATTTTCCAATAAAATCTGATATAGAAATCTGAACCAACCAATTAAATACTGTAAAAAAAAATCGTTTTCTTTTCAAAACCCAAATCCCGATTTGACAATTCCATATACGAAACCGCAATTCAATAATAAGGGTTTCAATTTAACTCTTTCATACATGTATTCAAGAATAGAGAATAGTAAATCTTAACACGAGGATTTTCTAATTTTCAATTTGTATATAGATGTTTCTTGAGAACGATGAACAACCAAATCCACACAAGGTTTTCAATTATTAAATTGCTTATAGAAGTTCTTGAAAATGAAGAACAATAAATATGCGAACAAGATTTTCAACACAGAATAATTTTGAAAACAGAAGCACAACAAACATGGAGAAGACATAAATTCGAAAGATGGAAAACCACTGTACAAATAAACCACGAGATCCTACCTGGATCTGATGCTAAAATGACAATCACATGAAGCACGCAAGCAAAACTTTTTTCTGAAAACCTTCCTCTCTGAAATTTCTCATCCAAAACCTGTGTAATTGCAAAATGAGCTCTAGATATTTGATAAAGAGTTATCCCTTAATTTGGGGTTTTGATTGTGCAATCACACGAGGGAACTCGTTGATCAATTACTATTTATTAATTTATTACCTTTTACCTTTTCGTGCGCAACTTTTAGATATTTAATTACAAAATATCTTAATTAAATAATTTATTTCTCTCTTTAATTAATTATTACATTTTAAATTCATGCATACACTTTTTACAATTTAAAATATCTTTATTGAATTAATTTGTTTTCTCTTTTTAATTAATTTATTATATTTTAATTTCATGCATACACTTTATGCAATTTAATTAAAATAAACTTTATTAAATTATGTTTTATCTCTCTAGTTAATTACAAGACATTTATAATAATATATTTATTAACTTAATCAATAACATTATTTAGAGTTTATTATTAAAATAAAACTCCAAAATAATTATCATTAAATTAAATAAATATAAATATGTCAAAAATAGAACTTTAATATGATCTTTTAAATTTAATTCTTTTATTTGATTAATTTCTCAATTAATTAAATATAATGACTATTGAATTTTCTTTATTAAATTTGCATTAAATTAAATCGTTAAATTGTCTTTTAATTTGATTTAATTATAACAAAAATCACAACATACCCACAAAACCAAATACAACAACTCAATTGAAGACAAAGAACAAAATCAAACTCCAAGGTCAAGTCACGAATTTACATCGCTTGATAAATTCGAAAGGGTAAACTAACTCATATACTTGTCCTATTTTCTAGGACAATTGGCTTAGGGTTTAGGATTTGGACTCAAGAGTTATCTCCCCACTTATACCATTAAAATACTATGATAGGGTATGCTCATCCTGGCAATTCAGGGAAGTCGATACTTTGTACCTGCAATCTGCATAAAATCCACGCATGTACAAACACAATATTCTAAACTAAACAAGCTCATCAATTTTTACATGTATACTTTCTATAACCTTGTGAGTAGAAAGATTTAAACATTTATATGCTTTGCTCTTGTTGGAGTAGCCTAGAAATATGCCTTCATCACTTTCTGCATCAAACTTTCCTTTCCTTGTCTCTTTCAAGATATAACATTTGTTTCCAAATACTTTGAAATGACATACATTAGGTTTATAGCCATACCATAATTCATAAGGTGTATGATCTATACCTTCTTCAATTGAACTATGTTCAAGGTATGAACTACTGTACTGATTGCTTCCTTTTAGTATTTGGTTGCAACATTTTTCTCTATCATCAGTGTTCTTGCACAATCCATGATGGATCTATCCCTTCTTTCTGCTATGTCATTCTACTAAGGTGTACCTGGTGCAGATCCTTGTCTTTTGATTCTTCTTTCATTCATTAGAGATGAATTCTCCTCCTCTATCTAACCTTAGACATTTTAAATTCTTTCTTATTTCCCTTTCAACTCTATCCAAATACAACTTGAACTTTT
The DNA here is from genome assembly GCA_028749045.1 of Cupressus sempervirens. NCBI lineage: Eukaryota > Viridiplantae > Streptophyta > Pinopsida > Cupressales > Cupressaceae > Cupressus > Cupressus sempervirens. The sequence continues at coordinate 31,290,802 of CM053790.1, forward strand.
AAAAAGCTTCAAATTTGTCTCTTAAGTACATTATTGTCATCGTCCTAGAATAATCATCAAAAAACAAAATGATAAAAAAAATCCAATGAAGCTCTCTATACCTATTGGTCCACAAAGATCTGTATGAACTAGTTCCAAAACTTCTTCAGTATTGAAATTCTTACTTTTGAAGCTAGTTTTACCCATATTTCCAATCTAACATTGTTTGCATCTAGCCATTTTAGGTTTCTTTAGATTTGGAATACCTCTTACTCTTTTGTTCTTACATATAGCAAAAAAGGTTTACATGTCACATTATTTTATGCCATAGCCAACTTTCCTCCACTTATGTAAAAAAAATATGAACTTTCTATGAGATCTATATAGAATAGATTACCTTATGTCTGATTGCCAGTTCTAACTAGGTTTCCTTTACCATCTCGAAGCCTTGCTTTCCCAGTCATGAATTCTACCTTGTATCTAATGTTGTTCAACTGTGCCACACTTAGAAAGATTGTGTCTTAGTCTTTCAACCCAGTAAGCATTGTCACATTTGAGTTCATCAGTTAATGCAATACATCTTTTTCCCTTCACATAACATGGTTCATTGTTTCCAAATTTAACACTTCCACCATCATAATGCTCCAAGTGTTCAAACTTAGTTTTATCACTAGTCATGTGATGAGAACAACCACTATCTATTATCCATCCGTCATTCTTGCTAACATGAGAAATAAGCACCATCTTTTGATTATCCTTGTCATCCTCATCATCTTTAATGGCAATATACACCACTTCATCTTCATCATCACTATCAGAATCTTTAGCAATATAACAAGATTTCTTACCTTTGTCTTTGTAGTCTTTGTAGTTCTTGAAATATTTCTTGCCTTTGAACTTGTTGGTTTTTTTGTCATCTTTGCTTTCCTTATTTGGACACCTTGCAACAATGTGACTAACTTCTTCACAAGAGAAAAAAATCAATAGAATTTTGCCTTTATATTTACCTTTGCCTTTTGGTAACATTCTTGCAAGTAGGGCTTTAATAGCTTCAAGGTCATTATCAAATTCTTCTTCTTCTTCACTTTCAAACTATTTGCCTTTTGAGTTTCCTCCCTTTCTACCAAGAGTTAGTTTGGCTTTAAATGTTGATTCTATGTTTTGAGAGCTAGGAAGATAGCTATAAAAATTATCCAACTCAAAAGTTGTTAACCTTCCCACTAGTGCATCTAAAGTTATATGATTTTTGGGATCACATCTCATCTCTTGAATAGCTAAAACTCTAATTTCATAAATAGGAAGAAGATTTCTCAATACCTTGCTACTATCACATCATCTATTTTTCTTCCTATAGCTTTGATTACACTCACACTTGCTTTGATTCTTTCACTGTATTTAGCAATATTTTCATCTCCTCTCATTTTCATCTAATCAAATTGGCATCTTAGACTTTTTGCTTTGGCTCCTTCTCACATTGTCATTTCCTCCATAGATATTTTGCAACTTGTTCCACATTTCATGAGCAATAGGATAGTCTTTGACTTCATCAAATTCAAAATAATTAAGAGCAGAAACAATTTCAATCATCATTGTGTTGTGATTCTTCTTATCCACCATCTGATCCATAGTCAAAGGATCAAGAGGTGCAACATACTAGTTTTCCAGGTTGCATAGGCATGTATCTCCAATGGTTCCCAAATGCAACTTCATGAGTTCCTATCATGCTTTGAAGTTATCTTTTTTCAACTTAAGAATCTCTCTTCTGTAAGACATCTTACTCTTTAGCTTAGGTCCTTGAAACCTTTTCTACAAGCACCAACAACTCTGATACTAATTGTTGGAAATATAAGAAGAGTAACTGAGAGGGGAGGGTTTAATTAGTTACCACTCAAACAAATCCAAATCTCTTAAATGTTAATACTTCTTATTAACTAAAATCTTTGCATAGCTCAATTAGAACTAGATATTCACTGTAACTTGGTTAACAAAGCAATCTTGAGATATTAATGAATATTAACCTTTAGTAACTTAGTTGTAGAAAGATAAAGTAGTAACAAAATAACATTAACATGTGAGACACCAAGATTTAATGTGGAAAACCAATTTGGAAAAACCACCAATGCAACTAGTTACAAGTTTTCACTCTTCTGAAGTGATCCCTATTAGGTTCCAACCTTATCAAAGGTTACAAAACACACTATTAGGTGTGACCTTATTAAAGGATTTAAATCACCCTATTCGGAGTGGCCTTATTAGAGGTCTTAAGACACTTCAATCTAGAAATTCCACCTTGTTAAAGGATTTACAAAAATGACTGTTAAGTCAATTTTGTCAAGAGATTTCTTCATTGCTACAATTGTTAGAGAGTAATAATGATTGACCTGATTGATGAAGCAACTGATTTGCAAATTCATATCACTATTTTGATTTATCCTCTGGATCCTTCCTAATTAGAATAATCTTTGTAGCTCCTTGGATATTCTTCTTTTAATCAGATGTCCTTCTTTATTCACATCGTATCTTCTTTCACAACTTCCATATTTCAATCCACAAATTGACCTTTCATATATATGAAACCTAAAGTCAAGTAAGATTGAACACCTTTACAAATAAACAAATAACATCCACTAAGTCATCTTACATAAATTAAATAACAAACAAAATTATTCTACTACAAGTTAGCTAATACTGAAACTAAGGCACTCGGTTACCACTGAGTTCCTTAGTTACTGACTTGACTCAGTTTTACACTTAACCCCTTTGGTAATTACCTTGACTTGATTTACTTAGGAATCCTTCAATGATCGACCTAGCTCAATTTGCACTTGATGACTCAACTTGGCTTCTTTTGAACTTTTTCTTGGCTGATACTAGAGTCTATTGAACTCGGTTACAACTTGCAGTGCTCAGTTAGAGTATAAAATTTGTGTAACATCAATAACAATATACAATTGAATATTTTTTATGAACACTCATATCTTTTTTTAAACACAAATTCAAGCTATTTCATTTTTCTATGAAAGATTTCAAACACAAACTTTGCTTTTAGAGTAATCTTAATTTTGTCAATCTAGAGCTTTCAAAGAATTATGGCTAGGAGACATAAATAAGTGGAGATTGGTTAGAGTTGACCCCTCAAGTATTGAGGATTATGTGAGGAATCCTTGCACTTGGTTGTTACTGAAGGATGGAGGTCTAGTTCAATTCATGGAAGCCATGATAAGATACAATGATAAGTGCTCCTTGTAGTTCACAAATTCATGGATAGATAGAAAGGTGACAATTAATGACATTTTGTTTCAAGTAAATGAGGAAATTATAGCTATGGCTACAAGGCTTTTCATGGACAGAAGGAAATGGTAGAAATTGTTCAAGATTTCAAATGAAACAAGCCTAAAGATATTTTTCAAGGAGGATGAAGAATCTATTAAGAACAGAGGGGCTTTCAGTTGGGACAAGCTTTTTGAACCCTAGATAAGGTGTGGCTAGTCTTAAGCAAGTATCTTACTCTTGAAGGAAGGTTTGGAGTTTTTTATTTTTACCATTTCCCTTTACTAAATCACTTTCATAAACATGATATTATTTCTATTCCCTTTTTTCTTCTCCATGACCTGGAAGCTATTGTTATGAAAGTTAGGGAGAGAATGAAGAAAGGTAAAAATTTAACCATTCTCCATTAAGGGCTTATTCTCCAATTGTACAACTTTCATCTTTCCCTTTGTTTGCTTAGATATGTTGCTTTAGCTAATAATTAGGGCCCACAAAATCCTCATAATCCACCTAGATTTGGTGGTGGGAGTAGTTCCAAGGCCCCCACCCCTCAGCCTTCCCCTTTTTTTTACCCCCTTTGGCATTTCAAAAAATATAAGTATTTACTAGAAGAAACCCAAGTTACTAGAAAAAAACCCAAAACTAAAAAATCTGTTGAGATAGATTTGGTGGAGTCTAAGGAAGAGATTGAGGGAGGTCATAGAAGGTTAGGAAGGCTTGTAGTGCCTCTCCCATTTGACTTTTATAAGTCATCCTGATGGATGCAACATTGTTGATCTTTTGTTGTGATGGATCATGATTGTGACCATGAGTGGTCTACAATGTTGAGGTGATTGGATTTATGTCCATGTATCAGTTGCTTTGATTATGTTTTGGTTGATTTATGATATTATCATGTGATTTATGGTTCTCTGAGGTTTGTGCCAGTGGTTACCAGGATCAATGTGGTATCATGAGGTTGTTCTATGATTACCTTAAGATGTGTGTAGAGATTGCACTGTGTACTATTATTGTGCTACGCTAGACTAGGTTCCTGTAGCAGTGGTTAGTCATGTTTATGATTGTGTTCACTTATTTCTTTTAAGTGCCTTTCCATGTTGTTTAAACAACCACTATTAAATGATTAAATAATTAGAAATGGATTTTTTGTTAGGATTAAACCTTAAACAGAAATAACAATTACATGCAAATATAACCAATAATAGAAAATAATAGATCACACAAAAAAGAACACAAGACATCAAGATTTAATGTGGTTCACCAAATCCTTGGGCTACGTCCACTAAACAACAAGTCTGATATTATTACGATCTAGTGATTACAACCCATAATCCCTTATAGCTTAATATTGCCACAAGAACCAATTTTCGCATCACTCACAATGAAACAATCCATAACCCTAAGCCCTTTTATACAAGTATTTTATGCCGCTTTAGGGTTACAACATTTTGGCCTTATGTTGGCCATACGTCAGCCACAACGTTGGCCACGACCCAATTTTTTTTTTTTGAATTCTTATTACTAGGAATAACCTATTTTCATTTTGGTTGATTCGAGGTTTAACTAGGTTGGCTAGTTATTTGCCCTAATTGATTATTCAGTCAAAAAGTGAATAAGTATCCAAAAAGGAATTTAAATCCACACTTCTCACTTTTGAATTAGAAAGTTGGAGAGTAAAACCCAAAATCATCTTCATGAGGATTTACTATTTTGTTCATTGTGGGAGCTATGGGCATGGGATTATTGCAAGGTTGAGCTCATCAGATGCATCTCGAGGAGACCTTGGGTTGTCACAATTTTTGGCCACTTCTATGGAGTTTCTTTTTTATAGTTTAGTTTCCCATTTTTCTCCTTTTGGCTATGAGGTAGGGTTCTCCCATTTTATTGTTTCTGCTCCATTTTAGCTTCTATTTTTGTTAGCTGTTTGTTAGGAGGTTGAGAACTAGTATTCCCCTCTATTTCAATTTGTTGGTTCTACCCGGTTGGTCGAGTATGAGCTTTTCCCTATTTTTCAGGATGAGGGTTTGTGGTTTTGCACTATTATGCTGATTTTTTTTTGCATATGGTGTCCAAACCCAAATTTTTTTGGATTTTTTTGGTTTTTGTGCCCAAAGGCCAAATGGGTTTTAAATTTCAAAGTTTTTCCAATTTTTGGAGTTTTTACCTTATTGTGTGCCGCTCTATTTTCTCGAGTTGTCTTGGCATGAGTTTGGTCATGGACTTGGATCATCCATTTAGATGTTTATTGGACATTTGTTGTACCTTTTATTATTTCCATTGGGATGTGTGCCACATCCATACTTTCGACATCATGTTCGATTGAGTGAATTTATACCTGCTGTTATGGTTTCTCTTATACCCTTCTGATTATTTCGTGGACACTAGGATTCATGTAGAATCCATACTCCTAGATTAAGGCCAGTTAAGTGAGTTCATGATGTTTGATCTTGTTGCATCATTGGGATTCATGTAGAATCCATACCCTCAGATTAAGGCTGGTTGAGTGATTTCATGATGTATGGTTTTATTGTCTTTGGGATTCATGTAAAATCCATTGTCCTAAGTTGTTTTTGGTCAAGTGATCTTTTGCTTGTGTTCTCATCTAGTCCTTGTGTTATGATCTTCATGATGGTGGTGCACCACACATGAGTATGTTGACTTGAGGGGACCAATCTTCCATGGTATTTTTGAAAGCTATGATCATTGGGGTTGGGTTGGGAATATGCATGCCCACAAGTACTTGTCATAGGATGAGCATGGGTAGGGTAGGGTAGCATATGGATGGGGCTTCTTTTCTGCATCCTGGTGTCTATTTCTTGAGGGATGGCACACATAAGTTTTAATTAAGTGATAACTAAATAAAATGTGTGAGTGGTAATAAAACTTAAGATAATAAAATGTATGTGTGAGAGCCTTTTTGTTGAGGGAGTTGTATCTGCACGCTTTGAGCTTGGGTTTGTCAATGCCAAGTGACCCTCCATGACGTCAGCCCCTACTTAGTAGCCCATTGAGTTGTCTGACTAGGACCTATAGTTTATGCATTGTCTGTGTCTTGGTTTAAGTCATCATACTATTTGGCGTGTGTGTTAGCCATGGACATTTGCTTTGTGTGTGTTTGTGTTTGGATCTTTATCTCCATCAGCATGGCAGGTGTGGACCTATGGGTGCCATGTGGTTGGGAGGCATAGCTACCTATACCACTACTAGAGACTAGCGTACAAAGATGGTCTATTGTCCTAGTGTGACAGTTGCTGGATGTTTTCACTTGGTGCTTCAGGTTCTGGAGTATGCTTTCCTATGATTTATGATTTCATTGAGATGCTTGTATATCATGTTCAAATGATGTTAGTTACTGTCACATTTCCTTATTATGATGATTAGCATATGATAGGTGATGTTATCTACTTTGTGGGATTATCTTATGCTTTACTTCTAGCATGTTAGATTTCCTTTTGTTGTTGTTGTAGCATCTTTTAGTAGTAATGTGCCTATTATGATAGTACCAACAATCTAATTGATGGCTTGGGATGTTATATGCAGGGGATGGCTAGGGTCCATGATGGTCTTGTGATGCTATTGACGGTTGGGAGGAATCGCATATTTAGTTTGTTTGTACTGCTCATTGCGATGTTATTTCTATTCATTGTGATGTTATTTTTGTTTACTGTAATGTTGCTATTAGTACTTTGCAATGTTTCCCTTCTTTTTTTTTCATTCTCTATATGTTTAGATGATTTGTTGTGTTTCTGTCTTTCAGTATTGTATTCGAATGTTTATACCTCAAATTATGGATCTAGTACTCCCTAGTGCGGAGGAACTTTGTTTCTTAGTTTTCTTAGCTTTCTTCTTTGTTTTTTTTTCTCATTTCTTGGCATGCTGACTTGGGATCTCACATGAAATTGCACTTTCTCATACAAGACTGCAAGTCCTCATGTGGTGTAGTGGGTTTCTTTGCATGGAGTGGCACTTTCTCGTGCAAAACCCTGCACCAGTCTTAGGTGTTTTGGCTAAATGACAAAGCACTTCCTCATGTCGCATTGAGCACATCTTTGCACATAACACACTTTCTTGTGGGGCATGTTGCACATCTTCACATGAAAATCTATTTTTTATTGGTCCTCGTGTGAAAAACAGGGGGCATCTCCACTAGTTTTCGAGGATCAATTTTTGGTGATTCTAGTACCCATTGGGTTTACTTAATTTTTAATGTCTTGACAGATCTTATATTCTTAGTATTTTTGTCATTTTGGATTTCTATTTGTTGTTGTTAGTGTCTTAGTTTAGGTAGTGGCATTCAGAGATTTATTGATTGTCAAGATGGTGGTTAAGTCTTTCGTTGCGATCTTTGTGATCCCTGTATGATGTTGACTTGTGCATTCATACTTTTTTTTTAAAAAAAATCTTGGATTGAATTGAATCCTTGTTCCAAGGATCTCCAAGTGAGGCATTACAAGGCTTGCCAAGAGCTAGACTAGACAAAAACAAATGTCAAATAGAGATCTTGATATGGATAAGGGAGTGTCCAGTTCTAGAAAGAGTGAAAATATAAAAACCAAGGATGAAGGAGAAAAATAAGAGGGAGTAAATTGGAAAAAAAGAGGAGGAAGAGGATTTTGAGGAGGAGACCTTGAAATTGAAGGAGGAGAATGTAAAAAAGAAAGAGAAGGTGAGTAGAGACTCCACCCATTTCTCAACATGATTTACTATGAACACCTTTGACTTTACCTCTGCTCCTCACCTAGATATCTAGACTACCATGGATACCTCCTAGATGATTGTCACTTCTCTTGGGAGGGCCGATAAAAATGAAAAAGGTAGGCTTTTTCTAACCCCCCCATGTTGCAGGGTTTGGACAAGGAGAGCACAAAGGGAAAGTGTGCTAACTTCCAAGGGCTAATTAGTATTGTGGAGTTAACCAAACACGAGATGGAAGAGCTCAAAGCTCACTTCTCTACCCTAGATGAATGTTTGAAGACCTTGTCTTGATTCACTATGAAGGTTATGCATGTTGTGACAACCACTCTCTAATTGCTACCGCAAAAGAAGGACAAAGAGGGCATGAGCACAAAAGATTCAAAAAAGTTGTAGGGTTTCCTCGCAGAGAATTAGACAAAGGTGTTTTTGGCAAGGAAAGGAAGGAAAAGGCCAAGAATTAAGCATTTAGTTTAAAATGTCTTAATCTTGATGTTTTGTCTCTACTGGTATGTCCCAACTTGTTATACTCTGAATTGGTCTTACTGTATGCATGAAAACCTAACTTTTTGGGAGCATGTGTAAACAAGAAAATATTAGTAGCATGTGTAAACAAGAAAATATTAGTAGCATGTGCATATCAAAGATTCAAATAAGATTAGAAAACTACTAATTCTACTTGAGTTTTAAAACTATACAACCGAAATGTTAGAGTCCTCATGCAACCTCAAAGAAACTTAAGAAGGGTGCTCATAAAGAGACCTTGTTCATGTGCTCAAACTGGAGGGATGTGCGTGTTCTCTCCTCAAACACAACTATAGAATCCCATGATTTGATAAATGATATGTAATGATATGAAACTATGTTAAGATGAATGGAGAACACTTCAAGCAATGACTATGTAAGAAACCATGCTTGAAAGCATTCAAAAAATATGAATGTGGATGCAAGAAATCAAACTAAGTTAACAATGCAAATGAAATGAAATCTAGCAACTACCAAAGGGTTAGTAACAATACATAAAAATCACTAAAACTCATTAGAAATCTCTAAGTCTAAAGTAGCATGATAACAATGCATATGGAGGAGATGGAAATGCTTGAGACAAGGGCCCTATTTATAGGCTTGAGAGAGGCTTTGGGGAGGTGGCATCTATGTGACATCCACATAGGTGCCACAAGGGAGACACATAGGCTAAGGAAATAAGTCATACAAAGGTTAACATAAGCCTTTTTAGTGAAAATGATGGCTCAAGGTTTGCCCACACATGTTTAATAAACTTTGGAGAAAGAAAAGGGGGACAAGTGTGTAAGAATGTATGAGTCTTTGGATAAAATAATAAAATGGAAGCTTTATTGAGTCTTGAGTTTCTCACACATGTGTGAGCAACCACTTAGGGACTAAAAGGTGTTTAGGATTAATAAAGTGGGATTAACTAATGAGTAGGCTTAGAAGGGTGAGAGTGATGGGTGTAGACTAGATTTTAGGATGGGATTATTATTAAATTAAACATAATTTAAGTTAATCATAGGATTAAAGAATTTAATAAAGTGGAGGGATTTAAATAAATTGAAATTTATTTAAAAGGGGATTTATGGAGTACTATGCATTAAATAAATTTAACACATTAGAGGGGATGTATTTAAATTAAATTTAAATACATTAGGGAAGTGAACTTATTTAATTAAATAAGTAGAATAATATGAAAAATATAATTAATTAATAAATAATCAATTATAATGTCAAGAGAAATATTAAATCAATTAATATAGTGTTTAGGATAATTTTAAGTGTCTACACTTACATGACCTTTGTTTTATTATCTTTTAGATATTATGCTCTAGGTAGGTTTAGTTGGTATGGCTACTGTCTAAAATTTGGTTTTAAAAATAATTATAAGCTGGTTAATAAGTAATGGACAAATTATGGGTTTTTTAGTTTTGATAGTGAAGCATATGAAGGTGATGTGTTGTTAATCTATGTGTTGTAGCCTAGTGTTTGCAGCTACAACTATTTTGTCTTATAAGTCAGTTATTGGAATGTGTAATTTCCCCCTCAAATAAAATATAAAAGCATAATAGAGGATTCTAGAAATTCCTAGATTGACAAATAGGGTTAGGTAAAGTTCTAGAAGTTATTTATGTTTAGATAGTTCTAGAAAAGTCTATTTGTCCTATGTCAACTAATTTAGATGTTTCTGGAAATGATCTAAGACCTCTATAAATAGAGGCATCTTGTAATGTTATTGATATGGACAAAATGGTTAATGAAATATATTAGTGCTGCAACACATTGAGTATTTTTCCATTTTAGTTTAGTTTGTCCATCTGCCTTTCACAAGGTGTATTAGAGTTGTCTTGGGTTTCTACATGTGGTATTAGAGCCAGGTTAAGAAAATCTTGTCACCATTTGTGACAGATGAATCAATGCCAAATTAATTGGGAGAATCCTATCACCTGTTTTGACAAAAGCAGCTAATCAAGGGATAGCTAAAGAAGGAAGGAATTATGTTTGTCACCATTTGTGATAGCAAAGAGGTTTTTCTATTTAGTAACAATTTTATTTGGAGAACCCTATCCCCATTGGTGACAGATGAAGCTATCAAGGGGTAGCTGAAAGAAGACATGAATTTGATCAAGGTTATTAGTGAATCTTGTCCGTGGCATTTTTGATAGATGAGGCAAGATTATCAGTGGATCTTGTGAAAAGAGGAAATCGTTGGCAGTGAATTGCTAACAAAATGTTTGTAGAAATTAAAGGCCGCAACCTTGGAAGACACTATTCATCTGATATGAAGATTATTGGAAAATAACATTTTGGCATTAGGCAAAAGAAAGGATTTGGATTTGTATGCAACATCATTTGAGGTTGAAATTAGGGGGGAGTGTTGGAATGTGTAATTTCCCCCTCAAATAAAATGCAAAAACATAATATAGGATTCTAGAAATTTCTGGATTGACGAATAGGGTTAGGTAAAGTTCTAGAAGCTATTTATGTTTAGATAGTTCTATAAAAGTCTATTTGTCCTATGTTGGCTAATTTAGATTTTTTGGAAATGATCTAAGACCTCTATAAATAGAGGCATCTTGTAATGCTTTTGATAGGGACAAAATGGTTAATGAAATATATTAGTGTCGCAGCACATTGAGTATTTTTCCATTTTAGTTTAGTTTGTCCATCTGCCTTTCACAAGGTGTATAAGAGTTGTCTTGGGTTTCTACATCAACCCTTTAAGTTTGATTGCTTTTATACCAAAAATATTTTTAGGTAATTAGAGTGAACATAGCTGTAACATCATTGTTGCTGCTTAAATCAATTTTTTGCTTAAATTTATGCAATAGAGTGTCCCCATGCAAAATAAAAATTGTAGGAAAAGGAAAATTTATAATCTTTTCCTATTTTTGTAAAGCTAGCAAATGAAAATAAGCTATGGTAAAAAAGTGGGAGAGGGGTTAGAAATAAGCAACAACTACTTTTTGAAAAAAGTGACACAATTCTTCACCACTTTTTTCATCCCCTTTTTATCTGCCTACATTTTAATTTTTAGAATTATTTGGAAGATAAATGATTAAAAAATTATTTTAAAATAATATGTAAAACAATGCTTAAAATTAAGCAACAAATATTATGATGCATGGGACCACTAGCTCCATAGATTGCAACAAAAAAATGAGTAGCTGCTGCTAACAAAAATAAGCTAAAAGCAATATGGGGACCCTCTAACCCCATGTCCCCATGCAACTGCTTATTGGCAATTTTTGCTTAAATTTAAGTATGCATTTGTTCCCATGTAACTCTTAAATTAAGAGGAAATGATAGTTTAGATTCATTTCCTATTATGGTGAAACAACATCTACTAATAATTTCAAAATAAGCTTTGAAAAAAAGGAGAGTCTCAAAATAAGCAACAACTTATTGGAAAAAATGACACATGCCTTCATCACAATTTTCCCTCTTGCCTAAATTTTCTTCCAAATTTAATTTGACAGAAATTTTGCTTCTATGTGGCCACTAGCTTCACAATTTTTTGCTCAAAAAATGAAACAAAGACTACTAGCCAAAATAAGCCTAGCAGTTGCATGGGGACCTTCCCTAACCCCACATCCCCCTACAGTTGCTTATGGATAATTTATGCCTTAAAATTAAGTAGCTAGAGTGCTCCAAAGATTGGACCTAAAATAAGCCATTGTTTTATTTTATTTTATGGAGCACTAGTACATTTGACCCCATTTTTAGACCAAAATTTTCGACCATCTATTAAAATTGGGTCAAATTGGTCAGAACATGCAAGGAAGAACATCTTTTTTGTTAAATCCATGCCCATGTTGGTTGAAATTTTGACCACCACTAAGTTTTGGTCAAAATTTTGACCAACATGAGCTTAACATGTTAACGAAAAAGGGTTTTGGCCTATTTCATTGTTATTTTTAACACAAAGCATGCACAGGATTTGCACAAGCACAAGAATTGGTGAATGATCAAAACATAGAGCGCACGCAGGATGCAGAGGGCATCTAGGTTCTCATCAACATAGAGCATCTAACTACAGATCAGGCAATTTGCAAGAACTTTAGTCCCTTTTGAATTTTCTTCTGCCTAAAGTGTTTGATAATCTAAAAGCTTTTCATGACTAGTTTTCTAAACCCTTTCTAAAGGATGTGCCATCTCAGTCTTCTGAAGATGATTGGCTTGAAATTGAGAAAAAGGTTATTATAATACACAGGCTACATCAAATACTAGAGCCTTTCATGCTTCGGCATCAGGTCAAAGATGTAGAAGGGTCTCTTTCACCCAAGGTAATGTTGTTTAATCTTGTTTTTGTTACTCTCTGTGACACTTTAATGTTGTAAATAGGTGGTCCCTAGTTTGAATCTGAGTGTGGTTTTGGTGCCTCCAGTGAACCTGATATTGACAATAAGCTCGAGGGACAAGTTTTCCAAGATGCTAATACTGGTCCCTGAGTAAGTGGAGTTTTTTGAACTTATATGTGCTATTCTTTACTAGAGTTGGGTATGTGGCAGTTACATCTCTTATGTCTTGATCCCAAAGATAGATTTATGCTATGTGGCATGGTAGACAGCTTCAATTTTGTGGTTGAGTGAAACAAGAGAATAATGTATATGATTGTTGGACGATGTGGGCAAGCTTCAGGGAGATGTAACCCATGGTATGATTTTCATGATGAATATATGCTTTGTTCCAACGATCCTATGACTAACTTCTACAAAAAATGATATTACTTATTCTGTGTTCTTTTGCAGCCTATATCATATTATTCTCTTGCTCAAGCATACTAAGATTTTAACCCAAAAAAAATTGACCTACTAGCCCCTATTCTCAGTAGTTAGTCAAATCAACCATATCCAACTTGAAACACTCCAATTAGGATGATTTTCTAAAAACATATATTATACAAGCTTCCCTGGTTCAAATCCATGCATGCTCTAAATCATCTCAGATTTAGCTGTTCAATTAGCAAAGTTGACAATCTAATTTATTTGGGAATTTTGTCTTCTATTTTATTCATAACACGCAAAAATGAATAGAAGAGAGTTCATCAAAAATTAAGAGCAATATTGTATTCTACAAGCTGCTTCTAGCTGCTATCAATTTTGAACAAGGTTGAAGTCTCAAAATAATTTCTCTCTTTAGTGCATCTCTCTTCACAATTCCTGTTGTGGTTCTTGGAAATGGCTCTTTCTGTGGGAAGAACATCCTTGGTGACTTAAACCTATTTATACAAAGCACAAACCATTTCTTTCCATTTTTAAGGTGTGGGAAGAAAATCCAATAATAAATTCTTGAAAATGATATGAAATATTAATTACAAAACATACATAGTTGATTCCGAATACAATCTTGTCGATTGTGTCTCCATTGAAAATTTTCCAACATATAAGGCTATGTTATAAAGAATATAGCCACATAATCTATAATTTTTAAATAGTCTGATAGGAGAGGCATACCCAAAAAGTCCTTGTTGTTTACAAAACAATTGTAGTAGCATTGGGGATAATTTTTTTTCTCATTCATAGCTACATTGTTCAGCATTGCAAAATTTTGATGTTCCCAGTGCCAATCGTCCCTTAGCTGGATGCATGCAGTAACAATTTCAATAAACCTTGGATCTGGGATTCTGATAATGATAGCTACCAAAATCCTTAGATGCTATAATAGGATCTTCTCCATCTGTGATGGTAGAAAATTATTTACTAGCATATATGAAATAGATGAGTATCATCTTGACCATCAATGAAAATTATGCTCAGCAACTAAAGTTGAAGTGCTTTTTTTTGAAACAACTTAAGTTTTTGTAGATGGGAGACTTTTAAAAGAACCAAAAAGTGCCAAAAGTAATTGAGCAGAGGTGAACATATCTAGACCAATAATAGAATAAACTACCACAATAGAACAAGATGATTTTATGGGTGCAATTTTACAACAGAGGATGTTATTATAAGTTGGCATTGAGCTAGAAGAGAAACACTCACCTCGGAAGGATAAAAAATTTCTCCACCACTTTTAATCATGTCTTTAGATCAGCCAAGAAGCCATAATTTTCCCTCTTCATCAATCCATCCAAGATCCCTTGTATTTAGCCATCCATTTTCACTCAATGCTGCTATGGTTGAATCATTTTAGCCCCAATACTTTAGTATCACATATGAGCCTCTTGTCATTATAGTCCCCACATTGTATAAGTTATTAGTTTTAAGACATTCATCACTATGCTCTATCTATATTTCCACATGAGGAGCAGGCTTTCCCACAAAAACTCCTATTCGACGATCTTGAAATTTGTTCTAATCGACTGGATCCATGGAATAATCTTGTATTTTGGTAAAATTTCCTTGTCTAATGATTGGATCGTGGGCAAGAGTGAAAGTCATTGAGGAATAGGCCTCTGTCATACCTATTTTTAAATAATAACAAACAAGAGTTTAGAAAAAGAAGTAGAATTAGTCTCCTTAGGAAGTAATATGAAATAGGTAAATGAATGCAAGTACATGAAAGCAAATAAAATGACATAAAGGTTAATAGAAATCATTAAATTGGAGAGTTTTCAATGATTTTTTCATCTCCCTTTCCTATTATTAAAGCAGATTTTAAACTAACCATAAGCCAAAAAGATCTGAGCTCTTGGAAAAATTTCAATGACTTTCTTGATAAGTTGTGGTGACAGGATTCTAGTTCCATTAAGTATCTTCTCAAGAATTGAAATGCATAGTGTTGATTCTCCTTTCTTTCTTCTATTGCAGAAGCATGACAGATAGACACTTCACAGTGTCCAAAGTAGATTTATTCCTGCAAGTTCATTTTTAGCCTTTACAAACATTATAGTTTTACAAAAGCAACAAACATACAAAGAAATTTTTCAAGTACAAACATTATAGTGATATATGTGGTTAGCATTTGATCTTACTATTGACAATATGGCTGAGATTTTTGTTCTATGGAAAATCTTTGCTCGGCAAATGTTCCTTCTGCTCAAAACTTGGGTTTGGTTCTAACTTGTGTGCAGCCACATTTTCCAAAAGATTATCGTTACTACATCTCTTCTTACTATGACTTTACTACATATTGATAAAACCTCTTATTTCTACTATGTTTTGACAAACAAAAGAAACCATGTTCTACCAAGAGAGTTTGAACTTTGGAATGGTCTGAATAAAACATTTTAATTTTTATGTTTTTAGTAAGAGAATTTAGTTATGCAAGTAAAAGTAATTATTAGCATACCTCGAATTGATGCAATATGTAACTATATCAGCAAGCATAGTTGGTTCAATGATCATCGCTAATACAAAGTATCTTTGTATTGCAAATAGACCAAAAGCTGCTTCAAACTTGGGTATAAAGATATGGCATCCTCCTACCAGTACAATGGCCAACGCCGAAGAGATTCCACCAATGTGGCATAGTGGAGAAGTGTGAAGATAAACCTATCAAACATGATATGAGGAAGAAAAAATGAGAATTTTCTAGATTCTATAATTTGGAGCCATCTTGAAAATAATTCTTACATTATTTTATGTAGTTGACAGCTTAAACATCACACATTAAGGCTTGATTCCTAGGCTAAAGTGTTAAATAGTCAAAGTTGACTTACTTTTTCCAAGCCTAATGTTTCCTTAGTATGTGAAGTTTAAGGGTGGTTGTACTCTTCGTACTATTTTTTAAATTGACAAATTTCTAATTTGCTAAACTAGGACATGTGTTGTGAGAAGCATAATAACTACATAGTGTGGAGCTCTAACACACAATTCATAAGTTAACCATAAAATAATCAAAAACTAAACAGTTAAATCCTGATAGCAATATCACAACACAAATCATAAGTTAAGTATAAATATTTGAGAGATTGATTACTTCATTATGATTGTAGCCTATAATGGCAATCTTTTCTTTTGACTGAACAATGAGTGTGTCATGGCTGATTGCTACTCCCTTTGGGTTGGCTGTTGTACCTACAAAATAAAAATGACAGAGCATTAACATTCTAAGAATATGGAGGAAAGCATCTCTGAAAGAGTGTAGAACACCTGATATAAAGAAAATGAGAGCTACTAAATCTGGTGCCTAGCAAAAGTCGAGGTCGTATAACCCTCCTGCATATACTCCAATAGACTCTGTACTAATCACTATCAAAACTCCAATTGAGTTCAATATTTCTATTCGAACAAAATCAATCAAAAGTTAGAAGAATTATACATGCATAAACTAGTAGCACTAACAAGTAGAGCCTATTTAGTCATCTACCGAAGAAATTGATTAAAAAATTATTAGCACTAACAAGATGTCTGAATTGAACTTTGTCTTTGTGTTGCTCAGATTCAGGGTTCAAACACATTCCTCTGCATTTAATACTCTCTTTTTTGTGCTCTTTGATTGTAATCTCTTTTGAGTTTGAATAAGTTTTATCCCTCTTTTAATAAAAAATAAATGTTCAAGTTGTTTTGCAGGGAAAGTTGCATACTATAGCTCAAATTGATAGAAGTGCTTGCAACACTATTTTGATGGACAATCAAGCCTGCCAATGCTCAAATGGTACACAACTAAGTCACTTGTGTTGATATTTCATTTGTGTTTAACATATGAGTTAGACAATCATTATGTTATTCTACTCAACAATTGTATGGTTATTGAAGTAACAACATCATGAACGCAAAAGTAGGTCTCAACACCTCCATTGTTTGGCTACCTCTTGTTCATAGAGATCACATGCTAGATTTGTATTAATCTAGCTTTAATTTGGAGTAAATGCACTAGTTTTCTAAAATTTTGGGGGTAAGAAATTTTGATTCCACTTGAATTGGTGATGTTATGTATGGGGGATCTCACCCTAACCTGAATACTTAGTAATAGTATTCTAATATGAATTTGAATGACAATTCTACAATTTAATCATCAGATTATTGACAAATAAGAGCAGAAAAGATGCTAGATAGAAAAATTAAGTATTACAATTCTACGAGAAAATATTTATAGGTTCTTGTGTGTTGGATTCCCTTTTCTTATTAGCAAGATATGGGAGAAAAAAAGCAGCAAAGTGGTAGTACACAAGAACTAAAATCATTCTCTTGCTATACCCAATTACAGTAGTTTTATTTGCATTAATTCCATTATGAAATCTCTTCAACTGGTTTGCATTAATTCTATTATGAATTGCATTAATTCCATAAAATTATTGTTTTTCTTTCTTTTTGATTGCCATGAAATCTCTTCAACTGATTTTCATTAATTCTGTAAAATTCTTGTTTTTCTTGCTTTATGATTGGTATAATTTTTAATAAAAATTGTATTCTCCATTTTTGTTAATTACTACATCATTTAAGGATATGGCCACTGAATGAATGACTCCACACTGATTATTTTTGTCCCTATGGATGACTGATTGTAATGCAAATTTGATACAGTAGTTTATCTTGCGGGTGCTAGATATTCCTGTACCCATAAGCCATTGTCTTGCATAAGGTTTCAAATATTATTCTAACTTACATGAATTATCTATAATTCTCACTTCTTGATTCTTGAATATCCAATGAAACTAAACAAGACTGTTGATTGCTTCCAACTATAAAAAGACATGGTTAGTTAACTTCTTTTTTCTTCCTTGCAAATAATGACTATGAATACTAGTTTACTCAACTTTGGAAACCTCTCTGAAACAAAACTGCAGGAAGACTGATCAAGAGCAAAGCCTAATTTGGTTGATATGCATTGAACAAGGATTTTGGAGTAAGGGACTATAAAACATCTCTTGCTAAAAGGTGTGGTTTTAGAAATTGTGGTTTGAAATGTGTTTCTTTGGATTCCCTTAAAATGTCTAGTAATTTATCATTATAGAAACGAGAATCTCAGACAAAGAGTTCCAAAGTACTTGAATTATTTTCTCCTATTAGGGATCTTGAGACTTGAGGTTTGAGGTCACTAACATGAGCTTACCCTTAAAGGCTTGCATGTTTAGTAAAACTTTGATGGGGATTCCTAGCTCAAACCTTGAAATACCAATAACCTTTGCTGCTTAGCTTTAAGAGGGTATGGGAACATGGGTTTTTTTGATAAAATTTTAAAGTTTTCCTTTTTGCCATGTTGAAATTTGGCTATTATAGGGGACTTTAGGACATCTCTGAGATACCACGGGGATGTTGGGGATGGGCTTGTGTCCCCTTGGGATTTCCCAATGAGGAGGATTCCTAGGAGACATCCCCTAGGGGCAGGAAGGAGGATGTCTTGTCCCTATCCCTAGAACATCCCCTTTCACTAGACATAGTATAAAACATTGGAAGGATCAACCTTAAGAAAAAATTCAAAACAGCTCATGGGATACTCAAAGAAAAGTGTATCAGAAGATTCCTAACAATATGGCAACAACATAAAGTGGTTAAAGATTGCTTTCAATATTCAAGTCCAATTTGTCTCTTCACCAATGATTTAGATTAAATCATTCTACAACTTTGTACTAGAGTCTAGACAACTTGCCTATAGTTATGAGTATATGAATACACCATATCTCCATTGCTCCAGTCAAGGATTAATGTCTTGATTCAGCTAGCATATTGAATGTGGAAAAATCATGAAAATGATAGTCAACCAATCAAAACTATTAGCCCAGGGCTATTAGAAAAGGTCAAAATTAAAACACTCTAACTATTGCCTCAATACATAATTAGGAATCAGTAATGAATGATACCAAACATCTTCCATGAAGTTTCAATAAAGTTGCAACATACTTATCACCTAGCTAATTTGATAGTAGTGTGTGCTAAATGCTTCAATAGTGTTTCAAACTTCCTATTTGTACATGCAACTAGAAGCATGATAGTCTTACATCTCCAGAGGATATATAAATAATAGTCTCAACTGATGACAATATTAGCAAGACACTAGACAGTATATAAATGTACCAAATTCCTTCTTGTCAATTGTCCATCAAGATAAGCTTCCAAATTTATGATACTCTTGTTATCCAACATACACATTTTTCTTAGAAGTAGAACAAATAATGTTACAAAAGTCCTGGAACTAGGGTCTAAAAAGCCAAAAAATCCACTTAATTAGAGGATATAGAAACTTACTAACTATAAACAGCAGGCATGTTCTGGATAACCTGGCTTTTCAATTGGGGACCTAGGTCCCTACCTAAATAGCTAGTATGATTAGGTTCCCATCACAAGATATTGGCTATATCGACTAGGCTGCAGACTCTTGTTTAGTAGCAATATTGACCAGGTTACTTTGCAGGCACTCTAGCATTGTATAGGTTTTTGGAGTTCAGATTCCATTTTTCTATTATCTTGGATTTCTTTATGTATTTTTTACAGTTGTAGTCACACCATACATGCACACACATATCACAAACATGGTTGTTACCACAAAGATAAACACTCATGTTGATGACAATATGTCATGGGGATCACTTGGATTCATACTGCATGACACATTTAGGCATAACACTATTATCAATGAACCACATTCATGGGTTCCTTGAGAGGGGTATTGTCCATGGGGGCTAACTTGTAGGCTCCATACCTATAATCAAAAGGTGAAAACATATGGCCCCAGCTAGTTGGGCTGAATTTCCTTCTTTGACTAGGTGACACATTTACATTCATTTGGATTTGCAAATAATGAGATTACCTACCTTAAAGTTATAAGAGTGCTTTCTAATAAGCTCAAAGGTGTAGAGTATGTCCATCCAACATTTTTAACTCATGCAAATAATTCAAACTATTAGTGTCATTACCAATCACTCCTTTGATGGTATCTCTAGTTTAGGGGCGTGATAGAATTGGCTCTGTATACTAGGCTATAAGGAGTAGATCATGTATTTATAGAGACACTAGTGCAATAGTAGATCATGTATCTATAGAGACAATTATGGATAGTCTCTAGAAACAGAATTTAAAGAACAAATACAATGCAAACAGCACAAAAATGTAATGTGAATCAAAATAAGACTCATTTTCCTATGACAAAACATTATTGTGTTGTAATGGTAAAAATCAAGTAGAAGATCTTCTCCTTCATGTTCAAAGTTTATTCTCATCTATATTTTAGTCTTGATTAACCCTTAACTAGTGAATCTTGGATAATCATTATTTGATTGTAGGAACATGTATTCATTTTCTTATATGTTTCAGCTTAACTTACTTAATGTTCTTAGGATTATTTTGTGTTAAATATTATTGATACATAATCATTTGGATTGGAATGCTTAGGACTCTAGGTACAATTCTAAAGAGGAATTATTGGAGCTTGCTTTCCTGCCTTGAAATCATTCCACCTTTAGCTCTCAACATCTTTAAACTGTAAGAAAACACCACTCGTCAAACATTTGGGTTTCATATTTCATCTAAAATCAAAATGCTAAGAAGCAAAATCGAATGAAGACATCCTACCTAGATGATTTCTATGAGTATAATATCTATTCTTTAAATACAATTTGCAATCTGTGGTTTCTAGACAAAATCAGAATTTCAATTAGAACACTTAATCACAAAATTCATCTAGTTTGTTTTCTCCTTAAAGAAGATATCTAATAGCTCCTTTCTCATTTATGGATTCCCACAAAATATTTATTAACACTTACCTTGTTGCTTGTAACAAAATGTTGCATTTCTAAACTCAGATCTACAAGCATTTGAACCCTCCAAATATAATATTCCTTTATAAACTCTAAGTTTAACACTAAATCCATTTGAGTTTAGATATCTTGATCCCTAATTTCTTTTCCAAAATCATCCTCCAAGGTGAAACTCGACAATCTGCCCCTCTTATATGCTTATGGAATTGTTTTGGATGTTCCAAAGAATTTCAACATCCAACCTTTATAGATGTTTGAGTCCTAAATTCATGTCCCTTGATGTTAGGCCCAAATGGTCTAAGGATTAAGTACAATGATGCCAAACTTACAATAAGCTAATTGATTTGTAATTAAGTGAAATCTAAATTCTTCTTTTGACCCTTAGGCCAACCCACTCAGGCCTATTTTTCAACAAATTTCAATCGCAATTATTTCATGGCTGAAATTGTAATGATCTTAAGCTCAAGAGTTTTTGAAATTTACCCATCTTTTGAGCTCACATGTTCTTGATTGAAGATTGCATTAATATGTTTCAATCTTTTAGTCATCTTCATTAGTTGATGCATTAATCACATTAGTCATTGCTATTAGGATTAGTCATGGCATGCTACTGTTAGCACCTAAGTAACTTTCACATTGTGACATCTCTTCGAGGCATTTTGCAAATAACTAAGATACGTTGTCTATAAATCCACATTTTGCAAACATCTAGGCCTTCTAGAAATTATAGGATCATTTTAGTTACATTTGAAAGCATTTATCAACAATTTCCATATGTGCAGATATAAACATTAACTACAACATGTCCAATTTATTTGTAGGTATATTTTCCTGTGAAAAAAGACCACACCTAACAATATGAACCCAAAACAAAATAATGAGACAATGGTTGCATTGTGGGCTCAATTCTAAAGAAAACCTAATAAATGTTATTTTCCTTGCAAAAACTATAAGGGCTTAAAGAATCAAAGATTCTAATCACAATAGCCTAGAGTCATTGTAGGCAACATGGTCATGTTGAAGGGGGCCACAATTTTTGTCCATTGCTAAATATGGATTTCCTACTGGAGGAACATGGACGTGTGAATATCCAAGCTAAGGATAACACTCCCATGGAAGAAGATGATAATATACTAGAGGAAATTATTGAAGAAGATGGTATTGGGGCAGGTGATGAAGAGGCTCACAATGATGGCACTAGCGAATCTAATAATGATGATGAAGATGGTCTTGATATACCTTTACTTGAGAAGGCACACGAACCCTTATACGAAGGCTCCCAAACAACTCTAGTCTCGGCTATAGTGTTGTTGGTGAACTTAAAGGTTATGAATGGTATATCCAATGTAACAATGTCACGTATGCTAAGGTATGTCATTTTTGTCATCTTCAATGTTAGCATACAATTACTATTCATTATATTAACAATGCATATTTGTTGTTGTAGGTTGATTAGTGAGTTTTTCTTACCACCATAAAACATTTTGCCTCATTCATACCAAGAATTATCTAACATTATGGATCAGATTGGAATGAAGTATCAGACAACACATGCATGTCCCAATGATCACATTCTATATCATAAACAATATGAATTTGCAACAAAATGCCCTGATTGTCATGTTAGTAGATATTAGTCAGATCAAATAACAAAAAATGTGCCTCACAAGGTTCTTCAATACATTCCCATTATTCCACATCTTCAACAATTATTTAGGTGCATTAGCTTGGCACAATCTATGGATTACCATACACGCAATAGAAGTTAGGATGACATTATGTGAATGTCTGCTGATGGTTCTGCATTTAAAGAGATAGAAGAAACATGGTCACACTTTAAAGAAGAACCTCGTAATCTGAAGCTTTCATTGGCTGCGAACGGTGTCAATCCATATGGAGATATGAGATCTGTTTACTCAGTGTGGCCTCTTTTTGTTATTAACAATAACATTCCTCCTTGGATGTCCATAAAGAGGGAGCACATAATGTTTTCAATGATTGTGCCAGGTGTTTTTTCATTTTATGGTTATCTAAATTAATTTAAAAATAGTGCATAAAAATGGTCATAATAATTACGTAATGTTTATGTTCATTCAATTGCTAGGTAAATACCAAGTTAAAGATATGAACGTGTATATTGAGCTCCTAATTGACGATTTGTTGAATTTATGGAATGGCATCACTATGTATGACATCTCTAGACCATAGGACATTGACAATTTCAATTCCATGCAATGCTTGTATGGACAATACATGATGCCCCTGGGCTAACTCATTTTTGCGGTATGTTATATTGTTAAGATCACATATTTTTGGTCTGTTATAGTGCTTATACATTACTATAAAATGCTTAAGTTGTGCATGATAATTTTACATGATCCAATTATACATGATCTTTTAGGTCTTCAGACAAAGGGAAAATTTGCATGTCCAATTTGTGGTTCAAAGATGAAATCTCATCATTCGAGAAGTTTAGGAAAGCAGGTGTTTGATGAGTTTAGACACTTTCTCCACAGTAATCATAGGTATCAAATTGCCGAAAAACATCTTTTCAATGGGAAAGAAGAGACATCATCAAGGCCATGAAGAATGACACCTCATTTATGGAAGTTGGAATACAATTGATTAAATCATCGAGCTAATGTCCAATTTGTCATCTGAAGTTTAAAATTTGTATTTTGATATTGTCTTATATTTACTAATGCTGTAATTGATGCTTGTGAAGGTTGTCAAGGCATCAATGACCAACTTCCTAGAGGAATGAAAAGTTATCCTACTCAATTTAGTAGGTTACCATACTACAAAGATCTCCCAATCACGCATTTTTTTGATGCTATGCATATTGAAAAGAATGTAATAGAGACACTATGGAAAATGTTGGGTGGAAGGTGTGATAGAGAACAAATTGCCAAAATTTGTACTAACATTCATGAATCCAATCATGCACTAAAAACTTTCATTGAATCAAAATAGAAATGGAGACCGCATAAATACAAGTGCCCTTCCTTGGTTATTAACGGAGCAACAAAGTGATGCATTAAAAGAAGTTTTAAAAAAAGAAAAAATTTCAATAGGATTTGCTACAAATATAAGCACTCTTCAAAGAAAGGTGACTTTGGGCCAAGGTTGAAAACACATGATTGGCATACCTTTGTCAAGGTAAGTCATGTTCTCTATTTATAGTATATTTGTAAGATTGAATGTACTACCAATTGCATTATTTAATAATATATTGAAATGATCATTTTTTAATGATTGCAGTTCGTTCTACCTCTATCCCTTCCACAACAATTTGACAATAGTATTAAAAAAGTTATATATGATCTTGGAAAATACATGAGGTTAGAAGTGTTTTTTCTTAGATTTGTAGCTTTTTATCTGAAATCTATTTTATAATTTTATTTGAAATCTCATTTATGTTTTTTTGTGTGTTGAATCTCTTTTAGGTGGTTATCATCTAAAGAAATTGATAAAAAAGATATAAAATATTGGAAGATAAAAATTCCATAGCTTATGAAATGCAAAAGTGTTTACCTCCAACATTTTTCAATGCTCAAGAACACTACCTCATACATCAAGTTGAGGAGATTGAATTGTGTGGACCTGTACAAGCTAGATCAATGTGGATGGTTGAGAGGAACTTGAAATTTATGAAGGGCTTGGTTTGACAAAGAGCATGTCCTGAGGGTTCTATGATAGAGGTATATATGATATACCAGACCATGGTGTACATTAGTGAATATCTTCCAAAGTTTGCAGCAAATATCCATGTAGATCGCATTTGGGATCCCAACTCTAATGACAAATTCAAAGGGGAGTACCTGATGGGAAAAGGTAGATTGAGGAGGGTGAGAGGTAATTATAAGTTTTTTTATAGTAATTTAATCATTCTTATCCATTATCAATATATATAAGTTGTTTCTAACTAGTTTAATTATCTTCTTTGTAGTTGGTCGTGAGTGGGATGCACTACACTTGTATATTGCAAACAATCTTGATTGGATGATAGTATGGATTGAACAGTCTCAAAAAAATGGTCACTCATTAACATGGGATGGTGTTGCATCGTTGGTTAAAGAAGCTCATCGTAATGGAGATCCCAATGTTACGCCAATGGTACTTGATCTAATATATGTCTTAAGAGATACAAAGGTATGCATAAGATTACTAATCATGAGACATAAGTTTAATATCAACTCACAAATCAATGAGAAGATTCTTGATATTTTTGAATAATTGTAGGTCAAACGCCACAAATCTATGTACTACCATGGCTATAAATTCTGCACAAAAAAATTAGACAAAATGAAAAAAACGTGTGATTCTGGGATAAGTGTTGTCTTTGCAGTCACCAATATTTCATCTAGAACTAACATACATCCTCAACAATCTGAAAATTGATACTGTGGGATTTTGGATGATATACTTGAGTGCAACTTTAATTCATTCAAAATAGTTCTATTTGTCGTCAAATGGTTCAGGTTACAACTGAATCAAAATGATCCCAATAAGACTATTATTGAACATGATAGTGGATTTACTATGATTAATACAAGGTCATTTGAACCAGTCAGAGATGAGCCCTATGTTCTTCCAAGCCAATGTGAGCAAGTGTTTTACTTTGGTGTTCCACACAAACCAGGTTGGTCATTTGTTGTTAGACATGACCCAAGAGGAAAGCCGGTAAAGTATAATGTGATCGAAGAAGAAGATATTGAAGAAGCACAAGAGGAAGTAAATGATTATCAAGAATGACAGTTACCGAGTGATGAAGAAGAAGAAGATGGTGATGATTTTGGTCATGCTGATGATAATGGTGATGATGATGATGATGATGATGATGTTGATGATGATCATGATCATGGTGATGAAGATGGTGATGATCATGGCGATGATGGTCATGATGATGATGGTGATGAAGATGATGATGATGGTGATAAAGATGGTGGTGGTGACGATGGCAATCAAAGTGATAAGTATGATGGTGATGATGATGATGATGATGATGATGATGATGATGACATGGATGAAGATCATGATGATCAATGAAATTTCTAGGTAGGATCAATGTCAACTATGATGGGGTCTTGTATGACCAAATTTTTCTTTCCAAACCATATGTGCACATATAAACATTAAGTAGAACATGTCAAATATTTTTTTAGATATAAACATTAGTTACACTAAATTTTTAACTTAAGACAAATGATTTACATATACAATCTACTTTTTTTTTAAAAAATTTTTTGGTAAGTCTATTACTTTAATTTCGCTGCTGATTTCTAAGACTTACTAATTTTTTTCACAGGGCGATATGGATGCACCATCTCAGACACCTTCAATAGAGGTAAACATTAATTATCATAAATTTTAATGTTAATATAGAAAAAAAAAGTCATATTATTATGTTCTTTTCTTTATGGCTTTGGAGTTATTTTGATGAAATTATACTAATATTTGATGTCACAAATGATAAGGAAAAGCTAGAATGATCGCTGATCAAATGCAATCTGAAATACGGGCATCATATCTACATGACATCACCCTTAGTACTGACCATGTGTTCATCACCTAGAAAATTAAGCAAAGATACACTGATGAACTTATTAACATTATCATCGAGGGTGACAGAAATGAGGAGAAAGAGGCACTAAGAACAAAATTGGATCGTAGAATCCAATCTTTGAAGGTAAGCAGTAATTTGACTAAAGCAGTAATAGAAGTTCAATAGATATTACTATTTTATAGTATCTTATGGATCATGATCTCTAATTTTATGTTTTCTTGTATAGACATATGTGCTAGTTACGACATCACATGGTGAACATGGTAAGGGTTGTTGCACACAACCTTCTTGTAAGTAACACTTTGTTTGTTTTTATCAACATTATAACACTTAGCTTTTTTTTTTGACGTTTCTAGCTAGTATCCTATTTGATTTTTATCCATTGCAAATGTCTTTGCTAACAATATTCTATTCTTTAGCTCATGATGAAGTGTAGACTCCTCCTTCGGTTGGCGGTCCAGTATTGCTTGGTGCATTGTCCGCAACAAGGACCATGCAAACATCCTTGTCTATGCCCACTAGAACTGGTAAAACCTTGTTTTGCTATATTTTGTAATGTATTTCTACAAGTTGATGAATAATGAAGTAGCATATCAGTGCTTAAATGATGTCTATAGAAGCCTGCATACATACAAACACAGGCATACACACACCACACATACATACATATATATATACCCACACATAGAGAGACATGGAGATAGGCAAGGAGGTAGACTTTCAATTTTGTCTTGTATACCTTTTCCTCATGACTTCTCATCTGCACTTCCGACATTTTTGGGCTCATGACCCTTGACTAGTTATCCCTGTACTATGTTTTCCATTATGTTGTAGATGATTATGTCGTTAAAGCTTACAAGTAAAATACACTCTCAATTCTATAAGATTACAGTTGCCAATTTGATCTACTTTACTAATTTTCTAGATTTTGTAGCCCATTAGTTATGCTTCTCTTTCATGCTAGGCTAGAAGTTATCTCCATTCATGATAATGAATATTCATTTTAGCAACCTTTAGTTCCTTTGTATTGTGAAGCTCTTAAAACCCTGGAGACATTTTTTCTCATTTTAACTATTATTACTGTGAATTCAATTTGAGTTATAATGAGGTTACTAAAGCTCTTGAACTTTGAATGCCATCAATGACGAGTAAGCTTCGTCATTAATCTCTTTCTATAGTTTCTACATGCTATACAATGTAGTAGTCTTGACATTGATTTTTTGCCAGCTAATGTATCTTTTAGCAATTTGGGTTTGGTATGCCCATTTGTAAGTGCTAATCAAAGAGATGTAGCCAGCTATCTAGCTGACCACTGGAGTAATTATTTTCCACCTTATCTCACTAAATGGAAAAATGTAATGATAAGTGACCTCCACTAAGAATTATTGAGATGCTACTAGAGCTATCGAACATTTTCTACTTCTCAAAGTACACAAAGACTGAATTTGGCAACCATCCAAATGTGTATGGAAAAGAGTCACTTGCTTCTCTGCTACTATCAAGAATGAAGACCATTGATATCATACTAGTAGTTTAGAGACTTGAGCACTTTTGTAGTGTACACAATTGAATATAAGATTTTAAATATCCACAAGAACAAAGATAGCCTATGGGACAGAAGAACTATTATTTAAGCTTTCTAAAGTGATGATTTCTCTCAAAGGTACAATTTTTGCACTATGCATTGTCCAGCCTTTAGGCTTATTTGGATATACTGAAAGTCTAGAACAAGAAGAAAATTCTTAAGAGTGGATATATGACTTGTAGTCTCAGGAATAATATTGGTATTGAATAAAGAATGACCCAAATCAAGTAAAATCAAAAAGTCATACTTTTGTTAACTCAAGTTTTAGGGATAAAGCTGAGAAAGACAATTCAACTAGATTAGTGATAAAGAAATTCACTGACTAGCTAGGAATCAAACCTAGGACCATCTATTTGTTGTTGGGTTTCTCTATCACTATACTACCAGTTGTACACTCGAAAGTGTCCCACTCTAAACCCTTCTATCCAAACGATTCCATGAGTTTGGAATGCTTGGATGCCAGCTTACAGCTCCCTATCCATGGAGTGCAAGAGAGTGTATTTCAAGAATAAGAAGGCTCTCAGATGAGCCTTAGAGATACTCTTCTTGCTACTAAACCATGCAATGGGAGGTTCCAAAGACAAGATGCAAGAATGCAAATGTCACAAGGAGTTCCTCAAGGATGCAATGCAAATAAAGATTAAGCTAGAATGAATATGAAAAGTGCAGCTATTCTAAGCATGGATGAGAGTGTTACAATCCAAATATTAAGCTATGTGAGATAGATTATTGCAAAATAGAAGCTAAACTAACATGCAACATGAATCTAAGCTAAAATGCTATGGTATGAGAGAATGTAGACAAGAAATAGAAGTTCTCCACAAAGCTCCAAAGAAACCTGTTAGAAAACCTGCAGCATAACAATATTCAAAAGATGGATTGATTGAGGGGGAAAGCTCTCTCCCTTTTAAAGATGTATGGACAATAGAGATCAAGATGAAGATGGTGGATGATCAACGGTGGAATTCAAAAAGAGGAGTGATCCATGTGCACACACAAGTCAACCAACAGAATATAAGTTGACTTGTCATATAAGACAAAAGTCACAAAGCCTTTTCTTTTAATTGCAAAATAGAAAAAGGACTTTATGTGTGAACTTTAAGTGGGTTAGAAGAATGGGGTCTTTTATTTAATTAAAAGGGGACATGTTCTTTTAATCAAATAATGAACTTAGGATAGCATAGTCAAACTATAGGTTATAATCAAATAAATTGATTATTAGCAATTTGGCTTAGGTAAGTGATTAAATTAATTTAGCCAAAATGTTGAAAAGGGGGCTAATAGTCTAGATGACCATTTTTAGGTGATTACATTTGCCCCTCTTTGACTAATGCGTGATCGATCTGGGAACACATTATGTCAAAGAAAATCGAAGCCAAGTAGGCGATGATAGATATAGATGTCTAATTCCGAAGAGTGAAATGCAGAAATAGATAGCAAGTCCTGAATGCACAGCTTGATAGTAGTAGTACTGAACACTAGGAAGAGATGATGTCAGAATTCAAGAAGAATACTAACACTTAGAAAAGCAGATAGAGTGAGAGCAAGTGAGAAGATCAAACAAATGCTCCTAAGCAGTGATAGAGTATTTCTGCCCCCTCGGGATCGAAATTGAAATGAGGTAAGGGGATGCAAAAACTGGCTAGAAATGAGAAAATTAGAATATAGCAATGTCCAAGATGACAGATAGATGATTAGAACCCAAGAATGACTATATAAAAAAATTGATAAAATGCCCCAGTTTGACTAGAGTTGACCTTGAAGGATATAGCATAAAAATAAGGTCGAAATGAGTAGAAAGGTGATTTTAGACATGAAATAGTGAATTTAAGTAGATATGAAGTATGGAAATGATGAAGACATGAAGAAATGAAGATGCCCCAGTGATGATTCAGAGATTAGACCTCAAAAGGTCAGCTAACTGCTCAGAAGAAAGTAGAATTTTAAAAGACAATTTGGACCATCAAGATGAACTCGAATTTGGATTTCGATCCCAAAAATGAATCTAGGATGTCAAAATTATTTAAGAGGTCAAAACTTTATATAATGTGATGACAAGATAGAAAAGAGATGAAGCGAAAGATTAAGAAGGTGAAAAGACATGAACAAGAAGAAAGTAAAGAAATATATGAAAGGAGTTAGCTGATATGTCCACAAAAAGATGAAGAAAGAGATCTCTCCCCATATGCAAGAATGCAAGACTAAGCTAGAAAATGAACCTAAAATGCAAGCTAATATGCAAAGTGGTTTACCAGCAAGAAGCGCATAACATTTAGACTCTTAATTTCATCATTGAGCATTTATTAGGGACATCATGAGATCATACAACCATCACTAGTATAACTATGAGAATATGAATATGATCGATATTAGATAGGTATGTGGAAATCCAATCTAAGCATCAGAGACATGTAAGTCAAGATAACTACACGATTAGATTCCCTAAGTTTAATTTAGCAAGATTACACCTGTATCAAGGCATAAGCTCTAGGATAAACCCTGAGTGTGGTCTTGCGAAACAGTCAAGGATGATACATTTGTAAGTCAACGTGTTGAATAGGACCAGCATAAATGCTTACAACACTATAGAAAAACAAAAGTATACCCACAAGCAGAAATCAAGAAAATATGTCCCATGCCCCCAGTCTTCTAGTCAATGACATCCTCGAAAGACTATTAGGGAGGGAACACATGGCAAAGAAATCATCATAGACAGCACACAAAGTAGATAAATGTCAGTATAGCTCAGTCGTTTAAGTGTTAAAGTGCGTGTGTGTAAGTCACTTGGCCATTTCTTCCAGAATTGATTCTGATAGTGAGAAATATCGCGACATCGGAGACCGTAGGTAAACTATCTGTAAAGTGTTGAAAAACACTTGATGTCAAAGTGGGGGAAGTGTTGAGAAACACTATTTTGTGAGTTGTCAAAGAAACCCTAATGCACAAGAATACCTCAATAGGCTAAGTAGCTATGCCCCCAAGATGAGGACAAGAAACAATTCCAAGCTAGGAAATGTGTAGCGAAGTGGATGATTGAGATTGATAGACATAGGTGCAAGGATTTCAAGTAGCGCCTGTTTCCAGGTTTTCACCACTTTGACAGATTTTTTTTTTTTTTTTTTTTTTGGGTGATACATCAAAGTGAGGTTTTCACTAAGATGATCATTTTTTCAAGACATTTTCTGATTTTTAGGATTTTTTCAGCATCATATATGATTTTTTGGATTTTTTAGAAGATTTTAGAGATTACTAGTTCTCGAGCAAGATCACATCATTTTCTCGTAATGTCTAGCAAGGTATAGGACATGATGGAGAAACAAGCTAGTGGATAAGCAAAGATGGATGAAAAAGGAGCATGAAGCAAGTAAAAGTGATCCTCAAGGACTGACTCCTCAAGAGTACCCAAGCTAGGGAAAGAGGTGAAATAGTCATATGAAGCATATTTTGGATAAGTAATGGAAGTAATGAGAAAGATAGCATGTAGGATAAGCAATGAAGCCAACAAGTGAGATAGCATGAAGCATGTAGTCCAAAAGAGTAGACATGTCAAGAGATCTAAAAACCATTTTTATTTATCATGATCAAGACCAAGGGGTCAACTAGATAGCATAGCAATGTGATAGAGTAATAAAAATAAAGGTCAAGATGGAGGCTATGAGGGAATGAGAAAGCACAAATAGAGACTCTCATGGATAAGATAGCCAATATGCAAAGATAGCTCAACATTGTCAAGATCAAAGAGAGAAGAGGGGATAGATGGATGATGGAAGAATTATGCATGACGCCTGTTTGCTTGGTTTTCATCATGGTACTTATCCAAGGTGCCACAAGAAGTAGTTTTCACCATAGGATAAATTTATTTCTCTTTATTTTTGCTACCAAGGTGCCACAAGAAGTGGTTTTCACCAAGGCACATTTTCATTTTTTTAATATTTTTTTCTTTTCTTTTTTTTGAATTTTTAGAAAGAGCTTAAGCTGTTTGTAGATAGTGCTCCTATAGAAAAGATAAGTCATGATAAGCCGAGACCATAGAAAGGTATGCTCAAAGATGTTGATAGGGTGATGAAAGAGAAATGGTAGTAGGAAGAGTATATGGAGAATAAGAGTTCATGTATAGAAAGTAAGTGTAAGCTTTAGAGGTTTTCATGAGGGTAGGTAAAATATTGGACAAGATCAACATTGACACACACCTTGAAGGGTATTGGAATGATGGAGGAATCATGGATGAAATAGCTTGAGATTTAGATGTATGAGCTGGTAGAAGATATTTGGAAAAAAGTCGAGTGGAAGGCTTTGGAATATTTTTAGGAAGATTTTTGGAAGAAGATGGAATGGAAGCCTTTGGAAGCTTGAATGTCAACTTTGAAGTATTTTCAATATTCAAGTCTTCTAAAAGAGACTTGGGAATCCATATAGCTTTAGATTTTCCTTTGGATACTTCAAAACACATTTCTTCAATAATGGGTTTAGGAACCCATATTTTCTTTGATTTAGCTTTTTTAATAGTGGACCTTTGTAGTCTCTTTTGTGCATTTTCCTTCTTAGCATTCACATGTCGATTAGATGGGACATAGTGATCTTCATTTTTCAATAGATTCTTATGTTTGTTCTCACTTCCAAAGGAATTGGAATTTGTGGATGAATAAGGCTGATATGACTGGTTTAGATGGATAGATGGGTGAAAATTCATCAAGGATGAGCGTCTTTGTTGATCTTGAGGTATGACGAGAGAGCTAGGAGTGGAAAATGTAGGAGATGACGAAACATAAGGTCCCAATATAGATGGAAGGTTTGAAGGCTTTAGCTTTGATGGATAAGGACCAAGGATAGATTTAGGAGATGCAAATGGATAGTGAAAAGGGATATCAACATCTTTAGAGTGAGCAACATGGTCAAAGCCATCAATAGACTCATGAGTACCTTTGATAGGAACAACATTTTTAATAGTAGCACTTGAAGCTTGAGCAAAATTTTGAAGTGGATATGGAGAAGTAGAACACGAGGGGACACTTTGATCTTGACAAGTAGCTTTGGATAGCATAGGAAGATAACTTTTCTCATAATTTTCAGTAAGCTCAAGGGAGATAATGGAAGTGGTATTTTCATCATAATTGGGGGGTGGACAAGATATAGGATATGGAGGGGGAAAATATTGAAAGAGATGAAAGAGTGCTTGATCTTGATCTTTCTTGAAATGTATAGCTTTTTCTTTTTGAGAGTCCTCTTGACATGGAGCCACTTCTAAGGACAAGGGAGAATGAAGAGTGAATGGAGTAGTGCTTGGATTAGGTATAGTAGTGCATGAAGGTTGAGGATGTTTAGGATTAGTAGCATGGAAAAGGTTTGCAACCAAGTGAAGGTTAGCTTGAGTTTCTTTTAGAGGTAGCCACTTGAGGATACACGTAGTCAATGTGCAAAGCATTAGGTTCCTTTTTTGATAGAGGCATGTTGGAAAGCTTTGAGGTGTTGGGAGATGCATGAGTGTTGGAAGAAGTGGAAGATGTAATGGAGCCACTACTAGACATAGGTTCATCAACATAATCTTGCTCAAGAGAAGTATCCTCAACACATGAGTCACTAGAGGTTCCAATAATTCCATTATCAATAAGATCTTGGATTTTATGTTTTAGCTCAATGCAATCTGAGGTGCTATGCTCATTATGTTGATGATAAGCACAATAGATATCCAAGAATGGGTTTCCATATGAGCTAGACTAAGGTAACATGATGATCTTATTGCCAAGAAGTTTTTGCAAAGTGTCATCATAAGAATCTTCCAAGGGAGCAAAAGTTCTATCAAAAGTATGTCTAGGATCTTCTTGTTGTTTCTCAAGTGAATAGAATGCATTCATTTTTTCATCATTATCTTGGTCAAAGATAGGTCCATCATGAAATTTTGGCATAGGCTCAAAGAAGGTATCACTTGCTTGTCCTCTAAAGAGGTCTTTAAATCTAGAAGATGAAGACATTTGATGTCTTGAAGTAAAGCATGTAGACCTAGAAGAAGAGGATGACCTCAAAGAAGGTGACTCACATGCATGTAAAGACCTTAAGGAAGATTCATGTAATGATGCAATCTTCTCCTCTAACCTTTTCTCAAGTTTAGACTTCATTTCTGTCATGCGCTTAGAGAGATGAAGGTAAGAAATATCATTTGTCTCTTCTAGTTCTTTGTATTGTGCATATAGATCTTGAAACTCTTTAGTGACATGGAGGATATCATGATCATCTAGATTTGGTTGAAGTTTGGTAGCACAAGGTTTAGATCCCATAGTTTTAGATGCAAAGCTAAGCATAAAAGAGCCTAGAAGATAACTTGATGTTGAAACTATAGGAGGTAGAGTGTTCACTTGCCAAGATAGTAGAGAGAGATTAAAGTGACTTGTCAAACAATATGTCCAAGAAACTTACGACATGAATGACTCAAGTCAATAGCTAGGCAAGATGCCCAAATAGCCAAATAGATAGAGCAAGCGGGGTGACAAGTGAACAACTTTTCCAACCCAAGAGTGTAGTCAAGAAATCAAGGTAACCATTTTAGCAAAAGGATAACTAGCAAGCATGCATAGACCATAAAGATAGAAAGACCAAGAGCACCAAGACCAAAGAGTCACTTTAAGCATGTTCAAGAACTAGAGACATAGAAAATAAAAATCAAATGATGAGACTCCCCTTAGCAAGCAACACAAGAAAATGTTTGCATTTGATGTTTTGACTTGGTTGACAAAGTTTGACAATAGTTGATAGCATAGCAAGTTTGATGTTCAAAAAAAAATTCTTTCCAAGCAAGATAGTGACACATGAAGTAGTCTTCAAACAATCAAGCAAGGGACAAAGCAACCTTGCATGATACAAGCATATGTGACGTTTTAAAAAAAATTCCTAGAACTATCGTCATGTGTATGTTCAAAAAGATTTTCATAGGTCTAGCACATTCGAGAACACATCAAGCAATATATACCTAAAAGTCATGGTTCATTACTCAACAACTTGGCCCACGCTTGATGCTCCTTTGCCTCACACCAAATGGTTTCCCACAAGAGATATTGGCTTTTTCATGGAAGTGCCATAAGCATAACCAAGGGAACACATATGGTGAGTGTAAAATCTTGGGGTGATCCGGGTAGTCCACTAGGATCAATCCTTGCACCAAAAAGTTGAGCAGCTAAAAAAGGTAGTTACTAACTTAGGGTGTTTAGATAGGGCTTCTGTTCATAGGGTTCCTCTTGCTCCCAATTACGGTACATCTCACCTTGCGATGAGTAACCGATCTCGCAACCACAAGAGTACCTTAAGCATTCTTGCCTAATGATCTCCCCATGGTCGAAATCCCATAAGCGATCACACTAGGCGAAGACAATCACTATGTCTACCAAGGTTTTGTGTCCTTGATAGCCTTGAGTTTATAGTGGGTTGGAAGAGCCAGGTAATCGGCTTGTCCCCACTTGGGTCGTTCCTCTCAGGTTGTCCGAGAGCAGGCCCCTCTAAAGGATTCTAACTACACAAAGTGGATCAAATTTTGGAAGTCAAGATTTCTGGTTCACCACAAGGGTAAAGAGCATACTCTCCTATTCCAATCATTTTCTCCCAAACATGCCAAGAAGATTCAGTTACCCCTTGCTTTTGAAACCAAATGGCAAGTCAAGATTTCTGATTCACCACAAGGGTGAAGAGCATACTCTCCTATTACCAAAAGACTCCAATCACAAGTTTTATGTGCCTATGAAAAATGAACAATTAGTCAATGCCACACATGAAAACAAAAAAGTAAGAAATTTTGGGTTTTTATGCTTTGGGCAGCCCTGCAAACAATGTTAGTAGCCCTTGCGCATTTGAAGCTTTGACATGCGTTCTTTTTATGCAATGTTTCAATTTTTTTTCATAAGGATGGCAACCTGTAATCACAACTTGTTAGCACCAAAAGTTAGTGTGAAATAACATAAAAATCTGCAATAAAAAGTGGTGAGTTGCCTCAAAAATCTAATTTATCTTCCAACCAAGTGCATGCAAAGAAAGTGCAAGTTAATCACAAATGCTCTCATTTTTATTCTTTGATTTTGACCTAGTCAACAAGATTGGAATTTTTTGCTATGATTTTGTATCCAAAAATAAAAATAAAAAGAAGAGACCCCTGTTAAAAATCAGAGAGCTTTCCAAAAATGTAAGAAATTTAAAAAAATCTCTTCATTTGCGCTCTAGAGATCAATTTTGTCAAAACAGGCCAAATTTATCAAATCAAGTTTTTGATCCTTAATACGACCTCAAAATTCAAAACACAAAGAAAGAACCCCCATTAGAATTAAAAACTCTTTTTGGAAATGTAAGTTTTTCTGAAAAATACATTGATGTGCGACCAAAAATGACTTTTTATGAAAAAATAAGAAAATATCATAACTTTCTCAAATCAGGTCAAAATGATCTAAAAATCGGATTGAAACATTTTGAACACATATCCAACTTCCAAAAAAATTTCAGAACCAAACTCCAAGCGGTTTAAAAGATATGATCAAATATTTAAACCAACTAGATTTTTGGCCTTCAAACCAATCTACTTATGGGTTGACCTTAAAACCAAAGTGATAATTCTACAAAAGCACTTGATTAGATCCAATATGCTGCTGTACAAAAACAGAGATAAAAAATAAAAGCAAATGGAGCTAGAATTTGATTCAAGCCCCACGGTGGGCGCCAAAAATGTACACTCAAAAATGTCCCACTCTAAACCCTTCTATCCAAATGATTCCATGAGTTTGGAATGCTTGGATGCCGGCTTACAGCTCCCTATCCATGGAGTGCAAGAGAGTGCATTTCAAGAATAAGAAGGCTCTCAAATGAGCCTTAGAGATACTCTTCTTTCTAGTAAACCATGCAATGGGAGGTTCCAAAGACAAGATGCAAGAATGCAAATGTCACAAGGAGTTCCTCAAGGATGCAATGCAAATAAAGATTAAGCTAGAATGAATATGAAAAGTGCAGCTATTCTAAGCATGGATGAGAGTGTTACAATCCAAATATTAAGCTATGTGAGATAGATTATTGCAAAATAGAAGCTAAACTAACATGCAACATGAATCTAAGCTAAAATGCTATGGTATGAGAGAATATAGACAAGAAATAGAAGTTCTCCACAAAGCTCCAAAGAAACCTGTTAGAAAACCTGCAGCATAACAATATTCAAAAGATGGATTGATTGAGGGGGAAAGCTCTCTCCCTTTTAAAGATGTATGGACAGTGGAGATCAAGATGAAGATGGTGGATGATCAATGGTGGAATTCAAAAAGAGGAGTGATCCATGTGCACACACAAGTCAGCCAATAGAATATAAGTTGACTTGTCATATAAGACAAAAGTCACAAAGCCTTTTCTTTTAATTGCAAAATAGAAAAAGGACTTTATGTGTGCACTTTAAGTGAGTTAGAAGAATGGGGTCTTTTATTTAATTAAAAGGGGACATGTTCTTTTAATCAAATAATGAACTTAGGATAGCATAATCAAACTATAGGTTATAATCAAATAAATTGATTATTAGCAATTTGGCTTAGGTAAGTGATTAAATTAATTTAGCCAAAATGTTGAAAAGGGGGCTAATAGTCTAGATGACCATTTTTAGGTGATTACACCAGCTCTCTTGTTTACTAGTCCATCCATGGTTCAGGTGTTTCCTACATTCCCTTTGATCCAAACTACAAGTGCTTGGGGCTCATATCCTGGCCTTGGTCTACTTAACCTTGGCTTTGATACTAGGGTAAACTTTTATGCGGACCAACCATGAGTCAAACTAAGGATCACCAGTTTGATGCCAGGATGATCTACCACTGAGCTACAAGCCCTTTTGGTGACCAATCCATCTATGGTCACTAGAGGCTAAAGCTTCTAAATCTTTCACATTTTATTCAGATTTCATTTTTAGGACATATGTGTGAATGTAATGATCTCATCTACCATAGATCTAGAATTTAGTATTTAAAGAAAAGAATCCCTTAGGAATAAAAAAATACAAGAATTTTGATCACTTCATTGCACTTCCATCCCAAGGGATTATACAAAATAATTGCCTGAATACATAACAATGAAGAAACATACAATTCAATCAGTCAATGTAATATGATTAGAATAAAAAGCCACTGTAGATGAATTAAAACTATGTTAAATCAAAATATAAATGAAAACTACACCAGACTCCTCCTAGCATCCAATTTGGCTTCAGATTTAGGGCAGTAGCTGATATTCATAAGAGGGCACTGTAAAAGCAAGACATAAAAGTTATAGATTCCTAGTTTTAGAAGAATCATGTTACTGCCACAGAAGTAGAAAAACTATTCAAATAAGAATGTTATTTGTGTATGCTTATGAGAATTCAAACTGAAAGTATGAACTTCTATGTTCACTTCTTACTTTGAAATAGCAACCACTTCATGGAAACAAATCCTACACTATCTAGTCCAATATTAGAGATCATGTTTTGGACAACGTAGCTATTCAAGTTCTATTTTATCCCTTGAAATACTTTCTGAATCTATTTCCTCAAATAAATTTTCCTTTTTTGGTTCTGTCTGAGCTCTTGATTTGCCATTCATAAGGTAGACTAATGCTAAGCTAACTACAATCTCAGTCTGCAAAGGAACATTAACCAAAACTATACTTTAATGTCATGCTAAGAATGGATCGTTAATTGACAACTTGTCACTTGAACAGCCTACATGACTACTGTAATCGAAAAAAATTAAACTTTGATAAAATTACATAAGTAGCAATAAGGACTTGAGATATTGTCCAACTTAAACCTCTAGGGAACCACGTGAAAGACGTGCAGCATAATCATTGGCCACATGTTGTTTTGAAGTACCAGCTACTGCATCATGGTGTTGTGCAACTGCCATTGCTTCTTCCAAAGAATAGGTGTTAGGTTGATTCTTATTATTGACTGCACCTTTCATAGTCTCTGGTATTGTCTTCTTCTCTAGTAATATAATTTACATTGGTTTCTAGGCAGAAAATTAATTGGTCATATTAACAAAGTGTGACTGGTGGCATCACTCTGTCGTTCAATTCATTTGGTTTATGCTTTAATTGTCATGATGTTTCAGTTGATAGACCAATAGAGAGCAGTACTGCTGAAGCTAATCCATTTCCTAGAACAGTTCATGTGATTAGTACTGGTTCATATGAAGGGACATTGTTGCTGAATAAGAAAATTATATTTCCATTAAAAGAACGAAAGCTTCCAGGTTCTTTAAAATTGTTATTATTTAAAGTGTAAATTTAGTTTACTTTTACATTACTCATTTTGGACTGATAAATCCTTTATGTTTTTGTAGGTAATAATGTTTTCTTTGAACATCTTTTTCATATGACATTGAGACTATTTGGACCCACCATATGTAAAAGGTGCTTAGTTTCATACCATTGCTACATAATTTTTCTTTTCTTCCATTTATTGTAATATATTGAAGCTATTGATCTAACAATCTATTTGTTTTTAAAAAGGTGGAATTTACAAGTTGTGGAATTAAAAAATCAGCTGATTGCATCTTTTGAGGAGAAATTTGGAAAAAATATTTTTGACACTGGCCTACTTCTCAAAAGAGCAACAAAGCATATAAAGACTGTGAGGGATCAATATAGAAGGGCTCTTAAGGATAACCCAAAGTACGACCATCCTCCTATGATTCCACTGATGGAGTGGAATGAAATAATAGAAGATGCAAAGGAGAAAAGGCTATGTGAAGATAGAGATAATGAAGCAGCACAGGGCAAAAAGAGGTATGTTATGATAGTATTAAGTACATTGTAATCATGCACTAATTATTGATATTTGTAAATATATAATCTAAGATGTTTGAAATTATTCATAGATTGTAGGACATATGTGTCACTACTACATTTAACATTATTTTTCGACCAAAAATTTTGACCATCAACTAAATAAATTTAGGGTGGTCGAAATGTAAAGGCAAAAATTTTGTTTTTTTTACATATAAGACTCGTGTTGGTCAAAATTTCGACCAACACAGGGCTTATACATCCGCAAAGTTCAAAAAACATTTGCCCAATTACGTTTTTTGTGCCCGGTTTCATTTGACATTTTTGGAGCATTTTCGCATGGTTATCTCTGCATTTTTGCATGGTTTTCTCTGAGCCCAATTTCGTTTTAGGTTTTCTCCACCCACTTGATTAATGACGCCTGCTAGCCCTGAGAATAATATGAAAGGGGGCTCTACATTTGCATCAATATAGGGGGGGCAGAATAGTAGTTTGAAACTCTCGATATTGTCTTTCTTTCATTCTTCCTGATGTGCTTGACTTCAAAAGATGTTCCATTCACAACCTCTAATCACACCTGGATCTCCGGTGGTCGAGGAGAGGGATTTCTCTTCGAGCATATTTCCATAGGTACATGTGTATTTTTGTTGTAGGTTTTTATGATAATATTGAAGATGGAAGTGAATACTATTACTATCATTATTATTTTTTATGCCAAAGTTCAGCCATTGTTGTGTAATATAAATGGGAGAGTCTCCGCTCAAGTGTTTTTTCTCAGTGATGTTTTGATGATAAGTGTTAAAAAGAGTCTAGTTGCAAAAAGAATGTAATGTACTTTTTGTTTCATTTTATTAAAAGTGTGTAGATGCAGATTTATCATTTGGAATGTTGGTCTATTGTAACAACTATTATACTTTTTTTGTTATAGTAATGAAAGAAAAGAAAGAAAATGTATATGTAGAATCTATAGTTGTAAAAGCTTAGAAGAAATAATAATGACAAATTTTTTGTTTTATAAATATAGTTGTGTTGGTATCATATTTTTCTTGTATTTTTGTTTTAATAATACATAATTATATTGTATCATTTAGACAACAGTTTCATATTCAAAAAAAGAACAAAAAGAAAAAAAAAATTGAGTGTGTTTCTCTCTTCAACTCTAGAACATTCAACTTAAACATCAACACATAAAGATAATAATTTGAAATTAGGTGTGTTTAGTGCTTGGAGTTGTATACTTAATACCTAGGCCATGTGGGACATAAAACATGATATTCATGTGATTCTATGTTAGATGATGATGATGATAATGAATAATCACCATCTACTACTAGCTCATGTAATGATAAAAGGTCTTCAATGCACCTCTAACTAAAAGTATGCCATGGAAAACTTGTGATGGAGATGACTCCTCAAACTAATAGACTATCATGGAAATTTTTTGATGAAGATGACACCTACAAATACTGGACTATCTTCAAAAACTTATGATGAAGATGGCGCCTAAATTTACTAGACTATAATTGAATTGATGTACTTTGGATCCTTCACCGAAAGTCTCTGTCATTTTGTTAGAAGATGATTTATCTTCTAGGTCAACCAAAAGAATCTCTCTCCTATATTTCAACATTACATTTAATCGTTGCATTGCAATTAGGTGTTCCTACAAGGGTTTCCATTTGGATGAATAACAAACTTGTTGGTGTTTTAAAACTACTAAGCAACAAAATGCTTAATACCAAGATGAAAATACTCACATAGTCTAAAGACTAGCCAATTCTTATTATCAATTGTATGTGCACAACATTTGGGCCAAACTTCTACAAAACCAAGGGTGGTTTTCTACTCTTTTGGCTCTGCAAAACCAGGGTGGGTATACCCAGGGATGATACAAGACTGGGAAAACTGTATGAGAATTATCTTAGTTTCATTATGATTCTCATCTCAAATTCTCCAATACATGTACAATTCTTGATACTTTAATAAACACATCCCATATAACAAATATGGCCAAAAATCTTCTATAGGTCTGCAGATTTTCTCAGCAATAATGGCTAACTAAAACTAAAACATTCCATGCAAACAAGTAGAGGCCAACTTTGAAGATCTATAGGAAATAAAAGTAAAGTTGATTATAATTCTACATTTTGACAATCATGTGTGACACATTTCTCTTTCAGCTGGATTAAATTTGATCAGTGCCTAAATCATTGGGGTTCAGAGACTACTACAAATCTCTAGATCTAATTTGTTGCCTTACAACAAATTTTATTAGCAATTCTTATCAAAAATCATCATTCAAAATCCTTTCCACTACTGCAGCAACCTTATCAAATTCATTAAAGCTTTTACTTAATCCATTAAATTAACAGCCATGATAAATAGATATACAACCTAATTGAACTACATTCAATTGCACAAGCCTTTACTTATACAACATCAAGATAACCAAGTAATCAAAAGGAGACAAAGTTTAGAAAGAACTGATATGGGGACAATTCATAATTTGTATTCATTTTCCTTGAAAATTGTATACAATTTACAATAGACTCAGAATGACCTTCAGAAAGAAACACAGATCATTCTATATTCATGTATTCTCAAGATCTGACAGAGAAAATACATCACGAATTTTTGCTCAAAAATGGTGGACCAAAAATAGACTAAGTGTATCACTTAGCAAATAGAATTCGGACCTTTTCTCTTGCCCTAGAATTTCACTTATATAGTGTGAAATGCAACAAGCTTCAGGCTAAGAGAAACTGACAGGTGTCTTTTACAAGGAATATCTACATACACCTATCACAAAATGACAAAACTATGGGTAACAGAAGATATTGAAATCAAATCATTCCTTTCAGAGGGTCAGCTTCCGTTACAGGTTCTGATGTTGCTGAGTTGGCTATTGATCTGATTCATCTTCATATGTAACTGCTAAATTAGCCAACGATGAAGCTTGTTCTGACGAGGGCACATTAACCTCCTCCTGCAGGCTTCCACCACCTTCATTCTGCATGGTAAGGACAACTTCTACCTTTTCCTTTTCTTTAATTGTATTGGCATCTTGTGGTCCCAGTTCTGCAACTAAAAGTGATAGGTTTTTCTTGTCTTCTTCTTCTGATTGGGTTTGAGTAGTGATGGTATCAATGATTTGGACTTCCTCATCTTACACCTCATCACTATCAATTTCATCTACATCAAATTGTTCACTAGAAGGCATTTCTACCATCCACCTATCAAATAATGTGTCATCTGGCCAATTGAATTGCAAAATATCCTTCTGTTTCTTTATTATATAACCAGCCTCATTGTCAATATCAACAAATTCCTGTTTTAAAGAATCAAAGAATATTTTGGCTTTCACCATTTCTTCTGTTGTGGTGGCCCACCGTGCATGCCCTGTTTCATTTATGACTTGATTCATTCTTAAACAGAATAAATCATCAAGTTCCTTCGCCCATTCCTCTTTTCTTTTCAAACTATTTTTCTTATCTAGGGCATGAGGAAATAAATTTAATTTTTGGCTCTTATATTTGTCTAAGTAGCCTATTATTATCTTATGTAAATGTATCCTTTTGCTATCAAAATCAGCAAGATCAGAAACAATGTCAAAGGTTTTATCAATCTGATCACGAGAATTATTTATAACAGATAGACACAATAAGGTTATTGCTTTCTCCCTTCTCACCCATTTGTTCACAATAGGCTCTAGAGCCTCATCATCTTCTTTTAACTCCTCCCATATGTTAATCACCCTGGCCAATTGATCATGGATTAGTGGCCATTCAACCTTGTCTCGTAGATATGTAAGAGAAGTTGTTAGTTTATCTTCATATTTAGATTCCAGCTCTACATGTAAGGCCCATAGTTTACTCTTTTCTTCTTCAAAATCCTCAGCAGTGTAATACTGTGGCCCTTGGGGTGTGTCTGGTATTTCAATGAGGGGGGTAGATTTGAAAGGTTCAACAGGGGGGCGACGGTATGTTATTTTAGGCCTAGTGGATTTTCCCAGTAGCTTGTTCTCAAGCTCAACTCTTCTTTTTACCTCTTTATTGTAGGCATCCACAACTGCCTCATATTTACTTTGTAATTCAAACATTTCCTTTTCCTCCCTTTTAGCAGTAGCCAAGGCAAACTGAGAATAATCCACATTCATGTGGGCTGCCTGTATGTGTGAGGTATCAGGAACTCTCCTCACAATAATATTCCCTATCAGTCCTGAACCATCAGGCTGTGCTGATACAATCCTAGATCCTCTTCTTAATGACCACATAACAAGAGCAGCTTGATCATCACTAAAATTAGTCCCTACAAATTCCTTTTTATTTGGGTCTTGTAACTCCAGTCTATTAGAAACAGAGTTGAAAATCAATGCATCTGCAATATCCCAATTAGGCAACAATAGTATGTTAGAAGTTTTTACCATTTGCCTTCCCTCCTAAGGGGTAATGTTCTAGAATTCTTGCATCATTTGCTCCTTTATTTGGTTTTGGATGGAGGCTTCATCCATTTCTGGATGCTCTGTTTTCATGTTCTTACATCTTTCCTCAAAATTGTGGATGTTTTCCCTCCAAGCAAATTGATGGAAAGCCCTAGACCTTACAAAACTGTCATCTGACAAAAATTGTTGGTTGGCTTGTTCCAAAATAGGGTCCAATTCCCTTCCCTTAAAATCAGCTACAGTCAGCTCGAGACTTGGCACATGAGGTTCTTGGGGGTTCCCTTCATCGATCTCTGCTTGAGTGACAAAAACTCCCCCTTGTGCTCCAATTTGTTCAATTTGCTCAATAGTGAGCTACTCCTCCTCGGTTCTCAAAGGGGTCTGTGAAGGTGAATACTCCTCAACATGAGAATCCTCCTCTCTTATTATTTTCCTCCTCTTAGGGGAGGTCTCAATAGGCCTCTCTTCCAAAACCCTACTAGTGGACTCAATTATTTGTTTGCCTTTGTCCATTGTATTCTTTTTATTT
Source organism: Cupressus sempervirens (assembly GCA_028749045.1). Classification (NCBI taxonomy): domain Eukaryota; kingdom Viridiplantae; phylum Streptophyta; class Pinopsida; order Cupressales; family Cupressaceae; genus Cupressus; species Cupressus sempervirens. Next base: position 31,335,714 of record CM053790.1, read on the forward strand.
TGAACAATAGTATATCCCGACCTTTTTTGGACAGTTAATTGACTTGCCCTTATATTGGGAGTAAAACCCAATCTTCCCATTACTTCCCTGGCCTTATCCGGGTAGAACCTAATAAAGAATTGCTTCTTTTCATTCATTGCCTCTATTATTTCAAGAAAATTATTCATAAGTTTTCTCATCTTATCTACATTTGTAACTGCATCGTCCAAAGGACTATAATCTAGATCAAAACAATGAATGAAATCCAAAATTTCAGAAAAGACTTTCCACTTTTCTTTCCTAGTCTCTTGCTCCTACAAGGAGTACTCATTCCTTATTAAGTCTTCAGGAAAATAAAATTCATGCTCAATTTTACCAAGCTTAATTCTCTACCTTAGAGCCAAATGATAAAATCCTTCAGAATCACAAAAACAAGGATGGGAAGTGGCCATCTTATAAGGATTCAAAATCTTGTGCAGAGAAAGCCAACCTCCTTTTGTGATTACAAAATGATGAGCCACTGTGCAAGTAGGAAAAATTGACCCCTTTTGTCTTTTCAATAGAAGGGTTTCCTCCACTCCTCCTAGCTGCCACAATATCTCAGCAACTCCTACCTTCAAAGACATATGGTAGGGTAGTATGTGAGGGCTTCCTTTAAAACCATATATTCTAAATACAGTAGAAACAGAATATGGAATGACATCTCCCCAATTATGTGAAACTTTCAAACCACTTGGGTTGTCCATAGGCCTAATGAGATTCATTAATGCTTTGGAGATTCTGGGATTGTCCCTTAATAGGAGGCATCTCAGCTTTGAAGCAAAATACCTATCAAACCTGACAAAACTGGCATTCTCTGCATCCCAAGTCATATCTACACTCCACAATTGAACTGGTAATGCTTCCCCACTCTTCTCTGTCTAATTCCATTTCTTTACTAAAATATGTTACTCCCTTGAATAAGAACATGTGCATTAACAGAGAATAATGGTCAAAAGTTTTTTCCACCTTATCCTTAGCAATTCCAATCAGTCCAATGTGAATCTCCTCAGCTAAGTAAGAAGCAAAATCAAAAATTATATCCACACCAAAAGAGGAAATATGAGTAATCATATACATAAAATCCACAGGCATGAACTCTTCTTCATCTCTCCCAAAAACTGTACAAAAGGACCTATATATTTCTATAGCCCTAGAATTGAAGTATGCCCTTTTGAAAGGCTCCCTAGAGGATGTTGTTATTGCTAGCAATGTTCCAATTCTACTTATGTGTGTGCTCAGTGGTCCTTGCCTAACTGCATCTCTCTTAGACATATACTCATTTTCTAACCCTTTCAAATCAATGGAAACATGATAATCAGTGACAGGCCCTAAATTGAAAACTTCCCTAATCTCCTCTACACTGATTGTAATCAATATTTCACCATTAGTTCTCCTCACTACCCTAAGGGCTTGGTCATAATTCTTAGCTACAGCTTCCAAAAGATCATAATCCATGAAAACACTGGGAACCACCATTTTCGCTAGACCAAAATTCCAGATGTTGGCATGTGGGGCAAAAAGGTTCCTCTCTAAAAACCATTTTTGAATAAAACAAGACCAGTTTGTGAAGTTGTTGCATCCCTAACCCAGTTTCCTTTGTCATACAGCCCATCTGCTATTTTCAGCCTAGGGTTTAATGAAGTTAGCCTCTTAACTTCTACAGTTTCAATAGTGGAAGAAGGGAGCAATTCAAGCAAATCATCGTGGACATTCCTATCCAAATAGTTCTCTTAACCAGAAAATGCTTTCTATTTTGCAGCCATTTTAATTAACTCTCAAAGGAATTGAAATAGCAAGAGGATTATAATGCAAGTACTTACTTTGAATTTCTCTCTAGTTCTTCTTAGTGTTACTACAATCTTTCTACGAACAAACTGCTTCACAATCTTGCCGAATCCAGCACGGTCTTCTCAACAACTGTTTCTGCTTAGAAATGCTCTAAATCTTTGTTCGAGTATGGTGGAATTAAGAAAATCTTCTATGTTATACTCTATTTTTCTTCACACACAAAGCTTTCATCTCTCATAAATGCACAAGGTGGCATCACCTTCTATATTCAAATTTAAACTGTGGATTTACGAAAAATCCTACGATCCAGGGATGCAAGAAAAGATGACTCATGTTCCTCTTGACAAGCTGGCAGTCAACCCAATGAAAATTTTCCATGTGTACCTTTCCTTCATTGTTGGCGCCTCTGAACTGGACCCACATAACTCTAAGGACACATGTCACTTAGGCGTTATCTCGCTATACATAAAGAGTGAGCACCTTGCCATAGCGAGATAGCGCCCGTTATTGATCCTGATTTGATCATGCGGATGACATTTGATGCATTGCTCAAAAGAAATATGGTGGGCCCCTTGTCGCTATTCGTAACCTTTGTGCAACTCGCCATAGCGAGATAGCGAGGATCATGGATCTAAGATAGATCTGACAATCAATCTTTCATATATTTTGTGAACAGGGTGTCGTTCCAATCATTGATGACGTGATGAAATCCTGGCTATATTACCTGCTGCTTGGGGCCCATATTTGTTTATTTCTCATTTGGGCGCTATGTCACTAATGGCGAGAAGAACAAGTTCCCGATACCGACATAGCGAATCCCAGTGTCTTTGCTTTTCTCGACGTATACGTGTAGCCCATTAGATGCCAGTGTGTTCCAAAGCTTTATAATTGATATCTGATGGAGTACTTTATGGGACCCACTTACTCTAAAAAGTTGTCGTAGTACTACTTTATGTCTGGGCACTATGTCGCTAACGGCGAGAGACACCAATTCTTTGATAGCGACATAGTGATTTTTGGTGACTCATCAAAATTCAGGGTTGAAAAGATAAAGGCAAGTGAAGTCATAACTACCCTCATTAATGCATCTGACACATAATAAAATAGCACGTGCACCACGCAGCCTAAAAAAACTTACGATCATTGAAAAATTTAAAAGTGACTATCGACCATTATTTTTAGTGAAGGCATCATGTCGCTAACAGCGAAGTGCCCAATTTCTCCGATACCAACAAAGCGACTAATCGAAAAAGCTAAGATTTTTGTTGATGCCTTTTGTACCTCAATGTTGTAATTCCTTTTTAGGTTCTGACATGTCTATTGTAAACGTGATGAAATATCTCTGAAATAATACAATCTCCGATCATCGTATTTCCACTTGACAGTACCGCTTTTCAACTTAGCGGTGGTCGCTATGTCGCTAAGGGTAAAATATTTGTATCTTTTAATAGCGAGATAGCGATTGCCGTAGATCTTTTAGGGATCAGGCGGTCAGAAACACAAAAGAAAAGATGTGACTCAAGGCATGGAAAGTTTGAAAAGGATGGGAATCTTCGCATATTTTTAGTTTCGCGCCCAAAAAATTTAAAAGAAAACAAGACCTAGGGTTTCGAAAAAAAATTGCTTCAAAGACCTACAAAATATGACTTGGCTAGAAACCCTATTCACCATAGGTGGATCCCAATCTGAATTCTTCTATACCTTGGACAAAGGAATTCGATTATGCAAAAATTCAGACCAACAAAACTATCATAGAAAAATTGTGATGAAGATGCCACCTACAACTACTAGACTATCATAGAAAAATTGTGATGAAGATGACATTAAAAACTATTGGACTATCATGTGTACAAGTCACAAAATGATTCCAACATATGAAATTAAGTGTACTACATAGGATAGTGATGACTGAATTTCCATGCCCTCCAAATTTGGTGGTTGTAACATTTATACCAATTTCATTTGTGGGATACACACTCTTTAAATACTCCAGGCAATTCCTGAGTGCGGATGTTTCAATTCCTTAGTGTCAAAACTTGAATATATTTCATGCTTATCATTTCCTCTAGCAATTCTTACGTAAAACATCATTAAAATAATTGTTCCCTTTGATAGCGTCAAAGAGTTTTGAAGTTGTTTTGTGCTAAATGAACCTTTCATGATCAAGTCTTGTAAATATCTTGGTTGGTACAACTACAAATTTTTTACTGGCTTTGTACTAGTACCCAAAATTAACATTGATGACATTAGTAGAATTCCAAGTTTTGCTCTTGTATTCCTATTAATTGCACTTGATTGTTGAATATGTTAAAGAAGAAACAAATGCCAGTTAATTTACAGACTGTAACTAACCTGAATTGCTTGATGTATTTTTTAAATGTTGAGATGCATATACTAAGAATTTTTTGTTGCTACAGGCCAAGCCACAGCTGACAGACAGGTCAAAGCTTCCAACTATTGTGGATCTTGTGATTAAAGAGTTATTGAACTTGAAATATCTTTAGCAAGTAAGTTGCATGCAAAATATTTCTTTTGAAGGGAATTGACATTATTTTTAAAAATACATTCATTTTATACAATTTTACTCATGTTTTGGTGGATAAAAACTTAACGTTCTTCCACATTTCTTGCCCATTTTATTGCATATCTGAAATAAGACATAATCTTGCCATTTTCCAATAGCTAAATGTCTTTAACTGTGATTGGAATTTGGCATAAAATGTATTTTTTAGGTTAGATTGTGAGCTAGTTCTAATTGATCGCCATTTGAAAATTAGAGGTGCTAATCTTTTCATTGAAGATACAACTTATAGTGCACTACATATCATCACACTTACCCAAAAAAGTTGAGCCAAACATTTGATTATCTAGATTGAAAGTCATTGTCCACTTCATAATCTTAGCAAGAAGAACACCATAAGTGCTTGTGAACCAAGTATTTATGATGAAGCAAGAAGGAAAGAAAAATGAAAAATGTGTTGAGCCAAGAGATAGACATTGGAAAGAAAGCCATTGTTAATAAAAAGTATTAAGATCAAGTTTAAAAATAATGTTTTAATTGACAAGCACAAAGCAAGATTAGTAGCTAAAGAGCAACAAATTTTCCTTGTACATCCGTGCACTATCTCCATGATTCCATGTTTGGTCCTTAGCCTCTTTGCAATAACCACATGATCGATGATTGCCAAATAGTGCCAACATACTATGTGGAAAGGCCCTTTCTAGATCATATGTCAATGCAACAATTTATGAAATGATGGTGCTTTGAGGGGACAATGATCATCTTCAACCATGTGACTTTGGCTCATTGCTTCAAATTTGTTAGAGGATATAGAAACTTACTGACTGTAAACAACAGGTATGTTCTTAGAAAAAAAACCCATACTCATTGTAAACAACAGGTATGGACTTAATGCATATTTCATGAGTTGTGGTTCATAAAAACCCATACTCATCAGCTTGAATTGTTTGTTTAATACCCAATGCATTGAGGTGACGCTTAAAATTTGAATTCATAACAACCATTTCTCATCAACTTAAATTGTTTGTTTAGTACCCATTGCATTGACGTGACACTTACAAGGTTGAAGTATTGCAACTTCCTAGAAGGTCTGCCTACTCAATTCCATGATGATCCAACTTTCCTTGATTCTTGGGAGAATGATGCAGGAGCATCAAGGTCAAGGTTGAAGACATGAGAAGACATTAAGGTCTCAAGATAACCAACATGGCCATGTTAGAACAGTTGATGTAATAAGACCCTGTGAAGGTCCTTTTTGATATGTTTGTAATCATTTTAGTTACATTTGAAAACATTAATTAACAAAAACCATATGTGCAGATATAAACATTAATCACAACATGTCTAATTTATTTGTAGGTATATTTTCCTGTGAAGAAAGACCACGCCTAACAATATGAATCTAGAAGAAAATAATGAGACAATGGCTGCATTGTGGGCTCAATTCCGAAGAAAACTTGATAAATGTTATTATCCTTGCAAAAAGTGTAAGGGTTTAAAGAATCGAAGAATTCTAATCACAACAACCCAGAGTCATTGTAGGCAATATGGTCATGTTGAAAGGGGCCATGATTTTCGTCCATTGCTGAATGTGGATTTCCTACTGGAGGAACATGGAGGTGTGAATATCCAAGTTGAGGATAACGCTCCCATGGAAGAAGATGATAATGTGCCAAAGGACATGATTGAAGAAGATGGTATTGGGGCAAGTGATGAAGAGGCTCACAATGATGGTACTAGCGAATCTGATAATAATGATGAAGATGGTCTTGATATACCTTTACTTGAGAAGGCACACAAGCCCTTATACCCAGGCTCCCAAACAACTCTACTGTTGGCTATAGTGTTGTTGGTGAACTTAAAGGTTATGAATAGCATATCCAATGTAGCAATGTCACGTATGCTAAGGTATCTCATTTTTGTCATCTTCAAGGTTAGCATACAATTACTATTCATTATATTAATAATGCATATTTGTTGTTGTAGGTTGATTAGTGAGTTTTTGTTACCACCATCAAACATTTTGTCTCGTTCGTACTGATAATTATCTAACATTATGGATTAGATTGGAATGAAGTATTAGACAGTACATGCATGTCCCAATGATCACATTCTATATCATAAAAAACATGAATTTGCAACAAAATGTCCTGATTGTCATGTTAGTAGATATCGGTCAGATCAAATAACAAAAAAAGTGCCTCACAAGGTTCTTTAGTACATTCCCATTATTCCACGTCTCGAACGGTTATTCAGGTGCACTAGCTTGGCACAATTTATGGATTACCATGCACACAATAGAAGTCAGGATGACATTATGTGAATGCCTGCCGATGGTTCTGCATTTAAAGAGATAGAAGAAACATGGTCACACTTTAAAGAAGAACCTCGTAATATGAAACTTTCATTGGCGATGGATGGTGTCAATCCATATGGAGATATGAGATCTGTTTACTCAGTATGGCCTATTTTTGTTATTAACAATAACTTTCCTCCTTGGATGTCCATAAAGAGGGAGCACATAATGTTGTCAATGATTGTGCTAGGTAATTTTTTTTTTTATAGTTATCTAAATTAATTTATAAATAGTGCATAAAAATGGTTATAATAATTACGTAATGTTTATGTTCATTCAATTGCTAGGTAAATACCAATTTAAAGATATGAACATGTATATTGAGCCCCTAATTGACAAGTTGTTAAAGTTATGGAATGGCATCACTATGTATGACATCTCTAGACCGATAGGACATCAACAATTTCAATTCCATGCAATGCTTATATGGAAAATACATGATGCCCCTGGACTAACTCATTTTTGCGGTATGTTATATTGTTAAGATCACATATTTTTGGTCTGTTATAGTGCTTACACATTACTATCAAATGCTTAAGTTGTGCATGATAATTGTACATGATCCAATTATACATGATCTTTTAGGTCTTCAAACAAAGCAAAAATTTGCATGTCCAGTTTGTGGTCTGAAGATGAAATGTCGTCATTCGAGAAGTTTAGGAAAGCAGGTGTTTGATGAGTTTAGACACTTTCTCCACAATAATCATAGGTGTCGAATTGTCAAAAAACATCTTTTCAATGGGAAAGAAGAGACATCATCAAGGCCACGAAGAATGACACCTCATTTATGGAAGTTGGAATACAATCGACTAAATCATCGAGGTAATGTCCAATTTGTCGTCCAAAGTTTACAATTTGTATTTCGATATTGTCTTATATTTACTAATGTTGTAATTGATGCTCATGAAGGTCATCAAGGCATCAATGACCAGCTTCCTAGGGGAATGAAAAGTTATCCTACTCAATTTAGTAGGCTACCATACTACAAGGATCTCCCAATCGTGCATTTGTTTGATGCTATGCATATTGGAAAGAATGTAATAGAGACACTATGGAAAATGTTGGATGGAAGGTGTGATAGAGAACAAATTGCTAAAATTTGTACTGACATTCATGAATCTAATCATGCACTAAAAGTTTTCATTGAATCAAATAGGAATAGAGAGCGCATAAATACAAGTGCCCTTCCTTGGTTATTAATGGAGCAAAAAAGTGATGCATTAAAAGAAGTCATAAAAAAAAAAAAAAATTCCAACAGGATTTGTTGCAAATATAAACACTCTTCTATCAAAGAAAGGTGATTTTGGGCCAGGGTTGAAGACACATGATTGGCATACCTTCCTCAAGGTAAGTCATGTTTTCTATTTACAATATATTTGTAAGATTGAATGTAGTACCAGTTGCATTATTTAATAATATATTGAAATGATTATTTTTTAATGATTGCAGTTTGTCCTACCTCTATCCCTTCCACAATAGTTTGACAACAGTATTAAACAAGTTATATATGATCTTGGAAAATACATGAGGTTAGAAGAGTGTTTTTCCTTAGATTTGTAGCTTTTTATCTGAAATCTATTTTATAATTTTATTTGAAATCTCCTCTATGTGTTTTTGCATGTTGAATCTCATTTAGGTGGTTATCATCTAAAGAAATTGATAAAAAAGATATAAAATATTGGAAGAGAAAAATTCCACAGCTTATGTGTGAAATGCAAAAGTGTTTACCTTCAACGTTTTTCAATGCTCAAGAACACTACCTCATACATCAAGTTGAGGAGATTGAATTGTGTGGACCTATACAAGCTAGATCAATGTGGATGGTTGAGAGGCATTTGAAATTCATGAAGGGCTTGGTTCAACAAAGAGCACATCCTGAGGGTTATATGATAGAGGGATATATGATATACCAGACCATGGTGTATATCAGTGAATATCTTCTAAAGTTTGCAGCAGGTATCCATCTAGATCGCATTTGGGATCCCAACTGTAATGACAATTTCAAAGGGGAGTACCTGATGGGGAAAGGTAGATTGAGGAGGGTGAGAGGTAATTATAATTTTTTTTTTGTAATTTAACAATTCTTATCCATCATCAATATATATAAGTTGTTTCTAACTGGTGTGATTGTCTTCTTTATAGTTGGTCGGGAGTGGGATGCCCTACACTTGTATATTACAAACAATCTTGATTGGATGATAGTGTGGATTGAACAGTCTCAAGAAAATGGTCGCTCATTAACATGGGATGGTGTTGCATCGTTGGTTAAAGAAGCTCATCGTAATGGAGATCCCAATGTTACACCAATGGTACTTGATCTAATATATGGCTTAAGAGGTACAAAGGTATGCATAAGATTACTAATCATGAGACATAAGTTTAATATCAACTCACAGATCAATGAGAAGATTCTTGACATGTTTGAATAATTGCAGGTCAAATAGCACAAAGCTATGTACTACCATGGCTATAAATTCTGCACAAAAAAGTTAGATGAAACGAAGAAAATGTGTGATTCCGGGATAAGTATTGTCTTCGCGATCACCAATATTTCATCTAGAACTGACATACATCCTCAACAATCTGAAAATTGATACTATGGCATTTTGGATGATATACTTGAGTGCGACTTTAATTCATTCAAAATAGTCTATTTTTCATCAAATGGTTTAGGTTACGACTGAATCGAAATGATCGCGATAGGACTGTTATTAAACACGATAGTGGATTTACTATGATTAATACAAGGTCATTTGAGCTAGTCGGAGATGAGCCCTATGTTCTTCCAAGTCAATGCGAGCAAGTGTTTTACTTTGGTGTTCCAGACAAACCAAGTTGGTCATTTTTTGTTAGACATGACCCAAGAGGAAGGCCGATAAAGTATAATGTGATCAAAGAAGAAGATATTGAAGAAGCACAAGAGGAAGTAAATGATTATCAGGAACAACAGTTACCCAGTGATGAAGAAGAAGAAGATGGTGATGATTTTGGTCATGCTAACGATAATGGTGATAATGATGATGATGATGCTGATGACGATCATGATCATGGTGACAAAGATGGTGATGATCATGGCAATGATGGTCATGATGATCTTAGTGATCAAGAGGATGATGATGGTGATGAAGATGGTGGTGGTGATGACGACGATCAAAGTGACGAGTATGATGATGGTGGTGATGATGATGATGATGATGACGAGATGGATGATGATCATGATGATCAATGAAATCTTTAGGTACGATCAATGTCAACTATGATGGGGTCTTGTATGACCAAATTTTTCTTTCCAAACCATATGTGCACATATAAACATTAAGTAGAACATGCCAAATATTTTTTTAGATATAAACATTAGTTACGCTAAATTTTTAACTTAAGACAAATGATTTACATATACAATCTACTTTATTATTAATATTTTTTTTGGTAAGTCTATTACTTTAATTTTGCTACTGATTTCTAAGACTTACTAATTTTTTTCACAGGGCGATATGGATGCACCATGTCAGACACCTTCAGTAGAGGTAAACATTAATTATTGTAAATTTTAATGTTAATATAGAAACAAATGTCCTATTATTATGTTCTTTTCTTTATGGCTTTGGAGTTATTTTAATGAAAGTATACAAATATTTGATGTCACAACTGATAGGAAAAAGCTACAATGATCGCTGATCAAATGCAATCTGAAATACGGGCGTCATATCTACATGAAATTGGCTTTAGTACTGACCATGTATTCATCACCCAACAAATTACACAAAGATACACTGATGAGCTTGTTCAAATTATCATCAAGGGTGACAGAAGTGAGGAGAAAGAGGCACTGAGAATAGAATTGGACCATAGAATCCAATCTTTGAAAGTAAGCAGTAATTCGACTAAAGCAATAATAGAATTTCAATAGATATTAATATTTTATAGTATCTTATGGATCATGATCTTTGATTTTATGTGTTCTTGTATAGACATATGTGCCAGTTGCGACATCACATGCTGAACATGGTCAGGGTTGTTTCACAGTACCTTCATGTAAGTAACACTTTGTTTGTTTTGATCAACATTATAACACTTACCTCTTTTTTTGTCGACATTTTTCGCTAGTATCCCATTTGATCTTTATCCATTGCAAATGCCTTTGCTAACAATATTCTATTCTTCAGCTCATGATGAAGTGCGGACTCCTCCTTTGGTTGGTGGTCCACTATTGTCTGCTGCATTATCAGCAACAAGGACCATGCAAACATCATCGTCTATGCCCAGTAGAACTAGTAAAACCTTGTTTTGCTATATTTTGTAATGTCTTTCTACAAGTTGATCAACAACAAAGTAGCACATTAGTGCTTAAATGATGTCTACAGAAGCTTGCATACACACACCACGCATACATACATACATACATACATATATATATATATATATATATATATATATATATATATATATATATATATATATATATATATATATATATATATATATATATATATATATATATAGCCACACATAGAGAGACATGGACATAGGCAGGGAGGTAGACCAATAGAGAGCAGTACTAAAATTGTCATTTAATTGTTATGATGTTTCAGTTGATAGAGCAACAGAGAGCAGTACTACTAAAGCTGGTCCATTTCCTGGAGTAGTTCGTGTGATTAGTATTGGTTTGTATGAAGGGACATTGTTGCTGAATAAGAAAACTATGTTTCCATTAAGAGAACAAAAGCTTCTAGGTGCTTTAAAATTGATATTTTTTAAAGTGTAAATTTAGTTTACTTTTACATTACTCATTTTGGACTGATAAATCCTTTATGTTTTTGTAGGTAATAATGCTTTCTTTGAACATCTTTTTCATATGACATTGAGACTGTTTGGATCCACCATACGTAAAAGGTATGTAGTTTCATATCATTGCTACATAATTTTTATTTTCTTCTATTTATTGTAATATATTAAAGTTATTGATCTAACAATTTATTTGTTTTTAAAAAGGTGGAATTTACAAGCTGGGGAATTAAAAAATCAGCTGATTGCATCCATTGAGGAGAAATTTGGGAAAAACATTTTTGACACTGGCCTACTTCTTAAAAGAGCAGCAAAGCATATAAAGACTGTGAGGGATCAATATAGAAGGGGTCTTAAGGATAACCCAAAGTACAACCATCCTCCTATGATTCCACCAATGGAGTGGAATGAAATAATAGAAGATGCAAAAGAGAAAAGGCTATGTGAAGATAGAGATAATGAAGCAGCATAGGGCAAAAAGAGGTATGTCATTATAGTATTAAGTACATTGTAATCATGCACTAATTATTGATATTTGTAAATATATAATCTAAGATGTTTGAAATTGTTCATAGATTGCAGGACACATCCGTGGCTACAAAAGCGAGAATAGAAAAGGTTGGCCAACACAAACTTGGCTCTAGTGGCTATATGAATCTGCATTCTCGACTTGTAAGTAGAGCAATGAATTTTGTTTTTTTTTTTTTAATATAATGTTGCAAACAATTTTGTTTAATGAAACCATACATGGAAAACTGACGTTATCAAGAAAAAACCACAGGGCACAGATTTCAATGTGGAGGTCACAGATGAAGATAGAAAAATTTCCTTGAAGGAAGGCTATAAAGTTGTGGTTGCATGCCTACGTGAAGAATCTGTAAGCCTTGCCCAAGAATCCAGTGCACCAAATGATATCTCACAGGTAAATTGGTTAGATGAAAAGTAAATGAAATTAAATAGTTGAGAAGATTCTTTTTTGGTATTAGTTTTAAACGTAAATTGACTACATAACAATATGCATAACATTTTACTGTAGCCTTCATATCCTACCACAGAACCTGCTCCTGATGAAGGCCATTATGTGCATTATAGTGGTGGAGGTATTAATTTGCTATTGAAAATTAATTATGCAATTATGAATACAATTTAACATCTTCAATTGGAATTTGACATGTATCCTTTTTTTGAATATTTCAGAGCATGTTGAACATCATGCTAAAGGACTGGACCATGTTCCAAGTGTTCAACATGTTGACATAGTGGCAGATCAAAATGTTAATGTACATGATGTGACATTTTTAGGTAAGAAAAATGCATTTTATGTTGTACTTGTACTTAATTACAAACTTGTAACAGTTAGAAAAAGAAAAAGAGTATGCCAATTTATCGCATTCACTTGTTCTTGCAACAAAGCCCCCTTTAGTGCAGCAACCTCCTGCTCCTCTAAAGAGAAGGAGCCATCGTAATTTGACATTACACGTGCCAGAAGAGGAGGAGAATGAAGCAGATATGGATGTCCCTATGAGCGCTTTTCTTAAGAGAGCTCAGAAAAACAAAAAAAAGAAATGATGTTTTAAAAATCTTCTTTGATAAACCTTGTTGGATAATGAAAGAACTTCGTTTTAAGTAATTATTTATGAATGATGCGTATTAATACAGATTTTTATTTTATGTTAATGAATATTGTTATGTGTTAATGAAGTTTTGATTAGTATTGTGTATTAATGATTTTTATATCATATTAATGAATGTTATGTGATTGTATTGATTGAATGTTATAGTTCATAAATGGATGAATTAATGAATGAAGTATGTAATTAGATGATAATGGGTACTTTAGATTGATGTTAGGGGGAGGGGGGTGAGGCCAAATGAGCTTCCACCTTCACGTGGTTGGCCTTGTTAAGTAGATAATATTATAGTATTCTTGAAACCAAGTGAAGCTCAAATTTGTTAAGTCTTCAAACACACATCCCAATTCTCTTTAATGATATTGAAGTTTTTTTGCTTGTAATAGTCTCATTGCAGTCATCTTTTGGTTCCTTGAACATATAGTTCTTGCTTAGTTTAAATCCCAATTATTAGATATTTGTCCACATTGGAGTTAGTTTGGCATAGAAACCTGCATATTTTATTATATATATTTAGTCAACTGAAAGCAATGTAGAAAGCATTCACATAGTTGATGTCTAACAAAAGAAGACAAGATGCATATACTATTTAGCATGGAAATCCTTGTAGGTGAATTGTGTGTGTATGCACACACACACACACACATATGTATGTATGTATATAACTTCAAACAAATGTGTAGACTCAATTAGCAAGAGACACCAACCTCAAATTCTGCAATGCAGAAGGAACTGACCTTTGAAATGCAAAGTGTTTATAATGTTGGTAGATTTGCCTTAGATCTCCTTCGAGGTCTTCAACAAATCTGCCTTGTACTTATGAATAATCCACCAAGATTTGAAATATTGTTTTTTAATATATGCTCTAAACTTGGAATATACCTTCATAAAAATTTTGCCTTAGATCTGCTCATCATATTCAAAATAAGCCTTCACATGTCTATTCACTTAGGTCTGATTTAGGTCTTCCACAAATTTGGCTTATAATTATGCTCTTGAATCTCTTAAAATCTTCTTTGTATTCAAATGATATTTAATGAATTCATTGATACAAATTTCCTCATACTTGAATTATAATATCATTGTCATTTTCAAACATAACATAGACATAAAATCATTTTGGTTATTCGCTTGTTATACAAGTTAGTCTTATCTTTTTGGTTTTCACAAGTCATGCACTTATGCATCTTTGGGATATCCACAAGCTATTAGAGATGTTTGGATGGTTCATGTCCTTATTTTTTTGTGTTGTTTGTAGGGTTTTTCCCATGAAGTCTAAGGACAGACATGTTGGATGTTTGTGATAGACATGTCCACCTATAAGAAAAGTATCAAATGTAAAAAAAATGCAAAGAAAAGCTTGTAAGGGTTTTAGGTGTCTTTAGGCCCAGTACAACTCGTAAGGGTTTTAGGTGTCTTTGGAAGGGTTAGTGAAGTTATAAAACCTTTGAAAAGGTTAGTGAAATATATTAAAGGCATATATGATTGTAAGTTGTCGAAGTTGACACTTTGTGTCAACTAGACAACAAATTTCAGTTTATAACTAACTGGTAACAGTCAGATAGTTAGACAGCAGTGGTTGTTTACTGTTGTTTGGTTATTTAGAAGGGATTTGTCGAGTGTTTTGGGGAGAAGTAGAGTTGGAGTTGTGAGACAAGGCATTGTGAAAAAATTATAATCAATAAAATAATCTTGTTCTCTACAATTCAATCTCTGTCCCATGGAACAGTGAGTTCCTATGATGTATCAAATGCATTTTGACTAATATTTAATGTGAGAACATTTTATTATTTTTGTTATCTTGTCCACGCATTCTTTTAATTTTCATTGCGGGTTGTGTTGGTATTTTTTTTTAGATGTTAAAACAGTGCTAAAACTACTAAGTGACAAAAGGCTTAATACCTAGATATCAATACATACACAACCTAAAGAATAGCCAATTCTCATTGTTACTTGCATATGCAAAGTACTAGGACCCAACTTCAACAAAACCTCAGACGGTTTTCTACTCTTTTGGCTCTGTAAAAACCAGTGCAGGTGTACCCGGGGATGGTTCAAAAATGGAACAATTGTATGAGAATTATTCTTAGTTTCATTTTGATTCTCATTTCTAAATCCTCAAACATATACATAACTCTTACCAAATTGGTAAACACATCCCTTGAACAGATATGGCCAAGAAATCTTCTATAGATCTGTAGATGTTTTCAACAGCAATGGCTAAATGAAGCTAAAACATTCCATGCAGGCAAGTGCTGGCCAACTTTGAATATCTTACAGGAAATAAAAGTAAAATTTGATTTTATGATGTATTTTGAAAAACCCAGTCATAATATACTTCTCTTTTGGCTGAAATACTTTCGATCAGTGCCTAATCCATTGGGGTTCAGAGTCTATAGTAAATTCTTAGATCTAATTTGTTGCTTTGCAACAAATTCTTATCAGCAATTCTTATCAGAATTTATCATTCAAAAATCCTTTTCAATACCTAAGCAATCTCATCACATTCATCAGAGCCCTTATTTAATCCATTGAATTAACAACAATAACAAATGGATGTACAACCCTACTATATTGCAATCAATTGCATAAGCTTTTACTCACACAACATCAAGGTAGCTAAGTATTTAAAAGGAGACAAAATTCAGAAAGAACTAATATGGGGACAATTCATAATTTGTATTCATTTCCTTTGAAAATGGTATATCCTTTACAATAGACCCAGAAAGACCTTCAGAAAAGAAGCACAATTCTTTCTACATTCATGTATTCTCAGAAATTTTGACAGAAAAGTATACTACAAACTTGCTTTCCAAATGTTTGGACCAAAAATAGGACTAAGCACAATACTTAGTAAAAACAGAATTCAGACCATTCTTTAGCCTTGGGATCTCACTTAAATAGTGTGAGATGCAACAAGCTTCAGGCTAAAGAAGGTGACAGGTGTCCTTTCAAAAGAAAGACAAAAACAAAATAACATAAAGATTAACAACATTTCTTGGCGGGTCCCTTTTTGTTATGCTTCTGAATTGTTGAGACAAGAGCACGATCTGACCTTACAATCATTCTTCACTTTCGGAGTACATACCCATGAGGTCTGTAAGTGATGTATCATCTTCTATTACCTGCAAACTCACTTTAACCTGGGGATTTTCCATGTCATCATTGCTAATTACAAGGGTAACTATTACTTTTGCATCTTCTTCCTCATTGTCTCCTGACATATGTTCACTAAACTGATTTTTCCACTTATTAAAAGTATCATCATCTGGCCAATCAAAACTTAGAGTTTCTCTTTGTATCTTTATTAAAGAATTTGCATTTTCCTCTAAATCATCAAATTCTTTTCTCATAGCAGTATAATACAATTGTACTTTTACCAGCTCCTCGTTTGTCTTTGCCCAAAACCAATGGCCAGTCTCACTGATGATGTTTATTATTTTGTTATTGAATAATTTATCCATTTCCTTTTTCCATTTTTCTTTTTCCTTTACTGTATCAACAGATTCTAAAACACAAGGAAATAGGGTGAATTTTTTAGCAAGATATTTTGAAAAACAGAGTATCAATCTTCTCTGTAAAGAATCTCTTTCATTCTCAAAATTTTCTAACTTATTCAATAAATCAAAAATCTTTTCAACTTGATGATAAGGCATTTGGACTGCAGATATACATATAATTATAATATCATTATTTCTCTGTCTCCATTTCTGTGCAAGAGAATTTAGTCCATCCTTTTCTTTATTCAACTCATCCATGAGGGTTACAATCCTTGTCAACTGATCATAAAAAGTGGACCATTGTATTTTATCCCTCAAATATGTCACACCCTACTTCCATGTTTCTTCCTGCTGATTTCTAAATTCTATTTGCCACTCATGTAATTTGGTTTTTTCTGCTTCAAATTCCTCTGTAGTATAGAATTGGGGTCTTTCAGGGGTGTCAGGTATTTCAATGATAGGGGTTAATCCAACAGATGACTGTGGAGGATATGCAATTCTCAGTGTACTGGATTCTCCCACTTTCCTTTTTCCAAGTATCTTCTCCAATTGAGATACCCTGTTTTCCAGTTCAATTCTCCTTTTTACCTCTTGATTATAAGCATCCACCACTATTTCATATTTACTATGCATATCAATCATTTCCTTCTCTTCTCTTTCTGCAGTGGCCAAGGCAAATTTAGAATAATCCACATTCATGTGGGCTGCCTGTACATTTGAAGTATCAGCAACTCTCCTTACAATGATACTCCCTGTTAGTCCTGAATCATTAGGCTGTGATGAAGTAGTCCTGGATCCTCTTCTCAGGGACCACATAACAAGGGCAGCTTGATCATTGCTGAATGTTGTACCCAAGAATTCCTCTTTATTTGGGTCCTGTAGTCCTAAATTATTTGATACAGAATTAAAAATTAATGCATCAGCAATATCCCAATTGGGCAATAATAAAATATTTGCATTTTTTACCATCTGTCTACCCTCATCAGGGGTTATATTCTGGAACTCTTGCATCATTTTTTCTTTTATTTGATTTTGAATGGAGGCCTCATCCATTTCTGGATGCTCTATTTTCATATTCTTACACCTTTGCTCAAAAATGTGCATGTTTACCCTCCATGCAAACTGATGGAAAGCCCTAGATCTTACAAAACTGTTATCAGACAAAAAATGTTGACTGGCTTGTTCCAAAATAGGGTCCAATTCCCTTCCTCTGAAATCTGCTACAATTAATTCAAAACTTGGCATAGGAGGTTCCTGGGGGTTCCCTTCATCAATTTCTTCTTGCGTAACAAAAATTTCTCCTTGTGACCCCATTTGTTCAAATTGCTCATTGGTGAGCTGCTCTTCCTCAATTCTCATTGGAGTTTGAGAAGGTGAGTAACCTTCATCAAGGGATTCTTCTTCCCTTATTATTTTTCTTCTTTTGGGAGAAGGTTCAGGGGGTCTTTCTTCCAGGACAGTACTGGTAGATTCAACTACCTGTTTTTCTTTGTGTACAATGGGCATCTACTGCCGAACAATAGTATATCCTATCTTCTTTCGTACCACCAGTGGACCCATTCCAATGTTGGGGGTGAAACCCAATTTTCTCATAACCTCTCTGGCTTTATCTGGAAAAGAATCAATAAAATGTTGTTTCTTCTCATTCATTACTTCCACTATCTCAGAGAAAGTACTCATGAGCTTATTTATCTTATCTGCATTGGTTGTAGCATTACTAAGAGGACTGTAATCTTTGTCAAATTAATTAATAAACTCCAAAACTTTTGAATAGACTCTCCATTTTTCTTTCTTTATTTATTGCTCATGGAGAGAATATTCATTTCTTATTATATCTTCAGGAAAATAGAATTCATGCTGAACTGGACGAAGCTTGATTCTAAGTCTAAGAGCAGAGTTAAAGAAACCTTCTGTATCACAAAAACGAGCATGAGACACTGCCATCTTATATTGATCCAAAATTTTGTGGAGAAAGATCCACCCTTCTTTAGTTATCACAAATTGGTGGGCTATAGTGCAAGTAGGAAAAATTGATCCTGTTCCCCTTTTGTGCAAAAATGTCTCCTCCACTCCTCCCAACTGCCACAAAAATTCAGCTATCCCTACCTTTAAAGGTACCTGATAGGGTAGTACATGGGGTGTTCCTTTGAATCCATAGACCCTAATGACAGTTGAGATTGAATATGGGATAATATCTCCCCAATTATGTGAAACTTTTAGACTATGGGGTTTGTCCATAGGCCTAACAAGATGCATTAGTGCCTTAGGAATTCTGGGATTATCACTCAATATGAGGCATCTTAGTTTGGAGGCAAAGTGCCTATCAAATCTAACAAAGCTAGCATTTTTTGCTTCCCAAGTCATGTCTGCACTCCATAATTGGACTGGCAGTGCCTCCCCCTCTTGTTCCCTATTTAAAACCATTTCTTTACCAAAATAAGTGGCCCCTTTAAAAAGAAACATATGCATCAATAGGGAGTACTGACCCCAAACCTTTTCCACCTTGCCCTTTGCAATCCCCACCAATCCCTGGTGAATCTCATAAGCCAAGTAAGATGCAAAATCAAAAATTATTTCCACACCAAAAGAGGAGATTTGGGTGATCATATACATGAAGCTCACCGGAATAAAATCTTCTTCGCCCTCTCCGAAGACTCTGCACAGGGTCCTATATATCTCTACTGCCCTGGCATTAAAGCATGATTTCTTGAATGGTTCTTTAGAAGACGATGTTATGGTTGGGAGGCCTCCAATCCGGCCTATGTGGGCTTTTAGTGCACCTTGTCTAACTACATCCCTTTTGGACATATATTCTTTTTCTAACTCTATCAAATTAATGGGCACATGATACAAAGTGAGAGGTCCCAGACTGAAAACCTTCCTAATCTCCTTCGGACTGATGGTAACTAAAGCCTCACTATCCATTCTTCTCACTACCTTAGTGGCTTGGTCATAATTTTTCGCTATAGCTTCAAGCAGGTCAAAATCCATAAACACACTGGGGACAACAAGCTTTCCAAGATCAAAATTCCATATATTGGGATGAGGGGCATATAACTTCCTTTCTGCAAACCATTTTTTGAATAAACTCAAACCAGTTTGAGAAGTTTGAGCATCCTGAACCCAATTACCCTTATCATACAATCCATCAGCTATCCTTAGCCTAGGGTTCAGTGAGGTTAACCTCTTAACTTGCACTGTTTCTACAATAGACTCAGGAAGCAACTCAAGCAAATCATCATGGACATTTCTATCCAAGTAGTTTATTGCACCTGAAAATCCCTTCTTCGGAGGCATCTTGGGCTATCTTTTTAGAACTTAAAAGCTTACAAAGATTATGGTAGTATTACTTACTTGAATTCTGTCTCTGTTTTCCTCTGTATTCCTACAAATTTTCTGCGAACAGACAACTTGACAATTTTTATCAGACCTTGGCACGCTTTTCTTTCAGTAATGGCTTCTGCACAAGAATGGCTCCAAATCTTTGCTCGCGTGAGATGAAACTGATGAAATCTCTCTGTATTATACTCTGTTTTTCCTCACGAACAAAGCTTTCTTGTCTAATTAATACAGAGAGTGGCACTACATTTGTAATTTAAAACTACATCGTCGATCTTCAAAGATCCTACGATCATGTGGTGCAGAGAGAACAACTAGGAGTTGTATTTGCCATGTCAGTTATTTTACCCAATGAGAACTTGCCACATACATAATTCTTTCTTTGATGGCATTTATATTTGGACCCACTGACGACTGAGAACACATGTCAGCATATCGCTACTTCGTTATGCATAAAGAACGAGCACCTTGCCATAGCGAAGCGACGACAATCGTTGATCTGATCCAGAAATGATCGAAAGATATGCTACAAGGCTTCTTAAGAAGGAAGGCGGCGGGCCCAACTCGCTATGTCGCTATAATTATCTCCCTTGCAACTCTTCATAGCGAGGAGATGACAGCCGTTGATCACTTACCAAATCAAAGGTGAGGAAAAAGCACAGGATCTCCTGATTTATATTTGCTATGTCACATGGCTTAACAAGCATGCAACTTGTCATAGCGAGGTAGCGAGCTCCGTTGATCCACTTCAAGCTGACGTTCAGGATTTTTTGTACATTCAGTCAGATAGGCATTAATGAGAATTGGATCTCTGCATAGTTGGCACATGTCAAAATTTACCATAGTCATTTATCATTCCACGTCACCAAAGATCTTGCCGATCTTTTACCATTTTACGGGGCCTCGCTAACTCGCTAAGGGTGAAGCACCTGAATTTTCTGATAGCGAGGTAGCGAGCTCCGGCACTTAAAAGGATTTCGTGCCGAAAAATGCAAGGGTTACCCAGTAATCACTTCTGTCAATTAAAACTGATTCTGACAATGGTATTTATGACTGGTCATGACACCTGGTGTAATTATGATACAAGCAAGATGAAATGTCATCATCTTCAGATTTTCATGTGGCCTCGCTACTTCGCTAACGGTGAAGTGCCTGATTTTTCCAATAGCGAGGTGGCGGAACGTCCGAAAAAACCATCATTCCGGCTCTGATGTCAGATATTCTAGTGGGTCTCTATCCTTTTTGGACGATAACTTGCAAAGTGTACCTGCATAATAAATCATTTACTAAGCAAATCTCTGATCACTGTATCTTCACTTTACGGTCCCGCCTCTTAAAATACTCAACACTCGTTACCTCACCATACTTAATAAGCATGCAACTTGTCACAGCGAGGTAACGACAACGGTAGATCTAGTCGGATCTGACGGTTGGGACAAATAGGAAGAAAGGTAACCCGGGAGAAAGGAAAAGGAATATGACAGCATATTCGTCTCTTTTGAAAATTCAAAATTTTGCGCTCGACAATTTATGAATAGAGATGATATAGGGTTTACATGATGATTATTTCTTATGGATGGATTATCCAAAACCCTATGCTTCACTTAGGAATAGAACATTTGACTTTTCTATGATTTAACAGAAAACTTCTACTACACAAAAAGTCAGACCAACAGGTTGAGTAAGGAATAATAGACTGGTGCATTCAAACCAGTAATTGGTTAGGCACAGTCAACTGTACTTATTCTGAAGTTTCCAGTGTAGATTCTCTCCTACCACCTGTAGTCACTATTATTGTTGGGAGACAATGAGGTTGTGATAATTTATTTGTACTATATTAACCAAATGCAGGAGAGTGGGAAAACTTGGTGCAAGTGCAGTGTTGGATGGTAATTGCTGATGGAGGTTTAGCCTGGATTAGACACCAGTCTAATAGACAGTGGATCATTTCATGTTTGAAGATGTTTGGGGGGTGAATCCTTCATGTTTGGGGGGTGTCTCTGTTACAAAAAATGAGACAGTAGAGCACTGCTAGTGTTATGGTGGGCAAAATATGTCTTTCATTGTGATAGACTATTTCTAAGTCATCTGTGTTGTTTCTTACTATTGTCAAGCAGTCTTTGTTTTCCTTGAGACCATGAACAAAATTATCTACCATTTTTGCAAATGATAAACTTTTGACTTGAACAATGATAAAGTTTATTAGTAATCATTATAGTGGAACAACTTTTGACTTGTTCAAAAAATTTAGTCGAAGGTGTTGGAATTGATAGTGAACCCCAAGCTCCTAGAAATCACCCGCAACCAAAATGCATGTTACATTTGTGTCTGAGAGAGAATATGATCCAAAAAGCATGCCTACTTTGGTGATTTGGCTATTATTGCAGCACTACAAAGTGTCTTATAGTGTTTCTCATTTTCTTAAATAATAGGCAATTAGTTCATGATTTCATCATATCTTATAGTGGAACAACTCCAAGAATATTGGGTAAATTGCTTGCTGTAAGACTTTCTTGTATAGGACACTCAATAATGTGGGCTAAGTGGTGGGCACAAAGAGGAACAAGAAAGGATCTGTACAAGTGCACGGTGCAGTAGAATTCAAAAATGAAATTATCCTAGTTTCATTCTGATTCTCCTCTGTTACCCTCACATACATACACAACTCACTTCAATTCTTCAATGCTCTTAAACTTATACACATCCCTTATTAACAGATCTGGTCATAATTCTCCTAAAATTTACAAATATTCTTGGAAATAGCAGCTACCTAAGACTCAGGAATTAGATATAAATGAGTTGAGACCAACATTTATAATTCTTGAACAGGATTGAAAATAATTTTGATTTTGTAAGATGATTTGATATGCAGCAGCAGAATTCATCCTTTTTTACTTCTGATTTATAAGAGCAGTTCCTTATCCATTGGGCAAGAAATTGACTATTGGTGGGAGATCTAATTCAAATAACTTGTATAAGAATTAATCAACTACAATCACCCATCTCCATTCTTATGCAATATCCCTTTTATGAACTCATAAACCCTACTGATTTACTGAAGCATTTATATAATTGCTTGAATTAAAAGCAACAATAAAACCAGCATACAACCCATCCAGACTGCAATCAGCCAAATAAACCTTATTTAAATTACTTCAAAGTAAACAAACCCATAAACTGGAGACAGAAATTGATGATCCATAGATATAGTGTAAATACCCCTTTGTATTATCCTTTTCATATGACTAATACAATAACCAATAGAAAACCAATTGAATGCCTAGAATAGATTGCCATTTCTATCATTTCAATTTGCTTATCAGAAAGTACAATGGAAGCAAACTTAAAACCTCTGTATACTATTGGACCGACTGAATATGTACTCTTCTTGAAAGAAACAAAAATTTGCACAAGTCTCAGACCATCACAATGCCTTGGAAACTCATTTATATAGCATGAGTTGCAACAAGCAAAGGGCAATTGTGATCTGACAAGTGTCCAAGGAACAAAGCATCATACAAAAGACAAAAACAATCACAACAGAATGCTAGGCATATCAAATATTCCTTCAGGTAGGCCCACTCCAGTTTCTGTTGTGAATCATCAACTTTTGATTTGTCTCACATTATTCCAGCTCCTCAGAATACATGGCTACCAAGCTGGCCAAAGAAGGATGATCTTGTGATACCTCCAAATTGGTTTTCTCCTGCGGGTTCTCACTGCTTTCACCCTGAGCAGGCATTATTACCTTTTCCCCTTCTTCTTTTTTCAGTTCTGGTGCAGAGGTGTCAATAACCTGCACCTCGCCTTCTAGTTTCTCATCATCATCTAAACTGTCCTCCTCTAACTGCTCATCCAACAGAAGATCTGCCATCCAAGTGTCAAATTGTATATCATCCGGCCAGCTGAACTGTAGGATATCATTTTCCTTTTTTTAAATATAACCAGCCTCCTTTTCAAAACCAACAAATTCTTGCTTCAAAGAATCAAAAAATAATTTGACTTTAACCAATTCCTCTGTCGTGGTGGCCCACCAGGCATGCCCCTTTTCATTAATAACTTTATTTATCCTTGTGCATAAAAGGTCATCCAATTCTTTACTCCACTCTTCCTTATTTTTCAATTTCTTCTTTCTATCCAAGGCACAAGGAAATAGATCAAATTTTTTATTCTTGTACTTATTCAAACAAGAAACAATTTTCAGTTGCATAGAAACTCTCCTGTTATCAAAATTTGACAGGTCATTAGCAATATCATACAATTTTTCAACATGGTCATGAGAAGACTTTATAACTGAATAACATAGAAGGGTGATTTCCTTTTCCCTTCTTCCCCATTTATTAACAATAGGCTTCAGGGTATCATTATGAGTTTTCAATTCCTCCCATATATCTATTACTTTTACCAACTGATCAAAGAATAAGGGCCACTCAATTTTGTCCGCTAAATACATTAGAGCCTTTCTAAGCTTATCCTCATACTGCGTATTTAACTCTACATGTAAGGCCCATAGTTTTCTCTTCTCTTCTTCAAATTCCTCGGCTGTATAATATTCAAGCCTTTGAGGTGTGTCTGGTATCTCTACAAGGGGGGTGGATTTAAAAGGTTCCACTGGAGGACGGGGGTATGTTATTCTTGGCCTTGTGGATTTTCCCATTGCCTTGTTTTCAAGTTCAATTCTCCTTTTTACCTCCCTATTATAGGCCTCAAGAAGTGTTTCATATTTATTCTGTAACTCAGACATAACCTGTTCCTCCTTCTTAGCAGTGGCCAACACAAACTTAGAAGAATCCACATTCCAATATGTTGCCTGTACATGTGAAATGTCAGCAACCCTTCTTACAAGTATATTTTCCATCAACCCAAACTCATCTGATTGTGATGGTGTGGCTCTAGATCCCTTTCTCAAAGACCAACTGACCAATGCAGCTTGATCTTCAATGAATGAAGTGCCTTGGAAGTCTCTTCTATTTGGGTCTTGCAACTCCAATCTACTTGAAACAGAATTGAAAATTAATGCATCTGCAATATCCCAATTGGGCAATAATAAAATGTTAGATGCCTTTATAATTTTCCTCCCCTCCTCAGGGCTTATATTCTGCAATTCCTTCATCATTTCTTCTTTAATTTGGTTTTGCATGGAAGTTTCATTCATTTCTGGATGCTCTATTTTCATCTTTTTACATTTCTCCTCGAAAACGTTCATGTTTGTCCTCCATGCAAACTGTTGAAAAGCCCTTGATTTCACAAAACTGTCATCAGTCAAAAATTGATGACTTGCCTGCTCTAATATAGGGTCCAACTCCCTGCCTCTATAATCAGCTATTGTTAGATCCAAACTTGGGAGAGGAAGTTCTGGAGGGTTACCCTCATCTAATTCTGCTTGAGTAATAAAAATATCTCCCTATGATCCCATTTGTTCAACTTGTTCACCAGTGAGCTGCTCTTCTCCAATCCTCAAAGGGGACTGGGTGGGTGAATATTCCTCATCTTGAGGCCTTTCTTATGTCATTACCTTTTGCCTCTTAGGACTAGGCTCTTCAGGTCTCTCCTCTTGGGCTATACTGGTAGATCCTATTATTTGTTTGCCCTTGTCTATAGGAACCCTTTTATTATGAATTATAGTATATCTGGGCCTCTTTTGTACAATTATTTTATTAGATCTCACATTTGGAGTGAAAGCTAACCTCCTCATGACCTCTCTAGCCTTATCAGGATATGAATCAATAAAAAATTGTTTCTTTTCATTCATTACCTCCATTATTTCAGGGAAGGTATTCATGAGCTTACTTATTTTGTCAACCTCTATAATAGCATTATCCAAAGGATCATATTTATTATCAAAACAATGAATGAATTCTAAGACCCGAGAATAAACTCTCCATTTTTCCTTTTTAGTTTCTTGCTCCTGAAATGAGAATTCATTCCTTATAATATCCTTTGGATAATAAGAATCGTGCTTGACCGGTCCCAACTTGATTCTATGCCTCAACATCTGATTGAAAAATCCCTTAGAATCACAAAAATGGGGATGAGAGACAGCCATCATATACTGCTCCAAAATTTTATGCAAAAAGATCCATCCCCCTTTTGTAATCACAAACTGATGGACCACTGTGCAGGTAGGGAAAATTGACCCTAATTGCCTTTTCAACAAAAATATTTCTTCCACTCCCCCTAACTGCGATAAAACTTCAGCCATTCCCACCTTCAAAGGAACTTGGTAAGGCAAAACATGAGGGTTCCCTTTGAAACCATAGATTCTAAAAATAGTAGAAACAGGGTAGGGGATGATATCTCCCCAATTATGTGAAACTTTCAAGTCATGGGGGTTATCCATAGGCCTGATGAGACTCATTAGTACCCTAGGGATTCTGGGATTGTCACTCAATATGAGGCATCTCAATTTAGCAGCAAAATATCTATCAAATCTGACAAAACTAGCATTACTTGCATCCCAAGTCATATCTACACTCCACAACTGGACTGGCAGTATTTCCCCATTCTCCTCTTTGTTTAGTTCCATCTCATTACCAAAATATGTCACTCCTTTGAACAAAAACATATGCATTATTAGAGAGTAGTGACCAAAAGTTTTTTCCACCTTGCCCTTCGCAATCCCAACTAAACCAATGTGAATTTCTTTAGCCAAAAAGGAAGCAAAATCAAAAATAACATCTACACCGAAGGAAGCAATCTGAACAATCATGTGCATGAAACCAATGGGCATAAATTCTTGCTCATCTTCACCAAAAACTCGGCATAAGGTCCTGTATATCTCTACAGCCCTGGAAGTGAAAAGAATCTTCTTAAAAGGCTCTCTAGAGGCTGCAGCAATTACTAGTAAAGTGCCTATTGTACCAATATGTGCCCTTAGTGCACCTCCCCTAATTACATCCTTCTTTGCTTTATATTCATTCTCTAATTCTAGCAGATTGATTTGCACATGGTAGTCTGATAATGGTTCCAGGTGAAAAACCTCTCTAATTTCTTCAGGAGTAATCGAGACCAGAGGCACACCATCCTTTCTTCTTACAAACCTAATGGCTTGGTCATAATTCTTAGCAATGGCTTCAAGCAAATCATAATCCATGAAAACACTTGGGACTACTAACTTTCCCAAACCAAAATTTTAGATATTAGCATGCGGGGCAAACAACTTTCTTTCCAAAAACCACTTTTTAAACAAGATAAGGCCAATTTGAGTAGTTGTTGCATCCCTAACCCAGTTCCCCTTATCATATACGCCATCACCAATTTTAAGCCTAGGGTTTAAGGAAATTAACTTTTTAACTTGTACAGGTTGTACAGTAGATTCTGGGAGTAATTCTAATAAATCATCATGGACATTCCTATCCATATAATTAATTTGCCCAGAGAATGGTTTCTTAGGAGGCATTTTGACAGTATTGAGAGAATTGGAATGCCACAGAGGTTATAATATGAGTACTTACTTGACTTGCTGAACTTGTTCTTCTCTAAACTTCTAAAATTTCTCTCGGACGACAGAAGAATAGTTTCACGTCTTTACCAAGCTTAACATGACACAATCAATCAGGCTCTTGTGCTCAGATAATTTGCAATCTCTATTCGCGTGGGACTAGAATTAATGAAAATCTCTGTGTTATTCTCTGTTTCTCCCACACGCAAAGCTTTCACTTATCATAAATGCACCGAACAGAAAAACAAAGTGGCGTCGCACTTTCTTTTTTAAACTTGTGCCGCTGATCCTTGAAAAATCCTATGATCTGAGAATTACAACTAAGCTGACTCAGCTTTCTTCTAAACACATTGGCAGTCAAGCCAATAAAACACCTCCACCTCTACCTTTCCTTCAAGGCTGGCGCTTCAAACTAGGCCCATGCATGACTACGCACACATGTCATCAACTCGCTAACTCGTTATACATAATTCTCGAGCACCTTTCCACAGCGAGCTAGCGATGATCACTGATCTTACTTTAATCGTGTGGTAGACAATTGAAAAAACCTTTAAGAACACGATGGTGGGTCCATTGCTCGTTAACTCGATATACCTAATTTTTGCACATCTCTTTATAGCGAGTCAATGAGCGTCATCGATCTAGACTTGATCTTGTGGATAGTAATTTTACTTCAACAGTAGTGGGCCACACTCGCTAACTCGCTATACTTAACTTTCGAGCACTTCTTCATAGCGAGTCAATGCCACCCTTTGATCCCAGCTCGATCTCATGATTAGAAATCTTTGTACCTAGTACATGGGAAGTGGGTCCATGATATCGATATCCATGATATGGGCCCTACATATTTCTACCAAGCATTGGTCGAAAGTTCGACCAATGAATGGCAGAAAATGCGCTAACAACACCAACATTTTTCGACCACCGTATTCGTCGAAGTTTCGACCAACCTACTAGATGGTCGAATTTTTGACCAAAATTTTTTCAACTAGTGCCATCTAGTTTTCCACCATGCATTGGTCAAAATTTCGACCAATGCCTCACAGATTTCTACCAAGCATTGGTCAAAAGTTCGACCAATGAATGGCAAAAAATGGCTCAACAACTTGGACATTTTTCGACCAACATATTGGTCAAAATTTTACCATCCAATATGTTCATCGAATTTTTGACCGAAAAATATTTGGTTGAAGATTGGTCGAAAAATGGGTCGAAATTTTGACCAATAAAGGTCGAAAAATGAGCCAAAATGTACTAGTGTGTGGCTACAAAAGCGAGAGTAGAAAAGTTTGGCCAACACAAACTTGGCTCTGGTGGCTATATGAATCTCCAACCTCAACTTGTAAGTAGGAGCAATGGAATTTTATTTTTTAAAAAAATATAATGTTGCAAACAGTTTTGTTTAATGAAACCATACATGGAAAACTGATGATATTAGAAAAAAATACAAGGCATAGAATTTAATGTGGAGGTCACAGATGAAGATAGAAAAATTGTCTTGAAGGAAGGCTGTAAAGTTGTGGTTGCACACCTACGCAAAGAATTTGTAAGCCTTGCCCAAGAATCTAGTGCACCAAATGATATCTCACAGGTAAATTGGTTAGATGAAAAGTAAATGAAATTGAATAGTTGAGAAGGTTCTTTTTTGGTATTAGTTTTGAATGTAAATTGACTACATAACAATGCACATAATATTTTACTATAGCCTTCATATCCTACCACAGAACCTACTCATGACGAAGGCCATGATGTGTATTATAGTGGTGGAGGTATTAATTTGCTATTGGAAATTAATGATGCAATTATGAATACAATTTAACATCTTCAATTACAATTTGACGTGTATCCTTTTTTTGAATATTTTAGAGCATGTTGAACATCATGTTGAAGGAGTGGACCATGTTCCAAGTGTTCAACATATTGACGTGGCAATAGATCAAAATGTTAATGTACATGATGTGGCATTGTTAGGTAAGAAAAATGCATGTTATGTTGTACTCATACTTAATTACAAACTTGTAATAGTTAGAAAAAGAAAAAGAGTATGCCAATTTATCCCATTCACTTGTTCTTGCAATAGAGCCCCCTTTAGTGCAGCAGCCTCTTGCTCCTCCAAAGAGAAGGAGCCATTGTAATTTGACATTACACGTGCCAGAAGAGGAGGAGAATGATGTAGATATGGATGCTCCTATGAGTGCTTTTCTTAAGAGAGCTCTGAAAAACAAAAAAAAAGAAATGATGTTTTAAAAATCTTCTTTGATAAACCTTGTTGGATAATGAAAGAACTTTTTTTTAAGTAATTATGTATGAATGATGTGTATTAATACATATTTTTATTTTATGTTAATGAATATTGTTATTTGTTGATGAAGTCTTGATTAGTATTGTGTATTGATGAATTTTATATCATATTAATGAATGTTATGTGATTGTATTGATTGAATGTTATAGTTCATAAATGGATGAATGAATGAATGAAGTATGTAATTAGATGATAATGGGTACTTTAGATTGATGTTAGGGGGAGGGGGGTGAGGCCAGATGAGTTTCCACCTTCACATGGTTGGCCTTGTTAAGTAGAGAATATTATAGTATTCTTGAAACCAAGTGAAGCTCAAACTAACATAAAATGGACACTTTGCATGTGGTAGGTCTAAAATGATCCACGACTACTACTGCTCATAACATAGAATGAAAATTTGATATGGGATTTATGTGTGGCTACCTACAATGTTTGATATTTGATCATTTTTTTCCCTTTATATATTTACATTCTCAAGGTAGATTTGGCAAAGTCATTGTGGTCTAGCAATTTTAACTTTTTAGTCCTACTAAACTTGTTATTATTGAATATGACTAATAGGTGATAGTTGCCCTGAGAGAATTTGGGCTTGAATTGTCAAACTTGATTCTTGGAATTGACTTTACCAAGAGTAATGAGTGGATTCGTATCAAACTCCTCTCACATAGAAAGTTTCAGATTTGTTTAGTTTAACTAAACTGGGCATAGAAAGTTTTAGATTTGGTATCAAAATCCTCTCACATAGAAAGTTTTAGATTTGTTTGGTTTAATAGAGCTTCTGTTGAAACCTTACATGACCATGAGACTCTTCAACTGCTAATTGTTGGAATTTGAAAATAATCAATGGCTATCCATTCATCTTTTGTTGAGAACTATTAGTTTTGACTTCAATGAAAAACACATCATGTGGTAAACACATTGTGTTTTCAACACCATTGACAACCATCTAGTGATCCTATCTTTCCATCACGATGTCACCATATTGCCATGAACAATATTGAAACACACTTTTCACATTGTCTCCATAGTGTCATGAACAGATTTGAAACACACAAACATTGCCCAAGAGTTGTCATCCTCATAAGGTGTTTATAGCTAGTGAAGGCATTCTGAACATCTCACAAACAACACTTTGAGATAGCATCTTTTGGCATCAATGACAGACATGCCTAATCTAACAACATCAACATTATATCCTACATTGTTATTTGTTTTGATAAATTGAAACCGTTGATGCTGCCAAGCACAACCATATTGTGCCAAGTGCCTTTTTATCAAGGACCCTTCATCTATCATATTTGTCAGCATTTTTTATTGTCCACCAAATGATAGGAAAAGATCATTCTAATATAGATACTCTTCAGGGTACACATTAGCATGGCTTTCTATTCTTCACTCTAACCTCTGGTAGGTCATGCTCATCTTCAAGGCATCTTCTGTTGATAGATTACCAGGGGCTAGAAGCATAGGAGTATGTTGTGAAATTCCATACTCTTCCAATTGCTTGACCTGGCACAGTTAAGGTCTCATTCTCTATTCCTTGCCTCATAGCCAACTTCTTTGCCACCTTTGCAATATTGAGTGTTAAATATGTTGATTCGACCACGATCGTGTCTGATGATCTCCTTATTCGCAATTTTCCATACAATTATTCCTGCTCCTAAATCATGGGTGGCTTTTACTCAATCAAGTAATACTCAGTGGAAACTAAGGCATCCTAAAACATTAAGTATAATGATATCATACAGTGATTAAACTCGAAGCTGAAAAAATTATTGAACGAAAAATGGGGCTTCATCAAATTATATTCAACAGAAACTAGGATATCCTAAAATATTAGAAATAAGAGAATTCATAAAAGGTGATCAAGGAACATGAGGACTTCTCTAATAACATCTATCTCATCTAACTATTTAAAACATAGCATATGCTATACTTAGAATGTTCTATTTAAACTAACCATTTTATAAATATTCTATTTTTCCCTCCATCTATAATGAAAGGATAAAGAAACTAGTCTTATTATTCCATTGGTAAATGTTGTAACAATAGCAGGCAACAAATGATGATAATGGAAATTTAAGTGCATCCATCAAGGACATGTTCGTTTAACCATCTAGTAATTTTTTTGACAGCATTTGTTTTAGATCTGAAAATGTGGAATTTTGTGGTTATATAATCTACATGTAGAGACTCGGATAAAGAAACTAGTCTTATTATTCCATTGGTAAATGTTGTAACAATAGCAGGCAATGAATGATGATAATGGAAATTTAAGTGCATCCATCAAGGACATGTTCGTTTAACCATCTAGTAATTTTTTTGACAGCATTTGTTTTAGATCTGAAAATGTGGAATTTTGTGGTTATATAATCTACATGTAGAGACTCGAGAAATGCAACCAATGCTTGGGAGTTGGTAAGAATGTTAACCCTCTCTTATTGTAAATGCCAATGAATTCATTATTTTTTTCTATGCATAATTTTATAGTTGAACAAAATGAAAGCTCTTCTTTCCTTTCAATTTGTTCACAATAGAATAATTTTAGCTTAGGTACATTGTTATTTTGTATCTTTAAGTACATAAAATCTAGGGCAAGACAATTTTTTTTAAAGCTATGACTATTGAAAGATTTAATATGTATGAAGAGTTTTTTACTTAAAAACACAAAAGTTATTCTATTTCAATGATTCTCTATATATTATAACATGAAATGTTTTTGCATTTGACTGTGAGCTTGTTTCATAAATAGTCAGGGTTAACTCCATTAACTACCATAACGAATTGATAGCAAATAAGAGAATTTCTCTTAATATCTTTTAAATGGATCATCAAAAATGATTCAACATTAATTCTCCAACATGATGTTATAGAATGATGCACTGGCAAAGCACAAGAATGCAAAAAAATCGTCAGTAATGTTTTATGTTTCTGTCATTTCCTTTGACACTTGACAATTAATATATCTGTAGTGCTTCTAACAACAGTAGGCAACGAATGATGATAACAACAGTAGGAAACTTTTGATGATAATGGAAATTTAAGTGCATCCATCAAGTACATGCTCATTTAACCATCTTAGTAAAAATTTAAGTGCATCCATGGGTATTAATTTTTTTGTTAGAACTATTTAAGGAAAAATATCATTTAAGAATACTATGGGGGTTGACACATCCTATGGTTTTATATGACAGGTTGCAAATCATCATAGTTTTGACACCAAAACTTTATATCAAAGTATTTGCAACTTGGTAGATGAAAAGGCTCTGGATGTAAATGCACTTAACCAGTGAGTATTGACCATACCTTCTTAATTACATGTTTTAGTGCACTACATTTTGCTGGTATGATTTCTTTATTGTTAGATCTTGACAGAGTTTCATGGGTTCAGAAGGGAGCATTCATAAATATCAATGGGTGGTATAAGTGAGTGTTGAAATTTTTCAAAGGAATCACAAAGATGAATTACTAGATGTTCTAGAGATTGATGTAGATCTTGTATATAAAGACTTATTTTATCTAGTTTTCATGAAAAAGTAAAAGCAACAAGGACACTCAGAGTTATTTTGGAGTACTACCTAAATATTTAGGAGCTTATAGTGTCTTGAATGTCTACTTTGTTGGAACTTTTCTGAATGTTATGTAGATAGTAGATTGAAGAAAAGCAAGAACTTATTCTAGGGCATACACCCAAGGTAGTAGTGAAGACATCGTTGTGCAAGGAGAATGGAAGCATAAGGCTAAAAATTAGCTATCACAAACTTATTGTAGGTTGAATATGCCTATTGGTAGAGACATAAAACTTCATACAACAATAAGTGTGGTGAGATGTGATGCCACAAACATAACGCATATGACTACAAATCATCTAGGAATAGTGGCCAATACATAATAGGATCCTGATGGATTGTTCAAAATGCTGATCCTAATGGTATCTATAGACCATTCAATTGAACTATGTATTTGTTGTAGCCTTTTGATGTAGAGACCTAGGTGGACTTTCAATTACTCATATCAAGAGGGACTTTCATAGAGTTCTCATAACACAAATCTAACACCTTCTTAGGATCACTCTCCTTGATCCAAGCCATCTCCAAACCTTATTAGAGTGCACATATAACTTCTTGTGCCACCATAGGCTCTACATCTTAGAAATCATGCCCAAGTCCCTCAAATGGATTCACCCAAGCAATCTTTTCCAACAACTATCAAATGCCTACAATGCCTCAATAGGCTCCAAACTTGTCTTCTCTTTAACTAGGTGTTTCCTCCACCTTCACACACTTCAAACAACTTCAACTAACATGTTCCCAAGGTTCCCAAACACTCAACTCATCATTTGATACAAAAACTCAATTCTAGCCCTTCACTAGGCCTATTTCCCAATTAGCCCTACATATTCAGTTTTCCAAGGTTTTCTTCCACTTTTTCTCAAAACACTCAGAAATCTAAAAATATAAACATGACTACTGCTCCACAATTAGCCATTATTGCTACTCCACAATTAGCCTTCTATTAGTCCTCTTGTTACAAAGCAACCACTAATAGATCTCATCCCACAAACCTTATAACCTCAAATAGAGTTGTAATATCATCCCAAACAAAGGATTTTCTCATTCATAGGAGATTCCATCACATTTTTCTTGCCCAATCAGCAAACCCTCCTTCCTAGGTGCCTAAGCCTAAGGTTTTGCCAAACTCACCTCTCCAATCACTTCCAGATCCTCCCAATGGATCTAACACCATCTAATGACCATATCTTGACCTTCTATACAATAAAATGTAGCCCTTATGTGGATGGAATTTCCTGACCTTGACTGGTCCAATCACCATGTAACCCCAAGACATCACTTTGTCCCAATTAGAGACCTCCTTATTCAATCTCTTGCATATCTTGCATATAACCTCATTATATAAGTGCATTAGACATTATAACACCCTCTCCCACGAGTTACATATCCATCATAGCAGTGGGAGAGGTGAAAATCTTAAATTATTTCAGACAGTTAACTTCTCTGTCACGTGATAGTGACAATCACTTATTTGCTGTACAAAATCCTTTAACAAATGGCCTATTTAAAATGAAAGGAATCTTTAAAATCTTCTAAATCATTTGCACATTCAAGATAAAGAATTGAAACAAAATAAACTTTGCTCCAATCCAAAAAACAATGAAATGAATAGTCACTGTTTTACAGCAGCCTGAACATAACAGTGAAATAGAGCTTGTTTTTATTGATTCTTTCAATCCATTACATGAGATCTTCGACCATAATATCTCTTGAACACAAAATACATTATATTTATTGACTTCTTTTCCTCCTTCTAACTACCCAAACCTCAAAGAATCGACCAAAAACTCCATAACTATCTCATAACAGTCACTTGACAATTTATCACCTTTTATTAATAACATTTTACTAATTTGCTCTTGTTTTAACATTTGATAATATGAAACTTTTTAAAACTTCCCTAAATGACTAACTATTCTTAAAAGGACCTAAGGACTTCACTTATCCTCTTAATTCCACTTGGATTGCCATATGTGGCCTATTGTTACCATTTTGACAATTTGACATATTTTGCAATTACATTAAATTGACTGCATTTTATATGCACATTATAACTCTTTTACCTCATGTATGCTTCCTAGTACATGCTAGGACTCCCATCCCCTTGACATATTATAAATGACCCCTAGGTACATTCTAACCCTCACAATGCCATTAAGGCTTACATAATTGATCTTAATACAAAATGATCATAAAACATATTTGAAGGACCATTTCATGGTCTTATCACAACCAATGACCCATCATGGTCATGTTGACATCTTGTTGCCTCTAGGGTCTTCTTATGCCTTCATCCTTGGCCTTGATGCTGCTGCATCACCTTCCTCTAGGAGGATTCATTTGAACTATTCATCTAGGATTCCACATTTTGCATGCATGTCTACCAGGGTAGTTGCAACTTAAACAAATATATTCTCTCAATATATCTATTTTGTGCATATCCAACAACCATGACTTTTGATGACCACATTACATTCAGGCATCCTGTCAAACAGTTCACATGACTTATCTATGCTTCCATTTTGCAAGCACGTCTTCCAAGGCAAATGCTACTACTTCATCTACACCGTTTGACAAAATCCTTTATGCTTTGATGGATGCCTATAGCTTATCCCAAAGTTCTCATTCAATAGTTATCAGATGATCAATCAAGAGGAAACAATTGAGAGCTTGGAGTGACACAATTTTTAGATGATCATATGAAATGAAATGGGCATGCAAGTAGAAAGAAACTAGAAAGACATTGTGTACAGATGAAGGCATCATAGGTTGTTATTTGCAACATTTGGGCCTGGAACACAAGTTCTAGCCAAATCATTTGGGATGTAGCCCTCAAAACTATGTTGGTTGCAATTGAGATGTTCAATTCATTAAATGCATTGTTGGAAGATGGAAGCCTTCTTGCCATGCTGATGTACTATATTTTTTTAATAGGTGAGACATGTGATTCTATAGTCACATATTCAGCCCAAGCATGTAATGAGGAAGACACGCAAGCTCCTAGTGATAGAGGTACAATTATCTTCCTCAACATCTTAATATGGCAGCTTGCTTTAGCTCTAACTAGTCTATTACATAGCTTCCACTTGGTCGGAGATAGATTTGCAAAACTTTGAGGTAAATTTTCTAATTAGTTTAGATTGGAATAATATAAAATCCTCGACATTTATTTAAATGGAACCTGTTGGTAGAATATAAATTGTTCTCTAGATTACATTTTTTCCATATAGAATAGTTAAAATAAAACTTGATGGTGCAAAGAACAATGGGAAAAATAGTAAAGAGTTTTTCTTGCTAAACAAATGATTTTAGCTGGAAGATGGCCAATTTTAACATTAATCTTATGCAATTTTAATGTGATCAATATCCTTCTATAAGATGATTGTTGTTCTGATCACTGGCTTTGAGTGAATGTGTTGCACCATATAACAAACTTTTACTTGATGTTGCATATAAACTTCACCAATAAGTAAATGTGTTCAACATTTTTCAAGACCTTGGCACTTGAGTTGTAGTATCCAGTCTAAGTGTTTCAAGTGCTTGTACCATAAATTTTTATCCATTCAATTACATGTCATATGTTTCTACAGGGATCCAGACTAGTTTAAGCCTTCATCAGGAGAACATGTTCATTTCAAAGGATCAAATGCCTACAATGTTCACATTTCAGGTATCAGTTATGATTTCTTTCTACTCTCTTTACATTGATTAATGATATAAATCATTTTTAGGATTGATATGGTTTACATTTCTGTTTTCTAATTGATATGGTTTACATTTTTGTTTTAGGAAGAGTTTTGTACCAACATTTTACATGATATTTCATAATCTATCTTCTACATTAACTAAGATCACACGTCAATTGAGCCTCTACAGTTTCTTTTCATCTAGAGACAATTCTAACACTTTGTGAACATTATGTTATGGCAGAAGAAAACAACAAGGACACTCTTGGCATCATCCGCAAGGAGCCATGGGGACAATTCAAAGCAATATGCTTCTCCAAGTAAAAATAAAGAAGCCGGTAAAAGAGATGAAGCTTCCTTCCAAGGGGCCAAAACACGTTCCACTCCACGTGAATCAAACAACTTCTCAACATCAAGGTCTTCCACATACCAGTCAAACGAAACTGATCTCTCTAACCTTGTTGATATGGACTATGGTAAAGTGTATGATATGTAAGTGTATGATGGAATAGAGAAAATCTAGAGAACCACTATAACTTATAATATAGAGGGATGGTGATAGTAGTTAGTTGGAGGTCGGTTTCGACATTCCATCCATCCCTTTTTGGGTACATGATGATAATTTTATTTGGTGGTTGTTATTGAGCAACATAATAGTTCTATTCACATTATATATCAAGCAAATAAATGGCTTGACATTACTTAAACTTTTCATGCTATCCATTTCTTTATATAATCAAAAGGCTTGAAATGTGGCAAAACGTTCACCGTTAAATGGGGACAATCCCTGTGGAAATTAACTGAACTTAGTTGAATTGTGCAATAATAAGTCATGTTATGTGTACCCCATATGTTCAAAACATGAAAATAAGTCTTTTTATCATATGTTTTATCTTTTGGTGGGCCTTGTTAGCCATGGATTGCCTTCATACAATGTACATGACTTGTCTCAATCATATAACTAATTATATATTCTTCATATTAGTTACTGTTGGTGTTTTTCAGGCATTCTATAAAATAGTTCACATGCCTTGCATGTGATATGACATTTTGCATGCATCCTGCACTCTCTCTCATCCGGTTGATGATGGATTATGGAGAGTGATCTGAAACCATGATGCTAAAAAACACACAATCAAATCCAAAATGAACTTGCACTACAAATGGATTGTGGAAGTTTGATATTGGTAATTTTGCATGCATGTCTATTAGGACAATCACAACTTAAACATATATTTGTCCTGGTACACATGCATGCAAAATTAACAATATCAGACTTCCACAATCCATTTGTAGTGCAAGTTCATTTTGGATTTGATTGTGTCTTTTTTTTAGAATCATGGTTTTAGATTACTTTGCGTAATCCATCATCAGCCGGATGAGAGAGAGTGTAGGATGCATGCAAAATGTCATATCATACGCAAGGCATGTGAATTGTTTTATAGAATGCTTGAAAAAAAACTTACACCTAGCTATTGGTCGAAATTTTCACCTTCATTGGTCAAAATTTCCACCAATGCCTAGATTTTTTTCCACCTTTGTTGGTGGAAATTTCTACCTTCATTGGTCAAAATTAGAAATTTCCACCAACGCCTGGATTTTTTTCTACCTTTGTTGGTGGAAATTTCTACCTTCATTGGTCAAAATTTCCACCAATGCCCGGAATTTTTCCTACCTTTGTTGGTTGAAATTTCTACCTTCATTGGTCGAAATTTCCATCGATGCCTGAATTTTTTCCTACGTTTGTTGGTCAAAATTTCTACCTTAATTAGTCAAAATTTTCTACCTTCATTGGTTGAAATTTCCACCAAGGCCTGAATTTTGTACTAGCTTTGTTGGTCAAAATTTCTACCTTCATTGGTTGAAACTTTCTACCTTCATTGGTCGAAATTTCGACAATTTCGACCAATTCCTGATTGAACTTGAACAATGGCTATGGAAGGTTTTCGACCAATGGATTAGTCAAAATTTTGACCAACCAATATGTTGGTCAAAATTTCGACAAGAAATTTTTTAACCAATGGGTTGGTTGAATTTGGTCAAAATTTGGTCGAAAAATGGGTTGAAAATTCGACCAAAAAAGGTCGAAAAATGAACCCAAATGTACTAGTGGAGGGTTCAAACTTGTGAGGCAACCTAGTGAGCTACCAACTAGGGAAGGTCACCACATAGACGATTTAGGGAGCCAATACGGGCCTACTTGTGCTTGAGACCTCTTCAACTTAGAGCCAAGGACTGAGGGCCATCCATGTTGTCAAAATCACCCGTGACACGATCCTGACCTCATCCCTTATGATGTCGGAGCCTTGCACTGAACAAGACTTGATCCTTAGTAGGCTCTTTGTGAGCCATTCAACTTCACTAGTAGACCAAGGGCCAATCGACAACCACTGCTTATTAGAAAACTAACACTTATTTATTAATACCAATAGACATTCTACAATGGCAGAATGAGGGAGTGAGATGGTGTGAGCGTATTAATGTTAACTTTTATTCTTCTAGGTTAAATTTGACAACCATCTACATGTCAAAAGGTTAAATCTTATCATAAATAGAATATAATTTTAAAAATAATTTAATAAATATCACATTAAATATCCATTTAAATTATAATATTTGGAGATATAAATATCATTTTTTAAGAAATTAAAATAAAAAACTTACTTAGTAAAAAACTAAATAACTAGAAATAAAAGAAATATAAATATTTTTAGATGTAGTAAATTAAATTATAATGATTTTGTAGTGGATATCTATCAGCATTTCATTAGATAGATTTATTTAAGATATCTATACTAGTTCCTCATCTTGTACATTTTATTTGCAACTAATATAATGTAAATTGTGTGAGCTCCACCAATTAATGCTTACAATATTAAGCACCAACTGCTAAATAATAGCATTTATAATCTCTCAAAGGTCTGATAATCTCCGTAGGATTGAATTTCTATAATTTCTATTAAAGCCAGTTTAGAAACCCTAACTGGTGAAGAGCTTCCCCAGGTGAAGAGGTATGCTCGGTTTGCATAGGGTTTATGCTTCCTCTGTGTGCACTATTCAATCAGCATAGATTAAATTTCGTAAAATATATATTCCTGTCTATACGTCTGATATGCGAGCAATTATTTTTAAGAAAGCACAACTTTATGATAATGGGGTTAGTGATTTCCCGTTCCGCTTCATGCTTGTGACAGTCTCTAGGATGTAATCCCATCCGATCCTCAATAATCGAGAGTAGGGCGTTCCACGCACTCTGCACATAAATATTACGACTTGTATGTAAAATTCTCTGAGGACACACACAAGGTTTAATGGGGGTTCTTTACCTGAGCTCTTCTGCAAAGCCGAACAGTCAAGGAAACACATGCACACGGTATGTGGCAACTTCCG
Organism: Cupressus sempervirens; assembly: GCA_028749045.1. Taxonomy (NCBI): domain Eukaryota; kingdom Viridiplantae; phylum Streptophyta; class Pinopsida; order Cupressales; family Cupressaceae; genus Cupressus; species Cupressus sempervirens. The sequence goes on from CM053790.1 coordinate 31,376,046, forward strand.
ATGTTAGTAGAGGGAGCATTAACGCAATATAATGCTTCACAGATGGAGGGCTATTTATTCACAAGTACTTATTTACCCTCTAAGAGGAAGCTGCAGGCCTCTCTTCACAGTAACTCAAGAAGTCACAAAAAGAGAAGACCCATATACGCTGATGAAAGAAGATGGTATTCAGGTATGTTCGGACATGTGGGTTCAAGCTTTTAGGAACCATACGAAACCGATTACCAATGTTTCTAATTTATTACGGAAATTTGAGTTGTGGGTACTTGCTTATCAGAAAGTTTATGCTGATGAAACTGGCATGCCTTGTGCTAAGAATGCAATTCACTGGAATGCCTTAGAAAATTTGTTATCACTCAGGAACGCTGTATTAGAATCTAAATTCAAATGGGATTCAAGGACCGATTTATATATCAGGTCCCCCAAGGATAAGACTAGATCTGAGCAGCACTTGTCTAAGACCAAACTTAGACAACTCATGACATCTGAACAGCCGAGTCCTTTTCAAGATAGGATTGTGCAGGAGGTCTTATTTATGATCCTGGAGCCTATATTTGAGCCTAGGTTCAGTCAAAAAACATATGCGTTTAGGCCTGGAAGGAATGCCCATACCGTGCTTAGAGTCATAAGGAGTAAATTTGGTGGATATGCTTGGTTTTTGAAAGGTGATTTGAGCACCATATTCGATGGGCTTGATGTTAAGATAGTAATGCGTTGTCTTTCAAGGGTTGTCAAAGATAAGAGCGTGAATGGGCTGATCAGGTCCGCTCTTATAAAGCCTGCTATGCTTATGTCAAGCGACGAAGGAAAGAAAAAGAAAAAGAAAAAGAAGGGGAAATTTCCGAGGAAGAGATTTTTAGCCGAGGATGAGCCAAGGCCTGATCCTCACTGGCTAGAGACCTTCTTTGGGTTTGCGCCAGAAGAGGCAGCTAGGGTTCCATCGTGGGGTCACTGTGGAGTGTTGAGCCCCCTTCTCATGAATATATGTCTTAACGAGTTAGATCAGTGGATGGAAGAGAAGATTGCTGAGTTTTATAGACCTTCAAGTACTGATGTTATATGGAAGAACTCCATCGATGCAGGAAGCTACAATCCTGCCTGGCCAGAGTTCGTTCCAACCAGCAGTAGGGAGAAAACTAGGAAGATGGACTATATTCGTTATGGTGGGCATATCTTGATTGGAGTGAGAGGTCCTCGTAGAGGTGCTGGTTATATTCGGAAAAAAGTAATAGAATTTTGTGAAGAGAAGTATGCCCTGAACCTGGATAAAGATGGCTTTCCAATAGAACACATAAGTAGGGGGATTGTGTTTCTAGACCATTTAATCTGTCGGCGCGTAATATATCCTACCCTGAGATACACTGGAACTGGTGGGGAGATTGTCAGTAAAAAAGGTGTAGGTACTCTGCTTTCTGTTACTGCCAGCATGGAGCAGTGTATTCGTCAATTTCGAAAGCTAAGATTTGTGAAGGGTGATAGGGATCCTGATCCACAGCCTTGTTATCGAATGATTCACGCAACTCAAGGACACAATAACTCACAAATGAATAAGTTTCTTGAAACAATGGCAGAGTGGTACAGATATGCAGACAATCGAAAGAAAGTAACTAGATTTTGCTCCTATATTGTTCGGGGGTCTCTTGCAAAGCTATATGCTGCCAAGTATAAGCTTCGCTCTCGAGCCAAAGTTTTTAAGATTGCCTCCCGCAATCTCAGTTATCCCTTGAAAAGGAGAGAAGGGCATGTGCCAGACTACAATGATCTTTTAAGAATGGGGCTTGTAGATGCCATCACTGGCATTGAATTTTCTAATAGTGCTTTAATACCCACAACTGACTATACTCCCTTTCCTACAAACTGGATACCAGACCATGAGAAAGTTTTGCATGAATATATAAATGTACTAACTCCCAAAACATTTCGAGAACAACGAGCTTTACTGAAGCAAAAAGGACTCATTACACCACAGGATTACATGTCAGTTATGGTATGGAACTTCAAAATGTATGGTGTATTTGTTGATGGCTTGCCTATTTCAGAAAATCAGTTCAAACAGCATGGAGAGGTAGCCGAATCTGGAGACAAAGGTGAATAAGATAAGACAGCACCATAAAGAGGCCAAGGCAAATGTTAAATATGATTCCTTTTGTCCAGTCAAAGGCCATAATCTTGAAGTAATAGAAAAGCGAATCTCATCTTTCAGTTCAAGATTATCACCAAAATTAAAGTTATGGTCTGTAGCCAGAGTTTTCAGCACATATAGAATACAATGATTTGCATATAGTGATTTTCTATCTCCTAATCTAAAATGTGTAAAATGTGTATAACCAGTCTAATGCATTTGATGGGAACAACCAATATAATAATACAATGAATGAATTCTCTGTACTGGCTTGAAAACCCACTAAGAATCTTGCATGTGTTCCCTCTGAGATGTAATATGTGTAAACAACATGCACAGATGGAAACTCTAGGTTTACTTTGTTTAATTTATGCGTAAAACTAGAGCTTGCTGTAATGCTAATAATAATGCTCATGTTTTTGAAATCAGGACATGTCTTTGTTGGTGATTTCACCGCACACCAGGCATTGCAGCTCAGAGGCTTGTGTATTAGGGTAGGAAGCAACTATGGGGGACCTTAAGCAGCATAGTTGTAGGTCTGTATTAAATAAGTGATGCATTTTAAACTGACGTTGATCATACCCATATGTTAATGAAGGCATTTGATTGCTGCCAACTTATTTTTATCTCCCAAATTGGGTACTTTCTCAGTCAGACTGCTATGAAATTTATTCTACTTGCTTTAAGTTAAATTTCAGTTCAGTGCCCACAGTGATTGAAACTGCTGTAAATACTGACCTAAGGTGATGATTCGGCTTATATGGGGCATGCAAATTTGTAGAAGCAGCAAGATTGTATCTAGATCTGCTCTTCCAATATTTATTTTCTATTCAAGGTCACTACTTCTGGACTCAATATTATGTTCTGAATACATGTTAAATCTTGTACTGCTTGAGATTAATTACACTGGGACTAGATTTCTGAAAGAAACCATACATTATTTTATTCCCTTAGGTAAAAATATTGAACTTTTGCATTACAAAGGCCAGTTAGATGAAAAAGCGAATAACTTACCTGAGATGTGTCTGAAGTACAGAAAGATTCAGTCAAGGAAAATTGGATATAGTTGGGTTAGCCTTGCATTTAAACATAAAGACTTTTAAGACACCTAGAGACAGGTGCTTCTTCATCTGCAAGTTTTCTTGCTCACCTACACTGATCCATGTGCGAGTATTTAAAAGCACACCAATACTGGAAACCAGTAAGTAATATTCTGTACAACTGATATTAAACAATTGGACAAAATACCACCTTTATGGGCCCAAAATCTCTCTCTATCCCCCAGGCGTGGGAAGGTGTATAGTTGATAAGGGATCTGAAACGTACAAAGCTTGCAACACATATCCAACAAACTTGCTTAAAAGGATCGAGTCTGAAGAGACCCACAGACTCTTCATATCAGATATGTGGATCTTCAAAGGAAACACTCTGGTTATTTTGGAAGAACTCTAGGTATTCTATTGTCAGTCTAGGATTTCCACAGACTTGCAACTACCTAAACTCCTGTTGGGGTGAGTTGAAGCCTCTTTTCAAAGCAAAAGCTTTGGTAATATTATTGCGACTTCATCCAGAATTAGACCTTCTCCTGCTTGGCCAACATTCCCTTAATGTTCCATCAAACTAAAGGCTTGCCCACCAGGTCCCTATGATTCTGGAAGCTGTGCATTCTGTGCTGATATCTTATGGCAGTTCTGTTGGGTTTCTACATCCAAATCTGTCAAGACCAATGTTTCTAATGTCTCCAGTTCCTGGCTTTCCGTATTTCCTCACATCATCTTTCTTCTTTACTAAGGTTCTATTCGTTCTATAATATGGAGAATATGAAAGGTAAGGTGATTATTTAGGTTGGAACTTGGCCAACATGCCTCATTTGGCATATGAAACCTCCTTCAGGGAACAGTGGTATTTTGTATTTCCCTTTACAGTTTCCACCAAGCGGATTTCTTTAATTTTTATGAGGGCAATTCCACATTAGGGGAGATGATAGATTTTGAAAGTTTAGCTTTCCAAGAACTGATTTCAGAAACTCTGTAGCAATGAGGTGTTCAAGAGATGAGTAATAAATTTGATACACTGTAAAACATGACCTAATTGATAATTGGCAGACTGGATACACTGAAAACACCACCTAGGTGAAAACTGATATTTTTTACAACTGACGAGTTTGATACATGGGAGAAACACTACCTAATGAAAACTGATAAAGCTAATAACTGATAAACTAGAGACAATGTGGAAATGCCACCTAAATAAAAAATAAAAAATTGAGAAAGTTAATAAAGCATAAATAATTGCTGATAAAATTGATACACAGAAAAAACACCAGAGTTCACTTTTACCTTATTTGAGGAGGTTGCACTGAGAAGAACCCTGAGTACTTTCCCTAGTTTATTATCTGTTAGGAGTCTCCTGTGCAATGACAATCAGAAAAAGGTATTATTTAGGATAAAGTTCTTAAGATTTGTTTCCATAGTCCCTTGTCCTTTGTCAACTGCAGAGTCTATACCCTTTGTTCAAACAGAATTTGCATCCTATTGGAAGTGTGTAATAGTCTCCACTGCTGGCTTTTTTCCATGTTAGATAATCATAATCAACCTACTTCTCAAATGTCTAGGTTCTTGCTCTTCAAATCAAACCTGCAGGTAGGACCTTTGGTTATTTGATTTCATATTTGGTGGCCCAACATGATCTGATTCTCAGGGTCAATTGAGGGATGATCTTGGCAGATTTGATAGCAATGCAACAAGATTATAGAAATGAGAAAGAAAAATAGATATATGAACTTCTTCTACTTATAAAATGTACAATATTAGGTATTTATACAATTAGGCTCTCAGCTAGGCTCCACTCACATGCTAGCGAGTGTCCAATGTGTATGATGCGTTGCTTATGTGGACATGATGATGATATATGTCAAACATGTATGGTGTCAATTGGATTGCTGTGAAATGTAGCTTGGATGCCACCATGTTGCAGATGCATATGGTGCCAATGACATCATGTTCTATGCCATAGAAGCTGCTAGGTGGCACACACATGTAAGCATAAATGTGGTCATTGATGTTATGTGTCACACGTATATAATCTGATTGGACAACAGCATGCGCAATCATGTGAGGGGTCACAAAATGCCCACAAACAGTACTATGAGGTTGTGTGCCAAAACTGTACATAGGGGTGCGAGAACAATATTTCAAATAGGTCTGCAAGTATTATGTTCCATACATTAGCCATTACTGATTGTGCTAAAGAGGATGTGCCAAGTTGCTCTTGGATCATTCGTCCTCCCTTGAGGAACAATGATCTTAATTGTGTTGGTAATAATTGAGGAGAGAGAACTGTTGAAAAGTGTACCCCTTAGCTTAATTTGCATATTGTTGTGTGTGAATATGAGTGCTTGTTGTGTCAGTAATGGTGTACCCTGTTGCTGTTAGTGAATTTGTTGGCTCCAGTTTTGTAGGATGTTGGTTAGTTGCAGGCTTTAGTAGAGGGAAAAACATGGTTGGAGGAGTTTTGCATCAAATACCAAGTGTAGGCGTGAATATTGTGGAAGTACGAGTATGAAGGCATTCTCACTAGCTGCACAAATAATCGTGTAAAGATCACAGCAAAGAGGCTCAATCTGTTGCTGTGGGCCCTTGAAATGTTCTCTCGAAGAAGTAATTCAATTTTGTGAACAACCTAAAACATGTGATATGCGCAATGAATGTCATGGCAATCCTTGTATTTTATTGGTGGTGTGGAAGAATCTATTATTCTTGTTGGTGTACATGTTGGACTTGTTGCAAAATGATTGTCCCTTGTCTACTATTTGTTTTTGTGCACGTCTCTGATGTGGATAGTGCATGGTAGGATGCCAAGGGGTGCCATAAATTGCAATCCAAGATATGTTTGGAAAGGAGTATGTGTTGCAGAGGTGTGAATAGCTTCATCTTAGGCATGTTCGATGTTGTCATTTCAAGTGAGCAAGTACACACTATTATAGATGTGCAGTAGATGAAAAAGAGTGCTGTTGACCACCTCTGTTTGGTTGCTTGTAATACATTGCCATGTGTCATGTCTTCAAATATTTAAAAGGGACTTTATTGGGTTAATTAATTAAGTGGTCCTAAAATCTAATTAATATCTGAGATTTATTTAATTAAAAAGTTAAGGAATAAAATAATGATTGTCAGTCTAAGCTAAACTTTAGATTTCAGTTAGACATTTTAAAGAGGCTGGCTGAGCATTGTTAATTTCAATTTGTAAGGCATCATGGAATTTATTTGATTTGTTCTTTAATTTCTGAAGCTGAAGGTTGTTTTGCAGTTTCGTTGATTCAGTCCCACCCTAGTCTGTTGGGGTGATGTCTATCTAGCCGAATTTTTGAACCTGATGTGACATTTTTGTTTATTTATTAATTAATTTAGAAATCACAGAAGCACGGTTCTGGGAGTTTTAAATTAATTAATAAATCAAAGAAATAGTCACGTCAGGTGCATTCCTTTGGCTATTTAGCCACGGGCATCTGTTGGAATATCGTCCTGATATTTCACATTGTGCCCACTTGCAAATTTGTGAAGCTTTTCCTGGAGGCAAATGTGTAGTGATTGGAGATCTGAAGCAAATTATTACCATCTGAAAAATAACAATAAAATATTGTGGCATTGTCGTGCTCAAACTGTGGATGACTTGTTTTATCTTTCTGAGCAACTAAATAATCTCCCTCAATTTATCCTTTTAGATCTGCAACCCTACCTTTTTCTTTTGGTGCTCTCGTTCATCCTGATGATGGATCAAGGAGTGATCCAAACATGGATGCAAAAAATTAGACACAATCAAATCCAGAAACATTAGCATACCCAAAAAATGCCGTGTGGAGATGGATCAAGTTGTTCATAAAATTTGCAAACACTGACTCCCAAAATGGACACTAAATTACATTAAATTCCAGCAATGACAAAGGAGATTATAACAATTTAGTTTCCCATTCTAGGCTCCCCAAACTGCTGAACAAAACACCAAACCCTAGCCAACCAGCTTTATTAAGCTCACACCTCTACTTAGCAAGCTACAAACAACCTGAGTGCAGAAAGACTGCAAACAATATACAAATTCTTGTTTATTGGCCTCTAAAAATCTGACATGCAATAATCTCTCTCAAAAACTGAATCTAATTACACATAAAGCTCAACTGTGGTCTTTGGATGAAACCACCAAAAATTCCTCCAGTTTGGATCTCTTACCAACAGGAAGATCTTGCCTGCAAGGGTTGTTTTATGTTATCAAACACTTTCTGCTTCGATGAAAACTTTGCTTATAACGCCAGGAAAGATGAGGAACAATGAAAGGGATAATGTATTTCCTTGTCTAAGGCTCTAGGATTTTTGAAAGATCCAAATCCATTCTCCTTTAATGAATGGAGCTTCATAGAGACTTGATAAATTTGAGGTACCTCACAATAATGACAATGCACAAAGACATGACTTAGAAATCTAAGATGGGAAGGTGAGAATTGCTAGGATTAAACCACGGACAGAAATAACAATTATATGCAAATATAAACAATATCAGAAAATAATAGGTCACACAAAAAAGAACACAAGACACCAAGATTTAACGTGGTTCACCCAATTCCTGGGCTACGTCCACCAAACAGCAAATCCAATATTATTATGATTCAGTCATAGCAACTTGATTACAATCTGCTATCCCTTACAGCTCAATATAACCAATTCTAGCATCACCACACAATGAAACAATTCCTAACTCTAAGCCCTTTTATACAAGTATTTTTACCGCTTTAGGGTTATAATTGATAATTACATGTCGGCCCAAAATCTCAATAAAATAGGGCTCCAAAAAACGCTGCCGAGGAATTATGGAGCATGTACAGTACTTCCCTGATCAGTCACCACAATCTAAAAAGAATCACTACGAGGATCTACTGTCTTAATGGAGCCTCACAAAGGAGCTCGATTACAATGTTTAAGGGCACCAATCCTAAAGATTCATCAAACTCCTGTTCTAGAGCACCAATCTTTCACAATTTGAGCACCTATTCAACCAGTCTAAGCATCAACTCAGAATTGTGAGGAATGCAAACATGTACATTTCTGTGATGTTTATTTACAAATATTAATCAACAGAGTCTGATTTATTAAGAAATTCTCTTATTTCTTTTCCAAATACTACAATTTGAAACATCTCTACACACCGAATTCAGAATCTGCTGCAATTTAATTTTGATTCTGAAATTACAAATCTTCTACAAACTAAAACAAACTGAGATACTAAAAATTATATTCCTTATCTGTATGAGATGGTAATAAATTCTTTATCTTACCCCTTTGTTAATAACACTTTGCAGACCAAATTCAATCAATACGATAAATTCTAATATCTGCAAATTGATTCCAATGTGAAAGTAATCACAAGACTTATGCAATCTGAATATAATTAGGAATAATATATTTTCAAATATTCTTCGATGCTCACAAACAATTATCTTTCTTTTATCTCGGAATCCAGCACTTCACAGTACATTTATCAATCAAAGTCTGTAACAGTCTGTTAAACAATACTGAGGAAAACTATGAATACAGTTATACCTCTTGATCACTGTTGTCTCCCTTTTAGAAAAGAAACAATCTTAAACTTCCGTATTCTAGGTAGAACATTTGCTATGCTCATCAAAATACCCAAATTAATCTGTGGATTTCAGTCTTTTTTTAACCTGTATGATCTAAGTCGCCAACATATTGCCTTCTAAAATATTCAGATATTCTTCTAAACTCTTATCACGCCAAGTATTGAAACTCTCATCTCTAAATCATTGCACACCCACTTTTTTTCAACATCCCAATGAATGTATATTAAAGCCTTTTCCAGGTTGAAATAAGTTTAAGAAGTTAAGAGAAAGTTACAACTGTCTCTTAACTATAACTGATAACTGCCGCATGTTGATTTTGTACCAGAACTCAAGCAAAAAAACAGAACTTAAGCGAAAAAAAACAAAAATAATGAAGACGAAGACACAGAAAATACCCTGGAAAACCCCCCAACTTGAGGGAGAAAAAATCCAGCCACAAAAATCACTGATGTATTAATGAGAAGGCAGAAGACGAATACGATTCGTTCAGAAAACTATATCAAACTGAAGCAATGATAAATGCACTTTCTATATCTGCAGAAACAATTCTCCTCCGATGTGATCACCACCTAAACAATACTGAGCATAAACAATATGAAAGCAATCTTGTTTTTTACGTATGAACTTGTCTAGGAAAGGAAGAGTCGGACTCTTCATTTCATCTTTGACAGGCCATATAATGCGATTCCTTCTGTGATCGATTTAGTTTCTATTAGCTGAGCAGACAATACAAGGTGATTTGTATTATATATATATAAAATTCAGGAGAGAGATAATTCCTGCAACTATAACATCAAAACTTCTTTTTAGTTGGGAGGTATCTTTCTAGATCATGTCATGGAGTCTCTTAATATGGCATCCACCATGGCTACATCTATTTGCTGGAAAAAAATTTATCACAAAATTTCTCAATGTGATACTGGTATGGAGTCACCTAACATGATGTTCACTATGGCTACTCCTATGTGTGGAAAGAAACATATGTACAAGAGCTCGTCACAGAATCATTCAACGTGATTTCATCATGTCACTCCCTCTCAACAAGGACAACATTCTCCACAAGACAAAGCTTGTCTTGAAAATTCCATTTTGGAGAGAGGCTTGATGGGAACTGTCAGTTGTCTATTTATTAGTACAAATGTAGTTGAGCTGAATTGCTTTCCTCAACACCAAATCTTTTGATGTAATGATATTTGATCTCTACATGTTTTGTTCTATCATGGAACATTGGATTGGTAGAGAGGTTCACAAATATTTGATAATCATAATGAATCACAGTTGGCTCCATTGTTTGACCAAATAATCCTTCAAGACATTTTCAAAGCCACACCAGTTTTCAAGCTGTTACACATGTTGAAACGTATCCAACTTATGCAGTGCTTTGGCCCACTCAGATTTTCAAGAGTTCAATTATTTTAAAGAGTCTGAATTTCATGTCCCTCAACATGAAAGGGCCAAATGCATATTATGCTACTGAAACAACTTTTGGTTTTTACTTTTTAAAAAAATTAATCAAAAGACTTGTGTCCTGGTGAACCAAGAAATCATGCCTCATCGGTTGGTTCAATGGGATCAATTAGAATAATACTCTCTTCTGATTTATTAAACTCTTTCTCTGAATCTCAAGAGAATGCTTAAAAGAAATGTCAATTTCCTGAGATGTCTTTAGGTCTTCGCTATCTATCTCCATCGAAGACCATTTTGATCTTTTGAAGGCTACTTCATCTTCGTAAGATACATCCCCACTGATCTCAAGTTGTTACAGCCCCAATAATGTAGATCGTATAGGCCTTTGAAGATCTATTGTGACCCACAAATATTCCTTTCTTTCCTAATGGTATTAGTTTATATCTTTTATCTTTAGGCACATGAATATAAATGGGACAACCAAAAATTCTTGACCAGCCTTAGGTTTGACATTTGTAAAGGCCTCTTCAGGGGTCATATTTTTCAATAATTGATGAGAGATTTGGTTTTGAATATTCACATCAATTCTAGAAGCTTCTGCCCAAATAAAAATTTACAGATTTTGATCATGAATCATATATTTGGCTGCCTCAACTATGTATATGTTCAACAATATTCCACTGAGGATTATATAGAACAAAAAACTCACCCTTGGTTCTTGCCTCAATGCACAAATTTTGGAAACCTCAAGAAAAAGTGTGTTCCCCTCCATCATCAGATCTAAGAAACTTGATCCTTTTTCGAAACATGTTTTCAACTTGAGCTTTGAATTTTTTGAATTTAAAACTACTTCTTCAGATTCCTTAGATTTCAAGAAGTAAATCCAAGTCTTTCAAAAATAGTCATCATTAAAAATCACATTATACCAAAATCTACTCAATGATGGCATATACATTAGTCCACATAAATCATAATGAATAAGTTATAAGATTCCGTTTGATCTACTTTCACTATTGTGAAAGGAACCTTTAACATTCTTAACCAATGCACATCCTTTGCAAATACCATCATGTTTCTAACTAAGCTTTGATAACCAAGAAACCATTTTCTCCATGGATTGGAGAGTTGCTATGGTAATCCAATGTTGTTGTATTAAACTAAGGAGATGAAAGCACCTTATATAGATTTACGAAGACGACATTTATAAAAGAAATAATTGTGAACTAAAGACAAACATAGGAACTACCTAATATATAAAGATTAACTAAGATGATCATTAAAGAACTATTATAATATTCTAATACCCTCCCTTAATGGTCATTATCTAACTATTTTATTTGGGTCATAAATTCTTCAAAACATTTTGTTTCTATTGAGACCCTCTTTGGATTTGGAAAATTTCAATGACCAAGAAGCCAAATTCTGTCCAAAAAAGAACAAAGAAGGGTGCTTGAGCAAACAAGGATGGAGAGACCTCAATAAGATCAGTCCAACCACAGAGAAAGAGTAACACAATGAAGCAACAACAACAACAAGATGAGAGAAATATGCAATATCCACTTTTATTAACAATATCATAATGTTAGCAATGCACTTCATATATGCCAAGCTAATCAGGTATGCCTGGTTGTAGCCTTACAATTTTAGGTCAAAATATGATTTTATGTTATTCTAATTACTGAATTCTAATTCTCCTTCAAGAGATAAATTGTGTTACAATATATAGGCATTACGAGACATCAGTTGGTCCCAAGAAGGATTGTATTACCCAAGAACAAGAAACATACTATAACAAATAGGACATGTCCCAAATTATAAAGAACTCGACCCATAAGCCATGTAAGATCCAATGATATGAGATTTGGGTCCACACATTATCCAAGAACATGAAATGATTTGACAAGATCATTACAAGTTTTAGATTTCTATCGCAAGGTCGGAGTTCTCCAACATGTCATAAATAATCGAGAACACACTACCCAAGAAAAGATGAATCACAACACGAGCTACAACAATCTTAATGAGATGCAATTCTAGGAACATGATCTAAGATATGTTCAGAACAAGATATGATCATCATGTAAGGAAACATGAACACATAAAAAATTTCCAACATGACCTCTTAGATTGGAAATAAGAACTATACTAACCCCAACTATTTTTGGTTGATGCAAGATTGCTCCAAACCTAAGATGCTCTTGCATCAGACACTTGTGGTTTTTAAGAAAGTGAATCTCTCACTTTGCAACCTAAGAAGAATCAAAATGATCCAACTCAACTCGAGAATTCCAAGAAGAATGCTCAACTAGTATGTCCTTCCATTTCACCAAGTACTCCAAATATTCATTTTCTCTAGTAAATTTTCTTGTTCTGTTGTCCAAAATCTTCTCTATTTTGTCTATATGCTTCTTAGTATACTCCTATTTCACCTCTGAGTCATCCTTAGGGTCATGATACTCATACAAATGCAACATTGAATATAGGTTATATGTTCATGTCTTCAGGTGACTCCACTTCAAAAACATTCTCTCTATTAATCTTCTCCAATATCTTACAAAGTTCAAACTTTTCATTTTCAACTGGCTAAAAGTCCCAACAAGAAATCATTCCTTCTTCAAGTGAATCATAACTTTATCTCCTATTGCATAATCTTTATGTCTTCTAGTTCTATTAGTTGTCTCCTTATACTTTTGGTTATTATGCTCTAAATGATAGTTATTTTTCTCATGTAGAGGCTTCATAAGATTTGCATAACCTTTTGCTTCAACGCTTCTTTTCTACTCATGACCAAGTTCCCCCATTTTTGTTACTTCCTTTGGATGCATGCATATGATAGCTTTGACAATGTTTTTCATGTGCTCCTATTCATTGAATTGCTATATGAGAACTCCGCGTGTGCTAAAGCTAAGTCCCAATTACCAAATTTATCTCCAACTAAACATCTCAATAGATTACCTAAACTCCTATTCACAACCTCTATTTGTCCATCGATCTGTGGGTGGAATGTAAAACTAAATCTCAAATTAGTATTCAACTTTTTCTAAAACGTTCTCCAAAAATATCCAATAAACTTAATATCTCTATCTAAAACTATGCTCTTTAGTAATCTACACGATCTCAAAATCACCCTAAAGAATAAGTCAACAATATGCACAACATCTGATATCTTCCTACATGGTATGAAATGTGACATTTTAGAGAATCCGTCCACCACCACAAATGTTGAATCATTACCTCTTTGTGTCTCTAGTAAACTTAGAAAAAAATCCATAATAATGTCTTCCTAAGGTCTACAAGGTATTGGTAAATATGCATACAATCCGATATTATGATGAACTCCCTTAACAACTTGACAGGCGTTGTAACACTCAACAAATTTATGAACATCCCTATGAATTTGTGGTTAGAAGTGTCCTTCACTAATCAAACCTAATCTCTTGTCAATATTGAATTGTCCTACAAGTCCTCCGCTATGTTTCTCCTCAATCAATTTATGTAATACCTCTCCAACCCTAACATGTCCTTGATATACGTGTTGGAACTTAGGGAATGTTATAGGGACATGTATGCTTGTTTTGATAAGAGTATGATCCTTTTTCATGTGTTTGCATAACCCATTCCTTTTCAACTATAAAAAAAATGCACATTCTAGTTTGGGAAATGATAAGTCTTTTTAGGTACATTTCTTCATGAGTATTCATCTCTTCTTATATGTCCATGATATTGGGGCCACCTGATTATCTATATGTTACTATGTGAGGTATTCCTTATCAATGATTGTGATTACCTTACATAAATTACTTATAATAACTAAAGGTTAATTGTGATACCCACCTTGATGATACCACTTGTTATACTTGAGACTAGATAGGATTATGATATTTTATCATTTGTAGAATGTGTGTTCCTCCTTACTAGACTTAGATGATGCCATGTTATCAGATTATGCCTTTCTTTTGAATAATATGTTCACGATCATTAGCTTGTATGTTGTCTTATACATGATTCTTGTTGTCTCTATGGTTGATTATGAAATTCTTCTTGATGAGTAATGATTTAGAAATATTGCTTATATCTTTGTATATGCTTACATGTCAATTTCGCATTATCACTGATGATGATTTACCTTCTTTTATTGCATTTACATGTTTATGATTATGTGCATACTAAAAATACTAACACATAATGTTTTGGTATGAATCCTATTTAATGTGCTTGGAGGATGAGTGGTGGTAGTTGTAGTCATTTCTATGGGAGATCTACATGATGTCGCACTCCCTCTCCTTGTTTGATACTATTTTTCGATACACATGTTTTTTCTCATCTCGATGATGAAAGTTTGTAGGTACTAGGCATCAAATCCACCAGGCTACACATGTCTAAGCATGCCTTTAAAATCCTCAAAAGTTCTTGTTGCAAAGGTAGTGCTAAGGTTCTCACAAGTACCTCCTTTTGGCATGGGTTTTGTGTTTAGGCAATTAACCCTATCCTAAGATTGGGCATAATCACAATCCTTCTTGATTGGTATTCATTCTTGTCTATTCTAGGGTTTAGGTTTGATGTTTTGGCTGATGCCTCCTAAGTGGACCAATTGTCTTGGCTTGACTTTCTTGTGTTTTGTGATTTACACTTTCATTCTTTTGGTTGTATGATTTGTTTGATCATTTCATTTATTTCTCCTACTTGGGATGAATCTCAGATGATCTTTGTTATGCTATGTTTTAGGGTTTCATGCTTTGTCAAGAGTTTGACATGACTTGCCTTGTTGAGTGTGGTTGAACTTGTTTGTTCTTGTGGTTTTTGTGTTTTATAGGTGAACTTTATGGCCTCTTTGGATGATTAGATTTACTATGAGACATGCAATTTTATCTATTTGAGTGTCATATATTATAATAAGTATAAATATGTAATAATATTAATATTGTGATCTATTACTTCATAATCATATAGATTATAATATTTGATTTTTGAAATGTATCTATATAAATATGTATGTGTATATATGGGTGCACACACATATGCATATGCATATGTATATGTATAAAAGCCATGTGATTATATTTGCATGACTATGGATATTGTAGTGTATATTTTAGGACTAACGTAAAGTATATCATTGTTAATAATTAAATATTTCTTAATGCAAGGTATAAATTTCTTAATTACCAATTATTAGTAACATGAATAGTTTACATATAACTTATATCTTCTATGCTACATATTATAAATATGTGCATTAATGAATAAAAAACATTCATTATAGTTAGATTTATATACTATATAATTGTGAGTTTATAATTATATTGAGTTATTCAATTATGTCTTTTAGTTAAAGGTTACTTGAGGGTTGGTTACCTTTGGGGAATCTATTTATATGAATTCTCCTTTTCTTTTGAGGGAAGACAAAGATGAAATCTTGGTTGTAATTTTCATGAAGGTTTTTGGGGAAAACTTATGATATGTGAGCGAGAGTTTGTAATCATAGTTCTTAAGGATTTATAAGTTTCTTTGCTTTAGGAGAGAGAGTTAGTCATATATGAGAGTTTCAAGGGAAGAGAGAGGGATTTTTTGATGTGAAATTAAAACTTCTTCTTCAATGGAGATTATGAAAGTGGAGAGGGTTTGAATGATGTATCTCAAGTTGGACTTGTCTTCTTCTATTTGTCTCCTTCCTCTTTCAGTTGGATCTTTGCAAGACTTGAGGTATGGATTGAATTTCTCGATTTCATTATTTATTTTTATAAAATTTGGATTTATTTATATGCTCTCATGTTGTTTGATATCTATACTTTGTGTTTCTAAGAGTTGTTTAAAAATTGAAGGTTTTTTTTTTTTTTTGAAAATCACCATGTGTTTTCCTAGGGTTTTTAGCAACAAATTTTTGGAGATATATTATTTGAATAAGATAAATTGAGTCTAAGATTCTTTTTGGTTTGTATAATCAAAGGAAATTTCAAAGATCAAATGGGCATGTCTTTGATTTTCTTTGTAAAGTCGAATTAATGCCCTATTATAGACATTTTGGATGATTGTTCTTGCCCATTCCTTCTTCCAATTTTTGTGTAAAATGTAGTCATATAGTACAAGTAAATATGATCATATTAAAATATAAATTTGATATCAAAGATGGTCCTATATCTTATCTTTCATTTTCCACTAGTTCCATGGATTTTTGTTATATTTTGTGAAAGTTACAATCATTTTAGTGAAAGTAGGTCTAAACCCTAACAAAGTTTTTTTAAAAAAAGTTTTAGGATAGGTATCATAACTTTTATTTCCACCATTAGATCTTCATATAAATTTTAGGGAAAGTATATAGGGAGGTTTTCTTGATTCTCATTGGAGCGATTGGCTTAATTGTGTTTTGTCAAAGATATGGGTTTGTAGGCTAGTAATAAAATAATTAGTGAATAAAATAGACTTGTTATGAAAATAGATGTATTGAAGAGTCACGACGGTTGGTTTTCTTAACCAAAATGAGTGCTATATGTAGGGGTTGTT
Organism: Cupressus sempervirens; assembly: GCA_028749045.1. Taxonomy (NCBI): domain Eukaryota; kingdom Viridiplantae; phylum Streptophyta; class Pinopsida; order Cupressales; family Cupressaceae; genus Cupressus; species Cupressus sempervirens. The sequence continues at coordinate 31,392,707 of CM053790.1, forward strand.
GGGAACTCAAGAAGGTGTGGTAATATTGGGAATATTGGTAATATAATTCCATAGTACATTCAACAAAGTGATAGTTTACCATTGTTGTGTGTTCTCAATGATATTATCACTTATGCTAATCCTTTGGTAGTTTGGTTGTATTAGTAGGTAGTCTTGTGCTAACACTACTTCCATATTCAACATATGTGAACCTCCATGTCTAGCATGTAAGCACTTCCATATCTGATATATGAACACTTCCATATATAGTAGGTAAATACTTCCACATTTGGCATATAACATTTCTGGCATCATTTCCTAGTACAAACCTAGAGGTCTAAAGAGGATAGGCAAAAAGATGGAAGCATTATGGGTCATCCTTTCAACCAACAAGTAATGATAATAGAAAATGACATTGAGGAGGAGGAAGTTACCCGAGAGGATCAATTGACACAATACCTAGTTTAGGCATGGGATGTGGCTGTAGACCAATAGATATGATGATAGGTAGAGTAGAGGGCTCTTTCCATCATTACAGTATGGGGCAAACTCACGATGAACAAAAATGTGTACAATCTCTTGGGGAGATTTTCAAGGTTACTAAAACACAATCTCATGGAAGTAGAAGAAGAAAGGGAAGCCACACAAAGAGAATAACTAAGGCAACACATATTGCAATGATTCTAGAAAAGGAACCGACAAGAAAAGGAACCTAAGGACATAAATAAATGCCACACACCTAGTAACCCTCAAAATTAATGTCCCTTCTACCAAATAAGGATAGAGTTATCATAAGGAGACACACCTAGAAGAAGACAAGGCTGACATAAGACAATATTTATGGGTACAACAACAAATAGAAAGTCAATGAAGGCTGTAAAACCTTGCTCACAAATTCAGTGAGAACCAAAAGAAAGGGCCACCATTTGGTTGCATTGTTGAAGGGGGATTAAGACTCAGTACAACATGGAATGAGGAAGACACAAATAATTGGTAGATGATTCGGGTGAAAAATGGGGCTATGTGCAATCCAAAACTAGAGACAAACAAAGAGGGTTAGAAGGAGAGGAAACCAAATTATTTGAAAGTATGATACATCAAATAAAGGGGATCACCATATCTAATGAAGTAAGAAGAGGGAAAATAGATCCTGAGATCTCAGGAAGGAAGGAGTACCGGTACAACCAAGGTATACCCAAAGAGGGTGGAAGAGGAGAAGCCTCGCAATAAGAGAGAAATACTAGGAGGGCACAGAGGAACGAATTTCTAGAACATAGGAGGCTAGGGAAGAAAAATTGCCAAACACCTTGGATAAGAAGAAAATCCCCAAGTTTATTGGCAAAGGGTTGGAGGACCCAACATGATATTGTGAAAAATGTATGACCATTTGGAAGATGACTCGACAAGATGAGGACTATTGGGTAAAGGATTTCTTTGCCACCTTATGAGGCATAACCATTGACTGGTACACTGACCTTCCCACCACCCACAAGGAAATGTGGAACAATCTGAAGAGAGCCTTTGAGGAAAAATTTAGATTGTTGTGAGATGATGATGAATTAGTGGAGGAGATATATAATACACATCAAGACAAGAATGAGAATGTTTAGATATACCATCAAAGGTTGAAGGAGCTAATAGGTAAGCTGGAAAATAAACTAGTAGATAAATTTAAAAAGGCCATTCATAGACGGTTTAACCCCCTCCATTCAGAGGAAAATGAAGATGTTACATCCCTCCACATACAAGGACACATGAGATTGGGAAAAGGATATTGAAAGTTAGAGAAAAATATCAACTAATAAAAGGAAAGGGAGTGATGATAGAAGTGACAAAGATAGTGATGGGGAATCTTGAAAAATTCATGTACTCTACAAGGATATGATGTGGATGATGAAGGAGATGAAGGGAAAAGAAAAAGCAAAGGAGAACAAAGACTTATGAGTCATATAATGTAAAAATGAAGGGTACACAAGAGTTAGTTGCCCCAAAAAATAATTTTGCAACATTTGTCAAGTCACGGGACATTCATTGAAAGGATGCCCATACAATATGAAGGTAAGGAGTACATAAATACTCCTAACCACAAAGAAACCCCACCCACCATAATGCCAAGGACTACAAATTCTAATGCCTCCCTAAGAGGATATAAGAATAATAGACATGGAAGCAATAATAACAACAATAATAACATCCTACAAAGCCATATTCATTATGATAAAAAAGGCTAGTAGATGATACAATACAAAAGATGCAATGAATGGGGGCACTTTTCCTAGGAATGCCAAAGCCAAGAAAGTGGCGAAAGCATGCTATAGTAGTGGCGTGGGCTAGGGAATGATGAACATATAGACTAGACCCAAAAGGAAAACTTGTGAACATGTTGGTTGTCACAAAACTAGGGGAGGAAGTAATGACCATTAATAAACTTAAAGAAAAGAAGCCACCATACCTAGATCTTGGATTGAAAATAAAATAGTGAATGAGGCACAAATGAAATTGAAAGAGGAAAAAAGACAAAACTAGGAGGCAACAAACAATTTTTTAAGATAAACATGAGAGGCTAATATAATCAAATAAATGTTTCACTCAACTATACCTATGAGGGTGGAAAACCTACTAGAAACATTACCCCAACTAAGGATAGTGATTTTCAGGATGGAAGAAGACAACACTAGCATAAGAAGAGACAAGGCCATGGAAAAATAGGTCAGAAGAAGACATTCTTCACAAAGAGAACTGCCAAACCAATATCCCATGCTATTTATAGTTGGGATAGGACATAACCACACCATAGTTAAAATGGAGATAATGGATCATAAAATCACCAACACTATTTTGGATGGAGGATCATGAGTAATTGTACCACTGGAAGAAATGTGGAAGTCTCTAGGTAAGACACCACTGTGACTACCTACCTTCCATTTGGTAGGGGTAGACAAACATGTCATAAAAATACTTGGAACACCCACAATGCAAAAGGTAATAGTGGGAACACAAAAAAATTTCTTAGACTTTGTACTCATCACCCTAGAAAAGAATGGGTACAATGGTCTAATTGGCAGAGAAGGGTTGATCACAACAAAAACCAACCATAGCTGGAAGAAGAACACATTCTCCATTGAAAGCAAGGGAAGAAAATATGTCATTTATTTGTAGAGCTAGATAATGAGCCAAAAATTGACACCTAACTCATAGTAAGAAGGAGAGTACAATGAAGAAGGAAAGATGGAATTAGATGAGGATAGCATACTAAAGATTGGTAGATGTTCAAGGGATGAAATGATTTCCCTTGATAGATTATTCCACTACTAGATGGATGATTATGAGATATTCAAATTGAGCTGGCACATGTTGGAAGTAGCAAAGATGGAGGAGGAAGAGGACACACACCTAATAGAGTTCAAGGAATTTAAGTAGGGGAGGAACAGAGTGTATGACACCCTTGTTCTTTGATTTAAGAGTGACGAGGAGATAAAAAAAACAAAGAACTAAATATAGAAAAGATAAATTTGGGGGAAGAAAATGACCCAAAATTAAGACTAGTAGGAGATGACTGGGACTATGTATTGTAACTACATTTACAATGTCCCTCAAATAAAAGGATGAATTTTCCTAGACGTACAAATATTTAAAAGGAGTATCTCTAGAATTGTGTGTACACAAAACACCCCAAGTAGCAGGTGCAAGGCTGATACAAAAAAGGCCATACCACATCAACAATAATTATACAGTGAAGATTCAAGAAGAAATTGCTAAGATGTTGGAGGACAAAATTGTTTTTAAAGTACAAATAAGTGAATGTATGTCAATGATCATCATCTCATAGAAGAAGGAACCAAATTAGATCAGAACTTGTGTAGATTTTTGATGTTTCGATGCAATAGAAATCAAATTCCCCTTTCCAATTCCTTTTATAGATAGTATACTACATGAAATATACTCATTCATGGATGGGTTCTCCAACTATAACCAAATCATCATTTCTGAGGAGAATAAATTAAATACAACCTTTGTAGTAGAAGACAAAGTGTATTCATATAGCTGGATGTTATTTAGCCTATGCAATGTTCTCGTCACCTTCCAAAGAATCATACTTCACATTTTTTATAGAATGATTATGAGAAATTTTAAGGTATTTCTGGATGACTGGTCAATTTTTAGTAGGAAGGAAACACACCTCACCACTCTATGGGAATGCATGGAGAAATTTTGGAGGAAGCCCTGACTATTAGGATTAAACCATAGATAAAAATAACAATTACATGCAAATATAAACAATATCAAACAATAATAGATCACATAGAAAAGAACACAAGACACCAAGATTTAACGTGGTTCACCCAATCCTTGGGCTACATCCAACAAACAAAAAGTTTGATATTATTACAAACCAGTGATTATAACCTGATTACAATCCGTAATCCCTTACAACTCAATACTGCCACAAGAACCAATTTTTGCATCACTCACTATGAAACAATCCCTAACCCTAAGCCCTTTTAGACAAGTATTTTTGGCACTTTAGGATTATAACATATCGGCCATAAATTGGTGAATATTAGCTCAAACTTTAGTGGCAAATTGGTGAATAGTACCAATTTAAAAAAAAAGAATTTATGAAGTATGTACAGTACTTTCCTGATCAATCACCACAAACTAACATTGATAGTAAACAAAAAAATGTGTCATTTCATAGTACCTTAGGGAAAGTTACTTGGTCATATTTTTTGCAAGGAGGATTGAAGGCCAACCCAGATAAAATCAAGTTAACTATAGAAGTGAAGGACTTAGAAGATGTAATAGAGGTAAAGTCCTTTTTGGGCCATGAAGAGTACTATCAACATTTTATGAAAGGGTTTGTATAAATATCCTTATCCTTAGAGAAACTCACTAGGAAGGGGGGACCATTTATGTGGGAGGTAGAGAAAACTACTACATTTAGAGAATTAAAATCAATGTTGGTAGTGTAAGAATTTGCCTTATGGAAAAATTCACCCAAGATCTAGGAACTCAAGCATAAGCACAAGAATAAACCAGAAGAGTATGATCGGAATAACAATATGATATTCAACTGATGTGCAAGTACACTAGGAGTGCCTATATATAAAGGCCTGTGGAATTCTTCTAGAATGCCTAGGAATCAACATATTGATAAGTGTTGCAACAAGGCACATGTCCACCAGAAGTGGATTATCCTCCATTAAGCACAAGAGTAAGTGCGATGATGAGAGGATAAGCCTAAAAAGGTGTAGCATGTAAAATTATGTTGTAGACACCATGTGCTAAATTAGGAGTGCAAATAATTGTGTTCTCTACATGAAACTTAGTTAATTATGCAAACTCGAGTGTTATAGACACCATGTGTTGAATTAGAGTTTCTTACTTCTGTGTTTTCAACATGACAACTCATAAGAGTATGCAAGCTCCTAAGTGTCTCACCTAATAAATAATAAAATAATGCATTAAGCTAAGTAAACTTAAGTAAAGTGTAAATAGTGAATACTTATTTACGCCAACACTCCCCCTTAAGTGCAACTTAGGGGAATGCACTTAAGCTTACGAAAGCTAGAATGAAAAATGCATGATGGGTCCTAGCTACTAGGCCATGCTAGGTACACATGTACATAATGTGATGCAATCTCTCATAAAACATAGAAAGAGGGAAAACCTCATGGGAAAAACCCTCCCCCAAAAATAGAGATGAAAAGACAAGATGCATGGATGGATGGAGTAATCAAAACCCCCCCATTAGGACATACATCAATTATATATAATAGAGAAGTATGAGAAGAACACAATCCTGAAAGAGGAAAAGGTCCCCCCCACAAGAGAGAAGTAGAGGAAGAAAGGAGACAAGCTAGTCCCCCCCTCAAATGAAGAATGTCAATCAGTGATAGCTACTCCAATGTAGAAGCTGATCCATGACTGCTGAATAATGTTCCCCCCCTTTGGAAGAAACAATATCATAGGTACAAATCAGATGCTTCCACAATGTGTAGAAAGAATCTTGATGATGAATGGTGTCTTTGAAACTTGCTTAACTGTCCTTCTATCAATTCTGATGGTTGCCCCTTCTAACACCATTGAAAAGAACAAGTGCAGATCTAGCAAGGATGAATGTAAAACCTATCCCAAAGAACCAATTGTCTCCTCAAATGATAAAGAGACCTCCTACAACTGCTGTACATAAGGATCCACGATCATATCAACTTGTGAAGAATGATAATGTAGAGAATGGACAAGAGGGCCAGAGTGAGCCCTCACAACAATTGAAGAAGGATCTAGTTCATTAAAGAGAAGATGTATATAATTAATGATGTCTCCCAAATATGCTATGTATGATTCCACAAACAAAGCTAGAATATCTATCAAGAAGTCATCCACTAATGCTGGAGCTGGAAGACAAGGTGTACCTTGCTATGTTGAAATGCATGGACGTATCACTGTAGCAATGTATGCATGTGGAATGTGCTGATACTGTGACGTCATGCTGCAACTGTCAATATGACCCCACATATCTGAATCTGTTGAGTCACTATCACTGATGTCACTATCAATTTTCATAGTGTATGGTAGTGTGGAGAGGATTAGAGGATAAGCTAGGTGAACTTTCCTCAAAGTGAACATTCCTCTCTATGAATATCTCATGAGTCTTAAGATCCATAAGTCTATATGCCTTAACACTATCTTCATATTTGATGAAAGTACAAGGCCTTGGTGGTGGTGCCTTGCAATCCCTAGACGATATGTTTGCCCATGCTGGACAACCAAAGACTCTAAAGTGTTTCACAACTAGTTTTCTGCCATACCATGCCTCAAAAGGAGTCTTTCCATCTAAGACATTATGAGGAGATCTATTAAGTATGTGATTGGCACTGCTTATAGCTTCAACTTCAAGTGATGGATCAAGAGACTTGGCTCGAATCATGCAACTTGCCATTGACTTAAGAGTTCTAATCCTCATTTCTACAACACTTGTCTTTTGCGGACTAAATGCTACTAGATTTTGAAGATCAATACCCTCAAGTTTACAAAAGTCTTTAAGTCTTGTGGTCACATATATGATTTCATTGTCCATATGAAGAACCTTGTTGGCTTTCCTTGATCGCTTTTCAACATGACTCTTGAAGGCTAGAAACTTATCAAACACTTCATTCTTGTGATCAAGAAAGTAGACCCATGTGTAGTGTGAAAAGTCATTAATGAAAATGAGAATGTAGCGACCCTTGCTGACTGATGTCACTGCAAAAGGACCTACTAGAACTGTGTGAACCAACTCAAGAGTGATTAATGCTGTCGAAGACTTTCCTTTATCAAGATTCTCTTCTAGATGCATATCCACTAAACAATTTGAACATTCACCCTTAGAAAAGTTGAATATATGTAGACCTTTGATCATATTGTTGGAGAAAAGTTGATAAAGATAGCGAAAGGCAAGATAACCATACCGTTCATGCCATAATGTACTTTATGAATGAGATTGAGTCAACAAGGCATGTGAAGGAGACTTAGGCACAAAGTGGGAAAAAGAATAAACCCTATTCTCATGATTGAATTTACCCACTACAACCAATGAATCATCCTTAAGATTGCGTACCATTACTAAATTAGGAAGGAACTCAACTTTATTTCCATCTCCATAGTGAGTGATTTGGTAGATTGAAAGGAGATTAGAGCTAAGGTTGGGAATATAGAGAACTTCTTTGAACTCCCCATTTTCCATCTTAACTTGACCTTTCCCTTCAACTTCCATTTTTGTATCATCTCCTACAAAGATGTGCAGTACCTTAGATTGCTTCATTGAAGAAAAATCTCCTTTTGAAGAACCCATATGATATGAGGCACCTGAGTCAAGAATCCATTTTGCTAAAGAACTTGAACCAGCCATAAGTGCTTGCCCTTTTCCCTTTGAAGTGAGTGGAGTTGAATCCTTAGAAGCATTTGGCACATTGATTTTGTTCTCCTTGAGTAGATTTTCCAACTCATCAATCCTCTTAGTCTTGTAATGATGCTCATCATGATTTGGTTTCTTGATATGCACAAAAAAAATTATCCTTCTTATCATTGTTTCCCTTCTTGTTGGAAGAAGAATTGCCTTGCTATGAGGAGGTAGATTGTTGTGTCTCAGATTGTGATTTTTGCTTCCATTGCTTTTTTTGCTATTGGTAGAAATTTTTCCACTTTGATTTGATTGGTTCTCATTAGTAGCCACCAATGCTTTGGTCTTTGATGACTTGAGAAGTCCCATATCTATCAACCTGGATTGTTCCAACATCAACAATTCTGTGAATGCATCAAATGTAGGCTTAGTGAAGGCACTTCCCATGGTCAACCTATGAGTGCTGTAGCACAACACAAAAGATGCATACTTTGAAGGTAGCCTCTTCAAGATGTGATGAATCAATCGATCATCCTTCATGGGATTACCACAATCTTTAAGTAGAGCTCTCAACTCATTGGCTTTGTTGATATAATCTTGAATTGTGTCAAAATTCTTAGGATCCAAGAGAGGTAGATCATCCTCAATTTGATATCCCTTTTCCTCATCCATCTTACCATACAACCCTTCAAGTTTGTCCCAAGCAAGCTTGGCTTCCTTATAAATGAAAATGTGGAAGAAGAGATCTCTATGAACACAACTCCTAATAATTCCTAAAGCCTGATTGTCTTTAATTTTTCAATCAACTAGTGCTGTAGCATCAATGGGTTTTACAATTGTACCATCAACATATAGATTTAAGCCTTTTTCCATTAATGTACTCCATATAATATCTTTCCTTGTAGAATAATTGTGTGAAGTTAGAAGTGGAGTTTTAGGTGAACCCATGATGCAGAAAATGAAAGGAGCACAAAAGAGACACCCCCCTATTGACTCAATCAAAAGACCCCCCCCCCCCCCAAAAAAAAAAGATGCTTTGGGCAATTTATATGTAGTGTGTGCACAATAGACCACTTGTCAAAATGTACAAAGTGGACTTCTGATTTTGTTGTTTAAAATTGGCTTTTGAGGTTTAAATCTGTCAGTAAGCACTGTAGCTTAGATGTACAACAATTTTTTTTTTTTTAAGACTGCAGGAATCGGTGCAACACGGCCCCCCTATAAACTGCAGTGCGCCTGATAAACTTTTTTACGTGACCGATAGCGCTGGCGCGACACGCCCATCGGTACCATGAGGACGGGGGAGACTAGAACCCGTGACCAACCCCCTACAACAGGGAAGATTTAGCCAACCGAGCTAGGGCCCCCGCCCAGATGTACAACAATTTTGAAAAGTAATCAAAGTAATATAATGCAAAAAAGGACCTAAATCTGAAAATGATATTTTTGTCCACACAACCCTATAATCTAATTGTAGATCTAGAAAGTAGACAAAAAATTAAGCACTTAAAAAAATAGAACCTGAAAATGTGTCCAGTTGAGCTCGTATAGAGCATTTTAAAGTGCAAATGTAGGATTGGATAGGTGCAATCACCAAAAAATACATATTTTGACAAATTCATGCACAAAACCAAAAAAGAACTGCACCACTAAAAAGTTCAGGAAATTCTACACAAAATAAAAAAAATTGCACTTGATTTGAAGTCCAAATGACTAAGATATGGCCTCCCAAAGTTAGATTGTCAAATCAAAATTGAATCTGGAGAGGGGTTTGGGCAAAAAACTATGAGGTTAAATTTGATGGTTAAACAACTATTATAGTAGTTCAAATTTGCCTAGAAATGATGGTCAAATGGTCATCAAATTTAGCATAGTAAAATGTTGCTGTTAGCAAAAAGGTCCTCTTGGTGATGCGGTAGTAACATAAATTGTACGAATTTTGATGCCAACAGTATGGTCAAGTATGATGGCTGACGTGACAATATATGACAAGCTAATTGGGATGTATGGTAGGTGTGAAGTGTCTACTTTGACGTGTAAAGGATGCTGACTTGGTCTGCCTATGTGTCCTGATGTGGCACTTGGTTGATGGCGTACGTGGTGATGCCATGTGTTTGAGCTGACGTGGACTTTGTTCACATGGAGGTATCTGTCCATGTTGGTAATGCATCCATGTGGCATGGTTCGCAGTTGGCGTATGGCATGTTTAGTGGAGCTGAAGGTTGTGATGCATGGCAGGTTCAGAAAGTAGTAGACTATAGCTGCATGTTCTACTATAGAATGTGTTGTGTGGCACTGTGGACAGGTGTTGCATGGTTGGGCACAAGGCAGCCAAAACTAGAGTTTGGTAGGTGTTTTTTAAATTGATGACCGAAAAATCCACATCTTCGACATCAACGTTTGGTGGCTAGAATTGTTACCGCTATTGGGAGCCAAATTTTGTTTATCGACCAGTAGGTGTTTGAAAGCTGGTGGGGGGACATGTATTTAGTCCCACATTACAGAAGAATACAAACTCCAATGTGTATAAAAGTTGCAAGCCACAAAGGTGAATTCAAATGAGCCACGATGGTATGTTGAACTTGCCAAGTCTTCAATGTTGGTCACTGGTTTGGGAAAGGCTACTGTAGTTTGTAAAATGCCTCGTATAACAAAGGAATATTCTATGAGAATATTCTTTGTAGGAGCTAGGATTTCACCACCTGATTCTTGCAAAAAAAAATTCTCTATAGGCTCGATGGGCTAAAAAAATTTCAAAAATTTGTAGACAAAAAATTTGAAAAAGTTGACGAATTTGCAAAGAAAAAATAAATTTAGATTTGAAGGATAAATTGTAGATCTAATAAATGATCATACCGTACTTGCAAATTGGGTGCTGGTTTGCAAAAACATTTTCCCTCAAAATTGACTATGGCCTAAGGTAGGAAAATTTATAGTCAATTTTTACTGAATCAACGTTTTGGATGCAATGGTGAGGTTTGTTTTGTCTCTAGACACTCCCAATGACTGCGATACTTCAGATCTGGGTCAAGGTGTCCTCAGAGAGGTGAAGCAAGATTGGTCTCCAATGGCTATGTGAAGTGAATTTCCTTAGCTCTGATACCATGTAAGAATTTTCCTTGGAAAAAATTCATCCAAGATCAAGGAACTCAAGCACAAGCACAAGAATAGACCAGAAGAGTATGCTCAGAATAACAATATGGTATTCAATTTATGTGCAAGTACACTAGGAGTGCCTGTATATAAAGGCCTCTAGAATGCTTCTAGAATGCCTAGGAATCAACATACTGATAAGTCTTACAACAAGGCACATGTCCATCAGAAGTGGATTATCCTCCATTAAGCACATAAGTAAGTGCGATGATGAGAGGATAAGCCTACAAAGGTATAGCACTTAAAATTATGTTGTAGACACCATGTGCTAAATTAGGAGTGCAAATAACTATGTTGTCTACATGACAACTCAATTAATTATGCAAACTCCAGTGTTGTAAACACCATGTGTTGAATTAGAGTTGCTTACTTCTATGTTGTCAACATGACAACTCATAAGAGTACATAAACTCCTAAGTGTCTCACCTAATAAATAATAAAATAATGCATTAACCTAAGTAAACTTAAGTAAATTGTAAATAATGAATACTTATTTACACCAACAAGTAGGAGCATTAATCTCAATTGACCTAGACTAGAGAAAGGAATTTCACATATATGTGGGTGCATCTAACTATATCATTGGGGCCACCCCATAGTAGGCAGGTATGGGAGGATTGGACCACCAAATATATTTTTCTAGTTAACTACTATCAAAATAAAGGAGGAATTATAACATGCCTAAAAGGGAAGTGGTAGGTATGGTATACGTGGTTCATAAGTTTTGACATTATCTCTTGGCCACACCTTTCACCTTCTATGTATATCATAAAGCATTGTTTTACTTTTTCGACAAGTAAATAATACATTGAAGGGTTAGCAAATCGCTCCTCCTACTCTAGGAATTTACATTTAATATTATTATATGACTTGGAAAGAGCCATGTTATGGAAGGCCATTTATCAAGAATAATATAAAATGAACCACCAAAAGGAGTGAATAAGGACCTCCCAAAAAACCACCCTTTCCAAATTTCCATCCTACCCTCATGGTATGAGCATATTGTGAGATACCTATCTACCACCTCATTTCCCCTAGAAATACCACCCAATGAAAGAAGGAAGTTGTCCTTAAGAACAAAGACATTTCAACTCATCTAATGATTGCTCTATGAAATGGGGCTAGACCATGGAATCCATAGATGCATCATGCAGGAGGAGATTCGCAGTGTACTACATGACTCATAAGAAGGCTTGGAATGGGGATACATGGGTCTTGACGTTACATCTCAAAAGGTGTTACTAGATGGATTATGGTGGCCAACACTACATAGATATGTGAAGGAGTGGGTGATGGGTTGTGACAGATGTCAAAGGACATGAAAACTTGTCAAAAGAGACTTTGTGATCCTATTCCCTTCACAACCCCACAAAATGTTGAAAGATGGGGGTTAAATTTTGTGGGGCCCTTAAGAATGAGTACGACCAGACATTGTCATTACATTGTAGTGGCCATTTAATACCTAACCAAATGAGAAGAGGCCAAGGCTCTTCTAGATAACATAGCAATAAGTACTACCTAATTTATGTATGAGTAGATTTTTATTATGTTTGGGATTCCAATATCAATCACTAGTGACAAGGGGTAAGTTTTGTAAACCATGTAGTACAAGAGATGACCACTAAGTTCTACATATTCCATAGTCTCTCAAGTCTGTACTATCCACGTACTAATGGGAAAGATGAAGCCACAAATAAAATACTAGTATCTGTCCTATATAAAACATGTAGGGTAGAAGAAGGAAATTGGAAGGCAAGGGTACCAACAATGCTTTGGACATATTGAACAACATACAAAGAAAAAACATGGCATACACCTTTCTAGATGATGAATAACTAGGAAGTAGTAGTATCAACAGAGTACATAGTAACAAGTTTTAGAATGACAGTTGAGAACAAATGGGGAGAGAATGAAGCCTCAAGGAATGACTGAACAACCTAATAAAGTTGGAAGAAAAATGAATGACAACATAGTGGCCAATTGAAGTAGTACAATGCTGAAGAAAATTATCGCAATATAAACATCCCTACAAAATGAAATTTTAACCAAGCCAATTAATTTTGAAATAAAAAATTCATAATTGAATTAAGCCCAAGAAGTTCAAATTTCATTGGTTGGGACCTTATAAGGTCAGGGAAGTGGGGAATAATGTGGTTGTTGAATTAGCAACACTCGATAACAAACCCATCAAGGAACTAGTAAACAAATCTAAACTAAAGGCCTACCAAAAGAGGATGATCCACATGGTGGAAATCAACATGTTGGGGCATGCCACTAAGGGTAATTGGACAATCAACCATCAATGAGAAATAGAGGAAAATCCAGTAATCAACAAGGAACACTATAGAATGGATAAGGACTAGAACAAATCAATTATTTCTCCTAAAGCATGAATGATAAGGAAAGTTGGAAGAAAAATGAATTACAATACAATAGCCAATTGAAGTAGCACAAGGATGAAGAAAATTATGGCACAATAAAAACCTCTGCAAAATAAAATTCCAAATAGGATAATTAGTTTTGAAATATAATAGTTGTAATGAAATCAACCTTGAGAAGTTCAAAGTTTGTTGGTTGGGACACTATAAGATCAGGTAAGTGGGGAACAATAGGATTGTCAAATTAGAAACACTCAATAAAAAACCCATCAAGGAACCAATGAACAAATCTAAACTAAAGGCTTACCAAGAGAGGATGATCCACATAGTGGGGATCAACATGTTAGGGTATGCCACTAAGGGTGATTAATCAACGATCAAAGAGAAATAGAAGATCTAGTAATCAATGAGAAACCCTATAGGTAGAATAAGGACTGGAACAAATTGATGATGGATCCTGAAGAGTGACTCATAAGGAAACATGTTGAAGGAATAAAAATTCCAAAAATCCACATAAACCTTACAAATTGCATGTTTGGATCTCCAACACTCTCTAGGTCAAGATTATTGACTATTAAAAACTAAGAGAACTCTATGAAGGAAGAAGAGAAGGATTTGTTGCATATGAAATTGACAAAAGACAAAGAAATAATAAACAAAGTAGCTACCACTAAAGGATAGATCTGGCAAAGTCAAAAAGGAAGAAATCAACTTAAAGGAATATGGTGCAATGTTGGGACCACCCCTAAAGGTGATAACATAAGTGGATGTTTTATTCATTTGTGAAGGAGATGGATATCTACATAAAATAATGAGAAGTGCCAAAAGGAGGAGGAAGAAACACCCTATAAGAAGAAATCAAATGCACTATGGCAGGGTTTATGATGCCAAATATCAAGAAACATGTGAAAATAAATGCTACCAGACATATCTAGGAACCTGTACATGGTAGTACACATTATAGGTACCAATGAAGGATAAGAAGAACAAGGACAAAAAAGAGCATCAATAGATGAGGAAGGACCTAAGAGAAATTACAAAAATAAAAAAGGACACAACAATTTAAAATGGAATAAGGAGACAATAAAAAGTATAGGACCTAATACAATTAAAGGGTATGAAGAATAGGAAAAATATTTTCCTAAGAAAATAAATAAATGACAAATTCAAGAAAATTAGAAAAAAAAAAAAAAAAAAATAGATAAGGGAAAAAGATATACAAGTTGAAAAAAAAAAACAACCTACACCTAAGAAGGAGATGCTATAAGATTATAATAAACCCAACTACAAACCACCCTAAAAGTTACACATAATAGCCTGTGCCTAAGGAGGAAGAGTTCATAGGAACAAGAACCAAAAGGAGTGGAAGAAAGGTTGTACAAAGGCATGAAAGAAAAATGCATAGAACAAAGGTTGTGCATAGGAGTATGTCATAAAGGGAATTCATGAGAGAAAGGTGTATGAAGGAGGTGGTATGTACATTGTAGTACAAAGAAGGGTGTATGAAGGAGGAAGCTCTTACACATACCAAAGATAGTTAACCACATGACCATACTTGCAACATGTACCTACATAGGAAGCTTGGAAGAATTATACAACAAGACACACCAATATTGAAAAAATATACAAAGAGCATCATAAAATCGATCCATACATAGACAATAAGGGTTGTACAATTGTATGGAAATAACCAATGAGACACACAACATGGAACTCACTTAGGTAGTGCTATTCAATACCATAGTTAAAAAGTGGTGGAACACAACTATGGGAAAGATTTATAAAATGGTAAAAGGTAGTTTTGGAAATCCCAACAAGGGTAATTTTGAAGTTGGATATTACAATGAAGGAGTGGGAAAGGAAAAAAAGAGAGAGAAATAATGGCTGTGCCAGACAAACAAAAGAATGATAAGGGAAAAAGATAAGAACTTACAAAAACCAACATTATATTCAAAGGAGTCTCTAACACATAATGCATGAATTGGTGGAAAGGAACAATTGATGAAAATAATCCATTAAAGGTAGTCTTACAGAAAGTAGAGGTAGAGAAGATAATTTTTGTAGTCATTTTTAGTTTGAAGGAATTTTAACAAGTTTTGAGAACCATGTTGCATAGGCATGACATGAAAACAAACAAATCTACCATTTCATACTTACACTAGAATGTAGTGGTATTATATTCACCAAAGGACTTCACCAAGGTGTTTGGGGTACCAAATAGAGGGCACCAAACCACAAAACCTTCATCCAAGATGAGCATAAGTGACAAGAAACAACTGCAAGACCTTACATACAAACATGACCTAATAGATAAATAGGGGAAATTATATGGAGGATAAGGAAGAATGAGGATGAATAAGGGTGTGAACAAGCAAGGAAGGACCCTAGAAGAATTTTTTTTTTTTTTTTAAAAAAAAGAGAGATCAATTAAGAATGGAATGAGGGGACAATAAAATGTGTAGGACTTAAAAAAATTAAGAGTATGAAGATTAGGATAGAATTTTTCATAAGAAAAATAATAAAAGAAAAAGTCAAGAAAATTAGAAAAAGAAAAAGAAAAGAAATAGGCAAGGGAAAAAGAAATACAATTTACAAAAACAAAAACAACCTAACCTAAGAAGGGGATGTTATAAGACTAAAACAACCCACCTAAATACCACACTAAAAGTCATTCATAGTAGCCCATGTCTAAGGAGGAAGGGTTCATAGGAACAAGAACCAAAGGAATGAGTGGAAGAAGGTTTTTACAAAGGCATGAGAGCAAGACATATAGAACAAAGCACATACACAAGAGTATTCCAAAAGGGAATGCATGAGAGAAAGTTGCATGAAGGAGGTAGTTTGTACACTATCATATGAAGAAGGGTGTCAGAAGTAGGAAGGCCATACACATACCAAAGATAGTTAACTGTATAAGAAAATTGCATCTCATATGTGCATAGGAAGATTGGATGACATACACAACATGACACACTAGTAATTCCAAAATGTACAAAGAGAACTATACAATAAATCCATACATAGAAAAGAAGGGTTGTATGGCTGTATGGAAATCACCAAAGTGACACACAACAAGGAACTTACTTAGGTAACACTATTCAATACCATAGTTAAAAAGTGGTGGAGAACAATTATGGGAAATATTTATAAAATGGTAAAAGGTAGTTTTAGAAATTCTAGAAAGGGTACTTTTGAAGTTTGATGTAAGAATGCAGGAGTGGGAAAGAAAAAAAAAAGAAGAGACCATGGCCAAGTTAGAAAAACAAAAGAACAATAAGGGAAAGAGAGAAGAAGTTACAAAAGCCAACATTACATTCAAAGGAATCTCCAACACAAAATGCAGGAATTGGTGGTAAGGCACAACTAATGAAAATCATCCATTAAAGGTAGCCTTAAATAAAGTAGAGGTAGAGAAGATAATTCTTATGCCCATTTTTGGTTAGAAGGAATCTGAATTATTTTTGAGAACCATGGTGCACATGCATGACATGAAGACACATAGATCTACCATTCAATACTTACATCAAAATGTAGTGACATCATATTCACCAAAGGATTTCACCAAGGTGTTTTTGGTACCAAATAGAGGGCACGAGACCATAAAAACCCCCTCCAAGATGAACATAAGTGACAAGCAACAACTCAAAGCTTATCTGCAGACATGACCTAATAGAGAAATAGGTGGAAATTATATGTTTACATCTGATCCTTTTTCATTTTAATCTTGATCCTTCATTTTAGCATCTTGTTTCCTTCTCTTTTTTCTAAAACATTTTATGAATCTTGATGATTTGATTCAAACAGGTTGGTCTTCGACTTTTTTTTTCTTGTCCATCATTCATACTGGTCAAAACATATTACATAAGAGTTTAAATGTATTACATATCCCAAGGTAACATGTGTATCTTCTATTAGTCTTCATTATTGGATTCACTCCATCCTATGTACATCTTCCTTAACCTCTTTTCTAACTACCCACACTCTATCATGTAATCATTGCTCATTATTTAGTGATCACTGATTTGAAGGTGTCCTCACCATTTCTTAGTAACCTATTGAAAACATAGTTCTCATTGTTCAAAGGTAAGTAGACTATGAATACTACAGATACTATGATTGTCATCAATGTAAACCATTTAATAGTCATATACCGTCTATGATAAATTATTATGTAATGCCGACTATCTTAATTGTATCTTTAAATGCCAATTATCTCAATAGTTTAGGGTGTCTACATGTTTGTATCCTTATTTAAGGTCCTAACCTCATTCAATATATTCTTAAGATCATTATAGATGTTTTCATTTGCAATGCTTTCATACTTACAATGAACGTAATCTCTTATATCCTCTATACATAGAACTTCATTGGGTGTTTGAGAAAATATACCCTTGATATCATCCTTCATCAATTTAAATTAGTGTCTTTTGAATTGTATTTATTCCTCTATTTGATATCATATATTCCTTCTTAATGTGAGCATACTTGTTATATGAAAATATTCTACCTTTACTCTTCCGGATTTTCTCTCTAGGTGCTTCATCTTGAGTAGATGCCTGAATAGTATCATTCATTTTTTTTTCCTTTGTTTTTATTGAAATTTTAATAGTATTATAATCAACTCAAGTCATGTATCCTTTAGGCTTATGTTGTTGCAATTACTCATTAATTTTGTCACTACTTGAGTAGAGTTTCTCAATATTCTTCTTTGCCTCAACAAGTTCGCCTTTGATGATATTAGTATGCCTTTAGTCCTTGAATCTTCAAGTTCCAACTTCATCGGTCCAAGTTGAGCATTCAATTCATGTTATTCATTTGATTTATCCTTCAAAACTTCTTCAAGCTTCTTTTTATCTTCTTTTCCTTGCTCAATCTCTTTGGCCATTTAAAGATTAGTGATTTAAAATTCATGTTTAAGATATTTTTGTAGACACCTAAAATTGTCCAAATCCCCTTATCCTAACTAATTAAATAGATATTTATTATTTATTTAATGACAATCTTATCCTTACCTTTAATTAAATAAATTTACATTTATTTAATTATATTTGCCTTTCCTTGATTTAAATGAACTAAGATTTATTTAAATCCTAACCCATTCCCTTTAATTAATTACTTCGTTTCCTTAATTAATCCCTTTCCTAATCCCATTTAGAATTAAATATTACATTTAATCCTATTTGAGCACATGGCTCCTAACCTTAGCCCTCACTTAACCTCACTTTCCTAACCTAACCCATCCTTCTAACCTAGGTCAATCCACTTATCCACTAATTAATCCTAGTTTCTCATCTAATCACATCCTTAATCATTTGCACAATCCTAATTAAAGGACTAGCAAACCCTAGTTACATGTGACATGTAACTCTTACACACTTACACACTTATCCCCCTTCACATGTGAACCAAAGGTGTCTCACACATGTGTGAGAAACCTTGAGTCTCCAACCGTGTTACACTTGTCATTGACCCATCACTTTCAAATGTGTCTCACACATGTGTGAGGAAACATGATCTTCCACACCTCTTACACTTGTCATTGTCCTATCACATCAAAGTTTGCTCACACATGTGTGAGCATCTTTCCCCCTTTGAATGGTCAAAAACCCTAATCCACATGGAGTCCATTTGGCCTCCACCTCATGGACACCTCATTGATCCTGAAAGATCCTAGCCCTTCATCTTGCATTCAATCTCAGTAGTCCATTGCATCCATTTTCCTATAAAAGGAGATCCCTCTCCTCATTTTCAAAAAGAACTATCTACCTCATTGTTACGCTGCTGGATTTGTGAGCAACCACATCCCATAATGTGAAATAATCAATCACTTGATGATTTCATGAGGTTTGCATATGTGCTATGTTGAGTAGATTAAGTTATTTTATGTTCATGTTATCTTTATTTTACATGTTCTCTTGCATTATTTTGAGGTTTGCATAATCATGTAGGAATAGATGTTAGTTGCTTAATGTTTATTCCTTTAGTTATATTTTTATGCCTTAAAATTTGATTGTTTACTCACTATTATCTTAGTTTCCTTGCAAGGTTGTTACAAATATTGAATTATTAAACCAATCAAATAAACTTATTTTAAGGACTAGTAGGAATGAAAAACATTTGAAAAAAAAAAAATGTTTCCAACCATATAAGTTTCAGGCTCATACTATACCATACAAGGCCACACCAATCAAATTACTTGTTGTTTCATAGTGAAAATTTAAAGTGTGAATAACTATTTTTTTCATAACTTATCCAAATCAAAATGAAATTTTCTCAAAAAAAAAATATTTGAAAGGAAATTATCTTAGTTTTCCAATAAATTTGATGGATGTACTATATAGTACAAGTTATACACAACTAAAATAGTAGAAAATACTATAATTTTTAAACAATCATGTTATTTTGGATTCATTTCATCTTCAAAAACCTATAACCACTTTGCCTTAACCATACAAGGTATTTTAAATAACTTTACATATTGTTTCAACAATAACAACCAAATTGGTTGAATTCCAAACAACCTTAACCCTTCACATTCCCATTATTTTCATTTTGCAATATGAGAATGTTGCAAGAATGACAAATTTTACATTATTTTACAAACGACACTTTAAGACTCAACATCAATAAAAATAAGTTCAATATGGATTTTTAGACCTTATTACATGATCAAATTACCAAACTTAAGTTAAGAAGAAAAAATTGACTCATGGAGGCTTGAACTTGACAAGGTTCTCCTACACCATACAAAAGAAACATTTTTTTTTAATTTGGAGGTTAAGGCAACAACTAATGGATAGGTAATTAAAAGATAACATCAAGAGGAAGTGTTAGAGGTCATAGCTTCAAAATAAGAATTTTAGACATCAAATAAAAACCAACATTATTTCCATAAACTTTTTCATCTCACAAGGATGTTCTATAAGACATATATCTAGAATACAGGCCAACATGAAAATAAAATTTAAGTTTTTACCCAATCAAGAGGCCTCAATAGGGGGAATTCATTCTCAAATTGTTTGTACACATATAGGTAGTTGCATTGCTACTCAAAAGGAAGTGGTACACCACATTATTTAATTCTTGGAGTAGTATTCCAATAACTATCCCATTATTTTTTACATCTCCATATTGTCTCAATCACATTGAAGTTTGTAAAGCATCTTATGTTGGGAAGAAAAGATTGTTACTTTCAAAAAACAACCAATGGTTTCATTTGAGTCATGACCATTTCAATATTTTCATTAAATAAAAAGGTCGTGCTACAAGATTAATTACAATAATCATATTGCTACTACTAGGATGCCATATAATATTACGAATCTAAAATTAATGCAATATAAAATAACGTTACCAGAAGATTACCAAATATGATATAAAATTGTAATGATGTGGATAAGTTAAAGAATAATTATATTTAAGCAATGTTAGAAGAATATTCAAATATTATGAGAATACAACTAATGACATGTATGAATAAGGAAAAAATGAGATGTATACATTTGATTTCAATTTATAGAGATATCCAAAAAATATAGGTATGTTGCAAGTATTCAAATCAATATGTGGGATAATCAAATGGGAACACATAGATCATGATTATAATTTTTTTTGAGACATGGGTATAAATAATGAGAATATAATTTCATGCATATAACCAAATTATATCCAAAGGAACACATCATTGTAATATGATTATTGGGTATGTGCAAGATCATGGTTTGCCAAAAAGTGGTGACGTAAAAAAAGTGGAGTTTGAAAATGTCTAAAAGTGTTTCAAAATCCAGTCTAACTTTTTTCCACCCATCTTGATACTAAGGCTAAAAAGTTTGGGCCAAGCCTTTTTGGGTATCCAACTTGTAATTGGGTATCCGATTTCATATCAGATACCCGATACGATTTTGGGTATTTGATATCAAATTTGATACCCAAAACCTTGGACAAAGATTTTTAAAAAAATTGAGAGCTATTTTGCATTGCATTTGTTGAGCTTTATTGTTATTCATGTATTAGATTTTTGAATGGGTATCGGATAAAGGTAAGTTTTTATTTTTTAATGATTTGAATGAATATTATTATAAATTAGTTATTTTAAATAGAATTTGTTAAAAATTAATTTTTTTAATAGAAATTGTTGAAATTTAGGTTATTTTTAATAGAAATTATGTTTTGCAAATTAATAGGCATGACTGACCCAAATGATGATACTGAGCCACAAAATAATGTTCCTCGTAATCCTCCACCAAACAATCTAGTACCCCCTCAAAACTATCTACCAAACGATCCCCTACCCCCTCAAAACCCTCCTTGAATTGAAGATTTGATAATTAAAAATCTCACCAAACTGAAGGTTTTGCGAACCACATATAATAATATACTTGCATTGGCTCCCATGTTATCAACATTAAACACCATAGTGGATAATATTGAAACACTTGCTAATGAACACAATGTTGCTTTTTACTAGCATGAGGAAATGTATGCCATGTTTGATGATGGGTTGGACTATGATGAGGTTGTGGCCCTAAATATAACTAAAGATGATACAATTAACCTTTTTGCGAACCCAAAAATTGTTGAAAAT
Source organism: Cupressus sempervirens (assembly GCA_028749045.1). Classification (NCBI taxonomy): domain Eukaryota; kingdom Viridiplantae; phylum Streptophyta; class Pinopsida; order Cupressales; family Cupressaceae; genus Cupressus; species Cupressus sempervirens. The sequence goes on from CM053790.1 coordinate 31,414,683, forward strand.
GTAGAATGCACAAAGCCCAAATTATCAATTAAATGGTGCACAAATGAGGCTATGTTTGCGAACTTTTGGGATCATTGGTGGATGGTTTTTGACATTGCCCCACATAGAAATTTAGACATGCCATTCTATTTTATTAAAAAATTGTATGGAAAATTTGTGTTGCACCTCAAGGTGAACTATTGGAGCATGAGGCCCAACATGGGTGTAGAAGGAGGAGCTCCTCAGAGTAGACCCTTTGCCTAGCAGAAGAAAGATGGCACTTTTGTCCCCCCTACTGATGTCTCCCCCCTCCTTTAGTGTAGCATCCTAATATCATTGTAGAGGCTAGCTCTCAGACTATCAGAGCCATCCATAGATTGAGTGGCCTATTGTTATCCCAAGCTAGGTCCATGTTGCCTCACTATGTTGATGATGTTGGTGCAAGTTCATCATCAGTGAGCTCATCACATGTTTGTGTGCCTCATACTTGCATAACATGCAATAATATTTGTCTAGGTCACATAGGTGATCTTTTCGAGTATCAGTTTGTATTTGAGGAGGATACACCAGATGCGCATACAGAGGCTACACACCCTAATGAGAGAGGAGGGACATGCAGAGGCATGAAATCCTTTTGTGTCGGTTCGTGTATACATTTTTTTGTTATGATATATGCAATTTAAACTTAATATTTATAATAGAGTAATTTTAACCCATACTAACTTATACATGTATGTGATCTTTATTAATGTTCAGTTGATGATTGAGGAGGAGCTCAGACAGGTTGATAATATCACACTCTCAGCTATTTAATTTGGCCTTGAGACATCTACGATACATTATGTTGTGTTCTCATTATTTTTCTATTTGATATTGGAACATATATGGTTTCTAATCTTTCTTTTCTCTTGCAATTATCACCTATCAGTGGGGGGCATAGAACGAGGGGTGAGGCACAACCCATTGACAAGGAAAAGGTAATTAGTTGATTTTAAAGTGATTAAATATCAATTCATTATTGTAAAATATTTTTGGTAATGAAATTTAATTACATTCTTTATTGTACAGGGCATGGCTATTGGTGATGAGTCTAGGTAGATTCGGCATTGTAGACCCTTTGGCGTTTCCATTTGTAGTGAGAGCCCCATCATATGTATAAGTATCATTTATTTGTTATTTTCCTTGTTTTCATAAATAAAGTCACAACTAATTTCTAGGATATTAACAACTAGTATTTTGTATCTCATAGGAAACACCTAGTGCACAAGAGGTTGGATGCCAGAGTTTTGTATCTTTGATGACACAACCATTATATCTAGAGGAGGAGTCAACATAGGTAAGTTGTAGTTTTAATTCTTGATTATATGTTATAAATTTAGTATGATATGAATTATAATATTATAGTTTAAGTTGTAGATTCATCTGACAATCATACTTGAACATATACAAGCCACAATCAATGAGGTTCAAGCATTACTGAGGACATATGAGAGGACTCTTGATCGACATAGGAGGTCAATGAGAGAAGTATTTATGATGAAATTTTAAGAATATAAATCTTCATTAAAAAAAGTTTCATTATGAATTCAAGTAATTTAATGTTTGATACACAGAATCATATAAACTTAGTAGTCTAACTTTGGGTTTTCCTTTTTTGTTTATGTAGGAGGCATCTGATCCACCTAGTGCAGAAAAGAAGTTGCATTTTAATCATCCACCAGTAGCATTGGATAGTATAGTTGTCATAGGATGCATCATGAGACATTTTGAGATGGCATATGCCGCATTGTATACATAAACATTGATATTATACACATTTCGATAGCATGATCAACCACATTTTATATACGGATTTATGTATTTTGATATATATATTTGCGAAATTTGTCTATGGATACATGAACTTTGATATATATGTGTAATTTTTCTATGGATACATGTATTTTGATATATATTTTTGTCATTTATGTACACAATGATATACATATTCATTTATTATAGTATTGTTCAATTTATCGTGGATCATGTGCATTGTTCATGTTGATGGAATATCATTTATTAAAATCATATTTGTTATATTTGATTCAAATGCAATAATTTATGAATAACATATAACAACCTTTGTTATCAAAATTTGATGCAATTTTTAATTTTAAATGATCTTATATATGTTTAATTTGAAATGATCTTTGTAATCCCTTAAGATGTCACTATGGTTCACCTGTCCAAGTGCACTTAGAGCACCTTGGATACTCTTTAGTTCAAGGTGGCCGTGAACAATGGAGGATCTTTGTAGCTGGAAGAAGAGTGTCACTAGGGTTCACCCACCCATCTAGAGCTAAGGACATTGATGATTTGATGCCAAAATTAGTGGTTTCAAAGTTATGCAGTGATGCACCTATGAACTAAGGCACACTGCAAGTTTTGGCATTGAGTGTGATCGTTGTGCCAAATTCAAATGGAATGTGATATCTCAAAAATGAGATAGGTTATTATAGGCCTTGACATGATCATCCTATAGCATTTGATGTTTCATCGATACCCTCCATGAGCTCTGAGTTATGATCCTCAAAAGATCAACCTCAAAATGCACTTATAGCAACTTGGAGACTCTTTTGTACAGGGTGGTCATGAAGGAGGCTCTTCGCATCTAGAACAAGGGTGTCAGTAGGATTCAACTACCTATCTAGAGCTAATGAAATTGATGATTTGATACCAAGATCAATAGTTTCAATGTTATGCAGTGACGTACCTATGAATTGAGACACATTACAAGTTTTGGCATTGAGTGAGACCGCTGTGCCGAATCCAAATGGAATGTGATCTCTAAAAAATGAGATAGTTTATTATAGGCCTTAGTATGACCATCCTATAGCATTTGACATTTTGTTGATATCCCCTATGAGCTCCGAGTTACGGCCCTCAAAAGATCAACCTAGAAATGCACTTAGAGCACCTTATAGACTCTTCGGTATGAGGTGGCTGTGAATGATGGAGGCTCTCCATAGTTGGAAGAAGAGATCCACTAAGGTTCACCCACTAATATTGATTTAATGATGCTAATGATTTGATCCCAAGATCAATGGTTTCAAAGTTACATAGTGATGCACCTATGAATTGAGGCACACTGCGAGTTTTGGCATTGAGTGAGATCACTGTGCCAAATCCAAATAGAATGTGATCTATTAAAAGATGAGATATGTTATTGTAGGCTTTGACATGTCCATCCTATAGAATTTGACATTTCATCTATAGCCCCCACAAGCTCTGAGTTACGACCCTCGAAAGATCAACCTTGAAACACACTAAGAGCACCTTGGAGACTCTTGAGTACAGGGTGGGCATGAATGATGGAGGCTTTTGGAAACTAGAATAAGGGTGTCACTAGGGTTCACCCTCCCATCCAAAGCTAATGGCACAGATGATTCGATGACAAGATCATCAGTTTCAAAGTTATGTAGTGATGCACCTATGAACTGAGGCACACCATAAGTTTTGGCATCAAGCGAGATCACTATGCCAAATAGAAACAAAATGTGATCTCTCAAAAAAGAGATAGGTTATTGTAGGCCTCAACATGACCATCCTATAGAATTCAAAATTTCATTGGTAGCCCCCACAAGCTCAAAGTTACAACTATCATAAGATTGACCTCAAAACACGCTTAGAGCACCTTGGAGACTCTTTGTTACAAGGTGGCCACGAATGATGGAGGCTCTCAATGGATAGAACAAGGGTGTCACTAGGGTTCACCTACCCATCTGGAGCTAATAACATTGATGATTCGATGCCAACATCAACGTTTTCAAAGTTACACTATGATGCACCTATGAACTAAGATACTGTGAGTTTTGGCATCGAGCGAGATTGTTGTGCCTAATCCAAACGGAATGTGATCTATTGAAAATGAGATATATTATTGTAGACCTAACATGACCATCTTGTAGAATTTGATAATTCATTGATAGCCCCCACAAGCTCTGAGTTAAGACCCTTGGAAGATCAACTTCAAAACACACTCGGAGCACCTTGGAGACTCTTAAGTACAGGGTGGCCACAAATGATGGAGGCTCTTAAGGGCCAAAAAAATGGTATCACTAGGGTTTAACCACAATCTCAAGCTAATGGAACTGACTCTTTAATGCCAAGATCAATAGTTTCAAAGTTACGTAGTGATGCACCTATGAATTGAGGCACACTACAAGTTTTGGCATCGAGCGAGATCAGTGTGCTAAATCCAAATGGAATGTGATCTCTTGAAAATGAGATATCTTATTGTAGGCCTTGGCATGACTATATTTTAACATTTGATTTTTCATTGATAGCCCCCATGAGCTCTGAGTTATGACCCTCTAAAGATTGACCTCAAAGCACACTTAGAGCACCTTGAAGACTCTTCAGTACAGAGTGGCCATGAATGATGGAGGCTCTTTGTGGCCAGAACAAGGGTTAGTATTAAGTAAAAACATTATTTTTTTACCTCTCTCAAGTCTTTGGCATTGGGAATAGTGCAATTTCGGTGTTAGTATGTATTAAAATCATCATTTTTTAGGTCTGTCCACATAAATTGCATTAAGTAAAAACATCTTTGTTTCTTACATTAAATCAACAAGTTTATATTTTCAATATCTCAAGTGTTTCATAATTATTACATCAATACACAACTATAAAAAATTGTAGTGTCAAAAATAGAATAGATTTTTCTTCATTTTGCTTCTTATTTAGTTTTTTATCTTTAGAAATGGCTACTCTTCATAATGTACCTAGATTCCAATATCATAAAAAATATTAGTAACTTATTGTATTAAAAAACATAATCATTGGTTCACTAAATCATTATGAATAAAGGAACATAAGAAGTAAATATACCTTATCGAGTGTTCCTGTAGGGTCCTCTCTCTATTTAGGGTCTCCAATAGGGCTTCACAATCAACATTAGTAATAGTAAAAAGTTTTTTTACTTTTGGTCTTCCTTGATGCTTCAAAAAATTAAAATTTATTACTATAATAAGATGTGAATATATGAGAATTATTTTGTGCTTGTGATAGTCTTCAAATCCAAGAATTCCATTCCTCTAAAATCCATCATCATATGTGATCAATTGTGCAAGATTTTTTTTACCTCTTACACAACGTGCTAACCAATAATTTGGTTTCTCATCATTCCCCATGATGTAATGCAAAGAAATGCCCTGGCTGAAGAAGATTTGATAGAGGGTATGATGGACAATGGAGTAAGATAATGTGGAACCCATGTGTCCACCCACTTACTTGACTCACAGTGATCCCAATCATATTAAAAACAACTAGGAAAAAAGCAAGCTAGCCATCATGTCCAAATGGTCCATGTACTAGAATCAGAGCTTTGAAATGAATGTGTTTTGGACGAGTCTCTTACTATAGCACAATTTGATCTATCACCTATGGACCCTTAACCAACCAAAAGAACCTACATACTACTGAATCAAGAGCCCCCCTATGATTATACTAAACAAAACCAATCAACAATCCTGTGAGCATCAAGAAGCTCTACTCCTAAAATCTTTAATTGTTCCTTAACTAGAGCTCTCTTTACACATGCCCCTACTCCATGATGTTCTCCTTTCCCATGGTTGGACTAAAAAAAACTCCAAATATGAGGTACCCCCCTCTCTACGTGCATCCTACACAACCAATAAAACATGCAAGCATTCTTGAATTGACCTATGCAATTATCTAGCCAAATGATATGTTTATCCATAACAATGCCATGCTCCTATAAAAAATAAACATAATTCTTGAAATAATGTTGGACAAACTCGTGAGAGTGAGATCTATCATTACTCATGTAAAAATGATACTCTCTAAAAATCTTTTGATTATCTTCCATACTACAAGGGGCATGTCTGTACATTATGTGGACAAAAATAACAATCTGAATGGAGTTGTAATACTGAGATTATGTCTCATTTTGAGGTTAAGATGTGTAGTTCTCTACAAAGTCAACAACTAATATAATAGTTCTAATGGGAAAAGTCTCCTTACACATTCTAAATTGTTGATCTAACCACTGAGACCTATAACTATGGCTTGCATGCTTGTAGAAAAGATTTGTCTTGAAATCTAAAATAAAACTAGCCACACGGATTTCTTTTGCAACCAATTCACATCTGGAGCCCTCACCCCCATTCTTCAATGTGTATTTCACCATTTTTTTTACTATTGTCCTCCCAAGGTCTTGTTCATACCCCTCATGGAAACATGTGTCAAACTTGGATAAGCCACCACATTCTAAACACTTCTAATTTAAGCAAGAATTTCTATAAAAGAAAAAACCTTCAACTCTATGACATAAATATTAATCTAGCAAGTCTCTTGATGATTTTGGAAGCTCACTAACACCACAATTCTCCAACATTTATTTACTATGCAAAGTAGAATGGATGGAGCATAATAGTCCATGGTGCATAGAAAATTCTACATGATATTTGCAACAACATGCATTCTAAATTTTAAGTGGCACACAATAAAATGGCTTCAAAGATTCGAAAGCCTTTTATGATATATGCAATCTTGGATGACTCTCTCTATATTATTTGAACAACATAGTTTGACTTACCTCTAATAATATTTAGGATGTGGCATGCAATATTTGATGCTAATTCTCAACTTCAACACGTCTTTAGCATTGGGTGATACTCTTGAGGTAGAGTCCCAAAATTGTGTAATTTATTCCTTCACATCATCATATAACTTCTTATCAAAACATGGAAGTCTCCCACCAAAAGCCCATATTTTATTTTGAAGATGATCGTTGTAAGAATTTGGTATAGCTACGATACCAAATAAGAATTTGACTTAGGGAAAAATCACCCAAGATCATGGAACTCAAGAACAAGAACAATAGTAGACCAACAAGGTATGATCAGAATAACAATATCCAAAATTGATGTATTATCATTCAATTTTTTGTCATGTACAAGTACACTAGAAGTGCTTGTATATAAAGGCCTCTGGAATGCTTCTAGAATGTCTAGAAGTCAGCACATTGATAAGTCTTACAACAAGGCACATGTCCACTAGAAGTGGATTATCCTCTATTAAGCATAGGAGTAAGTGTGATGATGAGAGGATAAGCCTACAAAGGTGTAGCATGGAAAATTATGTTGTAGACACCATGTGCTAAATTAGAGTTGCTTACTCCCTATGTTGTCAACATGACAACTCATAAGAGTACGCGAACTCCTAAGTGTCTCACTAATAAATAATAAAATAATGCATTGACCTAAGTAAACTTAAGTAAAGTGTAAATAGTGAATACTTATTTACACCAACACCCTCCCTTAAGTGAAACTTAGGGGAATGCTCTTAAGCTTATGAAAGCTAGGATGAAAAATGCATGATGGGTCCCGACTACTAGGCCATGTTAGGTACCCATGTACAAAAGAAATACAATCTCTCATCAGGCAAAGAAAGAGGGAAAACCTCATGGAAAAAACCCTCCTCCAAAAAGAGAGATGAAAAGACAAGATGCATGGATGGATGGAGTAATCAAGACCCCCCCATTATGACATACATCAAATATATATAAAAGAGAAGTAGAAGGAAAAAACCCCATAAGAGGAAAAAGTGCTCCCCATAAAATAGAAGAAGAAGACAAGATAGTCTCCCCCACCCCCCCTAAATGTAGAATGCCGATCAGTGATAGCTGCTCCAATATAGAAGCTGATCCATGACTGCTGAATAATGTTCCTCTCCTTTGGAAGAAACAATGGTAGAGATACAAGTGAGATGCTTCCCCTATGTGTAGAAATAATCCTGAAGATAAATGGTGTCTCTGAAACCTACTCAATTGTCCCTATGTCGATGCTGATAGTCACCCCTTCTAATACTGTTGAAAAGAAGAAGTGCAGATCTAGCAAGGATGGATGTAGAACATGCCTCAAAGAACAAACTGTCTCCTAAAATGATAAAGAGACCTCCTACAATTGTAGTACATAAGAATCCACAATCATATCAACTTGTGAAGACTAATCATGTAGAGAATGGATAGGATGGTTAGAGTGAGCCCTCATGACAACTAAATAAGATTCTGCTTCATCAAAGAGAAGATGTAGATCATCAAAGATGTCTCCCAAATCTACTATGTGGGACTCCACAAGAAAACCTAAAATATCTGTCAAGAAGTTATCCACTAATGCTAGAGCTAGAAGACAAGGTGTACCCTACCATGCTAGACCTATCACTATGGCAATAGATGAAGTATTCACCTCAACAAAGAGAAGACGAATATCATTGATGATGTCTCCCACATCTTAAATGTGAGACTCCATGAATAGACCTACAATATCTAGAAGGAAGTCATCTCATGAAGCTAAAGTAGGAAGACATAGTGTTTCCTATTACACTGATTCAAAAGCATCTGTGGCTAGAACTAGATTAGTAGTAGCAATAGAAGCATTAGGAGGTGTGATCTCATCTGGAGAGGATGTAGCTATAGTTGGAGGTAAAAGATCTTTTCATAATGGAGGAATGTGTGGATCTCCATACATCTCCCAAAGATAGATCCAAATATCATATAAATCAGTTGACTTCATGTCATCAAGTGAATTCATAACCTCCATATCCATATGTAGAAAGAGGGTACAAAATATGGTGGAACCAGTGTCACCATTGTATGAAAATCCTTTTGCATATGTCAATGCATTATGTTGACTAAGATAAGTGAGAACCAATTGACTCCACTGCTTATAGTTTTATGTTGTCAAGGTAATTAAATCTTCCTCATCCATGATGTACTAATCAATGTACCCTCCAAAATGAAAAACAAAAAATCAACCCCCCTAATGTATGATTGGGCACTTTATAGGTAGTGCATGTACAATAGGCCACTTGTCAAAAAGTACAAGGTAGACTTCTAATTTTTCTATTTACAATTGCCTTTTGAGACTCAAATATGTCATTAAGCACTGTAGCTCAGATGTACAATTTTTTTGAAAAGTAATCAAAGCAATACAATGCAAAAAAGGACCTAATTCTAAAAGTGGTATTTCTGTCCACACAACCCTATAATTTGATTGCAGATATGGAAAGTAGACAAAAAATTATTCACTTTCAAAAAGATGGAACCTAATTATGTGTCTAGATGAGCCCATACTAAGCATTTGAAGTTGCAAAAATCAAGATTTGCGATTTGCAGAAATATCCAAGAACAAAGAGCTCAAACATCCTTTATAATTATTTTTCATGAATCACCGCTGTCGCACCTCCAAAAAAAATTGACTCTAGATTTCACCTCAGATGTCTGATTTTGGTGAAACAAAAGTTGATTTGGGGGTTTTTTGACTTTCTGAATATGATGCTAATATCTCATTAGCACAAGCAAGGTCCAATCTTCATTTGCAAAAAATCTCTCCTACTGGCTTGATGGCCAAAAAAAAATTGGAGAAAAATGCAGATCCAAAAAAATGCAGAGAAATTGCAGAGACTAAAATAATAAAATATGCAGATCTAAAAATTAAATTCAGAGATCTGAAATAATCATACCAAATTCTCAAATCAGGCCTTTGGGTGCCTGTTTGCAAATTTTTTTTTGCGTCAATTTTGACTATTGCCCAACATAGGAAAATTTATAGTCAAAATTCATTGAATCGACACTCTAGATGCAATGGCAAGTTCACTTTGGCTCTAGACACTCCCAATGACTATGATACTCCAGATTTGGATTGAGGCCCTTTGAGAGGTAAAGCAAAAAAAATGGTCTCCAACGGACATGTGAAGAGAAATTCCCTCAGCTTTGATACCATGTAAGAATTTGGTATAGCTATAATACCAAATAAGAATTTTCCTTAGGGAAAAATCACCCAAGATCAAGGAACTCAAGCACAAGCACAAAAATATACCAAAAAAGTATGATCAGAATAACAATATCCAAAATTTATATATTGTCATTCAATGTTTTGTCATGTACAAGTACACTAGGAGTGCCTGTATATAAAGGCCTCTGGAATGCTTCTAGAATTACTAGGAGTCAGCACACTGATAAGTCTTACAAAAAGGTATATGTCCACCAAAAGTGGATTATCTTCCATTAAGCACAAGATTAAGTGTGATGATGAGAGGATAAGCCGATAAAGGTGTAGCACAAAAAATTATGATGTAGACACCATGTGCTAAATTAGAGTTTCTTACTCCTGTGTTGTCAACATGACAACTCATAAGAGTATGCAAACTCCTAAGTGTCTCACTAATAAATAATAAAACAATATATTGACCTAAGTAGACTTAAGTAAAGTGTAAATAGTGAATACTTATTTACACCAAGAATCATCAATTCTCTCTTGTCTACTAAGTGCTCTTCTCAAATTAGTATGATTTAAGTTCAAGTCAATACAAATTTGTCTCATATATCTACCCTTTCTCAAATGATAACTTACCAAAGAGGTTGTAATAACCCTTTGAGTAGCTCTCTTATCCTTCTCCTTACTATTTTTCCCAATGCTATTGGGAGCATTGAAAGATTCTTCACAATAATGGCATTTCTTTCCAATTTTTTAGTGACACAAATCTTCAATTTGGAAAGCATAGGTCTCATCTTTTGCATCTTTAATAAGTGCATAAAATGTTGACATTGCTCCACCACTACCTTTTTGTCAAAAAACATCTTATATAGTCTTAAAGCCCATAACTCAATGGTTCGTTGTGATTTTTTCCCTTCCAAATTGGTAATAATTGTTTCATCAATCTCAATTATGCATTTTGGTGTTCTAGGACCTTCATGTTGATTATAATTATTTGATATGAAACATTCTTATGCATTTTTATTTTCGACATGGTCAATCATGCAATTTACATTATGAATTGGTAAATTTTCATTCTCCAACCTTTCATTCTCTAAATTTTCAATCCTAGCATTATCATTATCAATTGATACATTTTCATTCCTCAACTGTACATATTCATTATCTGACTCTATGATTTTACGTTTGATCAATATATCGTCAACTTGATTCACATTTAACATACCTTGTCTCTTCCTTTGGTGATTTACCTTGTCTCTTTCCCTATATGTTCCAATGTCTTCATTTGATACCTTCCTTTTGTGTTTAGCCTTTCAACGACTACTAGTCCCCATTCAAACAATAATATTAGACACCTAATCATACATTAAAGTAACATTCTCAATTGTATGTGCCCCAATAAATCATTTTTCTTCAAACCCATGAAAATGGAACCCAAAAAACATTATTGCCAGGTTTGCACTGACAAAGTTGTTGAAAATGATTGAAAAATGATCATGAATGAAGAATAATAGAACCGGTAAAGAATGTTTTCAATCATTGTTTTGTCATTGATGTCAAACTTGATACTTTCAGGAATGATGATTACTTAAGTGATCCAAATACTATCAATTGGTTGATTGACAAGGAGGAGGCAATCAATAAGATGTAACTAGAGCACCTAGAGAAAGGTTGAAGTTATGATGTTGTAATGAAGTATAAGGATCAACTAATCCATTGCTGAAATAGTGTATTGATGACATAATATAAGAGGATGGACACACTAAGACACATCAAAGATGTAAGGATTAACTAAGTCATTTGTAAAGCCTAACTAAGTTCATTTGAGAGAGCTGAGCAAGCTAGTTAGAGCCAAGCAGATTCTTAGTTGAAGCTGAGAAAGTTCAACTTCAATGTGATCCAAGTGATTATTTAGGTGCCGAGTATTAGAAAAAGGTAATGGATGCTGAGAAAATTTCTTCAAGTGCCAAGCATCAGTAAATATAGTAGGAGCTGAGCATCAGTAAACCAATGATGCCGAGTTGCTGCATTATTTGTGAAGTCAAAGATTTTCCAGATCAGTAACGATAAGTTTGTTACATTGAATTTTTTGAATTAGTTGGATGATAAGGATGATGAGTAGATGTCACAAAATTTTATGTAAACCATGCAAAACAATTCAAGGCGAATGCTGGTGGACTTATCATGAAGTTTCTAGAAGAAGCAATTTGGAGGGAAAACAATATCATTTTCTCATATCAAATCAAGATTTGAGCGCGAAATGAAGAATAGAACTTCTTTATAAGGAGTTACATGTTAGAGATCAAGAGTGCGAGAGGGAGTTGGTCATAAGTATGGTCATGTAAGAGAAGACAAGAGAAGGCTAGTGTAAAGTGTCAAGAAGAGGATACAGTGAGGAGTAAGGATAGAGCATCAAGACTCTAAGTTGATCAAGTGACCACATAGTGCATTGGAATAACAAGTGGAAGAAATAAAGGAGATAGATCTTGAAGGGTGAACAAGCTGTCAGCAGTGCAAGGGAGAAAAGCTAAGCAAAGAAAGGAATTGAAGATTGATTTGAAATTTGCAAGGTTAAAGTTACAATCTTTATCAGGTCAAAACCTTTCTAATACTTTCTTACCATTGTATTAGATATTGAAATCCTACATTGCTAGGTTAGCTTAATAGCTAGGTGGATAAGCCTTAGGAAAAGGATAGAAGATCCCCAAGAGAAGGATAAGAGATCCTCAGGAGAAGGATAAGAGATCCTCAGGAGAAGGATAAAGAGATCCTTAGGAGAAGGATAGGAGATCCTTAGAGAGGGATAAAAGATTCTTCTGAGAAGGTGACTGTAAATCCCATGGACTTGGGTGAGCCTAACAACTCTATGTAAATCCTTTAATAGGGTGACATTCTAAGTTGAATTTTCTTAAGTCCTGTAACAAGGCACACTCCTAATAGGGTATAGAAATCCTTTAACAGGGTCACATTTAATAGTGTGTTGTAGCCTTTAACAGGGAAAACCATCAGAAGTGGTTGAAATCAATTACGCAGTTATTTTGTGGGTATCATCCCCACCCCAGTTTTACCTTCTTATTCTTGGAGGGTTTTTGGGTCATCAAAATCCTTTGTGTTATGGTGTGATGCATGTTTACTTTTCATGTTTAATTGTATGCATGTTAAGAAAGTAAAAAGGATAGTACTTTTGATTCACTCCTATTTTACTAAAAAGTTTGAATTGGATATCATAAGACCTTGAATAACTGATTCACCCCCCTCTCAGTTATTCTAAAGAATTCTAACAATTGGTATCAGATTCCACTGCTGATTTTTTTCAAGGTACTAGCAACAAGAAGATCAAGATGTCCAAGAGAGAAGTTCCCAAGCTAAACAAAGAAAACTTTGTTGCATGGAAAAGTCTAATGAAGCTACACCTCAGATCAATAGGTGACTATGCATAGACCTTAATCATAGTTGATCATGTAGACCCTGTAGGACCTCTCACTACAGATGGCATGAGCAAGAAGAAGGAGCACAATCAAGCAATGTTAGATATTGCTTCAGCACTAAGCTATGCCGAGTATGATGACATCAAAGAATGTGGTACTAGATATCAGATGTGGGAAACATTATCAAGAATCTGTGAAGGAGACAATAATGTCAAGAGAGCCTAAGAGGAAAGTTTGATGACATGAAGATGGAATAAGGAGAGAATGCTGCTCAATATGGTGAAAGGATGAAGGAAGTGGTAAGTGCCATAAGAAGCCTAGGAGGATAGTTAGTAGAAGAAACAATATGTAGCAAATACTTGAGAACTTTTCTTCCTATCTATGCTATAAGAGTATCATCCATCCAAGAGCTAAGGTGTGTACTAGGCAACACATTATCATTTGAAGGAATAATTGGAAGACTCACTACCTTTGAGCAATCTAACTTTGACAACTACAAGCCAGAAAACTTTGAATTTGCATTCAAAGCCAAGATGATAGTAAAAGACAATGAGGAGGTGCAAACAAAGAAAAAGAGTTGAAAAGAAAAGTATGTATCTAGTGACATCAACACTGGTGAAGATGATGTAGACCAATTGGAGGCATTACTAGCAAGAAGATTTCACAGAGGAAGAGGCAAATTCAAAGGCAAGCTGCCAATTATTTGTTTCAATTGTAATAAAGTTGGTCACATTGCAGCTAGATGCACACAAAAAAAAATTACAAGGATGGAGGCAACTTCAAGAACAAGAAAGAGGACAACAAGGACTACAAAGGCAAAGGCAAAAGATGCTACATTGTTGAAGAAGACTCTGATGAGAATGATGATGAAGTAGTTTATGTGGCTATGAAAGATGAATCAAATGAAGATGAAGCAACTGCCCTAGTAACCTGCATGAACAAGAATGATAAATGGATCATAGATAGCATATGCTCTCATCAGATAAAAGTAAGTTCATTTCCTTTACTCAATATGAAGGAAATAGTGTTAGATTTGGTAACAATGCACCATGTCAGATCAAAGGGAAAGGTAGTATCAAGCTTACTGAAAAGATATCGTGTGATAATGCATACTATGTTGAAGGACTAAATTACAACTTGTTAAGTGTCTCACAGTTAGGCAACATAGGATGCAAGGTTGAATTTGAAAATAGAATTGCTAAGAATTATGATTCTCAAGGAAGTCTAATAGGAAAAGGTGATCAGACTAGGAGTAATTTGTTTTACCTAGACATGGAAGATGCTTCTTGTCTCATTGTTCAAAGTAATGATGTATGGTTATGGCACAAGAGGCTATGTCATGTAAATTTTGACAATCTGATAAGCATCAGAAAAATGAAGAAAGTTAGAGGTCTACCAAAGTTGAAGAAGCCTGATAACACCATGTGCAAACAATGCCAACTAGGTAAGATGACCAAGTCAACTTTCAAAAGTAAGGCTTATACTTCTAATGAAGTATTAGAGCTAGTTCATACTGACTTGCATGGTCCCATTGAAGTAAAAAGCTACAAAGGTGACAGATACATAATGTTATTTGTAGATGACTATTCAAGGATGATGATAGTCATGTTCCTGAAACAAAAATTAGATACATTCTAAATGTTCAAATGGTACTTGGCCAGAGTTGAGAAAGAGACTGAGAAGAGCCTAAAATGTTTCAGATCTAATAGAGGAGGTGAATTCACATCAAGAGAATTTGAAGAATTCTACAATGAAAGAGGAATAAAAAGGAAGACATCAACACCTAGGACTCCACCCCAGAATGGAATAGCAAAAAGAAGGAATAGATCAGTCATTGGCTGTGCTAGGACCTTAATGATGGAGAAAAATGTTGCACTTAAGTACTGGAGAGAAGCTATAAGTACTGTAGTCTACACACTCAACAAAGTTCAAGTTAAGAAAGGTACAAATGCCACACCTTTTGAATTATGGTATGGGCATTCTCCTAATGTAAAACATTTCAAAATATTTGGATGCAAATGCTATATATATAAAGATTCTAGAAATGGAAAGTTTGATGCAAACAGTGAGGAAGGCACATTTATTGGTTATTCTACTAGAAGCAAAGCTTATAAGTGCTTGAATGTTAACACTAACAAAGTAGTAGAAAGCACAAATGTGAAATTTGATGAGCTTGCAGAAGATCAAAATGTTGAAAACACCAAGAAAGTAGAAGAATACAATACCTTTGTATACTTTTATGAAGGTATACCTAATAATGGTGAAGTTGCAACTTAGAATGACAATCAATAACAAAATCTAGCATCTGTCGAGTCACAGACAGTGAATGCTGAGCAACAGACACATTCAAAAGTTGAGCTGCAAAATACAGAGAATGTTCATTCAGATTCAGAGAATAGCCAACATGAAGGAAATGAACAAATAGTTGATGAAAATATGCATGAGGATTCAAATTCTGAAAGAGACAACATGCAAACAAGGAAAGAACTAGTATTGGAAAAGTATGTAAGAAGAAATCATCCTGCAAATCAAATTATTGGAAACAAAGAGGCAGGACCAATGACAAGGAATAGACTCAGAAGTGAGACATGTCTGCTCAGCAAAATGGAACCAAAAATAGTAAGTGAAGCTATACAAGATGATGACTAGTACAATGCTATGAAAGAAGAAATAGAAAAAATTGAGAAGAACAAGACATGGACCTTAGTCTCAAGACCAGTTGACAAGAACATAATTGGAACCAAGTGGGTGTTTAGAAACAAGTTAGATGAGAATGGTGAAATCACAAGGAACAAGGAAAGACTAGTCTATAAAGGGTATGCACAAGAAGAAGGACTAGACTATGGAGACAATTTTACTCTAGTTGCCAGAATGGAAGGAGTTTGACCTTACTGACATATGCAGCCTTCAAAGGATTTAAAGTCTATCAAATGGATGTAAAGTCCACATTTCTGAATGGTATACTTGAAGAGGAAGTCTACATAGAGAAACTAGAAGGTTTTGTTGATGAAAATAACAAAAACAAGGTATGCAAATTACATAAGGCTCTATATGGAATAAAGCAAGCCCCTAGAGCTTGGTATGAGAGACTTCACAACTATCTAGTGCAAATAGGATTTGAAAGAACTGATGATAACAAAAACATGTACATCAAATTAGAAGAAGGTAAGGATATCCTTGTATTTGAAATCTTTGTGGATGACATAGTTTTTGGAGGAAAGAAAGCACTTTGCAAAAGGTTTGCTGACAAAATGAAAAATGAGTTTGAGATGTCTATGTTTGGAGAAATCAAGTTTTTTGTTGGATTGCAAGTACATCAACTAAAACATGGTATATTCATGACACAATAAAAGTACATCAAAGAGATACTCAGGATGTTTAGATTGGAAGACTCCAAACCAGTCAGCACACCAATGGCAACAGGACATAAGCTATCCAAAAATGATGAATTAACTAAAGTTAATCAAATAATGTACAGATCCATGATTGGAAAACTACAATATGTTGTACATAGCAGACTAGACATAGCATTAGCAGTTGGAATATTGGCTACATTCTTTGCTAATCCTAAAAAAAATCATCTCATGGCAGTAAAAAGGATAATGAGGTATCTCAAAGGAACTGATGATTTTGGCCTATATTACAAAAAGAATGAGAAGTTTGAGCTCAATGCATACACAGACACAGATTGGGGAGGCAACATTGATGATAGAAAAATTACAAGTGGAGGAGCATTATTCAAAGGTAAAAGGCTAGTTACTTGGACTAGCAAGAAACAAACATGCACATCTCAGTCTACTGCAAAAGTAGAATATGTGGTAGTAGCAGTCAATTGCACAAATATTGTATGGCTTAAACATCTATTGAAAGGAATGAAAGAAGAGGTAACCAAACTTATGATATTGTATTGTGATAATAAAAGTGCCATAAACATATCCAAGAATCTAGTAATGCATTCAAAAACCAAGCATATTGCAATCAAGTATCACTATGTCAGAGAATTGGTAGAAGACAAACAAGTGAAGATGGAGTACATTCACACAATAGAACAAATTGTAGGTATCTTCACCAAACCATTACCCAAGGATAATTATGAATATATTAGAGGAAATTTGGGGGTAATGCCCCTAACTCAATTAGTCTAAAGAAACAAAAAAGCTATCTTGCATCAATAGGAGTAGATCATTGAAATATCAAAAGAATGATGTAGAGGATGATTACAGGAACATAAATTTCAAATCAGTCACAAGCATGGTGACAGAGGGAGAAAACATGAGATGCAAAGCTTATATTTAGCATGTTGAAGATGCTGCATCTTTGGCATTTATGTCAAAGAGGGAGATTTATGAGAAACTGATCAAAGAAAGGTAAAGATATGGAGATGTATGAGATCAGTAGTAAGGATGCAATAGTCAAGAGGGAGAAGTAGAACAAAGGAATCAGTTTGTATAAGAAAAAGAGGGAGACATGATACAAAGAGGAAGATATGTAATGACAACAAGTTTTCTATTTAATATCTAATTTTGGTGGTAACTAAGTTGATCACCTCAATCAATTGATCAGTTTGGTTTTCCATCAATGCCAAAGAGGGAGATTGTTGAAAATGATTGAAAAAGGATCATAAATGAAGAATAATGGAATGGGTAAAGAATGTTTTCAATCATTTTTTTGTCATTGATGTCAAACTTTATACTTGCAGGAATGACAATTGCTTAAGTGATCCAAATACTATCAATTGGTTGATTGACAAGGAGGAGGCAATCAATAAGATGTAACTAGAGAACTTAGAGAAAGGTTGAAGTTATGATGTTGTAATGAAGTATAAGGATCGGCTAAGCCATTGATGAAATAGTGTATTGATGAAATACTCTAAGAGGATGGACACACTAAGACACATCAAAGATGTAAGGATTAACTAAGTCATTTGTAAAGCCTAACTAAGTTCATTTGAGAGAGCCGAGCAAGCTAGTTAGAGCCGAACAAATTCTTAGTTGAAGCCAAGCAAGTTCAACTTTAGTGTGAGCCGAGTGATTATTCAAGTGTCAAGTATCAAAAAAAGGTAATGGATTTTGAGAAAATTTCTTCAAGTGCCAAGCATCAGTAAATATAGTAGGAGCTAAGTAACATAGAAGGTGCTGAGCATCAGTAAACCAATGATGCCGAGTTGCTACATTATTTGTTAAGTCAAAGATTTGCTAGATCAATAATGATAAGTTTGTTACATTGAATTTTGTGAATTAGTTGGATGATAAGGATGATGAGTAGATGTCATAGAATTTTATGTAAACCATGCAAACCAATTCAAGGCGAATGCTAGTGGATTTATCATGAAGTTTCTAGAAGAAGCAATTTGGAGGGAAAACAATATCATTTTCTCATATCAAATCAAGATTTGAGCAAGAAATGAAGAATAGAACTTCTTTATAAGGAGTTATAGGTTAGAGATCAAGAGTGTGAGAGGGAGTTGGTCATAAGTGTGGTCATGTAAGAGAAGCCAAGAGAATGCTAGTGTAAAGTGTCAAGAAGAGGACACAGTGAGGAGTAAGGACAGAACATCAAGACTCTGAGTTGATCAAGTGACCATAGAGTGCATTGGCATAATGAGTGGAAGAACTCAAGGAGACAGATCTTGAAGGGTGAACAAGCTATCAGCACTGCAAGGGAGAAAAGCCAAGAAAAGAAAGGAACTAAAGAGTGATATGAAATCTGCAAGGTTAAAGTTGCAATCTTTATCAGGTCAAAACCTTTCTAATACTTACCATTGTATTAGATATTGAAATCCTACATTGCTAGGTTAGCTTAACATCTAGGTGGATAAGCCTTAGGAAAAGGATAGAAGATCCCTAGGAGAAGGATAAGAGATCCTCAAGAGAAGGATAAAGAGATCCTCAGGAGAAGGATAGGAGATCCTTAGAGAGGGATAAAAGATTCTTTTGAGAAGGTGACTGTAAATCCCATGGACTTGGGTGAGCCTAACAGCTCTATGTAAATCCTTTAATAGGGTGACATTCTAAGTTGAATGTTCTTAAGTCCTCTAATAGGGCACACTCCTAATAGGGTGTAGAAATCCTTTAACAGGGTCATATTTAACAATGTGTTGTAGCCTTTAACAGGGCAGGCCTTTAATAGGGAAAACCATCAGAAGTGGTTGAAATCAATTGCGCAGTTATTTTGTGGGTATCACCCCCACCCTAGTTTTACCTTCTTATTCTTGGAGGGTTTCTAGGTCATCAAAATCCTTTGTGTTATGGTGTGATGCATGTTTACTTTTCATGTTTAATTGTATGCATGTTAAGAAAGTAAAAAGGATAGTACTTCTGATTCACTCCTGTTTTACTAGAAAGTTTGAATTGGACATTAGAAGACCTTGAATAACTGATTCACCCCCCTCTTAGTTATTCTAAAGAATTCTAACATTTTGGAAAAAATATGCCAGTATTTTAGGTACTTGATCCCATATCAAGTATCCGATCCAAGATCAGATACTCGATATGATATTAAGTACTCAATATGGATGCCCAAATTTTGGAGGGAAGTCAAAATTTGCAAGTGTGGGCAATGTGAAGAAAATTGTATATTATGATGCATAAGTATTTTATTAAATATAATAGAGTAATAGATATGACTGTTATTATTATTAAATATAAAATAGTAATATATATAATTATTATTAAATATTGCAAGAATTTTACTTAGGATAAAATTCACCCAAGACCAAGGAACTAAAACACAATTACAACAGTAGACCAAAGAGAGTATGATCAAAATGATGATATATTCATTCAATATTCAATGTATAAAAGTACACTAGGAGTGCCTGTATATAAAGGCCTCTAGAAAGCTTGTAGAATGCATAGAAGTCAATAAAATGATAAGTCATACAACTAGGCACATGTCCACCAGATATGGGTTATCCTCCATTAAGACAGGAGTAAGTGTGATGATCTGAGGATAAGCCTACAATGGTGTAGCACACAAAATAATTTTGTAGACAACATATGCTAAAATGGGAGTGTGAATAACTGTGTTTTCTACATAAAAACACAATGAATGATGCAAACTCCAATGTTATAGACACCATGTGTTTAATTAGAGTTGCTTACTCTAGTGTTTTCAACATGACAATTTATGAGAGTACGCAAACTCCTAATTGTCTCACCTAAATAAATAATAAAATAATGCATTAATCTAAGTAAAATTAAGTAAAGTGTAAATAGTAAATACTTATTTACACCAAAACCCCCCCTTAAGTGCAATTTAGAGGAATGAGCTTAAGTTCACAAAATCTAGGATGCAATGCATGATGGGTCCTGACTACTAGGCCATGTTAGGTACCCATGTACATAATGAAATGTAGAACATAGAATGTAATGAAATCTCTCATAAAGTGGAGAAAGAGGGAAAAATTCATTGGAAAACCCTCCCCAAAAAAGAGAGATGAAAAAAATAGATGCATGGATGGATGGAGTAATCAAGACCCCCCCATTACGACATACATCAAAGAGAAATATGAGAAGAACACTATCCAAAAAGAGGAAAAGGTCCCCACCACAAGAGAGAAGAAGAAGAGAGACAAGATAGTCTCCCACCCAAAATGAAGAGTGCATGTTAATGATAGCTGATCCAAGATTGTATAATAGTGTTCCTCCCCTTTGGAAGAAACAAAACTATAGGTACGAGTGATATGCTTCCACTGTGTGTGGAAAGAATCCTAATGATCACTAATGCCTCTAAAACCTGCTTAACTATCCTATGAAGGATGAATGTACAACCTATTTTTGTGTCTAGATGAGCCTATACAGAGCATTTGAAGTTGCAAAATGTGAGATTGGATAGGTACAGTCACCAAAAGACACAAATTCTAACAAATTTGTGCACCAAAAATAGAAAAGAGCTACGCCACTGAAAAGTTTAGTAAATTCTACCTAATTTCAAAAAAAATTATAGTTGATTTTGAGTTTGAATGATTGAGATATGGCCTCCCAAAGTTGGATTGCAAAATTAAAAATCAATCTGGAGAGGGGTTGGATCAGCAAAAGACGAGATTAAATTTGATGGTCATACAACCGTCATAGCAGTTTAAATTTTCCCTTGAATGATGGTTGGATGACCATCAAATTTATGCTTAAGAACTGATGACATCAACAATTTTAAGCCCTATGATGATGTTAGCATGACATCAAGATGATGTCATCATGTATGAACAATACAGACAAATGACAGGTCCTTATTGATGTGGCATACAGAGCTAATTGTGCTATCAGGTAGCTGACATGGATGTCCATGTAGGTGGTTGAGTGTAGCTAACATATTGCTGAGTTGGTGGGGATGAGACCTCCATGTGGCAGGTTTTGATTAGAGAATGTGGATAGATGGGCGATGTCATGAGCACCGCAGAGATGTTGCGTGGCCATCAGATTTCTTGCCACAACGACACCAGATTTTAAATTTGTGGGTTCTAGATTCAATTCTTGGCTTGGGACATTAGTCCCACATTCATCATGTTATAGAATCCACTCTTGTTTAAAAATAATGGCATGGGATATGTCAATAACAAAGCCCACCAGTGTAGGAAGGTAGGGCGGGATTGCTTGCCGACTGTCGAATTTGGTAAAGGCCAGTGGAAGTTTGTGAGCTGTTGGACTTGGATTTGTAGTCGTTGAAAAATGAGATGCCCACCAGTGAGTAATTAAGAATATTCCTTGAAACAAATACAAATATTCCTACTTGTAGGGCCTGGGTTTGACTACCTAGTTTTGCAAAAAAAAAATCTCTACAAAGCCAATTGGCTGGAAATTTGTTTGAGAATTTCCACAAAAATTGCAGAAAAATATTAGAGAATAAAATTGCAGATTTGAGAAATAAATAAACAAATTCATTAAATGATCATTACCCAAATTGCAAATCAGTGCCTTTGGGTGCCAGCTTGCAATTTTTTTTCCTCACGATCAACTTTAACCCAACATAGGCAAATTTATAGCTAATTTTTATCGAATTGACATTCCAGATGCAATGGCAAGGTTCGAATTGGCTCTAGATGCTCCCAATTTCTGTAGATTCTCTAGATTCAAATCAAGGTGCTGAAGCATGTATGGTATCGAATAGCTATGTGAAGAGAATGTCCTCAAGCTCTGATACCATGTAAGAATTTTTCTTAGGGAAAAATTCACCCAAGACCAAGGAACTCAAACACAATCACAATAGTAGACCAAAGAGAGTATGATTAGAATGATGATATATTCATTCAATATTCAATATATAAAAGTACACTAGGGTGCCTATATATAAAGGCCTCTAGAAAGCTTCTAGAATTCATAGAAGTCAGCAACATGATAAGTCATACAACCAAGTACATGTCCACTAGATATGGGTTATCCTCCATTAATCACAAGAGTAAGTGTGATGATGTGACAAAATAATGTTGTAGATAACATGTGCAAAAATTGGAGTGCGAATAATTGTGTTGTCTACATGACAACTCAACAAATGATGCAAAATCTAGTGTTGTAGACACCATGTGCTGAATTAGAGTTGCTTACTCTAGTGTTGTCAACATGACAACTCATGAGAGTACGCAAACTTCTAAGTGCCTCACCTAAATAAATAATAAAATAATTCAAAATAATAAAATAATAAATTAACCTAAGTAAACTTAAGTAAATTATAAATATTAAATACTTATTCATACCGACAAATATAATATAGTAATATATATAATAATAATAATAATTAAATATAATATAGTAATATAATAATAATTATGATTATTATTATCAAATAGGTCATAGTAATATAATAATTATTATATAATGGGTTGAAAGGGGTCATAGGATAACTTATGACCCCTTTCGATGCATTTCATGTCAACATATGTCCCTAGGGGTCTTAGGACCCCTAGGGACCTATTTCGTTTGATCAAATGCGTTGAAAGGGGTCATAGGTTATCCTATGGCCCCTTTCGATGCATTTCATGACAACATATGTCCCTAGGGTTCCTAGGACCCTAAGTACCTATTTGGGTTGTTCGAATGAGTCAAAGGGGTCATATGATAACCTTTGACCCCTTGCGACGCATTTCATGACAACATATGTCCCTAAGGGCCCGAAGACCCCTAGGGTCCTATTTGGTTTGATCAAATGTGTCGAGAGGGGTCATAGGTCGATGCATTTCATGACAATATATGTCCCCTAGGGACCTATTTGGTTTGATCAAATGTGTTGAAAGGGGTCATAGGACAACTTATGACCCCTTTCAACACATTTCATGACAACATATGTCTCTAGGGGTCTTAGGATCCCTACGGACTTATTTGGTTTGATCAAATGGGTAGAAAGGGGTCATAGGTTATGACGCATTTCATGACAACATATGTCCCTAGAGACCTATTTGATTTTATTGAATGCATCGAAAGGGGTCATAGGATAACCTATGGCCCCTTTCGACATGTTTCATGACAACATATGTCCCTAGGGGACCTAGGACCCCCAGGGACCTATTTGGTTTGATTGAATGTGTCGAAAGGGGTCATAGGATAACCTATGACCCCTTTCGACATATTTCATGACAATATTATATTTAATAATAAAAGTATAATATTATATATTTTAATATAATAATATATTACTAGATTATATAATAATAATAATTATATATATTACTATATTATATTTAATAATAATAATCATATATATTACTATATACAATAATTATATAATATTTCTATATACAATAATAATAATAGTTAATAATAATAATGATGTCCACACTTCCCAAATTTTGGTTTCCCTCCAAAATTTGGGCTATGAATATTTGGAAAATATTTTGGCAACCACTTTGCAGGTACCCAATTAGGCTTGGTATTTACCAAACATGTTTGGTCAACTCAAAAAATGTGTTTAAGATAGGTTTTAGTGACATTTAGACTTCAAGTAGCCATCTAACAATATTCTTTTCATCAAAATTCAATGAAACAAAAAGGGTTTTTTTTACAACACTCAAGATTCCATTGATATAATTGCTATCAAATTCTGAGTTTGACAAGTATTTATTAGTTAATTTTTAATGAAGATATCTATAAACTATTGATTGACATACTGATTGAAAAATAGCTATAACTTTCAAATGGTATAACATTTTTGAAATTCAAAAAGTTGCATCACATTCTATGCTTCACCTAGTATAAGAAAAAAAAAAAAAAAATTTGTATAATTTTCAATTAGTTAAGGTGGTTAGACACAAAAGTTTTTTATTCTAGAAAACTTATAGTAGAAAGTTCATATTTAATTATTTATTTGGAATAAAAATACCCAAAAATATGTGTCACATCTGGGCATGAGTAATTTTCAAATCTATAATTATATTAAAAAATATTATCATTTTATTTTGATTAAGGTGGTCAGACATACACTTACTTTTTATTTTCACCGTGAAATTTTTGTAGTACTGTATTAAAATCCAAAATTTTGACAAATCAAATAATTTTTTCTCTAGATGAGACCTAGTAGTTTATACATTACATTTAATTTCCTACAGATTCTTTTCTTACAAATTTTTGATATAAAGCCCATAACTACTTTAAAATTACGTGTCAAGTTAACATAACCTTGATTTGCTAATTTTTCACTGCCACTTAAGGGCATAGTTTGGTTGATCATGATCTTGCACATACCCTATTAGAAGGAAAATCTAAATAATGGCTCATAATGGAGATTAATGTCTTTTGAGAAGGTACTTTAGAAGTCAGAAGATCACAAATGCATTGAATAACATAAAGAAAATATATTCCTTTACTTCATAGGAGGGCTATCATGAATGAAATAAATGCTATTTCTTAAAGGTAAAATCAAGGAACCAAGTAAAGGTAAGGAAATAGGGAATGCATTGAGATATCAATAATAAATATACTTGACACAACCAATAGACTTTGGGCAATTTTTATGTGTTGATATTCTGAAAACAAAGTCCAAAAGTAAAAAACCAAGGGGAATCTCTAAAGATAACAAATTCACCTTGTTATAATAAATAATGAAAGGGACTACATGAAAATAATCCTATAAATAAATACAAAAAGAAGAGAATAGTGGATTTTTTTGGAAGTCTATTGTGAAAGCAAGATATTGGGAGGGGTGAATCAAGATCTATCAAGCTTTTAACCTTTGAAATAATTATCAAACTAATAACTTCACCTTAAACACTTATCTCAACAATATCACAAATCACATAAACATATATTAGAATTATGTATCAGATTCTAACAACTAATCACATCCATAAACATGAAAGTAAATGATCAACACATAAAAAAAAGATTTGGTAACCAAGTGATGCAGGAGCATCCAGAGGTATAAGGGCAATCCTGTGTCACCCAAAAAAATGTACTTAGACTTAGTTTCTATTTCATGTGTTTTCATTTTTGGACACCCATTTGGGTCAAATAAAGGTTCCAACTCTCACAGTTCCACCATCAGTGTGCTAGTAAATCCCAAAAAAATAGGAGTATGTAATTGGACCATAATTTTGGTAAACTAGAAGGTGTGAATTGGCCAGATGAATGTAATTGTGATTTAGAGTATTCCAAAAAAAGAATCAGGTATAAAGGCCCCATGGTTTGAAAGTTATTGTAGTTTTTTTGGGTTTTGGAGACCTCTTAAGAATGCTTCAAAGTCAGGTTAGGGGCATTAAATGACCTCAAAAAGGGCCAAAAAATGGGGGAAAAGCAAAGCTGGTCCATAGGGCTATAGAGCGCTTCAAGAGCTTTTCGAAAATGTAAACAGTTCGTCAATCGGGGCTACAGTTCAAAAGTTATGCCTCCCAAAAGTTCGGTTACCGTTTCTGGATTCTTCTAAATTTGCGCTAACTTCTAACGCAGCTTCTAGAGCCTTTTATTTGGTTAGTGGATGCCTACTAGCACTTTCTAGAATGTATTCCTAGTCCTTAACCCTCTGGGGTCTATTTAAGGAGATTCTGTGCATTGTAAAAGGCAGTTCGGAGTGGAGTTTGAGAGGAGGTACTGAAAGGAGAAATTATCTCCACATTTATGCTATTGTAAGCCCTTAGGGCATGTTTTGAAGTTTATTTTCTCTATAATAAATGTACTAGATTATTTTTCAATTAATACGATTTCCCTTTTTCTATTGTGTCCATTCTGTTCTTGGGTTGTGTCCCCATCAAGTGGTATCAGAGTTGGTTTTCCTGAGTGTGTAGATAGAGCGCCGATTGTGAGCCAGTTTGCACCAGGATTGTGTGGTTGTGGGTTCGATTTAGAAGATGTCTCCATGAAGAGAGTGTGGCAGAAGGGCTAGAGCTATTAATCTTGAGGAGGTTAGAGCCCTCCAAAGGCAGGTACAGGCATTGCAAGAGAAGCTCCATAGAGGAGCAAATGTTGCCGCAGGTGACAACAGTGAGGATGAAAATGAAGAATAAGAAATGGGACCAGAAGGGGAATTTGATGGGGAAGTTCTGAATCATGTAGAGGAAAGGCTTTTTAAGGCCATTACTAAGTTTGGGGAAAGACCTACAATTGAAGTGGGTGTATTTTCAGGAAGTCTGAAACCAGATGAGTTGATTGATTGGATCAATGAACTGGAAGAATACTTTGAGTATGAGGATATCAGGGACCTAGATAGGGTTAAGTTTACAAAGGCCAAACTGAAAGGCGATGCCAAAATCTAGTGGCAAGAGGTTCAATTGGAAAGAAACAGAAGAGGAAAGAAGAAGATCACAAGATGGGATCGCATGGTGGATAAATTGAAGAAGCAGTTCATTCCTATGGACTACGAGCTTGATTTGTTTAAGAATATGCATGGGTTAAAGCAAGCAAGAAGATCAGTCCAAGAATATACAGAGGAATTTTACCGACTCTTGATTAGAGCGGGGCATGCAGAAGCAAATAAGGAGAAGGTTTCTCGTTATATCAGTGGGTTGCGACCTAGCATCCAGGAGGAATTAAGTCTGGTAAGAATGACCAACGTTGAAGAGGCATACCAGTTTGCCCTATGAGTTGAAGAGAAGCTGAATAAAAGGTTTGAAGGAAGACAAAGAGGGTGCGGTCAAGGAGGAAGGGGAAGCAGTAGATCATCTGGAGGCCACAATGAAACCCAAAAGAAAAATGAAGATGTGGGTACTAGCAGGAACTAGAGGAATGAGGGTTTCAACCGCTCCCATGATCAAGACTTTGGAAATAAGAGAGGAAGAGGTAGAGGATGTGGACAAGGAAGAGGAGGCTTCCATGGTACCTATTTTCATTGCAATGAAGAAGGTCATCATGCCTTTGAATGCCCTCAATGACAAGGAAGGACAGATAGGAGAGCTGAGGGCCAAGCTAGGGTTGCTCATGTGGATAAGGATGCACAATCATCACATTCAGAGGATGCAGAAAGAGGAGAGACCTTGGTAAATGAAAGAGTCCTACTAAGTGGTGAGATTGAACCAGGACAATAGAGGAGTTTGGTCCATACCAAATGCAAGTGTGAGGATAAATGTTGTGATGTGATCATTGATGGTGGTAGCATTGATAACCTGGTATCAGAAGAGATGGTCTCTAAGCTGAAGCTCAAGAGGGAGAAACATCCCCAGCCCTATCGGATTGCTTGGTTAAAAGATGATCATAAGGTCCTGGTAAGTGAACAATGTTTAGTGAAATTCAAAATTGGGAGTTACCATGATGAAGTTCTCTGTGATGTTATTCCGATGGATGTTTGCCATTTATTGTTGGGTAGACCATGGCAGTTTGATAGACATGTAGTACATGATGGACATGCAAACACATACTCTCTGACAAAGGATGGAGTTCGCCACAAATTGAAGCCCATGAAAAAGGAAGGTGAAAAGGTATGTAGTAGTGCTAGGATTTTTCTTGTTGATGGAAGGAAGTTTTTAGATGGCATGAAACATCAGCATATGTGCTATGCTTTGATTCCTAGGAAAGATAAAGAAGATAGTAGTGAAATACCACTTGAAGTTTCAGATTTACTAGGGGAGTTTGGAGATATTATCTCTAATAATGTTCCATATGGATTGCCACTAGTAAGGAAAATTAGTCATCAGATAGATCTGATTCCAGGAGCTAGTTTTCCTAACAAGGCTACTCATAGGATGAATCCTACTGAAATAGAGGAGCTAAATAGACAGGTTTAAGAGCTATTGAGGAAGGGCTTGATTCGAGAGAAACTGAGTCCATGTGCAGTACCTGTAGTACTTGCACCAAAGAAGGATGGAGAGTGGAGGATGTGTATAGATTCTCGAGCTATAAATAGGATAACCATCAAGTAACAGTTTCCTTTGCCAAGGATGGATGATCTTATGGATTGCTTAAGTGGAGCTCAATACTTCACAAAGATGGATCTCAAGAGTGGCTATCATCAGATACAGATTCGAGAAGGAGATGAGTGGAAAACAACCTTTAAGACCAAGGATGGTCTTTATGAGTGGTTAGTCATGACCTTTGGATTGGCGAACGCCCCAAGCACCTTCATGCGGCTCATGAATGAGGTACTTAAGAAGTTCTTGGCAAAATGTGTTATTGTCTATTTGGATGATATTTTAATTTTTAGCAAGACTTTGGAAGAACATTTACTGCATATGCGTAGTGTCCTTGAAAGGTTAAGGGAAGAGAAACTATTAATTAATCTGAAGAAGTGTATCTTTGCAAAAAGGGAGTTAGTCTATTTGGGGTTTGTTATATCACCCGAAGGTCTCAAAATGGATCCAGAGAAGGTAAAAGCCATCTTGGAATGGCCTACTCCAAGGTCTGCTATTGAGGTAAGATCATTTCATGGTCTGGTTAGTTTTTATAGGAAGTTTATTAAGAATATTAGTGGCATATGTGCACCCCTAACTAATACAATAAGAGGGGATAGAAAAGAGTTCAAATGGACTGCAGCAGCTGCGAGAAGTTTTGAATTGCTGAAGAAGAAGGTAACAGAACAACCTGTGTTGGCACTTTCAAATTTTAGAAAGGTTTTCCAGGTGGATTGTGATGCCAATGGTAGTACTATTGGGGCTGTATTAAGCCAAGAAGGTAAGCCTATTGCATATTTTAATGAAAAATTGAATGATGCGAAGAAGAAGTATTCTATTTATGATCAAGAGTTCTATGCAATAGTTCATGCCTTAAAGAAATGGAGGCATTATTTATTGCCAAAGGAATTTGTTTTATATACTATTCATCAGGCATTACAGTACCTAAATAGCCAAGGTAAATTGAATCAGAGGCATATGAAGTGGGTAGAGTTCTTGCAGAGTTATACATTTGTGTTAAGCATAGAAGTGGAAAATCTAACAGGGTTGCAGATGCACTAAGTAGGAGATAGTTGTTGCTTACAGTAATGTAGGTTGAAGTAGTTGGGTTTGATGAACTCAAGAATTTGTACCCTGAGGATCCTGATTTTGTTGAAGCATGGAAAGCTTGTAAAGAACTTGTTGCTGTAGATAGAACCAAGTGGTTAGACTATTTGATTCAGGATGGCATGGTGTTCAAGGGTAGTCAATTGTGCATTCCAAGGAGTTCCATGAGGGAAAATCTGATTAAGGAGAAACATAGTGGAGGGATGGCAGGACATTTTGGTCGAGATAAGACCATTGCCATTCTTAGAGAACATTATTTTTGGCCTCAAATTTCACAGGATGTGAAGAAGTTTGTACAGAGTTGCTAGGTTTGTCAAGTTGCCAAGGGGTTTAGTCACAATACTGGCCTATATCAGCCATTGCCTATTCCATCAAGGCCATGGGAGGACATAAGTATGGATTTTGTTCTGGAATTTCCAAGGACACAAAGGGGTAATGACTCAGTATTTGTGGTGGTTGATAGGTTCTCCAAAATGGCATATTTCATTCCATGCCACAAAACTCATGATGCTGTCCATATTGCAGACTTGTTTTTCAAAGAGGTGGTAAGACTACATGGTCTTCCAAGGAGTATAGTTTCTGATAGAGATACTAAATTTGTGGGGTATTTCTAGAGGACATTGTGGAAAAATTTGAAAACAGACTTGAAATTCAGTTCCACGCATCACCCACAAACTGACAGCCAAACAGAAGTGGTAAACAAAAGTCTAGGCAATTTGCTGAGATGTTTATTTGGGGATAAGCCCAAGGGATGGGATTTGATTCTACCACAAGCAGAGTTTTCTTACAATAACTCTATAAATAGGAGTACTAGAAAATCACCATTCCAAATTGTATATGGGAATAGCCCAAGGACTGCACCAGAATTGAG
Source organism: Cupressus sempervirens (assembly GCA_028749045.1). Lineage (NCBI taxonomy): Eukaryota > Viridiplantae > Streptophyta > Pinopsida > Cupressales > Cupressaceae > Cupressus > Cupressus sempervirens. Next base: position 31,445,085 of record CM053790.1, read on the forward strand.
GAAGATAGAGCAAGGGGAGAGGACAAGTGTTGAAGCGAAAGAATTTGCTGAACATATCAAGCATCTACATGAGGAGGTTCAGGCACACATTACCAAGATGAATCAAGAGTATAAAGCTAGGGCTGATCAAAGGAGAAGACATAAGGAATTCCAAGTAGGGGATCTAGTCATGGTGCACTTACAAAAAAAAAGATTTCCAGTCGGTACTTACAACAAGCTGAAAATGAAGAAATTTGGCCCCTGCAAAATTCTGAAGAAACATGACTCAGGAAATGCATATGGGGTGGAGCTGCCAAATGGTATTCACATTTCTCCCATTTTCAACATTGCAGATTTAACAGAGTATCATGATGATGGTGCAGATGAGGAGCTGGTGTTAGAGCCATGTCCGATTCTTGCTTCTAATAAGGAGGAGATAGAAGAAATTCTAGATCATCGTGTGGGTAGGAGTACCAGAAACAAGTAGTATGAAGAGTATTTGGTCAAATGGAAAGGACGATTGATTGAGGACTCAACTTGGATTTCAATAGCTGAGGTTTCCCATTTGGAATTTCCTCTACCATTCATAAAGTGATAGGGTCACTTTTCAATCTACCCTGGGTGTTTGATGCAGGAGCATCCAGAGGTATAAGGGCAATCCTGTGTCACCCAAAAAAATGTACTTAGACTTAGTTTTTGTTTCATGTGTTTTCATTTTTGGACTATCATTTTGTTAGATTGTGGTGACTGATCAGGAAAGTTATAACCCTAAAGTGGTTTAATACTTGTATAAAAGGGCTTAGGGTTGGGTATTTTTCATAATGTTGTGATACAAAATTGGTTCTTGAGGCGGTATTGAGCTGTAAGGGATTACGGATTGTAATCAGGTTGTAATCACTGGATTGTAATAAGATCGGACTTACTGTTTGATGGACGTAGCCCAGGGATTGGGTGAACCACGTTAAATCTTGGTGATCTTGTGCTCATTTCTGTGTGTTCTATTATTTTCTATTATTGGTTATATTTTCATGTAGTTTTTTATTTCTGTCTGTGGTTTATCCTAACAAGTGGTATTAGAGCAAGGTTGTCTTTTAGTTATCCTCTGCAGGAAAGTCTCACAGTTGAGTGGGAGCGATGGCAGATGAGGGTAAGTTGAGGGTTGACAGGTTTAATGGGCAGAACTTCTAGTTATGGAAGATGCAAATGGAAGACTATTTATATCAGAAGGATTATGGAAGCCATTGGAAGGAAAATCCAAGAATCAGGGAACTATGTCAGAGGCTAAATGGGATCTTTTGGACAGAAAGGCACTCGGAAGCATTCGGTTATGCTTGGCACCATCAGTGGCATTTAATATTACAAAAGAAAAGACGACAGAAGATTTGATGAAAACCCTAGCGACACTATATGAAAAGCCCTCCACTTCAAATAAGGTATTTCTCATGAAGCGTTTATTTAATATGAAAATGGCAGAAGGTGGATCTTTTGCAGATCATTTAAATGAGTTTAATACTATTACTAGTCAATTATCTTCTGTGGGTATCAATTTTGATGAAGAAATTAGGGCTCTCTTGATTTTGTGTTCTTTGCCTGAAAGCTGGAATGGCTTGGTAATGGTGGTGAGTAATTCTGTTCCTGGATCTAGTACCCTAAAATATGATGATGTGATCGATGTTATTTTAAGTGAGGAAACTCGTAGAAAATCCTCAGGTGGATCTACATTAGGAAGTGCTTTAAATGCACAAAGCAGGGGCAGAACAACTAAAAGAGGAAGTAACTCTGGAAATCATGGGAAATCAAGAGGAAAGTCAAAGGGGAGGAGGTCTCAATCGAGAGGACCAAATGATTGCTGGTACTGTGGGAAACCAGGGCACAAAAAGAAAGATTGCTGGAATCGAAAGAAAAATGAAGGAGATAAATCAGATGGAGACAAGGAGGCAAATGTGGTAAGCAACAAATCCGAAGAGGATGCTTTGCTTCTGTGTTTAGAGAGTGTTGATGATTCATGGGTTTTAGATTCTGGTGCTTCATTTCATGCTACACCTCATAGAGGTTATTTCATTGATTATGTCCAAGGGGATTTTGGGCTTGTTTATTTGGGGGATAATAAACCCTGTTAGATTGTTGGAAAGGTAAAAATTAAGATTAAGTTGCAGAATGGGAATCATTGGCTACTACATGAGGTAAGACATGTTCCAAAACTAAGTAGAAATTTAATTTCAGTAGGGCAACTCGGTGATGAGGGTTGTGTAGTTACTTTTAATGATTAAAATTGGAAGGTTTCAAAAGGTTCCCTTGTAGTAGCAAAAGGTGTGAAAGTAGGCACCTTATATCTTTGTACAGGTCATATTGTTCCTTCTACTTTGATTTTTTTGGAGAAAAATGAATATTTAGGAACAATTACTGCAGTTGAGCAGGGAGAACAAATAGTTGTTGTAGATTCTGATACAGCGCTGTGGCACAATAGACTTGGGCACATGAGTGAGAAAGGTATCAAAGTACTTCATTCAAGGAAAGTTTTACCAGGTCTAAAATGTGTAAATATGGATTTCTATGAAAGTTGTGTGTATGGAAAACAAAAGAGAGTGAGTTTTGTAAAGACAGGGAAGGAAAACAAAAAGGAGAAATTAGAGCTTGTGCATACAGATGTATGGGGACCAGCCTAGGTATCTTCCCTTGGTGAATCTCATTATTATGTTACATTTATTGATGATATAACTAGAAAAGTATGGGTTTATTTCCTTAGACAGAAATCTGATGTATTTCAAACTTTTAAGAAATGGAAATGCTTGGTTGAAAATGAGATTGGTAAGAAATTAAAATGTCTCAGATCTGATAATGGTGGTGAGTATTGCAGTCATGAATTTGACGATTATTGCTCCACTAATGGTATTCGTAGACAAAAAACTATTCCAAGGACTCCACAGGAAAATGGAGTGGCTGAATGCATGAATAGGACTATAATGGAGCGCGCAAGGAGCATGAGGTTGCATGCTGGGTTGCCCTTACACATGTGGGCGGAGGCTATCAATACTGCAGTATATTTGTTTAATAGAGGTCCCTCTACTCCTTTGGGCTGTGGTATTCCAGAGGAAACATGGACTGGTAAGAAGGTGAGTTATTCTTTTCTCAAGACCTTTGGTTGTGAAGTTTTTGCTCATATAGACTCTGAAAATAGAACCAAGCTAGAAGCTAAATCAAAGAAATGTGTCTTTGTTGGATATGGCATTAATGAATTTGGTTATAGGCTTTGGGATTTTGAAAAAATTTAAAATTATTAGAAGTTGGGATGTCATATTCAATGAGAAAGTGTTGTACAAAGATCTGTTGCAACAACATGAGAAGAAAGAAGATGATTATGTAGTGCTGGATGATACTCCAAAAGCTGATGTTCTAGCCATTCCTCATGATGTGCAACAACTGCAACAAAAAATACCACACACACCAGTGAATGTTAGACGGTCAACAAGGAAAATTAGACCTCCACAAAGATTTTCTCCCTCTTTGTATTCTATTTTACTTACTGATGCTGGTGAACCTGAAAGTTATGATGAAGCTGTGCAGGTGGATACTAAGATTTAGTGGGAGTCTGCAATGAAAGATGAAATGGACTCTTTGCTAAAAAATAAGACATGGGATTTGTGCAAGTTGCTTGCAGGTAAAAAGGCTTTACAGAATAAATGGGTTTACAGGTTGAAAGAAGAGGAAGGAGGTAAGAAAATATTTAAGGCCAGGTTAGTTGTAAAAAGATTTGCACAGAAAAAGGGAATTGATTTTGATGAGATATTTTCTCCTGTTGTTAAAATGACTTCTATTCGTACTGTTTTAAGTCTTGTGGCTACTGAAGATTTGCATTTAGAGCAGATGGGTGTTAAAATAGCCTTTCTTCATGGTGATTTGGATGAAGAAATATATATGGCTCAGCCACAGGGTTTTGAGGTTAAAGGTAAGGAGAACTTAGTGTGCAAATTGAAGAAAAGTTTATATGGCTTGAAGCAAGCACCTCGGCAATGGTATCTGAAATTTGACAGTTTTATGCATGAGCATGGATATAATAGGTGTCATTCAGATTACTGTGTTTGTTTTAAGAGGTTGGATGATGATAGCTACATTATTTTATGTTTATATGTTGATGATATGCTTGTAGCTGGGTCTAACATGGATCATATTAAGGGGTTGAAACGCCAATTAGCACATGCATTTGCTATGAAGGATTTGGGGGCAAAAAAATGAATCCTTGGTATGAAGATTTGCAGAGATAGGAAGAACATAACATTGATGCTATCTCAAGCTGATTATGTTGAGAAGGTGTTGCAATGTTTCTCTATGGAGAATGCTAAAGCTGTCAGCACACCTTTACCTAGTCATTTGAAATTGACTAAGGAGATGTGTCCCAAGACACAGGAAGAGGAGGATAAGATGTCCAAGGTACCCTATGCTTCAGCTGTAGGAAGTTTGATGTATGCTATGGTATGCACTAGGCCAGATATTGCACATGTAGTGGGAGTCATTAGCAGGTATATTAGTCATCCAGGATTTGAGCATTGGAATGCTATCAAGTGGATTCTCAGATATTTGAGAGGAACATCCAATAAGTGTTTACAATTTGGGGGCTCTACTACTGATTTATAGGGCTATGTTGACTCAGATTTGGCTGGGGATATTGATACTAGGTGGAGTACTACAGGTTATGTCTTTACTGTTGGTGGGGTAGCCGTGAGCTGGGTTTTTAGGTTACAGAAGATTAATGCTCTCTCCACTACAGAGGCAGAGTATGTTGCTGCTACAGAGGCAGCCAAAGAGATGATATGGCTTCAGTTCTTTTTGGAAGAATTGGGACATCCTCAGAAGGATAATTATTTGTTAACAGATAGTAAGAGTGCCATTCATCTTGCTAAGAATTCAGCTTTGCATTCTAAGACCAAACACATACAGTTGCGGTACCATTTCATTCGGTCAATTTTGGAGGATGGACAGTTAAAGCTGGAGAAGATACATACCAATGAAAACCCAGCAAATATGTTGACAAAGGTTGTAACAAGGGAGAAGCTGAACTCCTCTTCAACTTCGGTTGGTCTTTTAGACTGAACATGAATAAAAGAATAGTAGAGTCCAGGATGGTTTGATCCAGTGGGAGCCCCATGTGGTAGTGGTATTACTACAGGATCAGTCTCCAAGTGGGAGATTGTTGTTTAGTGTGGAGCCTGATCAGTCCCCAAGTGGGAGATTGTTAGATTGTGGTGACTGATTAGGAAAGTACTGTACATACTTCATAAATAGTGGGTAGTAGCTAACATGGTAGCCAACATATTATGGCCGACATATGATGTTATAACCCTAAAGTGGTTTAATACTTGTATAAAAGGGCTTAGGGTTGGGTATTTTTCATAATTTTGTGATACAAAATTGGTTCTTGCGGCGGTATTGAGCTGTAAGGGATTACAGATTGTAATCAGGTTGTAATCACTGGATTGTAATAAGATCGGACTTACTGTTTGGTGGACGTAACCCAGGGATTGGGTGAACCACATTAAATCTTGGTGATCTTGTGTTCATTTCTGTGTGTTCTATTATTTTCTATTATTGGTTATATTTGCATGTAGTTTTTTATTTCTGTCTGTGGTTTATCCTAACACATTTGGGTCAAATAAAAGTTCCAACTCTCACAGTTCCACTATCAGTGTGCTAGTAAATCCTGAAAAAATAGGAGTATGTAATTGGGCCATCATTTTGGTAAAATAGAAGGTGTGAATTGGCTGGATGAATGTAATTGTGATTTAGAGCATTCCAAAAAAAGAATCAGGTCAAAAGGCCCCACGGTTTGAAAGTTATTGTAGTTTTTTGAGTTTTGGAGACCTCCTAAGAATGCTTCAAAGTCAGGTTAGGGGCATTAAATGACCTTGAAAAGGGCCAAAAAATGGGGGACAAGTGACACTTTTCCATGGGGCTATAGAGCACTTCGAGAGCTTTTCAAAAATGTAAACGGTTTGTCAATCGGAGCTACGATTCAAAAGTTATGCCTCCCAGAAGTTCGATTACCATTTCTAGATTCTTCTAGATTTGTGCTGACTTCTAACGCAGCTTTTGGAGCCATCTATTTGGTTGGTGGATGCCTACTAGCAGTTTTGGAGACCTCCTAAGAATGCTTCAAAGTCAGGTTAGGGGCATTAAATGACCTTGAAAAGGGCCAAAAAATGGGGGACAAGTGACACTTTTCCATGGGGCTATAGAGCACTTCGAGAGCTTTTCAAAAATGTAAACGGTTTGTCAATCGGAGCTACGATTCAAAAGTTATGCCTCCCAGAAGTTCGATTACCATTTCTGGATTCTTCTAGATTTGTGCCGACTTCTAACGCAGCTTTTGGAGCCATCTATTTGGTTTGTAGAATGTATTCCTAGTCCTTAACCCTCCAGGGTCTATTTAAGGAGATTCCTGGCATTGTAAAAGGCAGTTCGGAGTGGAGTTTGAGAGGAGGTACTGAAAGGAGAAATTATCTCCACATTTATGCTATTGTAAGCCCTTAGGGCATGTTTTGAAGTTTATTTTCTCTATACTAAATGTACTAGCTTATTTTTTAGTTAATACAATTTCCCTTTTTCTGTTGTGTCCATTCTATTCTTGGGTTGTGTCCCCATCACCAAGACACCCTCCAAGGTGAAGGTAAGTAGGGTGGGGATGAAACTCACAAATCTTCATTATTATAGTAACACATGATTCCTTTTAGGGCTATAATTTTGATCACTTCTATTGATCTACCTTGTGAGGGGTCTACCTTGTTAAGAGCTTAGAAGACTTATTCAGTCTATTGAAAATATACATGATAGGTTAAGTTACTGAGAGGGTAGGGGTAAATCAGTAACCAATAAAACTTAATCCTTAATTAGCAATTAGTCCTTCATGAGTATTATGATCTAACTGCATGCATTAGAAATTGAAAACATAAGAGAATTCACAACACTTTTGACACACAATTTGGTGACCTAGAAACCTTCCAACATTGAAAGTAAAACTGGTGTAGGGATGATACCCACAAGCTTTAGTACTATAGTATAAAGTTGGCCTATTAAGGCTTACAATGATCACTTCTAATGATCTGCCCTATTAGGAGAAATAAGGACTGCTAGGTCCACCTTGAAAAAGGATTTTCAAACATACAATGAAGTATGCACTCGATAAAGAGATTTACATAAGACTATTAGGTATACCTTATGAAAGGATTTAACTAATCCACCTATTAGGATGAAATAGTAGTTGATCTCTGATTTGCAACTTGGTTTGCTGAATGAGATTCCATTAAGTGAAATGATCACCTTGCTATGATAGATAAATCTTTATTGCTCCTTACACTATTGTAGCCTTTTATTTCACACTTCTTCCTTTGTCTCCATGTTATCTTATTTCCATATTCTATCTTGGATGTGATACAATACATTAAATATATACCAATTCAATTTACAAATCAATAAAGTCGTCTACAATACAAGTTTACACAAAATACACAAAGTCAGCCCAACTGCAGGAACTCAAGTTCTGATGACTAGCTCAGTGAGGTTTTGATACTCAATATCCTCTATCAAATCTTGGCATTGTCATGCATTTGGTAGACATAGAAGTTCAGTCCATACTGATCACTTCTAATTAGTATTGAAGCTAGTATGCATTGATGAATTGGTGAATACTATAAAACTTGGCATATAAACTGAGTCACTTGATTCTAAATGCATAGCTTGTTAAATGCTATCACTACAAGTTTGATATAAACTGAGTCACTTGGTTAACACTGAGTGGCTTGGTCAACATTGGATTCACATCACTATAACTATGAGCTCAGTAAGCACTGCACAACTTGGTTAACACTGAGGACCTCAATAAACCTTATGAAGCTTGATTTACATTGCTAATCATCATCATGGTAGAAAATACTTGGCACAAAATGAATACTATTTCTTGGATTTGGTAGCAATTTTAGAACTTAGAAGAGTCTAAAATGCTTGGTCAACACTGTTAATTCTATAATATTCTTGGTAGATACTTACAATCTAAATAAGTGTATGTCAATAATAACAAACATGACTGTAATGTCAACAATCTCCCCCTTTGGCATTAGTAAAAAAAACACTTATCTGTCAAAACTTAATTCAAAATAAATGTTCAAGAACACCTTTTATTCATCTCCTTGTGTCTCTAACTTGATAGAGTATACTATTTTTTAGATTTTTCAAATTTGGTTTTGTAAGAGATGTATCTTTGAGTATTTGTACATGTATAATATTATAATGCTCCACCATACATAATATACAATATACTTTTAATCTTTTCATATACATTTTATCCCCCTTTATGTATACTTCCTCTTATAATATACATCTTCATTACAATATACAATCTTCTCCCCCTTCTTGATATTAATACCAAAGATGTATGCTATATACTATACAGTAATGCAAAAATGTGACAAGAAATTTGAATGTATGTTTAAAATCATCACCATTTTCTTTTCCCAATTCTCTTGCAACACCTTGCATGTGTGCAATGCAATCTACACTTCTGCTGATAGTTCTATCATGTGGTCTATAATTGAGAAGTTGTTGTCATGGATGAGCATTTTGGAATGTGCAATATGTTTGTACAATACATCCATATGTGGTATAATCGTGCTCTGAATGTCTATCAATGTAGATCTTGTTCTAGCTTCTTCTATCAGCAATTCTACCTACATATCAGTTAAGAATTTGATCTTTGTGTAGTGGGCAAAGTTGTAACTCAGGTCAAGTTGCAAATTTTTGTGCACTTGCCTTCAGATCTTCATCAATCTTTAACAGTTTATCTCTTATTTCCTTGGTGAAAATTGAAATATCATAGAGTTTACCAAATAGTGAAGACACATTGTTGCAAGAGGTCTCCAGTGAGCCTAGAATAGTAGATAATTGTATTTGATGAATAATAATCTGCTGAGCAATAAGTTCCAAAACTTTATTCTCTAAGCCTTTGTTGCTTAGCTTTCTTCTAAAGAAGTTCTCCAAATATGTGCATCTGATCAGGATTATGATTAGAGATGTCCCAATTTGGAACTATAATCTCCTCATCAAGATCAATTTCTTTTTCTATTTCTTTGCCTTTACTAAAAAATTTTGTACTTGGTTGAGACTTGGTCTCAACTATCCTTGCACTTATTGTTTGCATGCTAGGAATGGAAACAATTGTAGAATTAGTAGGACTAGCTAAAAAAGTAGATATTGCAATTATTTCTGAAATACCATTAGTAAAATACTTGGTGTAACCAAAAATGATGTAGAGGGAAGTGTTGGCTACTTAGTAGATGAAGTTCTTGTCATTTCTATCAATAAAGTATTGAGTTGGATAGGTGCAAAAATTGATTGAGTGCTTGTGCTTATGGTGACACAATCAATCCTACTATAGATTTCTTAGGGCTTGATGTTTTTAGTGCTTCACTTAGAGAATGAGGAAGTGAGACTGTGACTACTACAACAATTTTCTCTGGGTTGGTCACCTCAATTTTTTGAATTTTAGGTAAGTCTTCCTCGGTAGCTCCCTATCCCTGTTCCTCTTCCTCATCATCTACATTGTCAAAATGTGTAACTTCTTCATCATTAATTTCCTCATCTTTTTCATGTTCATCATCATCCTTATCACTTACATTGACAAAAAAGTCACTCAGTTTGTGAAGAAGATAAATGTTCTTCCATGTGTTTGTAGCATTCTTCACCACATGGTCAATGCCATTCAATAATATAAGACAAGTGTTGAATCTCAAGGTAAGTTTTTCTACATTCTTCTTTAGAGATTCCTTTACCTCATTTTCATTGAAACTCGGCATGATTTGCCTCAGGGTCTACTCATATATTTCTTTTGCAATTTTCATGACATTCTCCCGTCTTGGCTTGACCTTCTTCATTAGTTCACTCAAAATCTACTGAGCAAGCTGGTCTATAGAATAGTTCCACTTACCCATTTTTGACATTATCGCATCTTCTATTTTCTTTTGCTCTTCTATAGTCCTAGTATCATACTTTAGTAGTTTGAAGTTTGCTATGACTCATCCTTACTCTACATCTTTCAACCTTTTCTGGAAGGTGGGTGGAGGATTTTTAAAGATTACATCTCCTCCTTCTTTGTCCAATTTCTTCCTAGATGTTCTCCTTGTAAACACAATAGTAGATGGTTTGGAAGGCTTGGTAATAATTACCTTATCTTATTTCTTGAATGACTCTCCTTCCTCTAATTTTTCTTCATCTTCTACTTCTTCATCCTCAATATCATCTCCTTTTCCTTTAGTCAATAGAAGAGTGGTGTTGGTTTTCAGTTTAGCAATTCTCTTCTTCCCTTTTTTGACTACCTGAGGGAGTTTGATTTCCAATTCAATTCTAGCCTTTTCTTCATCATAAGTGCCAAAGTATGCAACTTTAGGGTGAACAGGTTCGTTAATAAATGCCTCAATAATGTCCTTGGTTTCATCTATGTTTACCTCATAATCTAGAGGTTTAACCCATACAATTCTTGGTCTAACTACCTGAATATATACTATGCCACTATCAAACATGAAACAAACATCATCTTTGTAATCATCAAATAGTTTATTTGGAATCCTAAATCTATTATTCATCTTATCCTTAAATGCATCAAAGTAATTGTCCATAATACTCACATAGTTTTCTCCCATTTCAGCTATATTTTCATTAATCTGATAAAGAATAGGTACATCCTTCCTACACATGACTGTACCTTTGGATGAAGAGAATTTTTGCACATAGAAAAATAGACAAATTAGGAGTGAACCAAATTTTCAAGGATTGTCTTGGAAGTTCTTATACTCTCCATATTCTTCTTGAACTAGTTCAACATCAACTCGACAAGGTCAAGTGATAGGTTATTCTTGACCACTTTGTATGAGAGATCCATTGCTTTGCATGACAGACTATTAATTCTACTCAAAATATAAATTTTTTGATGATGACATGTATCCTAAACTTGAGTTCCATATCTATGACACAACTGATCTTCATTCCTCTTCCGTCCCACTCAACAAGGGCTTTCTTTTCAAGCTTGACTTGACTTAGGGTTTTGGTCATTTTTGCTTTTGCCAACATAGGAAGACTAGTTATCCTATGGATCATCTTCTTGGTTATCAAAATAGGTTTTTCTAACCATAGCTGACCATTATGCACATGGGTAAGAATGAATCTTATCCATTTGATTTGAAAATCTTGTGGCATATGTAGAATGTGAGTTAAACCTTTTGCTCCAAGATGTTGATGCTCTGGTTTCAACACACGATTCACACATAATTCTCTCAGTGATTCATCAATTTCTAAAGTTCTAATATCTTAAATAGCACACTTAAGAATGTGAAAAAATGTCATTGATTAATAGTACCTTCGATGGAATTTGTGATTGTGCTCCACTCAGATCTAGGGTTTTCGTGATGGCAGGACTCAGCTTAAAATTTGGTGCCTTCCATTCCACACCTCAAACTAACATATCTGAGCCTTTCTTAGATTTGCTACTAGTGGATGCCATCTTTTCTTAGTAGGGTTTGAGACAACATGAAAATCTTCAATAACTCACTTGAATCACTTGAATGCTCGAATATTGACTCTGCACAGATAGCTCTCAAAAATTCATGGTGAGAAATGAATTTGATTTCATCCTTTTATCAATTTTTTCCTTTTTATCACCATAAATGCTTGGTATGATTAATCCCTCAAATGATAGACTATCATCCACTTCATTTGAATTGAAAGTTTGGCAGAGTCATTCATGACTCGATAACAACACAAAGCTTAGTTATTATTGATATTACTTGGCAGTATCTTGCAACCTGAATTCGCTCAGTAAGGAATGTGACCTAACTTTACTCAATAATAAATACATCATTTGAATACTCAATGATCCATTTACATATTGAATGTTGATATGGATCTTTTATTCTACTAACTGGAACTGATGTGAGATATCTTCTTCAAAATCCTAGTTCCAATTCTCCTTGAGAGATCAAGTGGAAATGCTGGAGTCACCAAAATCTTGAGTGAAATTGATTGGAATTACACTCTTAGTAGATTTTGGAACTTTTTTTTGTCTCATCTACTTTCTAATTTTATCAACCTTGGCTTTCTTTTCATCTACTATTCTTCCAGTGTTCATACAGTTCTTGGAAAGATAGCCAAGTTTTATACAAATGAAACATCTTTTGGTAGTGTCTCTTGTCCTCATGTGATGTTTTACACAATTCATTCCAATATGTCCAAATTCTCCATAGTAATGACATCTGCACCAAGTGTTATAGTCCAAACAAAATATAGCTTTTACAATCTGTTCTGTTGGGTTTAATTTCTTAGTTTTGCATTCTGAGGATTTTTTCCCATACTTCTTGCATTTGTGACATTTTCCTTCAAATTTAGCTTTCTCTTTGCATTCATTAGCTCTATGACCATGTTGATTTCCATTGAATTTGGATTTCTCATTGCTCCATGATTTTTTTGATGTATGTCCTATCTTACCATAGTAACTACAAGTATGTTTTTGATTCTCTTGAGCTCCTTGCTTGGATGATTCACCTTATTCTGTATATCCAATTCTTGCTTTACCTTTTTTTCTGTAATGAATTTGATCATTCAATTGCTTCATGTCTACTTGAGATTTCATCATCCTTTCATTGTTTTTCTTTTCAGTGTTTAGATCATTCTAAAAAAAATTCATTCTTTGATCTTAGATTCATGATTTCTTCATTTGCATTGATGAGCTAATCAATGAAGGCTGCTTGTTGAAGGGATAGGTGCCGAATTTCATTGTTATTTCCTTCTATCTCTTCTTTTATCTTATTTTTCTCTTCCTTGACTTCACATAATCTAACTGAATGAATTCTTGCTCTCTTCTCAATTTTCTTACTTCTTCTTGAAGAATACCATTCTTTTTCAATAGTTCTTTGATTACCTCATTAGCTTCATTTGAATTGCTTAAGTGGATGTCTTCAATTCTTTCTTTAGTGTAGAGTTGGTCATTCATCTAAATTACAAGATCTTTTCTTCTTTTCAAGGATTGTGAGAGTTTCTCCTTTACTTTCTTGAGTTTTCCAATAGCCAATTCCAAATCTATCTTCTCATTGTCAATAGCCTTACCAAGTTTGAATACCTCCATAGCCTTTGATCTTTTCTCAAGCTATCAAACTTTTCTCTAAGAACCACAAAGCTCTGATACCAATTGTTGGAAATATATATGCTAGGCTAAGTTACTGAGAGGGGAGGGGTGAATCAGTAACCAATAAAACTTAATCCTTAATTAGCAATTAATCTTTCATGAGTATTCTAATATAACTACATGGATGAGAACTTGAAAACATAAAAGCATTCATAACACTTTTGACACAAAATTTGGTGACTCAAAAACTTTTTAAATAGAAAATAAAATTGGGGTGGGGATGATACCCACAAGCTTTAGTACTACAATATAAAGTTGGCCTATTAAGGTTTACAATGATTACTTCTGATGATTTTCCCTATTAGAAGTAATAAGGATTGCTAGGTCTACCTTGCAAAAGGATTTACGAACATACAATGAAGTATGCACTCAGTAAAGAGATTTACATAAGACTAGTAGGTCTACCTTGTGAAATTATTTAACTGATCCACCTGTTAGGATGAAATACTAGCTGATCTTTGATCTACAACTTGGTTTGTTGAATGAGATTCCTTTGAGTGTAATGATCATCTTGCTGTGATAGATAAATCTTTGCTACTCCTTATACTGTTGTAGCCTTGTATTTCACACTTTTTCCTTTGTCTCCTTATCGTATATATTTCCAACATAGTCTACCTTGACTAATGGATTTAAAAATTGTTCTATATTAGGAGATTTACATAGGCCTATTAGGACCACTCTATTAAGAGATTTAACCTAATTTACTTTTCCAAATTGTATTAGGACCTAATTTTTTAGTTAACACTCTAATGCTTGACAATGGATCTCCTCTTTCCAATGTATGATCCTCTCACTGATCTGATATAACTCTACTATGTACTTCACTACTCTACTTGGTCACTCTGTCTAATTCTCCTTCAAAATTTTCTTCAAGCATCTAAACTTCACTTCTCGTGCATACACAATCACTTCTTGAAAATAAGGTTTGGATCCTTCTTTTATAAATATGTGGAAAAGGTTATAGATTAAGTTTAACGATCCATATTTCTCCCTTTTTCCACTTAAACCTTCCATTTTTTTGATTTTTAATGATCTTGCATAGGGATTAATATTCCATGAAAAAAGTGGTAATCACCTCCTTAAATTACTTCTCAATCATTAAAACATGCATTAAGTCAACCAAAAATGGTTTACCTCTATATTTGTGCAATTCCAAACAAATATGTCAAAACTAGTTCACTCGATACATGAATACCCTGATGCTCATTCATAACTAATCTTCATGATATCCCTCAGCTTGTGTATGCTTGACACTTACTATATGAATCAACATGAACTAACTCTATATATCTCACCTTATACTTTCTTTTGTCTCACTTGACATGCATAGGAGTACTCAACGACCATAGACTTGCTCAACAATAACAATTGCTTAGCTTTAATTGAAATACAAACAATTCTAACATACATAGCTCAACCTTCATTGGATGGCTCAGTCGCATTGATGACCAAATAACTCTATGAAATAAATGACTAAGTGTTTGACACTAATAGACAGAAAATTGTAGGGATCAATTTTTTTTTTCAAAGCAATGATTTGTAAAAGGATAAAGGAAAAGGAAACAAAATTGCACTTAATGCATAAAGGGAAGACATTATGAAATGAATATTAGATATGTTGCATTATAAAATAAAGTCTTAGATTTATCATGGAAACATCCATGTCTAGCTAATGAATGAACCATTACGTGATAAAGTCACAACCATTCATAATGTTTTGAATACTATAGCATATTGATAAGAAAAGATAATAAATTTCAATAGAGGGTATACCTTTATGGTTTCTTGAGAAATTGTTCTCTACATCATAGAAGATATTATATTATTTAGAGTCCAAAAACAAGAGCATTATTTTGTCATGACAATAAATATAGAGCACTTGTGTGAAGGTTTCACTAATAGGAGAGACAAAAGTATGACAAAAAGGGTGATCATTGTTAAAAAAAACTATATTTGACATAAAATACAAAGTTTGGAAATTAAAATGATGAAACACATACAAGATTGCATTTTCATGTATTTTCCATATCTCACTAACCATGAAATATATTTTTGTGAAATTTTTATAAACATTAGAAAATGTCAAAAAAAACCAACCCATTAAATTTCACAAAAACCTAATTTATATTTTAGGAGAAATCATTATCCGTTTACAATAGTTTTTTCAACGAAGCATGGAAGCATGTTATAATACTCAAAGGGATTGAAATAGTGATCACCAACAAAAGTAATATGTGTAGACACGTAAGTTTGATTACAAAAATAGGTCATCGTATTTAGTCATTTCCTAGGCCATTATTGATTAAATATTTATTATCATCACCTAGTTAATTAATTAATTTTATTAACTATAGCCCAATTGATAAAATCAAATGATAAACCAAAATCAATTTATCAATTAAATTCCTATTCCTCTATTAAATAAATAAAACTTCAAACCTATTTAATTTAATACCACATTCCCAATTTTATTAAATAAATCATTTAATAAATTATCCAAAGCCCTAAAATATCCCTAAACCCTATCCTAACCCCTAATCCAACCCATTCACCCATACTAACCTCACTTAGCCACCTAACTAACCCATCCCATTAAAGCTAAGCCACTTACCCCCTAACCCCCTTTCTAAACTAAGTCTAATCCCCCTCCTAACTATGTGCACAACTTTAAGAAAGGGTTAAGACTTGCTAACCCAAGCCAAAGTCAACAAGTTTCCCTTATCCTCTTCCATCCCTATCCAAGAGAATTAATGGCTCTTACATGCCATTAATTCCTCTCAAATCCTTCTTTATGTTTCTTACATCCCTCTTACACACTCATCCTCCCTCATTACTCCCTTTGACCAACCCTTATCCCATCCCCTTACACTCATCCTCCTTGTGACAAGTGTCACTCCCTTATTGGCTCTAAACAAGTACAATCCATGTGCTTCCCTTTGAAAGCATCTTAGCCATCCCTTACCATTCTTCCATCCTTGCATCCTAACATTCCATTCACTACCCCTTAGCCTATAAATAAAGCCCTTCCCTCTCACAATCCATTGTCCACTTTTCTGCAAACTTATAATGTTATTTTAAGAGCCTTAAAACTACCAAAATACCATCATAATGCTAAAATCCATCCATAACTCCATTTTTAAAATTCTCACCTATATACGCACTTGGTAAAGATCCCCCACCTATTGGAAGCTTGAGCACACCATGAGCATACATCCCCATCCATCAGGGACATATCTACATCATCGTAGGTTAATACCATAGGGAGCCTACCATTCCTAGTTTGCCTTCCTTCCTAGTGATAACCTTGGTCCTATCATAAGTTTTAGCTTTTTTAGTTTTGTGAATACTTTTATTAAGTTAATATTCAATATTACACTACTAGATTAGGTGATACATTTTGGCACACCCGATGGGAGCCCACATTTGGGTCATTATAATCATACTTTTGCTTGTTAAGGCTTGAACTAACCAAACTAATGTTTTGTGTTTGTTTGTGCATGTAAGTGGTTTTTTGATTCCTTTTATAGGCACTAAAGTTCCTTACCAAGAATCGCGCTTCTAACCATGGCAACAAATTCTAGTTTAACCAACATTTTGACATGCTACGTTTGTGATCTCATGACCACAAAATTGTGAACCTATGATTGCAAGATCGTGGCCCTCAAACTGCAAGAATGTGTATCCACAAGGGCAAGATTATGCTCTATTTCAAGATAAACCACCACGTGCCATTAAAACACTCCTTTCATTCTCACAAACCCTATTCCCATGGGAATGCCAATTTTTACCAACGGGATCGCTATTAAAAACCTATGGAAATGCTTGAGCGATTTAGTCAACTAGTAAATCCCACTTTTTTCCATCCTCTATCAAACTCATAGACAAATCCTTTAGTGGGAATTCTCCCTCATAGACCCATTGGATCACTATTTTGCAGGATTACCCAGTGATTTTTTTTCAACAGCCCATTTTTTCACAGTTTCACCAGTTCTCTGCATCTCAATCCTGCCACCTTTTGGCTACATTCCCACACTATATGATTGTTTTTTAAACCCATAGGTTCACTAAATTTTTCCACCAATAGAAAAATTTTAATTTTTCCTTTTGCAAGTATTTTTTGGAGTGGAATGATAACAAGCTTTTTGCGAGTTTTCTTAGATACATGCTAGAAAATCCATCTTTAAACACTTTAAAATGAAAATTTTTTACTTTTTCATGGAATTTATGCCTAAATCATAGAACACTTTTCATTGTAATGTTTGGATAGTTTAATTAAAATATCCACTCTTAAATGTCAAGTATTAAAAATTGAACCAATGTGATGAACACTTCATTTAAAGGTACAAATGAATATTATGTGCAAACACCTCAATTTTAGTGCTTAAAATAAACTCATAAAATATTGAATTCCTTAAGGATAAACTCATTCTTATTCTCTCCTTTCAAAGCTTTCACGCACAATTTACCTTTTGTTGACCATTGTTATAAAGTTGGAAATGAACAATTGAATGTTAATCTTATGTGTGTCTTCAAAAACTAGCTTGTTAGGATACACTAAAGTGTCTAGATTGAAATGAATCAAGTGTCTTGTGTATTTTGAGATTGTGCTTTTATAACATCTTTGACTTCTCTATTTCTTGCAAAGTAGAACCATTTAAATATGTGACACATGTACTAAAAGTTTTTAGCAAGATCATTCACAACAACCTAAGAGTGCTTCTAGCAAGTTCATCCACCTCCAGGAAGCACACCCCCTTTGGTGAGAAGCTCAAACTAGTAAATAATCTAGCTGATATATGAATGAGGGGAAAGCTAAACTTTCTTGCTCTATCACCCAAGTTTGGGCGGTGTGTTTTTGGGGGTAGCTTGAGGTGGGAAAACTTTCCCATGATTTCATCATGTCCAAAATATATCCTTAAGTGGATCACATACATAACAACCATTTGGTGAGACTCCACCAACCTAACTATGAACCAAATTAGTAGCTACCTTTTTATCCTTGGTATTTTATTTGTAGTGCAAGGAAAACATCATCCCCCAAGATTACTCACCTTTGTGCTCCCCTGGTAGAGGCATAAGGCCTCTTGGGTTTCATCTCCAAGGGTCATTGTTCCCACATAAGGGGAACTTCTATTTGTCATGCCTTGAAGATTCTTTGATGTGTATCATTTATCGGTCAACTCTTGTATCGACTCATGTCTTTGATTAGAGGGACATATTGCACTAGAATTAGGAGACATCAAGTTGTGGGCCATTCAATAGCATATTGTAACCAAAATTTGACTTTAGAGATAAAAAAGTGTGTTTGAATTATTTATGCTCAAGACCCATGAAGAATATTTGTAAAAACATACACAGTTTCTATGGTTACTCTCAAATTCTTTTGCTAAAGAGATCACTTTTTTGTCTTTCTCAAAGTTGCTTTGTCCTTCAAGAAACTATTTTCTCATAATCTATCACATTAGAAAGATCCCACCCTTTTTATTTCAAAAACAATTGCTAGCAAGTCTATTTGTAACAACTTCTGTCTCATTGGTTCAACTTTACCTTTTTCAAAACTATCCTTGTTCTCTCAAAAACAACTAGTAGAAAAATCCAGTTACAAACCAATCATTTTCTCCTTGGTCCAATTTTCTTCTTTTAAAATATCCTTGTTACCTATGCTACTTGACCGAAAATAATACACTTGTCTTGAAAAGATCCCATCCTTTTTATTTCAAAAACAGTTGTTAGCAAGTCTATTCACAACAAATTTTGTCTCACTAGTTCAATTTTACCTTTTTCAAAACTATCCTTGTTCTCTTAAAAACAACTACTATCAAAATCTAGTTGCAAACCAATCTTTTTCTCCTTGGTCCAAATTTGATTCTTTTAAAATATCATTGTTACGTATCCTACTTGATCGAAAATAACACACATGTCTTCAAAAGATTCCATCCTTGTTATTTCAAAAATAGTTATTAGCAAGTCCATTCACAAGAACTTTTGTCTCATTGGTTCGACTTTACCTTTTTCAAAACTATCCTTGTTCTCTCAAAAATAACTACTAGAAAAATCTAGTTACAAACCAATCTTTTTCTCCACGGTCCAAATTTGCTTCTTTAAAATATCCTTGTTACCTATCCTACTTGACTGAAAACAACACATTTGTCATCAAAACCTGGTCTCTCTACCTTGGTTCAAAAGTATTGTCAGTAAACTTATTCACAATAAATCCTAAGCCTAGTTTTCCCGACTTTACTACTTTACCATTTTTGGAAACTTAGTTATTCCTCAACTAATTTATGTTTCCAACCCAAGGTTAAAAGGTATACTTAGCATAGTCATTGCTTATAAAAACCCATAGTTGTGATCAAATCTCTTAGAATTATCTCATGTTAGGCCAAACAAAAACTAAGTTCAAAAAGGGTAAACTTCGACAAATACTAGTTTACAAAGAAATAGAAGCAGAACATAAGAATTATACCCCCAAACCAAGGATCACCAAACTAGACTAGATTGAAAGGAAAATGCAAACATTGCATTACAAACTGAATGGGATTACAAAATTCAAAACCTAACTCTCCAATGAGGTGTCAACCATAGCCTTATCAACAACTCTAGCTTACTTACTCTAATTAGGTCCTTATTTTCCTATACACACTTATGCACTTATCTCCTCATAGGCTTAGTCTCTCACATAAATCCACCACCCCATTCAAGCATTTAACTAGAATCATCTCCTCCCATTTTGACATCACCCTTAGGTTTTTAGGAATCCTCCAAATATATCATTCAACCCAAACACCCTCCACTATTTGCTCATCACTTAGAAATTTTTATCCTCACTTCATAAAGAATTGTTACCATAAAGAAGTTTTCTATCCATCTCACCATCATAGTTATCCTTAAAACTAAGCATTGTCTAGGATAGGCTATCACTTGTATCCCACATCACTTTGAGCAAAAGGTTGGGTTACACACTTGATCCCTCTTTGTTTTCCAAATTTTTGATATCACCATCACATTTTCAAGATCACACTTAAGGGAAACACAATCTCCTTCAGTTAGTACCATACCATTTAGGTTCCTAAGGTATCATTAAACACACTTTCTCACGCTCTTCTTTACATTTTAGGAAATCCCTCCACCCTAGTCACACTTAGGAAAATCAATTTTTCACATACACTTATCATTATCCTTCTTAAATTTCATCCATAGGGAAGTTATCCTTGCATGCCACCAACCACATGTTTCAATAAGAACACACAGAAAAAGGACATGGATCCTCGTCATAGCAGTAGTATAGCTCAGGCTTAGCTATACCCCATAGTGTCCATGCAACCACCAAATATACCATCACAAACCCCTTAAGAAATAGGTTCTTCCATAGATATTGATGATTTCATGAACCAACTTGGACATGCAACCATTGTTAATGGCATCATAGATCGAAATAAAGAAACCATCATGGCAAACTTCTTAAGGGACAATGTTGGTGTCTTTGAGTTTGGATGCACACCACCTACCAACATTATAGATCCTACATATCCTCTATTTGGATGGAAACCACCATCTATAGGGTCATGTATCCCTCCTATTCCTTTCTTTTCACCCAACAGTAGGTACCAACCAAAATAGACAGAACCAACAAACCCGAATATCCCCTGAACCTAGGTGACTACTCCCATTCCATAAAACACCCATTCCATCCTCACTCAACCTTTAGTACATACCACATCCCAAAAAACCATAAGTGTAGTGCATACATCTTCTTCCACTATCCATATCACCACTTTTCAAAATCCCCCTTTTAGACTTAGCAACATTACATTTTCCATTCCATCTCAAAACACATCCAATCCATTCACTATCGGAATGCCTCCACTAGGGTCAAATACTTCATCTTCCATCCCACCCAAAATCACTATCAATCCATTTGTCACTGGCCAAAAGACTTCAACCTCATTTCCTTTAGGGCCTTGGAGTTTTAGTACTATGCAAGGACCTACCACTAGCCTCCCCTTCAACACTGCATCCATGTCCCTACCCCAGTCACTTTCATCCCTCACTCCTCAAGTCTATTCATTACCCCCAATGACCAATTATTTTTCTATGACACCCTTAGGCCATAGCCAAACCACCCCTCCCTCACAATACTTGGCTATGAACACTCTTCCTCACATCAACTACGTAGCCCCTATCAATACTCAATTACTTTCTCAAGCAGGAACACAACAACCATATATTGGACAAGGTATACACTCCCAAAGGATGGCCCATGTCTTAACTATGCTACTATCTTTTCAACCATAATCATCACACCAGCAATATCCCCAAGCATCCCCACAAAATTATCTAGTAGGGAAACAATCTCATACTCATTAGTCTACCCAACAGATGCAATAGTATGCACAAACTACATTCCAACAACCCATAACATCCATCCCACAAGTGGTGCAACTAATTTTTCAGCCTCCACCTTTTGGCAGTCAAGGTTTCCCATATCAACCTTCAACATCCACTACATATCCCACATTGGGGCACTTGGATCAAAGTCACCCATTACCTTGCCTATAAACTCTAAATGGGAAGAGATGAAAAATTCTCTCAAAACCCTCAAAGATGGGACATACTCCAAAAATTTTAAATTTGAAAATGATTGTCCATATCCATTTGACAAAACCATCACCATGACACCCTTTCCTAACCACTTTGATATCCCCAAGTTTGATAAATTTAGAGGGAAAAGTGATCCAATCACACATGTCAAGGAATTCTATATGCATTGCCAAGAAGTGGCCTATAATGATGTATTCCTCATGTGACTTTTTCCAAAAAGCATAGGGGGCCCCACCCTCAAATAGTTTTGTAGTATACCCCAAGGTACCATTAAGACCTTTGCTATCTTTTTGAAGCCTTTGTGGCTCAATACGCTCATCTAATCGAGACTGAGTTATCTATAGTAGACTTAGTTCATGCCAAGCAAAAGGGGGTGGGGGGGGGGGAACCTTGCAAAATACTTACAACATTTGAAAACCCTCACAACTAGGATCTCATGTACCATTCCTAAATGTCACCTCATCAAAATGTTCATTAACAATGCACATCCTAGCCTTGCCTATCACATGGTTATGAACTATTTACAAACATACAAAGATATTAAGGAAAAATGGATGGGACTCAAGCAAGGGCTCATCAAGGATGGTGTCATCAAAATTTACAAAGAAAACACCTAGAGCTGAGGTCCAAGCAATGACAAACCATGCTATTGGAAACAAAATAAGAACATAGTTATGGATGATGTCACTGACACCCAACATGTTCATATCGTTGGGGCAGTAGCCAATATACCTACCAAATTTTGTCAACAATAGCCTTACCAGCAATAACCACCAATCTATTAGTAACCTCCTATGCAAAACAACCCACAAAATGTCCAAATACTCAATCATCAAAATTAGACTAATGCTATCATGCTTTTAGTTGGACCTAAATCACGTGTTCAACAAAAACCCCATGTTTACACCCACTTGGGGGAGCCTCTTGATTCAATCTTTGGGAAAGTAGCCAAGGATAATCTTATTAGACATCCACAAACACAACCCTTGGAGCCCAATTAGTCTAGGGTATCCTAGTATAAAGATAATGAGTTTTGCATATTCCACATGGCATATCACCCTCAAATGTGTGCAACTCAAGGACTATGTCCAAGACCTTATCGATCAAAAGGAGATCATAGTGGGGGCACAAGCCTCACCCAATGCAAGATTAATAATATATCATAATGATTTTCCTCCTCACAAGACAAACATGAGAAAAGCACCTACAAACACTCCTACCAACAAACCCAACAATGCTAAAAACAAACAAGGTGATAACTGAGATAAGTCTCAAAACTATACCTCAAGATACTTGGACTATGGAAACCTTATCAGTTGCATATCACAAGTTAAGCCATCTATCAATGTTATAAACATCAAAGGCCCAGATGTTTAATGTGTGATTACTACTCGACAAACTTGACTCAATATAGTTGGCCCATCTATATCTGTACCATCAAGGCCACCTCCATCACGAGAACCTTCATTAAGGTCACCCCTATTAGGACCACAATATAATATCTTGGAACACGTTAGAAACATGCCCACTCAGATTTCTATTCTAGATCTCTTATGAATAAGCCCACTTTATCAAGAGATCCTCAATAGTACTCTCCATGAGTCATGCATCCCCACTGACATAAATGCCACTGAGTTCTGCAACTTAGTTGGCCACCTCTTTGCATCATGTGCTCTATCCTTCAAAACCTCTAACATCCCAACTATTGAACCTGATCATATAATTCCACTTCGCATAGCTATAATGGTTTCTAACTTTGCGGTCAAATGAGTCATGATAGATAATGGATCGGCTTTAAATATATGTATTTTAAAATTCATCAAAAAAGAAAGATACATTGAGGTAGATATCCTTAATGAGGTAATTACCATCAAAGCATATGACAACTTGCAGTGCACTACTGAAGGGACCATCTCGCTACTTCTCTGAGTTGACCCAACCACTCAAGAAATAGTTTGTCACGTAGTTGATCTTAACCTTCCATACAACATTCTCCTTGGTTGACCATGAATTCATATCATGAAGACCATTCTATCCACATACCATTAGTGCATCAAATTTTTTCATAATGGCACTAAGATAACCATCCATGTAGATCTTAAACCCTTTGCTTATTGCAATGCAGTTGAACTTCATACACTAACCATTGTCCTGGCATCAAATTTGGTCACACCATGGCTAGTTCCTCTAGAACCTGCCATGATTTGGATACCATTTTAAACTCCACCCTCTCCATGGTTAAGATTAACTACCAAGGTTGTGGTGAATACAGTCTCATAGATGCTTTTGCTATCAGCACTCTACCACTTGATCCACATACTTAGGGGTACTCAACACATCAAGGGCCAAGTCTAGATACCACATCTCAACTTAGATAGTTGGGCCCTACCACATTTATTACAAAGGGTATCCTTAATGGAGAGGAAACTACTCCAGAAATTAGTACATGGCTATACAAAGAGCCACCTCTAAAAAGTGAAGAGCTTCTTGATCACGTTAAACAAAAATACTCATGGTAAAATCACCTTGCTATTGAGAAATTATATTATGAAGGAGGTGGTCTAGGCCATCTGGAGTTAGGCATTAGGTAGCTTGTAGAAGCATACCAAGAAAAGAAAAAGAAAGGCTTAGGTTACAGACTCCCCATAACTAGGGGCACTATGCAAGAAGGCCATGCCTTCACAAACATCCAAAATAGTCCTATTGAGGTTGAAGACATTTCTAAGGAGGTAGAAAATAAATCATATGATGATATCTTCCTTGAAGAAGTCATCCTTGGAGCCTTTTTGCTTTGCCAATTATCCCTAAATCTCATAGACCTACCACTTGCTCACCCCAAACTCATTGATTGGGAAAAACCAAGTGTTGTCCATGTTGACGAATTCTCTACAGAGTACACACTTCTTAGATTCACGGGGGAAGAATCACCACATAAACAACCACCACCACCATCAACATATGTCTACAAACTAGATCCAACAGGTTACTTTGGGGAGGAGGAAATCTCCAACCATAAAATTAAACCAAAAAATGAAACAAAAAAGTAAAAAATGTTAGGATTAAACCTCAAACAAAAATAAAAATTACATGCAAATATAAACAATACTAGAAAATAATAGATTGCAGAAAAAAACACAAGACACAAAGATTTAATGTGGTTCACCCAATCCCTAGGCTACGTCCACTAAATAGAAAGTATGATATTATTATGATCCAGTCTAGCACAAGAACCAATTTTCACATCACAACTTAATGAAAATGTCTAACCCTAAGCCCTTTTATACAAGTAATTTTATGTCACTTTAGGGTTACAACATGTTGATCGTATGTTGGCCATACATCAGCCACAACATCGGCCATGGCCCAAAAAATGTTTTCAGGGTGATGCCCCAAACTCCAAAATTTTTATGAAGTATGTACAGTACTTCCCTAATCAGTCACTACAAACTAACAATCTCCCACTTGGGGACTGATTAGACTCCACACTAGACAACAATGTCCCACTTGGAGACTAATCATGTAGCAATACCTCTACCACATGGGGCTCCCACTAGATCAAACCACCTAGACTTTGTTGTTCTTTGATTCTTATTTAGTCTAGAAGACCAACCAAAGTTGAAGAGGAGTTCAATTTTTCCCTTGTTACTACCTTTGTAAACATATCTACTAGATTATCATCTATATGAATCTTATCTAGCTTTAATTGTCCATCCTCCAAAATTGATCGAATGAAATGGTACTGCAATTGTATGTGTTTGGTCTTTGAATGCAAACCTAAATTCTTTGCAAGATGAATGGCACTCTGACTATTTGTAAACAAATAGCTATCCTTCTAAGGGTGTCCCAATTGTTCCAAGAAGAATTGAAGCCATATCATCTCCTTCGCTACCTCTGTAGTAGCAACATACTTTGCCTCTATAGTGGATAAAGCATTAGCCTTCTGTAACTGAGAAATCCAGCTCATGACTACCCCACCAAAAATAAAGACATAACTTGTAGTACTCTACTTGGTATCAATATCCCCTGCTAAATTTGAATCAACATAGCCCTATAAATCAGTAGTAGAGCCCCCAAAGTGTAAACACTTATTGGATACAGAGATGACCATGTTGATGAGATGATGATATAGAGATGTACTTTGGTTCCTAGTGCTTATCATCAGTTATGGAATAGTTTGATGCCTCGGGATGAGAGTTGTGATGGGCACGACATGGTGATAGGTCCTGCAGTTGATAGCTTGATAATACATGACTTAGAGCAGGAGTTTTGGAGTGATGCTTCAGCAGGTGTTGTTATTGATTCTACTCCTTTGGCTATGACATCTCCTGACTTAGCTAGTGATCAGTCACAGTGGGTTATATCACTTGTTCATGGTGAGTTGTTGACTGAGGTTGGTTTTTTTAATCAACATTATATTGCAGGTCATGTACATCAGTTAACAAATGATCCTTGCATTGAGGAGTTGATGGCAAGAAAATTTGGTTTGGGTTCCATTTCTTGTTGTTTATCTTGTGATGGCTTTTCACCATTAGGGGTGCATGGGAGTTATGGTTATGAGACAATGGCCGATGATCTATAGAGTTGTGTTGACTACAGGAGTTGTACAGTGTGTGGATTCTCCATACTTGGTATAGTTTCATTTGAGAGCATTCACCATTGTTGCAGAGTTGGATTGTACATTTCGTATAGGCCAGTGGGATGCGTTGATGGTATTTATGGTGTTGGCAGTTTGATTTGTCCACTTTACTTGGGTTCTAATGTTCTAAGAGTTTGTGTCTCATGGGTTTTTGACTGTGGTAGTGGTGATTTTGGAGTTTGGTTGAGCTATAATTGTCAGTTTGATTATGGATTCATCTTGGTCATATTGCAGAGGATATTGCAGGAGCCTGTGTTAATTGGTAGTAGTATAGTTCATGACTACATTTGGGATCCAGGTGGATTGATTGGTTTATTGTTCAGCCATTGCTTGAGGACAAGCAATGTTTGGGAGGGGAGGACTTGTCATGTCCCCTTTTCAAATAATTAAATTTTTTTTTTTTTTGCTAAGGCAGGCAAGCCCAAGAAAGTGAAGTTTCGGGAAAAGGGGGTTAATCTTTGGAAACCGTTGGACTAATAAATGAAAATTATTATTAAAATATGTTTCATTAACCTCTCTTGGACGTGAGTTACAGTTATGCCCTCTTTTAAGGGGTTTTGGAGGCATTTTGGGCTCATTCCAGAACTTGATTTTTGCTCATTCTTTGTTATTCTTCAGAGGCTGCCAAACCTGTGGAGAAGGAGACCCAAGAACGGGAGTTTGCAAGTTTCTAGGGAGACCCAAGAATGGGAGTTTGCAGGTTTCCAAGAAGGCTAAGGATGGGAGTTTGAAGCCATTCCATGTGCATGCTCATACAGAGTTTGCCTTTGTGTTGAACAGTGCAGATTTGTGAGTTTTCGGGTGTGTTTTTGTATGAGTTTGGTGTTTACAGTTGAGTATTTCATATCAGTTTGGGTTGCTTCTGTATATCAGACTTTTAAATGTTAAAATAGAGCTGAATATATATATTGGGATGTGATTAAACTTCTAAGATAGATTATTAGTGTTTTTGTGGTGTTTCTGGGCATATTTTGTGCTATTTCGGGAGCCCGATGAGCATAGTTTTGGTCCTACATTTTTGAGCTATTGTGTAAAGGCTATATGGATCTGGAAATGTCAATTTGTAGGCTGTTATGCTACTGAAATTTCTGTAAAAATTTCCATTTTCAGATTTATTAATAATTTGTGAAGTTGTGAAGCTTTTAGCACTATTTTCAGCATACCCGATTTGGGGTTTCTTGAGGAATTTGGTGGATCTTTGGGATATTAGTTGTTTGATCTTAAAGATCTGATTAAAGGTTGGAAATATCATTCAAAAATCAGAAAAGGGACATTTCAGCAACTTACATAAATCCCATGTCTTATTTTTTAGCAAAGAGTCCATTTCATTTTTCATTGCAGACTCCCACTGAATCTTAGTATCTACGTACACAACTTTATCATAACATTCATGTTCACTAGCATTAGTAAGTAAAATAGAATACAAAGAGGGAGAAAATCTTTCTGGAGGTCCAATTTGCCTTGTTGACCATCTAACATTCACTAGTGTGTGTGGTATTTGTTGTTGTAGTTGTTGCACATCATGAGGAATGGCTAGAACACCATTTTTTGGAGTATCATCTAGCACTACATAATCATCTTCTTTCTTCTCATGTTGCTGCAACATATCTTTGTACAACACTTTCTCATTGAATATGACATCCCCACTTCTTCCAATTTTATGATTTTCAAAATCCTAAAGCCTATAACCAAATTCATTAATGCCATACCCAAAAAATACAAATTTCTTTGACTTAGCTTCTAGTTTGGTTCTATTTTTAGAATCTATAGGAGAAAATGCTCCACAATTGAAGGTCTTGAGAAAAGAATAACTCACCTTCTTACCAGTCCATGATTCCTTTGGAGTACCACAACCCAAAGGAGTAAAGAGACCTTTACTAATCAAATATACAACAATATTGATAGCCTCCACCCACATCTATAAGGCCAAGCCAACATGAAACCTCATGCTCCTTGCTTGCTACATTATAGTTCTATTCATGTGTTCAACCACTCCATTTTCTTGTTGGGTCCTTGGAACAATTTTCTATCTATGAATGCCATTAGTGGAGAAATAATCTTCAAATTCATGACTGCAATACCCACCACCATTATCAAATCTGAGACATTTTAATTTCTTACCAATCTTATTTTTAACCAAGCATTTCCATTTCTTAAAAGTTTGAAATACATCAAATTTTTTTCTAAGGAAATAAATCCATTATTTTCTAATTGCATCATCAATAAATGTAACATAATAATGAGAGCCACCAAGGGAAGATACCTAAGCTGGTCCCCATACATCTGTATGCATAAACTCTAATTTCTCCTTTTTATTTTCTTTCCTAGTCTTCACAAAACTCACTCTCTTTTGTTTTCCATACACACAACTTTCACAAAAATCCATATTAATACATTTTAAACCTAGTAAAATTTTCTTTGAATGAAGTACTTTCATACCTTTCTAACTCGTGCCCAAGTCTATTGTGCCACAATGCTATAGTAGAATCTACAACAACTATTTGTTCTCCCTGCTCAACTACAACAATTTTTCCTGAACATTCATTTTTCTCTAAAACGGTTAAAGTAGAAGGAACAATATGACTTGTACATAGATATAAGGTGCCTACTTTTACACCTTTTTCTACTACAAGGTGACCTTTTGAAACCTTCCAATTTTTATCATTAAAAGTAACTACACAACCCTCATCACCAAGTTGCCCTGTTGAAATTAAATTCCTACTCAGCCTTTCAACATGTCTTACCTCATGTAGTAGCCAATGATTCCCATTCTACAACTTAATCTTAATATTTCCCTTTTCAAAAATATGATAAGGTTCATTATCCCCCAAAATAAACAAGCCTGAAATCCCCTTGGACATAATCAATGAAATAACCTCTATGAGGTGTAACATGAAATGAAGTGCCAAAATCTAAAACCCATGAATCATCAACACTTTCTAAAGATACAAGAAAAACATCCACTTTGGATTTGTTACTTACCACATTTGCCTCCTTGTTTCCATTTGGTTTATCTCCTTCATTTTTATTTCGAGTCCAACAATCTTTCTTTTTATGCCTTGGTTTCCCACAATACCAGCAGTTGTTTGGTCCTCTCGATTGAGACCTCCTCCCCTATGAATTTCCTCTTGATTTCCCACAATTTCTAGAATTATTTCCTCTCTTAGTTGTTTTGCCTCAACTTTGTGCATTCAAAACACTTCCTAATTTAGATCCACTTAAAATTTTTATAGAAGTTTCCTCACTCACAATAACACTAATCACATCATCATATTTTAGGGTACTAGATCCAGAAACAAAATTACTTACTCATAACCATTACCGAGCCATTCCAACTTTCAAGCAAAGAACAAAAAATTAAGAGAGCCCTAATTTCTTGATCAAAATTGATACCCATAGAAGATAACTAACTAGTAATAGTATTAAACTCATTTAAATGATCTGCAAAAGATCCACCTTCTACCATTTTCATATTAAATAAAATCTTCATGAGAAATATCTTGTTTGAAGTGGAGGGCTTTTCATACAGTTTCACTAGGGTTTGCATCAACTTTTCTATTGTCTTTTCTTTTGTTGTATTAAATGCCACCGATGGTACTAGTCATAATCAAATGCTTCCAACTGCCTTTCTATCTAAAATATCCCAGTTGTCATTTGACATAAATCCCTAATTCTTGGTTTTTCCTTCCTACGACTTCAATAAATCCTTCTGATAAAGATAGTATTCCATTTGCATCTTCCATAATTGAAGGTTTTGTCCATTAAACCTATCAACTCCCATCTTACTGTCTTCTTCCATCACTCCCACTCAGCTGTGAGACTTCCACTCAATTATGAGACTCCCACTCAACTATGAAACTTTCTTGCAGAGGACAACTGAAAAACACAACTAGGCTCTGATACCAGTTGTTAAGATTAAACTTCAAATAGAAATAAAAATTACATGCAAATATAAACAATATCAGAAAATAATAGATCACAAAAAAAAAAAAAAAGATACCAAGATTTAACTTGGTTCGCCCAATCTCTGGGCTACATTCACCAAATAGCAAGTTTGATATTATTATGATCCAATGATTACAACTTGATTATAATCCATAATCCCTTACAACTCAATATTTTTGTAAGAACCAATTTTTGTATCAAAACTTAATGAAAATGCCTAACCCTAAGCCCTTTTATACAAGTAATTTTAATCCACTTTAGGGTTACAACATGTTAGCCATATGTATAGTACTTCCCTAATTAGTCACCACAAACTAACAAAAAAGAAAAGTAAAACCATCCTTTGGTGAAAACTCCTCCTTAGCACCATTAAATGATTCAAAAAATGAAAAGAAAATAAAGGATGTATCTAAAAATGAAAACCTCAAAGAGGCACTCAAGGGTGGAGATTTCATCCTTCCCCCATAGGATCACATGCTTGCCATTTCATTAATCTTGATAGAGGAAACTAGACTGGTCAATATTAGTCTGATCAAGGTACCATAGATCACATATATCATGACATCTCTATCACCTGAGGAAGAAAAAATTCTCATCAAAATCCTCCATGAAAATGTTGGCTACTTTGCATGGCCCTATCAGTACATGCCAAGGTTTTACCCCAAGTTAGTAATACACCATTTGGCCATGGATCCAAAAGCTAAACCTATCAAGCAAAAGCTCTGTAAGATGCACCCCAAAGTTGCTTTACTAGTTAAAGTGGAGTTAGAAATTTTTTTAGAGGTAAAGATCATTCACTCAATTGACTACTTAGAATGGATCTCCAACATGGTACCTATCACAAAGCCTTCTAGTGATATTAGAATTTACACAAACTTTAGAGATCTCAACAAGGCTTTCCTGAAAGATGATTTCCATTTAGAAAACATAGGCATGATTTTTGATCTCACCATAGTCCATGATCTCTTATCACTCATGGATGGTTTCTTTGAATATAATTAGATTCATATAGTAGAGGCAAACTGGCATACGACAACATTTACCACCCCTTGGGGGACATTCTGGTATAACATGATGCCATTTGGGTTAAAGAATGCCAGGGCAACATATTAGCACACCATAATAGTCATCTTCCATGACCTCATCCATAAAACTCTAGAGGATTACATGGATGATGTCTTAGTCAAATCTCTTAATGCCCTTGATTACTTATCTCATCTCGAGGAAGTGTTTGATTGACTAGCTAAATATTGTCTCATGCTCAACCCTAAGAAGTATGTCTTTAGTGTTACCTTTGGAAAGCTCCTAGGATTCATTGTATCACAATATGCTATTGAGATTGATCCTAATAAGGTCAAAACCATCATGGATATGGCTCCTCCTAAGACACTCAGACATCTTCACCCTCTTCAGGGGAAGCTATAATTAGTCTGACGATTCATCTCCCAGCTTGCTCAATAAGGATCAAAATTTTAGGTGGGATCCCATTTTCTAAAGCAATTTTGAACTAATCAAGAAATACTTGGCTAATCCATCTATATTGGTTCCTTCAGTTGCAAGTCATTTGCTCATTCTAAATCACAGCTACCCCAAAAACACTAGGTGCTCTTCTAGTACAACTTGATGATATAGGCAAGGAAAGAGTTATTTACTAAATCAGGAATACTCAAGTGGGATATGAGCTCAATTATACACCAATGGAATAGGCTTTCTTAGCTATGGTATTTGCTACTCAGAAGTTGTAGCTTTACATTTAAGCTACACTGTGCAACTCATATCCAAAATTGATCCTTAAAAGTATATGTTATCACATACAGTGCTTATAGGGCATCTAGCTAAGTGGGTCATGCTTCTTAGCAAATTTGACATCCAATATGTTGACCAAAAGGCTATCAAAGGCCAGACTATAGTATATCACTTGGTAGATGCACCTTTGGTTGCAAATCATCCCCTCATTATGGAATTTCTAGACAAGCATCTCTGCTTAGTAAATGAGCAACCCTCCTAGAAATTATACTTTGATGGATCCTACACATCCCATGGCTTTAGTGTTGGCATACTCTTGATTACACCTGAGGGAGATTACATTCCTAAATCATTCAAACTAAAGTTCTAGTGTACCAACAACATCTCAAAGTAAACTATTGATTGTTGCCAAGAACAATATTTCTACTCTCTACAACTTGACTTCCTTTTGCCGCTCCTTTCAAATTTTGAATCTAGTTTCATGGTGGGCCTTAAGCCTATTGACCCTCCACCATGCCTAGACTTGTAGATGTTGTTAACCCTACACAAGGATTTGGATGTTTCAATAGATAGGTGTAGGGCTGTTGATGTGGAGATGAAAACAATCTCTAACCCTACTCCCTTCAGAAATGGAAAACCTGTTGGTGCTCCTATGGAAGGTGGAATGGTTGGGACCCATTCTGGTCTAAGAATGCACTAGTGGGTACCAATGTGGCTAGAGATTTAATGGAGGATCCCAAGATTGCACATAGTGCTAAATGGCTAGTGATCTCCCTTTCAGATACTTTGGTGGATAGTGTTACTTTTGGCCTCAAACTATATGTGGTTGGTAGATTTATTGTCTTTAGACCCACGACAGAGATGGTCCAAAAGTGGGTAGGCCAAAAATGGAAGATTAAGGGAAGTGTTGGTATTTTTGCAATGGCAAGCGACCTTTTTTGTTTCAAATTCACTGTGGAGGAGGATATCAATTTAATACTTTTGAGAACTTGGTATTATGGAAAGCATTACCTTGCCTTGACAAGGTGACACTTAGGCTTTGATTCTAGCATAGAGCTTAACAAGCTAGCTCCAATTTGTGTATGACTACCTAGACTACCCCCTGAATTATGGGATGAGAAGATTCTAAAGTGAATAGGGAATTCCTTTGGTCATTTTGTTACTTTGTACAAGGGGAAAATGCAAAAATCCAGACTGGTGTACACTAGGTTTTGTGTGAATGTTGCATTGAACTAAGATCTCATGACTATGATCATTCTAAAAACTAAATGGGGAGAGAAATACCAATCTATATAATATAAGAACATGAGACTATTTTTTCAAAAGTGTGGATAATTTGGGCATGTCATAGTGGACTACAAAGCCCAATTGTAGAAGGAGAAGCAAAAGGAAGGATCCCTGGGAATTATAAAAGAAATTGTAGGGGAATCCTTAGAAGCTCCATGGCTGGAGGAGGCTATTGTTGGCACTCAAATCCTAGAGGCTAACAAGATATAGGATACCCATATCACAGGGTCTGAGGGGCTAACTGAACCTAAAGTGAGGGAAGCTTTAGATGAAAGGAAGAAAATGGAAGAGTGTCCATTTAGACAAGAGATAGAGGAATTAATAAGGTCACCTTTGAGGGGGCCTCAAGAAGGTGAGTTGGTGGAGGAAGGAAAAATAGTGGTACACCACTCCCTTCCTAGTACTCTAGCTAGTTTGAGAAGCAAGGGATTATAGGGACAAAAGTCTATAGACTATAATATCATGAGAGGTTATGCACCCCTATAAGAATTATGAAGGCCTCTCTCGCAAAGATAGTAACAAAAGTAATGGCAAGTTTAGATAAAGTGGAAGCTAAAAAATGAACTAAGCCCCACTTCCTCATAGGTAGGTGATAATGAGGAATGGGAAGCTTAGGAAAGAAAGAAAGGTGGGGGGGGGGAACTAGATGTAGGGACATGTGGTACTACTAGAAGACCAAGTAGTAGAGCAACCAGGACAAAACAAGCAACAAGGGACATGGCCAGTGGTAAGCAACTTACACTAGAGACTCTAACAAGAGGTAAAAAATGAAATTTATTTCTTGGAACTTAAGGGGAATAAATGACCCCTATAAACAATATTCTTTAAAGTAGTGTATATTCCAGGAAAAGGTTGACTGCATGTTAATCCAAGAAACCAAAATGTCTAGTTCAAATTTTAGTAGACTAGTGGGTCAAATTTGGCTAGGGGCTCATGTTGATGCTGATGGAGCTTCAGGGGGTATTACTACCATATGTAACCCTTATTTTATGACTAGATTTGAGTTGTGGAAAGATAAAAATTTCATAATAACTAAGTCCAAACTAGTAATGAAAGATGGGGGCTTATCAATATCTATGCTTCTAATAATAAGATAAGAAGAAAAGAAACCTATGGAAAGCTGTAAAGGATAATGGATACTATGAAGGAAAAGAAAATAATGTGTATGGGAGATTTTAATACCCCCCTCTACCACTCAATAAATTTAGGTGGAAATAGAGATTACCCTAAAAATTTGTAAGAGCTTCATGATTTTATGAGAAAAATGGATTTAATAGATGTAGACTTGAGAGGAAACCCATTCACCTAGACTAATAATAGAAAAGGAAGTGATCTTGTTCAAGTAAAACTAGATAGATTGATGGTGACATGGAACTAGAATTAGCTGAGTGATTCCTTTTTGGGGAATCTCCCAAGAATTGCTTATGACCATTCCCCCTTATTATTGCATTGGGAGGATGGTATAAAAGGAGGTTTAAAACCTTTTAGGTATGAAATAATGTGGGAATCCCATTCAAATTTCAAAGATCAAATCCAAGAATGGTGGAGCATAAGGATAGATGGTACTACAATGTACATATTAGCTCAAAAATTAGATAATATAAGGAGAAATGTTAAGGACTAGGCTAAGAGTTCCTTTGGAGATTTGTTCAAAGTTAAAAGAGAAGTGGAAGAGAACTTAAAAAAATTGCAGGGGTGTATTGCTGAGGGTAATAATTTGGAAGAAGCTACACAAGAAGAAGAAGAGTATAGAAAAAAATGGAAGGACATCATTTTGAGAGAGGAAATGTTTTGGAAGCAAAGATCGAGAGTTCAATGGTTAACTAAAGGTGACAAAAACACTACCTTGTTCTGTAGGTTGGCCTTGAACCATAAAAAAGAAACATGATCAACATGTTGGAAGGAGAAGGGACAAGGGGATATAAAGACCAAGTGGAGATGGGAAGACATGCTGTGGAGTACTTTTTCAAGGCTTATAAAAGGGAAAATAGAATAAAAAATTAGGTCATAAGAAGAAATTTGATAAACACGATCCCACAAGTGCTGGGAGAAGTTGAGAATAATAGCATTCTAGGAAATATCATAGAGGAGGAAGCAAAACAAGTAGTTTTTTCTATGAAAGCTTACAAGTAGCCATGACTAAATGGTTTCTCCCCAACATTTGTCCAACAATTCTGGAAGATTATTAAAAATGAGCTAATTTGGGCAACCAAAGATTTCTTTAAAATAGTGAAGATGCTAAAAAGGATAAATAAGAATTTTATTGCTCTAGTCCCTAAGATTCTGATACCCATGAGTCTCCTTGACTTCAGACCCATAAGTCTATGTAACACAATCTATAATGTTTTTTCCAACGTAATGGTCAATAGGATTAAGCCTTTCCTAGAGAATATTATAGGAACATCACAAAAGGGGGTTCATGCTAGGATGACAAATCTTGGATGTTGTGATAACCACTCATGAGATCATACATTCTATGGAGAAAAATAAAATACTTGGTATGGCCTTCAAATTGGATATCTCTAAGGTTTATGATAAGGTAAGATGAGATTTTCTTCATGATGTTCTTGAAAGAGTGGGGTTTAATGAAAAGGTTATAAACCTTATTAGGATGATGGTGAGTACTATCCAGTATGGGGTTCTCCTAAAAAACTCTCCTTAGGGTAATTTTGAAGTGGGGAGAGGATTAAGGAAAGGGGATCCATTATCTCCCTACCTCTTCATTATGGTGGCATAGGTGCTGGGGAGATCAATTACCAAAGTAGTAAATACAGGTTGTGTTAAAGGCATTAAACCTACCACTACTACTAAAATTGAAGTGTTACAACGATTTGTAGATGACACTTTTCTTTTTGGATAATCCTCTATAATGGAACTCAGAGCATGGAAGAATATCCTTAGAAACTATGATGATAGCTCAGGTTGGGAAATAATTACTCTAAAAATAAACTTTATTTTCTTAACACTAATTCTTTTATGTAGAGGAAGATTAGGAACATTTTAAGCTATCACTCAGCTAACCTCTCAGATACTTATCTTGGTTTACCTTTAACCATCAAGGATGTAACAAATAACTTTTGGAATACCATTGTTGAAAGAATCCATAAGAAGCTAGTAGGATGGAAAGGGAAATGGAAAATTATCAGTAATGCAAGAAAACTACAACTACTCTCTGTAGTGCTCTAGGGCATCCCAATTTACTTTCTATCCCTTTTTAAAATAAACCAAAACATGGCAAACAAAATTGAGAGAATACAAAGGAATTTTCTTTGGTTAGGAATGGAGGAAAGGAACAAATTAAATCTTGTCAATTGGGAGGATGTTTTCAAACTAAAGGAGAAGGGTGGTTTGGGAGTGAGAAGACTCAGGGACCTGAATAAAGCCCTTCTTGCCAAAATTGGATGGAGGCTAGGAGAAAACAACACAGATTGGAGCAAGATCATGAAAGCTAAATACCTATCTAACTCCCTATTTACTCATAATATTTTTAATAATGACCTCCAAAGAGGATCCAAAATTTGGATGAATATAGTCAAAAGTAGAGGTATACTTAGGAAAGGGGTAAGATGGATTATGGGCAGTGAGCAAAACATCAAGTTTTGAGTGGATAATTAGAC
Organism: Cupressus sempervirens; assembly: GCA_028749045.1. Lineage (NCBI taxonomy): Eukaryota > Viridiplantae > Streptophyta > Pinopsida > Cupressales > Cupressaceae > Cupressus > Cupressus sempervirens. The sequence continues at coordinate 31,482,112 of CM053790.1, forward strand.
TGGGGGGAAGCTGCTGGCTTATAAAAAATTTAGAAGACTAATGGAAATATTGAAGGTAGAGATGGGGCTAAGAGTGGTAGATTATATTGACCCTAGAAGGAATTGGAAGAAATTACAAAAAATATTTGTCCTCTGGAAGATATTCAACTACTTAAAGAACTTGAAGAGTTGATGGAAGCTCAAAGGCTCCCACTTCTAATATAAGAGGATAAAGTTGTGTGGGATATAACTTCTAGTGGCCATTTTATTGTCAAATCTACTTACAAACTTATCCTTTGTAAGGACCTTCACCCCAAAAAATGGTGTAAAGTTTGGATTAGTAATCTTCTATCCAAAATCAACTTCTTTTGATGGATTGTTCAAAATAGTAAAATATCATCATTGGACAATCTTTAAAAAAAGGATTTCTTTATTACAAATAGATGTTATCTCTATAAAGAAAAAGAGGAGAGTATTTCTCACCTATTCCTTGAATGCTCATATACCTTAAAGACCTAGTCGCTAGTGTGGGAGAAATTTAGACTATGTTGGGTGTTGAAAGAAAATTTGAGTCAATTTGTTGAAAACTGGGATCGTCCCTTTTATCACCCCAAGCTAGTATTCCTATGGAGAATTATCCCACCATACATTTCTTGGCACATATGGAAGGAAAGAAGCAATAGAATCTTTCAGGAAGAGGAAAGGCCTGTGGAGGTAGTTATGGGAATTATGGAGAAACTACTAAAGGAAAATATAATGATTACCAAATGTAAGACACCAAAGGAAGAAACAGGAAGGAAAGAATACCTAATAGCGGAAAGATGGGGTATCCACTAGAACTTTAATCATTTTGATAACTTCAAGGCAATAAAAAGACAATAGACAAGATGGAAACCACAAACAATAACTTAGCTTAAATTAAACTTTGATAGTACAACAAAAGAGGGTGTTGGCGCAGTAGGTGGAGTTTCGAGGAATGGAAATGGTGAAGCACTGCTAGTCTATTTTGGGAAAATTGGTGGAGAAAGTAATAATATGGCTGAAGTGATGGCTCTACTTTGGGGTCTACAATTGATTAATGATATGAAAATAAAGGAAATAACTATAAAAGGTGATTCTAAATTAATAATTGATATGGTGAAGTGAGTCTCTCAACTAGGATGAAATATCCAAAACATTATCATAGATATTAGACATATCCTAAGTGGGATGGAAAAAGTCCAGTTATAGCACATATTTAGGGAAGGTAATATGGTGATAGATGTTACTAGTACCATGGGGTTTGAGTTAAATGAAATGATGTGTTGGACAAGCATGGATATTCCAAAGGAGGAAATTAAGGCCCTAATTTGCAAGGAAAGGGGGTTGACCAAAAATTGAGCCTAGCTAAACAAATAAAGATCAATGCCAAATTTGGAAATATCATCTCTAGGAAGGTGAAGCTTGCTAAAATTAAGAAGAAGTAAAAAGGAAAGATGATGAGACACCTTCATATAGGTTTGATAATAAATATATGCAATTTGAGGCAAGAGTTGTTTCACAATTATATTAACATAATGCAAAATTTTAAACATTTTCTTTTTAAGAGTACGAAAAAAAATCATTAAGGATATTATCAGAGATTTTAGGGACGTTAGAGTTATGATGCAAGTATGCACAAATCCCATAATGAAAAGGTATGGGATTTTGAAGCACCTCAAAACCATGCTTGTAGGATGATTAAAGATCCTAGAGATGTTATTTTCAACTTTGCAATGTTGTTATTGATTAAAAATATCTCTATTCTCAACAAGCTTGAGGGTAAAAAGGCTCCAATGCAAATTACTGAGGTTGGGGGGTCAGGGATTAGTAGAGAAGAAATGGGTGGTGATTTGAATTGATTAGAGCCAACAAAGATAGAAAATTTTAAGGAGAGGATGGCAACCTGGTTCCTACTAAAAGAAGGGGGCTTTATTCCTTATATGTAGGCAATGGTGGGTTATGATTAAAATTGTGCTCTTTAGTTCGTGAATGGGTGGAATGACCAAAGAGTTACCATAAATGGTATCATGTTCCAAGTAAATGAGGAGGTTATTGCTTTGGCCTCTAGTTTGTCCCTAAAGGGGAAAAAATGGAAGAAGGTTATGAAAACGGTGAATGAGGCCAACATGAATAGCTTTTTTTGCTAAGGATGAAGAAACTATTCACTATAGGGGAGGCTTTTGGAGGGATAAGCTACTAGCTCCTTGGGATGATGTCTATCTAGTGATCATGAAGTACCTCACACTCAAAGGTACGTTCAAAGTTTACTATTATTATCACTTTCCTCTACTAAACCATTTTAGAAATAGAGACTTTATTTATATTCTATTCTTTCTATTACATTCCCTTGAGGACATGACTAGTGATGCTAAGGAGAAGAGAAGCAAGGGTGATAATTTCACTATGATTCACCACAGTCTGATCTTTAGACTTTACTAGTTTCATCGTGCCCTCTATCCCCCTAGGGTCATAGTTGTTGATAATCAATGCCACCAATAGAATTACCCTACAAGTATCAACACTAGAATTAGAATCCACAAGCCACACCCTTCCCCTAATAAGGATAATAAGAAAAATAAAAAACCAAGACTTGGTAATTGAACAAAAGGGTAGTAAAAAAATCAAAATTGAAAAGCCAGTGAAGGTGGACCTTAGGGATTCAGAGGAGGGAAGAAATAGTTGGAGAAGATCAGGGAGGCTAGCCAAGTCACAAGAAAGGTATAAAAAAAAGGCCAATAGATTTAGGGTTTAGGAGGCAGAGGAGGAGAATTTTGAGAACAATGGGAAAGAGCTAGAGGAGGAGAAACATTCTAACTCCAAGAGAGAAAAGGTGAAAGAGGAGAAAGAAAAAAGTGAAAACTCTATTGATAACACCCAAGTGTCTTCTAGAAATGTCAAAACCACTAAGACTAATCATGTGTTAGATAGTTTTACTTTGCAACCTATCACCTTTTGTGAGGACATCAATAAAGTAGATACCTCCCCTATCACCATCTCTTCTCTGGCAAAGGAAAAATCCAATCTTTTTGCTAAACCCCAAGTTTTGCAGGATGAGAACCAACCATTGAGAAAGATTAAGGAGTCATCTAAGAATGTATAAAAAGGAAATAATGAGAATGAGGAGGAATAGAATGAGAAGAATGCTAAGATGGAGAAACGGGTCAATTTTTTAGAGGATGGGTTTTACTCTTCTGAATTTTCCTTGAAGGTTACCCATGCTGCTACAACTACCCTCTAATTACTAGTGTATGAGAAGGATGAGGTAAGGCTGGATATGAAGGACACCAAACTCCTATATAAATTTCTTGCTAAGGATTTGGCTAGGGTGCTTCTTGTTGGGAAAGGAAAAGATAAGGATGAGAAATATTGTGGAGGTCTCTAGGGGTTTTTTAGCCCTAGTTTGTTTATTTGTCTTTGTAGTTGTCTTGTTTGTTGGTATACATCTTTTTCTTAGACTTGGATTGGCTTGTTTTTGCCAATAGTTATTATATTCTAAACAATCATAGTATGTTTAGTACTATAGTTTTTAGAATTAGTGTAGATGATACTCTAGTAGTTGTGAATGATTGTGTGTTATTTTTTGATTGGGTTGGCTTGTTTATGCCAATAGTTTTTATGTTCTGAACAATCATAGTATGTTTAGTTCTATGGTTTTTAGAATTAGTATAGATGATACTCTAATAGTTGTGAATGATCATGTCTTATTTTTTGGTTACTAGTTGTTGTTCTCCATTGATATGGTTGCTCTCTGCTTGTTTATGCTAGTAATGTGCTGGTTGTCAACTTTTGGTTGTAAGGACCAACGCCATTGTTTTGGTCACTTTTTATTTCAAAAATATCTTAGAGCAGAAGACCCTTATTGTAGGGCTTAGAATAGTAGTTGAATGGAATATCATAGAGCTATAGGTCTATGGATTCACAACTTATCATTAAGTAGGCTCTGAATGAATACTAGACCAAGGATGGCATGTTGCCACCTTACAAGGAGTTGGTCAACCAATTAAAGGAACATTTTACTCAAATTCAATTCATACAGATATCTAGACTGCAAAATAAGGTAGTAGATACCATGGCTACTATTGGTTCACTTTTGGAAATACCACAAGAGGCTATATAGTATGAATTCTTAGTTGAGCAGCTATACGAGCCTACATACAAGAATGATGAGTCAACATGGGTATGCATCTTGGTTTGTCCCCAATTCCTATGGTACCATGAAATTCATGCTTACCTAAAAAATGGTATCATATCTCCTAATCTCACACAAACCCAATGCCAAAACATTGTTTGCAGAGCCTCCTATTATGCTATCATCTGTCAAACCCTATATCATCGTGGTTATCATGATAATCTCTCTCAATGGTTAAATCAAAATGAGGCTACAATGGCTCTCAAGGAGGTACACACCAGACTTTGTGGTGCTCACACGAGTAGAATAGTTCTAGCTAAGCAAATCCTTTGGGCTAGGTATTATTGGCCTACTCTAGAGCATGATGCATGTGACTTTGTGAAATGGTGTCTACCCTATCAACAATGTACTAATCTAATCCAAGCCCCATCTTAGGATCTACAACCTATTGCATCGCCATGGCCATTTTTATGTTGGGGGTTTGAACTTGTTGGTGTTATAGAACCTCTCTCTTCAGAAGGACACAAGTGGATAATCATCGCCACCAATTATTTCACCAAGTGGGTGGAAGTGGTCCCCCTTGTCATTTCCATGGGCTTTCAAGTGTCCAAATTTATTTTATATTAGATCATATGTCACTTCGACATCCAAACTACCATTTTTATTGGCCATGGGGGTAATTTTGAAAATATCAACATGGAGGAATTGTGCACTTCCCTTCATATCCATAACCATTTTCCTAGCCCATACTTACCACAAGGTAATGGTCAGGTGGAGGCAACTAATAAAACCCTACTCAAAACCCTAAAGAAATGTTTCAATGATTCCAACCATGATTGGCAATTACAGATCAACCCCACCCTATGGGCCTATTGCACCTCATTTTGTACATCCATAGGAACAACCCCATACTCCTTGGTTTATGGTGCTGAAGAAATATTACCTATTAATGTTGAACTCGCATCCCTATGCATTTCTTTGTTGGGCTAGATATTAGATGAGGATTACAGAGTGGCTAGACTTACCCAGATCGATTTACTTGATGAGAAAAGGTAACAGGCCTATAACCACCTCATGGTCTACCAAAATTTCCTTAAGCACAACTTAAATAGGAAGGTACATCCATGCCAATTTTAAGAAGGAGACATGGTCCTCAAAGAAAACATGAAGGTCTAAGAAGACTGAGAAAAGAAAGGCAAGTTCAAGCCCACATGGCTTGGCCCTTACATGGTCACAACCTCTTTTGGCTCTGGGGCCTCAGCTATCCACACTTGAAGGTGAGGTCCTAAATGACCCCACCAACATCATTCAGCTCAAGAAATTCCATGCCTATAAAGTTCTCAATGTATCCTGCTCCCTCAGAATGAGAAAATGGAAGAGAAAAGGAATGAAGAAAATAGTAAAGAAAAATAATTGTCTAATGGTGAAAACTTGGCAATTCAAGCACCTTGGATAGTTAACCTATTGAAAACATAGCAATTAGGCACCAGGTGTGCTCAACCTTTTTATTATTTATCAATGACTTACATCTCCCCCATCACCCTTTCATACCTCATTGCTCGTCTTCCCATTTTTCAAGGTGTTCAAAAAATTCTATCCTCACCCTCTGAACATTTCCTTTTTAGCATTTATTAACTTGAAAAGCCTACCTCACTCACATATTCTACCATGGTTAGAAGATCTACCCTATCCTTGTACCCTAACACATGTATCATATCAAGTGTATCATATCCTTGTATCCTAACACATGTATCATATCAAGTGTATCCTATCCTTGTACTCTACTGTATGTATCATACCAGGTGTATTTTATCCTTGTACTCTACCATATGTATCATACCATGTGTATTTTCTCCTTGTACCCTACCACATGTATTATATTATGTGTATCTTATCCTCTGTACCATTTCTACATATCATAACAGCAATATCATATCCTTGTAACAACAATAGTACTTACGTGACATGCCTATTTAACAATAACTATATTACATCACTGTTATCTCCCCATCATACACACATCTACTATTGTATCCTATCATATATCTTTGATTCCTCCACCCATTGTATAGTCATGCTTGTACATTGTTGAGTCTTGTAGAAAAACCCCATGTCACTTGTCATTAGTCTATAAGAAAGTATCCTTGCCAATTTTGTTACCATCCTAAGCATCCTATTGCTAGGTCCTTATAGGCTACCCTTCCTTGTACCTAACATTAGCCTATCAGTACCTAGTTATCCTGATCTCTTTGGCAAAAGGTTACTTTATCATAGATTTGTCATTTCTTCTAATTTTTGTTTCTCTTGTATATTTTAGTTTGAATGGGCGATTTCCATGTGATTTAGTTGTTCCCTCCCCATGGTCACAATGGTCTTTTATATCATGGTGTGCTATGACTGAGACAACTTGAAAGTGTGGTTTTGACCAAGGTCTTATTTTTCTTGTGAGTTAGTTGAATATCACCCTTGCATATTCCAAACATGTTTTCATTTATGATCACATGATGTAGTTGGGCAAAGTCATTTGCTTTTGGATCACCCAACATTGTTTCCATGCTGATTTCTTCGGGACTCATGTGTGATGCTAGGGAAATCCTTGCATATTTATTTGAGTCAATCCTATGTAATATTGGGGAAAAGGCCTTGATATTCCTAGTAACCTTGGCACATCCCTAATATTCCTATATCAAATAAAGTGCTCACACTACATGGTGGTACTTCATTATGAAGTACCCTACTCTTGAGCTTTTAGTGTATCCCCTCACTCTTGCCATTTTGTCTCACATGAAACCAATTACTTATTCCTATCACCCTCACGCACCTCTATACTCACCCCTTCCTACACATCACACCTCTTCTCTCTCATAGCTATTATCCCTCACACCTATCCTCTCTACCCCTTGAGTCTTCTACACATGTTCTACTTAAAGTTGTGCATACTATTCCCCCCCCTGACCAAGGTCATGACTGATCAGTGATATGTTGTACCATTCTCCTACACCCCATGTCTATATCCTTATCACTCTACTTACCTTTCATATCATAATTTCTCATTATCCCTATGCCCCATTGAATCCCTTCTCCTATTTTTTCTTTATCGCTTGCCTCAGTTGCACTCTTTCTTTACATCACCTACCTTTCCCACCCTTCAACTCCTTCCATCATCAAAATCTTTTGATTCAAATTCCTTATCCTTGAATGTTGGGTTCTCTTCATTATCCTCCTCCTACACTTTCTAAATCCCTAGGCTAAGGTTTCACCATCATCAACTACATTCTCTATCATAGCTCACTATCCTACCTTGCATTCATATATCCTAACTAAGAGTTCATTGCTGAATCATTTTTCCAACATCATATTCTTACTGGTTAGTATCTCCTACTTTTCAACATTCATTCTTTATTATAGATCATTATACTAGATTGAGTTTTGTTAATCATATCCCATGAGCATACTTTTTCCTGTATCATTGTAAATTATGTTTATTTCTTTTTATTTTTTCACCATCATAGTGCTCCATTTATTTACTAGGTTATATTATCATAAATTGTGTTCATTTATCCTCATCATAGTTTGGATTTATCTTATAATTCATACATCATATGTTATGTGCATGTAGCATATTTCATCATCCTAATATTTTAGTTCACTTGTCATATGTTATTATCATAGCCCTTTTAGTTCATTTATCATATTTTCTCATCATGTTTGGCATTCAATTTAAAAATATGCTCCATCATCATAAAAACCACATTCATTATATCATAGTTTGTGTTCATTTGAAATCATAAGTTATTATCATAGTTTATGTTCATTTTATCACCTTTTATCATAGTTTAAATAGTTTCCTTTTAACATAATCATCATCATAAGGTTGCATCCATTTTTATTCCATTTTGTTTCTCATTTAATCATATTTTTATCTCTTAGGTCATGTTTATATTACTATTGTTATCATAAAAATCATCATAAGTACAAATTTTTTAACATCTCATCATAAAGCATATCACATCCTACATCAAAAACATATTAGTACTATCCAATCAAATCACATCATAAACATCACATCCTACATCACAAACATATCAGTATTATCCAATAAAATCACATCATAAATATCACATCTTGCATCACAAACATATCATTACTATCCTATCAAATCACATCATAAAAAAAAATACCCTGCATCACAAACTCTTAGTAACATCATATATCTCCTCAACATCACATCCTACATAAAACCACATCAGTCTCTCATCTCCATCTAAACATGTATAAACATCCACCTAGTAAACAAAATCATGACATCATAAAGTCCATACATTCATATCCCACCCCAAAGAATGATCTGATCTATATATATATATATATAACTTGTAGTCACAAAGAATAAAGAATAAATCACCCCCACCTCCCCCCCAACAAAAATACCATAGTCCATCATATTATAGATATCTAATATCCATATCATACAAAAAATCACAATAATACATTGGGTCTATACCCACAAAAGTACATCCAACGATAGATCCAAAAAAATAATATATCAAAATCAGCATATCACTAATCTCCCTCATCTATCACCTCCTCATTGTGGGACTCATAGGTGTCCCTCTATGCCCTTGGAATTGATGGTCATGGAGGTGGTGGCCTCATCCATCCTCCTCCCATACCTAAGCTATCCGCCTCATCCCTCCTCCCATGCATTCCCCTGTCTCACCTCTGGCTCTGCCTTGTGCGTTGATACCCACCTATCCTATGTGAGCCCCTAGTTCTCTATCCACTCTCTCCCTCTCCTCCCTACATGCCTATGTGGGTCCCAACTATCCCTGACCATGTCGGTTGTTTATAATGCTGAATCTTCTCCTCAGAGACCACTGCATGATACCTCCCCCAATAGAATCTTGCCCTCTTTCTCAACTCCTCCACCTCTCTCTACAACCTCCTTAGCTCATCCATCCCTCCATGGACCACCATCTGTGCCCTTAAGGTCACCACCTCCACCACCAATCTATCCTCTCCTCCTAGATGGTGTAAATTCATGCCTATAATGCTTGTCTCTCCAAAGTCACCACCTCCAACCTCCCTCCAACCGACCATTCTCCACCCGTAGTATACCCACCTCTACCCTTTCTCTTTCTGCATGTTCTTATGCTACATCATGTTAATGATGTAGCTAATCATGCTCTACCCTAAGTTGATCTTGCTCCTACTAAGTGTCTCATAATAGTTGGCTCATCACTTTGTGTAACTACTGTAGGGATGTGTATCATCCTACCAACCCATCATCTCCTCCCCCTACTAACAACCCCCCTTTGCAAATCCCATCTTCTCCACCTACCAGCTCTTGTGACCTCTTCTCCTCTCCACAACTAGCCTCTCCTCTCTCCTCTCTAGCTATGCCTCTCTCTCCTCTTGCCTCCTATCTCCCCTCTACCTCTTCCTCACTAGCCCCTCCTCCTCTACCATAGCCTCTACCCACTATCATAATCCTCTAGCAACATATCTGCCCTATTAGGCTGCCTGGGCTCTCTCTCCTACTACCACCATAGTTCTTGTCACCTATGCTTGGCCTAATGGCCTTGGCTATCAAAACCAATCATGCTACTCCTATGTGGAGCCCTCATCTGCTGCTCTACCAAACCTAGCCCACTATTGTGGTGCTAACTCTTGCCAGACCTATAATAACCCCTCTCTCTATAGCATTGGCCCAAACATTGATACTGGCTCGCATGTGACCCGCTGATACTAGTTAAGCTCTCCTGGAGCCACTTGCACCCATCTAAACTATCGTAAGGCCCTATTTGGCTGGTACTACTCTGCTATCTACTCCCACTACCCAAAAATAAAACACAGAGATAATGTATAGGGTATGTACTGTCCCTCCTCTACCCATGGCTCCAGACCCATATATAATCTCCATATCACTACCTTGATCTCATCTAGCTAGACTCACCAGTAGTCCACATCCTCTATATGGTGATATGTCAAAGGCTCCCCCCAACTATAAGCAACTAGCTCCTTTGCTTGCCTATCTCTTCACCCAATCAACCTGAACACCATGATATGCTCCCATGCCTAAACCTATAATAATGTTGGGAACCCTATGCTCCTCCCCTATTGTCCTGCCCCATGATAAACTATCTGGTGCAAATCCTAGTACAACTCTACCAACATCAATGACCCCTAGGCCATAGGGACTCCTGCATCCACTATCCACATAATCACCGATATTAGTGCCAAGGTGACTCTTGTCTTGCTTGTATCTAGAGTAATGTACCCCGATACTAGTTCAAATACATAAAAATAGATCCGACACCTCTTCAAGGCTACCTAATCCAAGTGCTCATCCAATGCAAACTACCCTTGGTAGATTTGGTATGCTACTTCTGGCCCCACAAGCCCCTAAACGACTACCTCCCCTGTCATCTCCCTAGTCACCATCACTGGCATCCCTCACATAGGTAATCTAAAAATCTTGTACACATCCTCCAATGTAATTGTCATCTCTCCTGTCGGTAGATGAAATGTCCCAGTCTCACTGTATCACCACTCGCATAAGGTAGTCACCATCGCCATGTAGGTCTATGTATGTGGCAATATCACCATGTACCCCAAGTCAATGGCCTTAATCCTTTCCCAATCTACCAATGTAACCTACTCTCTGATGCATAATACGACCACCTATCACTCACATGACACCAACGCATTTAGAGACCACTCTATGAAAACTAGTTACACGTTAGTTTCCCTTTTCATATTTACATTGCCTCCACTTCTAATCACCTTCCCCATCCCTCTACCCAATCCCTCTTGTCCCTACACACTTTTCCCTCTTTTCCCTTTTTTGCCTTTTTCCCACATTCCAGCCATCACATTCCCACGAAGCCTCTAAACTCATGTTCCTGTAGACACAAATTCCTGTAGGATTAGTATTTAACCATTTGACTCCCTCAAACCCTAACTACATTCTATAGTTGTGTTCCCATGCGACCTAACCCTAGCGTTCCTACTGATCCAACTTACCACAAGATTGCATTTGACCTTTTCCTATCAGCCAACCCCTAACCCATTCCTGCATTGACCCATTCCCTACAACAACGTTGCATACCCACCACACAAAGTTCTTTTTTTCTTATATGATCACTTTCTTGCTACATTATCCTCGTTTCCATATGAAATTCCTACCCAAATTCATGATCTCATAAAAGGTGTTTGCTAAGCCTATTTTCCCCTACCCCTATCCATTTTTCATAGGATCGCGATCCTATTGATCTTGCTGCAATCTTGCCATACCTGTGTCCATGGGATCGAGTTTCCTATGTTGTGGGAGCATTTAAAAAGCCATAGAATAAAAACTTGAAGGTTGGTTTTTTGATGCTACTAATCAATTTGGTGTTTACTGCACTCGTACTTGTCATACCACATCCGCCCAATGCTCTGGTCATCCAAGCATAGCCATCATATCATCTAACTTAGAGCTCCCAACAACAATATCTCCTCATCCATCTAAAAGAAAATAACCTTTTCTAACGCTCCTCAAGCCACTTATAGGCCCCCTAAGGTACCCTATCTTTCTATCTAACTCTTATAGCAACCTCCCTTCCCCCAACCTTATTTCTTTTTTCCTGTAGATACCATTTCCACCCTCCTTTAATTCATCTGTGCCCTCCTACTTGCCTTGGATTCTTTTCATTTTCAAGGAGTTGTCATGCCTCACCTTCTCTCCCCACCACCTTCTTGAGGGTGCATCACATAGTCCATTCTCTCCTCTTCCACTCAAAATTGGGGCAACCATGTTGTTTTAAAAGACTTCTTCACATCGTTTATATCCAAAATTCTTTGAGATAGTGTTGTTCCAACACTATGTCAAAGAGGGAGAAAATGTAGACACCTAAATCTAATTACACAAATAGGTAATCGTATTTAGTAATCTCCTAGGATATTATTGATTAAATATTTATTATTTAATTAATTAATCATCATCACCTAGTTAATTAATTAATTTAATTAACTATAGGCCAATTTATAAAATCAAATGATAACCCAAAATCAATTTATCAATTAAATCTCTATTCCTCTATTAAATTAAATAAAACCTCAAACCTATTTAATTTAATCCCACATCCCCAATTTTATTATATAAATCATTTAATAAATTATCCAAATCCCTAAAACATTCTTTAACCCTATCCTAACCCCTAATCCAACCCATTCATCCATACTAACCTCACTTAGCCACCTAACTAACCAATCCCATCAAAGCTAAGCTACTTTTCCCCTAAACCCCTTTCTAAACTAAGTCTAAACCCCCTCCTAAATATGTGCACAACTTTAAGCAATGGTTAAAACTTGCTAACCCAAGCCAAAGTCAACAAGTCTCCCTTATCCTCTTCAATCCCTATCCAAGAACATTAATGGCTCTTACATGCCATTAATTCCTCTTAAATCCCTCTTTATGTATCTTACATCCCTCTTACACACTCATCCTCTCTTATTACTCCCTTTGACCAACCCTTATCCCATCCCCTCACACTCATCCTCCTTATGACAAGTGTCACTCCACTATTGGCTCTAAACAAGTACAATCCATGTCCTTCCCTTTGAAAGCATCTTAGCCCTCCCTTACCATTCTTCCATCCTTGCATCTTGACCCTCCATTTCACTACTCCTTAGCCTATAAATAAAGCCCTTCCCTCTCACAAGCCATCATCCACTTTTATGCAAACTTATAATGCTATTTTGAGAGCCTAAAAACTACCAAAATAACATCATAATTTTGAAATCCATCCATACCTCCATTGTTAAAATTATCACCTATATACGCACTTGGTAAAGACCCCTCATGTATTGGAAGCTTGAGCACACCGTGAGCATACATCCCCATCCATCAGGGACATATCTACACCATCATAGGTTAATACCATAAGGAGCCTACCATTTTTGGTTTTTCTTTCTTCTTGGTGATAACCTTGGTCCTATCATAAGTGTTAGCTTATTTAGTTTTGTGAATGCTTTTATTAAGTTAGTATTCAATATTACACTACTAGATTAGGTGATACAATATGAAACTATAACTATTATCCAATATCAATGAAAGACAATAAAAAATTATCTCAGTCAAAAAGGTATTTAAAATAAACACACACACACACACACACACACACACACAAAGGGATCCCAATAATAAAGCACCAGTTATAGAGTATGAAAATCCTCAATAAAGTAGTGAAAAGAATATAGCATAACGTGTTGACAAAAAAATAGTATCACTGAATCAACGAACAACACTTCGTAAGTTAAGAATATTAGTCTTAATGTAATACATCAACAAATGATAATTGAAAGAGTTCAGACCCAAATAAAAGAGAAGTGTTTCCAAAAAGAAGTCAATAAAGGAAAATATGAAAATTGAAAATGAATAGCTACAACTGTAAACATGAAACTCTCAATTTCTCTCTTCTCTATACCTTTAGTTGGGATTACAATTGTACCTATCACTTCGATAGTATTGCCCATCACTCCTTGAACATGTTGTTCATCATCCATGGATATAACATTATGTTCCTTGTCTTTATCTAGATTGACATTTCCATCTTCTTGAGTTGTCATTTTTCTTTGCCTTGGATATTTAGTCTTGGACCTACTCCTTTGGACTACAGTTGGACAACATCTTTCATTCTTTGAACAATATCATCTTCTCCATTTTGACTCCAATCAATAGTAGGTATAGTTATTCCCCCAAGCTTAGATAGCTTGGTTCAACAAAATCTAAACTATCATCTTCTACCCCATTTGTCTTTATCTTCAACTAGAGAGAGGTCACTTGAAATAATAGGAAACTAGAGTGATCTCTTTTGTAAACTTCTCTTTCATTGGGGTAGTCTTCCCAATAATCCTCAAGGTGAGAAGAGGGCATAATTTGATCTTATAGTTTAAGTTCTTTTCTTTCAAATCCTTTATTATCAAAACCTCTTCTCTCTTGGTAGAATTTTAAATCAAAACTAAACAAGACTTGTCCAATGTTGATAATATCATCAATCATTCTATAGGAAAGCTAACCAAACTTAAGAGGAAACATTGTATTCCACTTCTCCTTAGGGAGAAATTTTTTACCCACAATAGCTAATTGTTTACATACTTTAGTTAACACAAAATGGTCCAAGGAAAACCTAGGAAATCTTATGGGTTCCTCTTCAAAACCCCCTAACCTGATGTAGGTAGACTTAGGAAGTTGAATAAAAATGTTTCCATAGGTATGCACTAGTTGAAAAACTTTAGGTGAGATTCTCTACTTAAGTGTACTAGCAAGTTCAAGACATAATTAAACCATAAACACATCATGAAATTTTCTAGTCTTCAAGGATTTGTTCTCTCCATGAGGGGAATTAGTCATAGATAATGAATTTTTCATTCCTTAGTTTATGCGGGATAACTGTGAGGTTGTCTGTGAATGCTAGATAATACATTAAATATGAAGACATACATAAATAATTTTAAATTTTTTTGATTAACATAAATTATTCCCTTAGTGAACTAGCAATCAAATCCCCCCAATCTAAGTACTACTTCACCCTTAAGATGATGTCTATGTAGAATAACATCCATTCTTCGAAAAAGTGAGCATAAGGGGAACCTCTCACCTTGTGTAAGAGGAACACAAGATCATGAATGTGAGGCTTCATATGAATCTTTATTTATACTTATAGACAACTGCAAACCACCTCTATATAACTTCTTGGTCTAATGTTTGGCTATGAAATTTTGACATTTATCAAGGACTTCATTAAATTTGGTGAGAGATTATGTGGGGGTAAAGTCTACAAAAGACCTTTCAAGAATTTTGAAGAATGACTTGATAGTTCATGATCAAAAAAGATAAATATCCCCCATCATTATTCATTATACGCTTAGACTTGATATCATAATGGTTCAAACATTTATGTATTAGTTGTGGGATCATAGCCACAAGAGGGAAAGACACTCACCAACAACATACCACTATCAATAATTTCTTCAAAGAAAGAAAACCCTAACTAATCATACAACTTACTATCTATATCCTCTACATTCACACCTCTTAGGTATGTATTAGTGACCACTGGCCCTCGACAACTTAGACTACTGGTATTACCAAAGGAATGAAGGGATGAACTCATGGTCATTTTGCACAAATACAACCATATTATGAACCTTTTATACTTCACCTTCACAACCAATACTTGGGAAAGAAAATTAACTTATGAACTCGGGAGTGTAAATTTTAAGTTTGGTGGAGTAATTAAAGTAAATCCCAAAGATTTGGAAATAAATATTTACATTCTATGAAGATATCTTGATTTGACATTTTATGACATATGCAATTAATAAATTATCTTTTCACTCCTTTTCCTTACCATATCATGATTACTTTGCACGTGGTATTCTCTCTCCTTTCTCCAATAAATGTCATGTACCTTTTCCCTTAATCTTAACTTTAAATGATTATCATACTAAAATGTTGTTGTGAATACCTAGTCTCTCTTGTTATGCCACATCATCCCCATTGCATTTCCCACTTAACATGTTCTTTTAAAATCCTTTATACTTTTCTACATTAACAAAAATTTAGACTGGTAGCTCATCATATTGGGGCCCATAGCTATCAGCATGTGGAATATACTTAGTATTATCAAAACCATTTGAACTAGTTTGAACCAAGTTCAAACTGGTTCAAATGGGTCAAAAGAGTTCAAAATTTTAGAATGGTTCAAAACTTTGGGATGGTTCAGATGTTCAAGACTTTACACTTGGAAAATTTTTCTTATATAAACATGACCCAAAATAAGATTGACTTGTCCCTTGGAGACTTCTTTAATAGAGTTCAAGGAAGGTAAATAATTGACATGATAGCTTTAGAGAATTGGTTTTGAATAGATGATTAAAAGCCACTACTTCAGACATACATAAAAAAAAGAATAAAAGGTGACTCAAATATACTATAATTAACATTGGCTTTGACTGGGAAATTAGTTTTATGGAAACAAGGAGAACTGAAAATTTCTAGTTACCTGGTATCAACAAAATTGGGAGAGAAGGGAAACAAACAAAAGGAAAAAAACCAAAAAAAACTAAGACATAATAGAAAATAAGACAACTAACTTAATATGTATAGACTTAGGACTAAAATAATTAAATATTACACAATTTGAGATCTTGACCATTATAGGAGAATCATAAGATCATCCCATCTAGAGATGATAACTTGAAGGCATTCATACTGAGCATTTCTTGAATTTTGAAGGGACTCTTCTTTAATGCTTCAAACTTGCCATGAGAACCCTTTGGTTCTCTACATTTATCCCACAAAAAGACTTAATCTCCTTGCATGAACTTTCTCTACCTTGCCCTCATATAAAATGTCCCTGTCACCTTGATTTGATGTTTTTATAAGTTGATTGACCATCTTCTGTCTCTCATCTTCCAATTTATTTAAATACAACACTCTCTTTTCAAGTGAACTTTGAAAACATGCATCTTCAATGACCATTTATAATTTGGTTGATGATAGCTCTAGGGGTAATGAGACATGTGCGCCTATGCCAGATACTAGTTTAATTGATTCCATACGTATTTGTTTGGAGTGGTTCAATCAGACCACAATGCTTTGCAGAGTCTTTTATACCAATCACAAGCATTTTCATTCACTAGTTTCTTTATGATAGTAACTAGATTTTTGTTAGTGGATTTTTCTTGGTAATTTCCTTGAGGGAAATAGTCAAACAAGTGAGACAAGGAGATATTTTGACCATAGAAAAATAAAGTCAATTCCTGAGAAGTGAAGTAAGTTGCATTGTCTGTTATAATCATTTTCAATATCCTGAATCACACTAGAATATATTCTTTGAGGAAGTCACATACCACCTGCAAATTGCTCTTCTTAGTGGGGATTTCCCCTACCCACTTTTTGAAATAATCATTTGTAGTTAAAATGTATGTATACCTTGTACTAGAATGTGCATGGATTGGACCTATGAATTCCAAGCCCCATTGTTTAAAGGGTTCTTCAATGATTACAGGTTTCAGGGGTAATTCTACCAACTAGGTTTTTGTTGCAAATAGATAACATTTTTCACAATTTCTCACATAGCTATAAGCATCCTCAAATATACCCTACCAATAAAAGAAGTTCTCAAGGATCTCAAAAGTAGTAATAGTGGATGAAAAATGGTCATTTTATGCTTCTTAATGAAATGCTTTTATGATTTCTTTTTGTTGGCTATCATTAACACATCTTAGAAAAGACCCATCCACACCTCTCTTATATAATAAACCTTGTGCTATAACATATTGATTTTTTTTTAACCTCAAGTCTATTTTCACAAGGTGTTAGATAATTAGGGAACTCTCCATATGTGAGATAGTATACTACATTAGAAAACCAAGAATTCATAAGACTTACAAAAAGAACCATGGGTTCTACCTCCATATTCTCCACTCTTGATTCTTCATTCTCTAATATTAATTTTCACAAACCACACCCCCACACTATTTTGGTTGGTTTTATAGTCAAGTCATACTCTTGAATTTTAGTGGTCCAAGTTTCTCTTTTTTTTTTCACCTACCTCCTACTGAGTCAAGATACTTTTCATTATAATCTAAGGCATGTAAACAATGGAGTGAAAGTGCAAGATATAATACCTAAAATGTTTTATCACCATGATAACAAAAAATTCATGTTTCTCCAAGAGTGAGTACTTAACTTAATTCTTTTTAAGAGTAGTGCTCATAAATGCAATGGGATCCTCTTCTCCTCTATCATTTTTCTAGGTAATGATTATAGAAAGGGTATGTTTAGAAGCATAGCAATAAATGATAACATTTTTCTTAAAATTAGGACTAACAACCATAGGAGCTTGTGTATGGTAGACTTAATGTCATCAAAGACCTTTTGAACTTCCTCATTCCACTTGAAATATTTCTTTTCACTCATCATATCAATGATATGCTTGGTTATATTTGAGAATTTAGGTATGAAAGCCCTCAAGAAATTTACTTGGTCGAAGAAGGATTTAACACCACTCTACTAGAAGATAAACTCAGTTGATGAATTTATTTGACCCTCTCTATATCTATCCTAATCTCTCTCCTCAAAACTATGTGTCTTATAAGCTTCCCTTCCTCCACAATAAGCACTGAATTCTTTGGGTTCAGAGATATATTATGCTCCCTACATCTTTGCACCACCACTCATATATCCTTGAGATGTTGTTTCCTCCTTTTTGAGAAGACTATTAGATCATCAAGGTATACCACTATAATCTTATTTATCATGTCTCAAAAGGAAGAATTCATAACCCTCTAAAACATAGATCCAACATTGATTAGTCCAAAAGACATCCTAATGTAGGAAAAAGTTACCTAGAGTGTTATGAAGGTAGTTTTATGTTGATCTTCTTATAGCTCAAGAAACCTTCTAGCATGGATATCATTTTTGAACCTTCTATTGTCTGTAGTATATGCTTCATTGTAGGTGGGGTGTAATTTTCTTTAAGGATTACTTATTTTAAGTTTTGGAAACCCACACATATCCTTATTTATCTATTTTTATTCCCGAGAGACACAATATTGGCTATCTGTGTTGAATTTTAGATGGAATATATTGTTCTTGCCTTCAAAATCTTATCTACTTCTTTCAATATAGCTTTAAACACTTTGGGATAATAATTTCTCAATTTTTCCTAAATGACACAAAACTAGGTTTTAGTGGCATTTGCCTAAATTGCCCATTACTAAAAAATTAAATCTTCATATCCCAATGAAAATATATCTTTCTAATATAGAAGCAATTCCTTTAACTTATCTATTTTAATGAGAGAAAAAGACTTACCCACTGAGATCCATTTAGGTTCACTATCAATGCCCATGTTGATTTTATCATACTCTTTGATCATTTTAGAGTGTGGAGTTCTTCTTCTATTTGAACAATCATCCTTTCTACAAAATATATTCTCTAAAGAGACCAAGCCTTTAGGAATATTTTCCCTTTTAATTGGATCACTCCATCTTTGAGGTCTATTTCAATAAACAACTCTTTGCACTCATTACTCGTATCTTCAAAATATAATATTGAAAAGCACTTAGAACATGCCAAGAACTTTTGTATGTGAGCATCATTATCAAAATACTTTCCACCAATCTACATTATTAAAAACACTTGGCCAATATACCATCTCAATTTTGTAGTTGTTTGTCTTAAAGTTTAGATGAGGCAATGGAAGTGAGGCTGATACAACTAAGGAATCAACATGATTGTTTTCACTTCTAGGTATAGATTTAATAGAAAATGCATTGAAAATTTCTATCTCATGACAGGATCAGTTCCTATAATGCTTAATTTTCTTATTTTTAACAACATACATGTCTCTCACCTTATTAACATTCAATTCAAGATCTCCTTTAGCCACTAGTAACTGACTCCTTTATTCCTTTCTTCTTGTGATCCAAGTAATAGGGCTTCATACTCTATGGTATTATTTATATTTTTGAAGTCCATTTAAATAAAATGGTAAGCAAACACCTATAGGATATATAAACACTATCCCTATTCCTAAGGCTGACTTCAAGGAACTTTCATCAAATTCCATGTTCTGCAATCCTTCCCCTTCTTCCTACACTTCCATCACTAGTTCATCATCTCCTCCTAGCAAGATGACATACTTTTTACACTAACACTCTTCATATACTATTTGAGCTTTAGGATCATCGAAACGAAAAACAATATATTTATTTTTGGGCTCCAATTTAAGCTTGATTTTATTTTTCCCAATATGAATAATTGCTTCAAACTAGTCCATGTTAACCTTTCCACCCATGAGCTTGCAAAAAGTTTTGCTAAGAAACATTTCATAACTAGCTAGAATATTGACAACAAGTATAGTCGATTTCACCCTTTTCTAAGGACACATGGTCAATGTCCATCTTGTACATCCTTGACTTAACCTATGAGAGGGACCTGCTTTCCATCCATTGAGTAACATCCCCCAAAGATTTTAGTGAGGGTTAAACCAGGTCCTTAGTGACTAAAAAGAGCATAATATTAGTTGATACCCTTGAGTCTATAATACAATTTCTTAATCTCCTACCATTTAATAATAGTTATATATATAAGGGATTGGGTTTCCTATTTTTCCTATCAATATCTCAAACTTGTGGTGACTTAGGACTATCAAGTTGGTTCAGATGATCTTCAGGCACAAAGACATGATATTCCTAAGAGGTTGAACCTTCTTCATAGAAATGGTTTCTTTGAACTTTTGAACTAGATTATCCCTTAACATACTTGACCAAACTATCTAACTCCTTTGGGTTTGATTTAAGGAATTCTACAGTAGAGATAGTTACAGTGGACATTTTACAAAATTCAACAATATCAAATGTGGAAGGAGTATAACTTATAGTATTTTTTTGCAAAATTTTAACCTTAGGCACCTTTATATTAGAGGTTGTCACACTAGCCACCTGATTCTTTTTTTTGGAAGTTATACTTGATGAATTGTGGCACCTAGTGAGAACTTAGGAGTTCTTTGATTTCTAGAGAGAATCATGCATGAGGGATCATTGAGAGTGACTAGGATGTCTCCTCTTGTATTGATGTTTGACTCATAATCCAAATAGAAGGAACTAGAAGAATTGGGTTCTTCTTGATCTTTTTCATCATTAACTATGACCCCATGTTGATCATTCGTAGTGTGAAATTGCAAACACCTTAATATATCATGAAAATTTTCTCTTTTGTGATATATATGTTATAAATTAAAGTCCATCAAGATAACTGGGGGGGGAGGGTGAATCAATTATCAATTCAATATTACTTTTATCAACCTTATTAAACCTCAAACATGTGATCAATATAAATAGAAACCATAAGAAGATACACATATACAATAACAATAGATATGTTAACTAGGAAAACCCTTGATCAGAGGGAAAACCTCAGTGGGGATGGTACCCACAAAATGTACTAATATATAATTTCCTTGTAAGAAGATGTACTCTATTAGGAACCATTATATTACATTCAATACACATTAGTCCTTGTTTGGAGACTTTGAATCCCTATAAGGAGACTACAACCCTATTAGGAGTTGTGCTAACTCTATTAGGAGTTGTAGAAGGTAGAAGGACCAACTATCCAAACTAATTTAGGAGCAAGACCATCGAGCTCACTATCCAACTGGCCTCTGCAGTATTTCTTTCAGAATAATAGAAATACAACTAATCTTAGAAACTCAAACTCTTTCTTTGTCCTCTTACCATACCTTTTTTGAACTAAACACTTCTTAGATCTCAATACCAAATCTGTAAACTCGCATCACAATAATCCCTTTGATACTTACTCACATGTGTTAATATTATTTACTTATCACATACACACTCAATAAACTTACACACTTCATCACAAGGAAAATAAATTTTCTTTATACCAAGTCCTCAAGATAATTCATTGAGTCATCCTTGAGAATTTCCCAATTACATTTACAATAGGACCTTATTAAGATAGCACACTAAATTATATCTTTTCATAATATTACAACACTATCAACTCATAGTATTTAAAAATTACCACATGTGTGACTTCAAACTTTACACACTTGTCGATGTCATCATCAGGATGCCTTCTATCTCTTTCAAACTATGCTCAACTAGATTCTATCCTATTAGGAGATATAATCCAATTACCAAAAACCACTTCTTGGAAACTCTGTCTGCAAACTTTCCTCTATAAATCTCAAATAATTGTTACTAGTCTTTGATTTTCTACATACATACTTAATCACTAAATTAGGGCACTATGTAGAAAATTTCCTTAACTCCTCTTGATCCTATCTTGAATCCTTGATCCATATAGTCTCAAACATTGTCTTCTTCTCTGTCAATATTCTCAGTATGTTGACATCAATGATAAACATAGTCATGAATGCAACACACAATCATGTTGACAATCTCTTCAATGCTCCTAAAATGTTAGGGTACTCCCCCATAGAAATATCATTAGCATTCATGCTAAAAATATCCCCCTTTGGCATTGATGGCAACATAGATGAAAAACATCTTAGTTTCAAGAATACCAAATACAACTCTGTTGCTACTCTAATATTTTCAAATCACTTCATCAATCAAATTTGAATCTCTCATGAAAAACTCTTTATATGTACTACTTATCCCTAGTTCATATACCTCCCCATTAACACCAATACTCTATTCATATAAAACTCTCTCCCATTCTTCTCTTCATTAAATTATCTCCCCTATACATAGGAGATGTTTTTCATTCATTCTCATTCTCTTCCATTGCCATGAATGACAAAGACATCATTATGTCAATATGCTACTCAATATTTTCAACCAGCTCAAGTGTCCAAAGACATTATTCAATACAAACTACCAAGAGCCCTTCATGACTCATCTCAATCATAGATACTTCCCCATAAAGGAAACATCATCATTCAGTCCAGATAAACAATAGTGCTTTGATACCAATAGTTAGAAAGTAAAGTTCACCAAGATAATAGGGGGATGGGGGGAATTAGTTATCAGATCAATACTGCTCTTTTCAACCTTATTCAAACTCAAACATGCAATCAATATAAACAAAAACCATAAGAAGATACACATACACAACAATAATAGATATGTCAACTGGGGAAACCTTTGATCATAGGGAAAATCCTGATGGGGATGGTACCCAAAAAATGATGTACTAATATATAAGCTCCTTGTAAGTGGATGGCCTCTATTAGGAGATAATGAATTACATTTGGTACATATTAGTACCTATTAGGAGACTTTGAATCCCTATATGGAGATTCCAACCCTATTAGCAGTTGTAGAAGGGAGAAGGACCCACTATCCAAATAGCTTCAAGGGAAAGATCACCAAACTCACTATCCAACAAACCTCTCTATTATTCCTTTTAGAATAATAAAAATACAGCTAATCTCAACAACCCAAATTCTTTCTCCATCCTCTTACCATTCCTTTTCTACACCAAATACTTCTCATATCTCAATACCAGATCCACAAACTTGCATCACAATAATCCCTTTAATCGCTTACTCACATGTACTAATCTTCTTTACTTATCATATACACAATCAACTTACACACTTCATCACAAGGAAAATAAATTTCCTTTATACCAAATTATCAAGATAATTCATTGAGTTGGCCCTAAGGATTTCCCAATTACAATTTCTATTGGACCTCATTAAGATACCACACTACATTACATCTTTTCATAATTATAAAACACTATTGTCTCATTGTATTTACAAGTTTTCACATGTGTGACCTCAAAATTCATGCAATCACTAACATCACCATCAAGATGTCTTCTTTCTCTTTCTAAATACACTTAACAAGATTCTATCCCTATTTGGAGATATAATCCAATTACCAAAAACCACTTCTCATAATTGTTTTTCACAAACTATCTTTTGTAAAACTCATTTAATTGCTACCAAACTTTGAGTTTTTGCATGCACACTTGATCACTAAATCAAGACACTCTGTAAAAAATGTCCTCAACTATGCTTGATTTCATCTTAAATTCTCAATCCATATGGTCTAAATCACTTTATGCTTCTCTACCAATCTTCTTACTATGCTGACATAAATGACAAACATAGTCATGAATGCAACATAGAATCATGCTAGTAATCTCTCTAATGTTCTAACAATGCTAGGATCCTCCCCCATAGGAATATCATCAACATTCATGCTAACATCATAGTCAAGTCAAAAATCAGTTTTTCTTTACTAGGACTAGATTCAATTTGTAACCATGGTTACAAGGATTGTAAAAGTGGTATTTTTTCATGTGACAGATCAAGCTAATAGTGACTTATTATATCTTGATAGGAAGGGGTATTCTTGTGTTGTTGTTTTTTCAAAGTGAGCACATCATTTACCATTCTTTTCACAACTAGATCAGTTGTAGTGGGAGTTTGAGAACATGAAGTCTATACCTCTTGCCTCTATTTGTGAGTTGTGAATATATCATCTTCCAATTCAATTACCAATATTTTTGTGGTATAAAAATATGTGACCATGACCCTTCTCAAGTGAAAACTTACATTTTGTGGCATGACATTTAGAAATAAGCCTTTCTTATTTTCATCATTTGGTTTTGACACTGCAAGAATTTTCTATAAAACCTTGTTGAACTTGGCTACACATTTCCTCATCAGTTCTTATATCTTCTTCTTGAGATGAGTCATCTATTGCAAGAGGATTTTCTCATCATTGGGTGTCTTGAACCTTGCTTCAAATGCAACCACCATTTCATTCTATGTAGCTATGGATACATGGGGAAGGTGATGGAACCATTATTCTGAAAAATCAATAATTTTTTATATAAATAACTCAATAACTCAATAAATAATTTATAGGTACATCTGTAATTCCATTGGTTTAGTGGAAACCACTAAAATTATCTTCCATTGATACTTTTCCATTGCCATTAAATCTAGGAAATATTACTTAAGCTCCCCTTGGAAAAGGTGTAAGATTTCCTCCCAGGTTTAGATGAACTACTGCTTGTCCCAAAGGATTAAGTGTCATATTAAGAATGGAAAGGCTCAAGGGATGGATATTTATACAAAGGGTTGTAATGGTTCTAGAGATAACTAATGTTTGAATGACTATTGATGGGAGGGTGGCTTGTGGTGGAGATGAAGTTCAACTAGTTGACTTAATCCTCTTCTTCCTTCTCAAAGTATGATCGAGAGAAAAGCTCAAGTTCTTTAAGGCTTTGAAATATTCATCTACTAAAATTTATTCCTTTTAGTCATGGTATACCTTCTTTTTTTTGGCTTATTAAGTAAATTTTTCTCTTATTTAATTTCTAAGAGGAACTCAAGAAATTCTATTTACTATAACCAACTCTTGAACAACTGGAAATCCTCTCAATCTCTCCTTGTGTAGGGGCACCTAGGTAGGATTTTGAAAGACCTAGGGCTCCTAGATTATTTTTTCTTGTAGTGGTGCTAGCTACACCACTAGGTGAATAATAAGACTAACCTATTCCTAGGGTGAGGTAGGTTAAGGTGTGAAAGCCTCTTGAGGTCTATGTTACTCATGGTTGCTTATTTTGGTCTAATTGAGCATCTTTGTTTTCTAAATGGTAGAATGGAAAAATAAGTGTTTTTAGGAAATTTTTACATTTTTTTCATCTATTTAATGCTTTTGGAAAGGTTTTACAACATTTGGATAAAGTTTAAGGGTCAAACACTCGTAGATGTAAAAATTGCTAAAAACAACTTTTTGTTGCATTCAAGACACTTTGTAGTTAGGAGTAAATAAATATTTAAAATAGTTAGGATAGGAGTTGAGATGTGTTTATAAGGCCATACTCAACCTTTTGACAAGGTTGGAAGTTTGAACAAATTCTATGTGTACAAACTGAATAGCAAGTTTGTAGTTACAGTTTTATGCTTTTAAGGATTTTGGCACTTTAATGGATTAGATTTGGAACAGTTATTTTTGGAAGTGTTAGATTATTTTGATTTGTGATTTTTTAAAATTTTATTTTGTGTTTTTATAAGGTTTTAATGGCTAGAATAAATTATCTTTCATTGTGTTTACCTATTGTTTTGAATCAAGTGTTTGAGCAAGATGGAGTCATAACTCCCTTTCCCACAATAGGATCTATACAACCTCTTGGGATTTTGAAGATGAATCCTTGTACATAATTTAAAATGAAAGAGGGTCCCTAGAGAGAGGAGTAATTATGTTTTTGGTGATTCCCTAGGCGAGCCATAGATGCATGGCTAGGGATCATAATATGCAGTAGAGGTGATATGAAGGATTGAATGCATGAAAAGCTTCAATTAAAGTATGGATTGTGAAAGGAGAAGGTATTTAGGAACCCCAACTATAATGTGGAGAATTGGTGGAAGGTTTTAAGGATTATTAAACTTGTTTCTTGCAAAACTAGTTCAATTACCTTGGAAACCCCGATTTTTAGGCAGCAATATAGGTCATACTAAATGGATACCTTGAAAGTTTAAGACCTCATAAATGATTAAGTTATTTGAAAAAGTTTTTAGGATCAGTGGATAGGTTACCAAATTGTTAAGGTCTTTTCCATGTTATTCCAATTTTTCTTCATTTGGAGGGCTAATTGCTTGTAGCCTTTTTACAAGCAATTTTGAGTAATTTTGTGTAGTTCTTGGAACTCAATTAGGGTTTCATTTCCAATGATGGTATCAAGTCTTGGAGAGTATCCTAGGGTTATTTGAGATGCCCATTCCTTCATTTTAGGGTTAGTTTTGATGTTGAGGTTGAATGTGGAGACATGGAAGGAGAAGCCATAAGACCAAATCAAGCTTAGTAATGGTGTTAGAGAGTGGTTGTTCTTACTTAATGGTGGGCACTAGTTAAAGAGCCTAGGACCTTATAGTCAAGATCCTAAGGGAATTAGGGTAGGTAGAAACCCTATTTGGTCAGGAGCAAGACCTAAGGAGATACTAGAGGAAGCTAGGGTAGAAGCAAGGCTAGTTTGTCACTTCATCTCCACTCTCTCTTCTTCTTCTTCTTCAAGAACTCTCATGACTAATTGATATTGTTGGTTATATTATGTAACTACCAAGATATTGAGTTAAATTATGAGATAAAATCTTCTTTTATATTTAGAAATCCTAAATTAGGTTATAACACTAGGGAGTCATAGTTGTGTGGAAAAACCATGACTATTCATTACAAATCTTGAATACAAACTAGGTCATCTATTTTATGAATCCCTTGTAGAGTCACGAAAATATGTTCGTGAATAAATTATTCTTTTGACATACAATCATTAGTTAGACTCTATTACCCCCTTTTAAAGATAATGGTATCCATTATAGTTGGGTAAAATTTAAGAATTCAGTTCCATCTAAATTGCATAAGGTATAACTCCCTTATTAGCTTTTTAATGAATCCCTAATCTAATTAAATAAATGAACTTTTTGCCTAAAAGTACAAAGGCTTCCCTCTTAATTCCTAGATTAGGGGTAGTTATATAATAGTTTCAAAAAAAAGAAAAAAGAAAAGAAAAGATCAAAGGCTTTATATTCTCACAAATCGCAAGTCACATATGAATTTCAACCACAATTGTACATCAAGTATTAAAACTCTTGAAAAAAAGAAAAGATGACATAGGATGCTTAAAATAAACATTCACCAAGAAAAATTCATTTCACAAATCTGAAATCAAAGATTCAAATCCACCCACATATCCACTTCTATTATTAGAATTCAAAGTTTCTGATAAACTATTCAAAAATATATATGATATCTTAGTTCAAATATCCACAAAAAAGATCAAAATAACTATTAAAAACTAGGATGTCTCTTTTTGCCTCCATTTTCTTCCAACCTATAACCTACTTTGTGTATGACATATATAGTTTTACATCACTAGGAGGTCTCCTCAAAAACCTAACCCCTTTGTGGTTAAATGAAACAATTATAATAACTAAACAAATGTTTATAGGATACTTGTCCCCATAGTTCAAATTGTATCAAGAAAAATAAAACTAAGTGAAAGGATTGTATTCTATTTTTTCACCATGTTCATCTTCACCTAATGCATTACATGTTAATTTCCATCCACAATAGGCACCCACGAGCTCTTGCACAATATTTTAATTAGGGTTCCTTAGGTTCAACAACCACATATTTATCCCATTTCATCCTCACAATTTGATCAACATAATTAGGTAGGTGACCCATAGACAGGCATAACATAGATTCAACTTGAGTGAACCTCATGAATTCTATTGTTGTAGTATTTGCTTCAACTTTTGTAGGCCTGATGTCTTACTTGTAGATCTTTAGGATTATTTTTAGATATTGGTTCCCTTCTTCATATTGTAGTATACCAATTGGATTAATGATCTTCATGTCTTTAATAAGGCTACCCAACATTTTTTTTATTTCCCTCTCAATGGTCTGGGACGCTACAATCACATATTTTTATATTGAGCACCTCCAATTCATATTCTTTTTCAAGATTTACAACATGGCTGCATCAACAACCTTTAGGGGGTTCTTTGTTAGAAACCTCATGACACCATATTATTCTATTTCTCAAATTTGGATGATTACTAGAGTCCACTTAGTTTCATCAACTTCCCAAAATGATAACTAGGTCATAACTTCACCTAGTAGAGTTTCCACATCATTGAAGACCATATTAGATTCTTAGATGAACTTCATGATATCTTTAATCACACCATCTATCTAGTCATCCATTATGGTTGCCTTTAATTTCCCCCTTTGTAGTTGGTTCAATAACCATTTTCTATCTAGTGAGCTCGGATTAAATTTTTATGGTAGTTATACCAAGGATAATGTTCCATACCCTCAAAGGTAATCAATATATTTGGCCATGACATTTATTATTTTTTTGAGTTCCCTCTTTTCTTTAGCATCTTTTTGTGACTGCATGCACATATGTTGAGTCAAATATTCCAACCAATGCTCTTTGGTCTCTTTGTTTATCATGCTCAGGTTTACTTTGGTCATCTAAACATTATTGACATCTAATTCATTAGATCCCTCTTTAGGTTTCTAAAGAGTGACTTCTACTACAACCTCCCCTATTTTTGAATCTGTAACAAGCCTTATTGCATTCTTCACTCTTTTTGGCTTGGGAGTTCTCATGGTATACTTACCATGTCATGAACTAGTATGGATATGGGAACCAAGATGTACGTACATTTTTCTCACTATATTGGTGAGCTAGTTTGAAAGTTTTCATGAATATTCTTTCTTCTTTGTATCCTTAGTAGGGGTCATGATTGTATCTATCACTTGGACAAAATTTTCCATGACTCCTTGAACTTATTATTCATCATTCATAGATACAACATTTCTTTTCCTTTTATTTATTTAGATTGACATTTTTAGCTTCCTTAGTTGTTATCTTTATTTGCCTCTAAGATTTAATCCTAGACCTAGTCCTTTGCACTACAAGTTGGTTTTCAATTGGTTTATAAATTAATTCCCTCGAACCTCTTGTACTACCTGCATGGTCAATGGAAAGAATTGTGTTACAAACATTGGACTATTATGGGTTTTTATCTATCTTTTTTGACTGGTTCGTGTGCATTTTCTCCTTTCTCTTTTTAAAAAAAAAAACCAAGCTTTAGTGTGCTCAATAAAAAATTTGGTTTTCTAAACAATATCATCTTCTTCATTCTGAGTCCAACAAATAGTAGAAAGAGTTATTCATTATAGGTTTAGATAGCTTGGTTCTAAAACATCTAAACCATCATCCTATATCCCATTTGTCTTTATATTCAACTAGAGTGAGGTCACTTGAGATAAAAGGAACATGAAGTGATCTCCTTTGAAAACTTTGCTTTCACTGGGGGAGTTTTCCCAATAATCATCAAGGTGAGAAGAGGGCATACTTTGACCTTCCACTTAAAGTGCCTTTCTTTCAAATCCTTTTTTATCAAAACCTATTCTATCTTGTTATAATTTAAAATAAAAACCACATAAGTCCTATCCAATATTAATAGCATCTTCAATCATTCTATAGGAAAGCTTAGCAAACTTAATAGGAAAGACATGACCAAAAACAAATCGCTATAAAGAATTTCTTTGAAAAAATGAGCCCCTAACTGATCATACAACTTACTATCAATATCCTCTACATTCACACCTACTAGGTCTTTATTAGTAATCATTGGCCCTCAACAACTTAGACTAGTAGTATTAGTAAAGGAATAAAGAGACAACCTCATGGTCCTTTTGCAGAAATGCTACCACAACCCAATATTCATGTAAACGGGAAAGTGTAGAGAAATAAGTAGAGAAACTGCTAAATATTAACTTGAACCTACTAAAATTGGATAAAGAGAACCCTTTTGAACCTTTTATACTTATCCTTCACAACTTTACTTGAGAAATAAAATTAACTTACCACCTTGAGAGTGTAAATTTTAAGGTTGGCAGAGTAAGTAAAACAAAAAATAAAGATTGGGAAATAAATATTCACATCCTACAAAGACAACTTGATTTGACATTTTATGGTAGGTGCAATTTATTAATTATCTTTTCACTCCTTGTCCTTATCATATCATGATTAATTTTCATGTGAAATTCTCTCTCCTACCCATGAGATTTGTAATGTACATTTTCCCTTAATCTTAATTTTAAATGACTATTGTACCAAAATATTATTGTAAATACTTTGTCTCTCTTCTTATGCTACGAAATCCCTATCGTACATCCCACTTAATGTGTTCTTTTAAACTCCTTTATACTTTATTGTGTCAACACAACTTTAGACTAATAATTCATCACACTAGGGCTTGAATCAGTCAACCTATGGAATACACATAGTATTGTCAAACATATTGAGTAGTTGTTTTGTATGATGACAAAGGAAGAAATTATTGAGAATTTCTCTTGAAAAATTGATCAAATAACCAACTCCAAGGTTCTTGAGGGTTGTTTTTCAGCCTACTAGGTAGCTCAATTGAAGATAAATGTTTTTATTCAAAAGGAAGCCTTTGCTAGTATTTGTTAAGTCTGCAAAGCTTGGAAAAACATGACCACAAACTAATAAATTTTTTTATTTTAAATTTTAATGTTGAATGCAAATTTCTAACAATGCAACTATATGAACTCCTGTTCATACCACATTTTCAAAGAAAGTTACTACGATAGGGTAACAAAGAGTTAAAGAAAATTACTGAAAATCCAATTCCTAAATGGACATAAGTCATAGTAAAAATGCATATGTGAATTAAGTTTTCAAAAGGATCATGAAGGAAACTAGTGAAATCAAAAGAAGTGTGTCCTTAACTCCACCAATACAATCATCAAAGGAACTCATGAAAACTCAATGATGCTTCATGATTCATAAAATTGTGTATCCATGTAAAGTATGTGCACACGATACAAATAACTATGCTAAACTATAAAATGATCCTTTATCAATTCATCACAAAGAGTAATTATGCTACTAAATATGACAAAAATTCAAAACAAAAAAATCACACAAGCATTAAAACACAATAAGAATATTATCTCTATCGCTATTTATGAACATGAAATTCATAAATGAAACACACATTCCAATAAGAAACACTACACACAAAATGAGAGCACCAATAAAATAGCATTATTAGATCAAAATATTGGCCTTGAATACATATTACATCCCTATATTTATAAGAAACCCTATCCTTCATGCAATTCTCAGATCTAGGGATTTTTCCCTACAAAAAGCATGCTAAAAATACCAATTTGATAAAAATTATGTACAAATAGACTCCTAGCTAGGTGCTAAATAGGCATGTACTCTTATTTTTATTCATTAATTGGTACATGAGCTTTTAAAAACATGTTAAAATGATATAGAAGAAGAAGATAATAAGAAAGAGGACTTTAGATGAAACTCAAGCTTCTAGGACTTCTATGAATGAGAACTCAACCTTCTCCATGTGTTTCTATCAATTAAACTGACCTCAAACTCACAAAAATGCACTTTCAATGAATGAAAACTCTCCAAAAATGAAACTGTGGTTAGTGTCAGTGCAATTGGAAGTGATTAAAAATAATCACACCTATACACCTTGGGAAGTTGTGTACATATGCACCTTTAGATGAAATTTGTATTCCTCCACTAAAACTTCAAAATGTAGACCTACACACCTGTGCACCTTAAGAGGTTTTGAGATCAAAATTGGTAGGATTTCCCTAAATCCAAAATCCTAGTTTTTAGTATCTTGGTCTTGTTGATCTTTGACCAAAATGATGTTTGAATGGGATTATTTGAATTCTTGTATGGCCAAAGTGATATCTTGGGGATTTGACAAATCTAAAGCTTAAAACTTAACCCTCACTTCCCTGTGAAAATTATGAACTTCATGTCACACTTCTACAAAATCATCCAATTTGGAATCTAGCTCTTTCAATGTTACCTTGGCTTTAAATATATGTCAAAAATCATCCTTAGAGGACATCGATTCAAAATATGCTCAGAATTATTGTACAACTATTTCCATCAAGCATAAGTGTGTTATGGAGTCATCATAAAAAATATCCAACCTAGCCATACTATAATGCATATCTACTTCCAAAAATTGGCATGAGTCCTACCCTGCATCTCCTAGATATCTTCATACAAAGATAACATGACCTTATTTATGACCTATATCTTCTTGATCTAATAATCGATCTTGTCTAATTCATCTCCTCTATAAATTTATAGCAAAATTTTGTACCTTTGGTCATTTATTATTTATAATACCTCTAAATCACTAGTCTAGGTGGATACTTTGTCTATTAAACCAAAATCCTAGTTAATAATTATCACTAGCTTCTCCACATTCTTCTATATGTTATGTAATCAATGCATATTTGCCTCTATTATTTCTACTCATTTCTCTTCAAAATGAAGATAGCATCTCTTACACTTGTCCAAAAATGAGTCATCTGGTGTGGGAGTTAGGGCTTATTTCTTAAGGGCAACTGCTAGAGAAATCTCAGGTTAGCAAGGTTAATGGAACCCACTACCTATTTTATGAATTCCTACAAAATATTGTTTTGTCCCCTCAAAATTTGGAGTTCCTCTTCACCTTGGTTTAAATGATGAAATAGTTACTTAAGACCCATGGTTGTAAAAAATTTGACCATTACCTTAATGGCCTTCCCCAACATGATCTCTTACATCTAATAATCTTGAGGAGTGATAATTTTTAGAGCTACATGAGAAGGAATAGCTATATGTGCCACCAAATCCTATTACTTTTTCTTTATGATGAAAGCCAACTATTTTAAATCCTCTCCAACTGACACTATCAACTTCACTACCTCTATCAAAATTATCCCCTCCTTTATAGTCTTTACATACATACTATGTCAGGTTTCTACTTCTAGTTTAAGCTATACCCATTGGAGACATATTGACTAGATGATGAATTTTTCATAAATTCTAGTCCTTTTCCTTTGTCTTCCCTTTATTTTTTCTCCTCTATTCTCAATCATTCCACCACTAGGGTGGCTGTTATGATTATAGGAGGGGAGGAGAATGGTTGTTTTGTAGGAGGAGCTTGTTCTACTATTGCAACCACTTGTCCTTCATTAGAATCTTCCTCTATATGATACAACACATGCCCCACATCCTCTATTGGATTCCTCTATTATTTTGAAATTGGAGGAGGCAAGGGCATGGCATCTTATTTTGGCAGTAGTAGAGGTGGTGTTTCTGGCTCTCCTAGAGACAAAGAAGATATCTCAATTTGACTATGTGGAATTGGAGGTAGTTTATTCCAATCATCTCCCAATGTCTCTTAGCACAACATATTCCTTATTTATCCTTCCTCAAAATGGGTACCTATAGGCATGAAGTCAAATTCAAAAATATCAAATTGATTTGAACCCTCTCCTAGTGTGGAATTTGTCCATCCTTCCTACTCCTAATCCGTAGATTCTTCAATATGGATAGGTTGTTCTTGGATTTTTGGGGATGTTTGTAATGAACTTCTCCTTCTTTAATCTTCACCATCTTGAGATAAATGTGTTCTCCTATTCAAAGGGAGATTTTCAATCTCATCCTCTCTTTTTTCTACCTTTATAGCCTATAGGATGGTCTCAAGTATCTGTGGTGGAGGAGTGCTTATTTTATACAATTTTCTTCTTTTTACTCCAATTACCACTATATTTGTGCTACTTCACTTAGGGAGTGATGGGGAATCTTATGATTGAGTAGGAGGATCTTTGGGTTGTGCTTTGTCTTCCTCTATATCATTTTGCTTCTTCTTACCCTTAGACTTCTCTTTTTTGTGGATTACACTACATCCCTCTCATGATTGTGTAGGCACATCTCAAGACTAACTAGGGAATTCTCCTTATAAGTAGGGGTGGTGAATTTAGTTTCTTTCCCTTTATTTAGCCTTGTTGGTTCCTTCAATGTAGGAATATTGGGCACAAAATCATAATGAAAATGATTTCATACATATTCCCTTGTCTATTTGATAATGTGTTAGGCTCAATGTTGGATATCATCATCATCCTCCTGATTGACTTTAAAATTCCCAATGAGAAATTTAAAGATATAATTCTTATTGTAAGTGGTGTCTAGGATATTGTAACTATCCTTATTCCACACCCTAAGAGGTATCTACAGATTCAACACCTTTTATGCCTGCTTCAACTCCATTTTGCAATAGTCCTTTATCCAAACTTTTTAGTCATCCACACAATTCAACCAATGATATTCTATAGTAGCATTTGGGATGAATTCTTTGCCCAAATCATTTTGGAACATCCTCATGTTATCAAAATAAGGTTGTATCATGGGGTAGTCCTCTAGGGGGTATTTCTCCTATTCTACCTCATTGGTGGATATGTCTTTCTTCTATTTTACCTCATGAGGATTGATGATGATAGGCCACACCTAAGTCTTCATATGCTTCTTCTTGGCCCTATTATGTGCAAAAGCTATTTTCCAGGAAATATCCAGTAGCACAAGCTTATTTAATGGATAACATGGCATCTTCTTTAGGCAGAACAGATACCTAGGCCCTCGAATGTATGTGAATATGTTATACTAGATTAAATACCCTCCCACTCATGTCACCCTTTCCACTACTTACAATTATAGCCTTTTCATATAATCCCCTTCTATGTACTAGATTATCATAGAGATGAAGGTATTATTCACATTTATAGTAAGGGATTTCATTTGGGAGCTTCTTTTGTACCATATGTGGGTGCATAATGTAAGTCCATACATTGGGGTATTTCATGTTTCCCCTCCTTACCAGTCTTAGATAATTTTTTGCTTGAGCTACCAACAAGTATACTACATAAGAGGTATTATAGAACTGTGGGTCATTTTGGATTGTAGTGAGTTGCTCATCAAATGAGCTGCTAATGATGGTACCCCAATCAATCTTGTGGTGCCTAGTTCTAATTATTTTTATAAACTAAAAAAACCAAGTCTTTAGGTGACCTTTCATAGGATGTCCCATTGCTTTTCTTAGGAGAACTATGTAGTAACTAGTATCTGCAATCATATATCCTTATGTCATGTCAAATTTTCCTCGAAAATTATGTGGGTCTTTATAATTAAGTAATTCTCTTATACTATGTGCTTAGCCTATTTCATATTTTTCCTATACCAATGGTCCACACTCTCATATGTAATCTCTTGGTGTTCATCAGCCTAGGGAAGGTAGAATACTTTCTATATATTTTATGTCTAAATATCCAAGACCATTTCTCCAATTACACTCTTTACAACCTTCTCATCAAGCACATTTATTTTTCAAAGTCATGGTTACTTCTGAAGAGTCCATTGATACTAGATGCGATGTGGTACTCACCAACCCACTCTAAATAAGTGTAGATATCATCTCCTATCTCTCATGGAGCTTGTTGCATAAAACTAGGAATTCATTCATCAATATGTTCAAGTTCTATATCTCTCACTTCATAGTGTAGATTTATGAATCTTGACTTCTTGGGTGTTCCTTGGAATTTGAATGTTACTAGTTTAGGCATGATCTTTTCCAGTGAGAAAGATTATAAAGCCATGATAACCTACACAAAAGGAAAAAAATCAATAAAATCTTGTGTCTAGAAGAGAAAAGGATGCTTGACTCAAAAAAATAGGCAACATAAATTACTAATAGACCTAATTGGATGAAAAGTTTCACAAGGTGTGTTAGGTGCACTAGACTGGCTAAGTGGACTTGGAACAAAGGGGACCTGTACATGTTGTGTAGCTACACACTTGTGCATGTGCACAAGGTGTGCAATTGTGTACCTTAAATTTATTTCAAAAAATAATGCCCATGCAATGGGGAGAGGTCACATGTCAAGAATCTATGAAGGAGCACAAGGTGCATACATGCCCACTAGGTGTTATACCTTGGCACTAAATAATGTAGAGGCTTAGAGCTTATGGACCTTAGAGAGTGTGATAGTGTGCAATTAGAGAGTTCAATGATCACAATGAGTGGAACAAAGGGGGTCCACCTTTATTTATAGGTGAGGATCTATGCATGTTAGAGGGATGCACCTTACCAAGGTGCACAAGTATGTAAGGTGTGCACCTTAGCACTTGGTGGAAAAGGAGGACATGGTGGAGTTGTGCACCCTATACAGGTGCAAACTTTTCCCTCAATGCTCAAATTGCCATTCTAGCTATTAGATTTGGATGATGCATGGTTTTCTTGAATCCTAGACCTAGGTTATAGTAGTCTCACTCCTTGATGTCCCTTGGAAGACACCCTATTCTAAGGAGTGGGATCTCATAACTTCAAAGAAACAATGGGGTCCCCATTTTTAAAGTAAAATATGTGGCATATGTTGTGAAGCCACAATAAGTAGCCCCAACAAAAGGAAGAAATGACAAAGATATTTCTTTATCAACAAATAATCTATGAACTTGTGTGAAGCTTAGAGTTGATTCCTGATGTCATAAGATGTCTTTCAAGCACTTCAATTCAAAACTCAAACTTTTAACTTTCACACTCAGTGTGTGCTCAATGTCTTAATTCCATTGATGCTCCTCGACACCTACCCCCATGAGTTTACATCAACTTAGAAGCAATCTATTTCTAACTAGAAAGAGTTTCACAAGTCCCTCATGAACCAAATTTTAATCATTGTATGATCAGATGTGAAAATCTATTTTGGGAGCTCTTAATGGGACATCAAATACTCATCTTCTACATTTTGGTGATTTGTTACTAACTTTGTGGAGTTCTCTTGTTGCCACTCGATTCTTCCTTGAAGCTAGTTTGCTATAATGATCCAACCATTTGATCATTTTCTTTCCTTTTATATTAATTTTTTGATCCATTTTGATGACACCACTCATCATTTTCTTTTTCTTTTCTTGTCCCTTGACAATGATTAGACTATATAGTTGAGGTGTTGGTTTTCTTTCTTTCTGTTAGACTTTATCAGTTTTATGACTCTCACATTCTTCATTTAGTGAATTTTAGGAAACTCACATGCCAAAAAGTGATCTTGATAAGCCCATGGAGAAATCCTTTGTTCAAATTAGAGAGTTTCAAACTTCCTTATGATACTCCCCACCACGACTGAAAGAAACTTGGATGGTCATTTCTTTAAATAAGTAAAGTGTTGAGAGTGATTTGTCTACAATCTAAGTTATAAGATGAGAATATTTTATGACCTATGTTTGAAACTCATATTTAGTTGTGACAAGAAAAAGACTTATTCAATTACTTTGACAAATAAATACCTCTTCTAGTAATCAAGATTAGTTGCAATGGTTCACTTACAAGGAGCAATCCCTTATACACACTAACTCCTTGACTCAAACAAAAAAAAATTATAAATAATAATAAAATTAAGAAAATGATTTTTTTTTTTTTGAAAACTCGTGCTTCAAAATAATGTTTGAGGAATAGGCCATTAACTAGCTAAGGAACACATTCACCTTCAATTGTGTATAGCTTGAAAGTATTATCCCCTAACATTTCTGCAATCTCGTAGTGGTCGACCCATAGGTGTTGGAACTTAGTGTGGCTTCCTAGTTTCTCCTTAGCCTTATCCCACATGAGGATGAGGTCAAAGATTCTAAAGTCTTTTATAGTAGCCCTTTTATTGAGACAAAACTTGACAACCACCTAGTTTTTTGACTTATGTTCTTGTACTAATTTAATTTTCTCATCCAATTCCAAAATGGTTATCAATCTAACCTAGATGGTATTAGTATTTCCAACATATCCTCTCATGAATTTTACTATGGGAATCTTGAGATTGAGATGAAAAGTTGGTTCCTGACCATAGACCAAAAAATAGGGGGACATTCTTAAAGTATTCTTGTCTCTAAATCTATTGTTCCATAATGCATACTTCAATTGTGCATGTCAACCCCTTGGATTCTCTGTGAGTAGGTGTTTTATGATAGTTATCAGCTTTTTGGTAGTGGACTTGGCTACTCCATTACCTTGTGGATAATATTTTAGAAAGTAAAATCCACCAAGATAACTGAGAAGGGGTGGGGGGTGAATAAGTTATCTAGCTATTAAAACACTTATCAACCTTATTAACACTTAACCATGTAAGAAATATAACTAATAACCATAAGAAGAAACACATACACAATAACACCAAATATGTTAACTAGGGAAACCCTTGATTAGAGGGAAAACCCCAATGGGGATGGTACCCACAAAATGATTTACTAATATAAAAGTTCCTTGTAAGAGGATGGACTCTATTAGGAGCCAATGAAATGCATTTAGTACATATCAATCCCTGTTAGGAGATTCCAACCCTATTAAGAGTTGTAGAAGGTAGAATGACCCACTATCCAAACAACTTTAAGGGAAAGACCACCAAACTCACTATCCAACTAATCCATTTATTATTCCTTGAAAAATAATCTTGAATCCCTCTATCACCTTGGATGGACCAATCCTCTTTCAAATTTCAATACCATATCTTGCAACTCACATCTAATAATTTTTTGGATTGCTTACGCACATTTATCAACTTCGTATATCACTTGTACAATTCAAACTTCACACACAAATTGCATATTTCACCACAAGTAAAATAACCTTCCTTTTTACCATATCCTCAAAATAATTCCTTGATTCAACCTTAAGGCTTTCCCTATAAACTATAATAGGACCTCATTAAGATCTTAGAATCATATTACAATTACACAACATTGTCGGCTCACATTCTTCACAACATCTCACATATGTGACCTCTAACCTTGTGCACACTATGACATCATCATCAAGTTTTGTACTATCACTATCCAAATTTTCTCATCATGGTTCTATCCTTGTTAAGAGATACAATCCAAACTTCAAAAACTACTTGTCAAATACTCTATCTATACACTATCCTCTATAATTATTAAATAACTCTTGCATGTCTTTGACTCATTATACAAGCATTTGTTGACTTCATCAGGACACAATGTGGAACATATCCTCAACTACACTTGACTTTATCCTTAATATATAGTCCATACAACCTCATTCTCTATCTACTACTTTGTTAGTCTTCACAAAAATAATACCATGTTAACATCAATGACAAACAAAATCATGAATGCAACATGTCAATCATGCTAACCATCTCTCTAATACTTAGGATACTCCCCCAAAGGAATACCATCAAAATTAATGCTAAAATAGCAATTATATGAGAGTTTTATTATCACTTGATTATCTAGTGCCCATCAGGTAAGGAAAATTGATGAAAAGGAGGATCCATTATCACATACCAAAATAAGGGCATCCCAAACCTGGTGATGATGTGTTCTTCAAGAAAGTTGGTAACCACTTAGAAAGTGCAATTTTGAATTTTTTTTACCTTTTTCCACCTCATGAAGTAATTTTTGGTTGTCAAGATGAATATGTGACCAATAGAATATGGTGGGATAATAGGTCTAATAAAGCCCAGCTCCCATTTGGAAAAATGGCATACCTCAAAATTTGGTTTTAAAGGCATAGTTGGGTTTCCTTATCTATTCATATTGGTTTGATAAAAATGATAGGAAAATACATGTTTATGGGTATCCTTGAATAGGATGGGAATTTAGTAGCTCAACCTCAAGATCTAATGAGTTATGGACTTTGTCAATCTGTGTTTGGTACCATATTTATCATGGTATTACTCCAACACTTCCTTGTCTTCCTCATGATTCAAGCACTACAGATATATTTCTTCATAGATTTTCTTATTGAGCTTTATGTATTTTAGCATGTAAGACAGATTTCATCTTCAAAGCCCTACACTATGACTTATTCATCTCTTGGGACATCAATTTTGGAAGAAGCAATACACGATGTCTTGGTACCACATATTAGATATGATTTCCTCTCTTATGTATACATAATAGACTACACCTTGTTCTTCATTGTCAGCCATCCTCTTGGTAAGCCTTGCCCTCTTACAAGCTTCATGGGTTAAATTTCCAAGTCAAATTCTTGCAAGATAGCCATCCACTTCCCTCTTCTTTTTTCTAGCTTGTTCTACATTAATAATTATTTGACTACAGGGTTAAGAACAATGACACACACCTTTCTTCATAGTACATAGTGGCAAAACTTCTTGATTGCTTTCACCAAAGAAAATGAATATTTATCTAGATTGGGAAAATTCACTTTAGCATTTTTTAGAGGATGGCTCATGAAAGAAATAGGTCTCTCATCTTCAACATATCTTTTTTTTTGTGAGAATACTTGTTCATGAATATTCAAATGTACATGAGTAGACTTTGAATGGTAATTGATAATCAAGGCTTACAAGCATCAAG
Organism: Cupressus sempervirens; assembly: GCA_028749045.1. NCBI lineage: Eukaryota > Viridiplantae > Streptophyta > Pinopsida > Cupressales > Cupressaceae > Cupressus > Cupressus sempervirens. Next base: position 31,522,548 of record CM053790.1, read on the forward strand.
GCAGTGAAAATTGTCACCTCAACGTCTTCAAAATATTGAAATCAAACTATTCCTTGATCTCAAGAGTCCATTCACTATTTATTCCCTTTATAAGAATGTTATTGAGAGGATGCATTATCTCATCAAAACCATTGATGAATTTCCACACAAAGTTAATCTTCCCAAAGAAAGATTTTAATTATTTATGGCTATTGGGTACCAACACTTTCTGTATTGCTTCTACTTGCTTTGGGTTGATTGAAATACAACCTTAAGAAATGGTGTTCTCCAAAATGTTACCTTTCATAACCCTAAATGAACACTTATTGGGATTTAGGGATATACCAAGCTTCATGCACCAATTAAGCACTTGTTTCAAATCTTCCATATGACTACTATGTTTTGAGAAGATTGTAAGGTTATCCATGTAGATCAAAATACACTTGTTTAATAATCCTTTGAAAGATTCATCCATGGCTCATTAAAATGTGGCTCCAACATTGGTCAACCCAAATGAAATTCACTGATACATGAACATTCCCCATTTTGTAGTGAATGTTTTTTTCAATCTATCCTCTTCATCCACCATTACCTAATTATATCCTGAGTACCCATCTAGAAATGACATCATCTTGGATCCATTCATAATTTGTAGTACTACATCGAGTGAAGGTAGTGGGTAATTGCCCTTACTGGCACCAAATTGGTAGCCCAAGTAGAGTTTCAAATAGGGAAAATTGTCTTGGCATCCAACAATTTCAGAACTTCTTTCATCACCAAAGGTTCAATGATTAGATTCATGGGTCTTTTCCTTTGCCAAAATGATCTAGCATTGAGATTTAGATGGATGGAAAAGGAATGATGTTGGTATCATATGTTTTAAGTTCTTCATATCCTCATGTAATAACATCCATGTAGTCTATGAGGAGATGTATCATTTCATCCCTTTCTTGGGCATTGCATGCTTTCCCAATCCTTACCATTTTAGGATCATCTTAAGTGTCCATGTTATAAGAGTCACACTCATCACTTCCTTCTTCTTCAAGAGTTCTCTTATGGCATGTTGATTCAAATTGATTGAAAATGTTCTCTAATTCTACCACTCCCTTAGAGGTACTGTTGGTTTCTAGGTTAATGATGTCATCCTAATCTTTATCCTTTTCATCTTTGTTCTCTTTAGACTTATCATCAATTATCTACCCTTCAAACAAACCATTACACATGCTGAATTCTAGAATATATTGGTCATCCTAGAAGACATAAAAATCAGTCATATTATCCAAGATGGATGGGTAAACCAATAGTTCAATGGATAATCTTTTAATTTTTCTCTTTTGAATAAGATGATATGTGCTAGTGGAGGTAGCGAGCACATCTGCAACTACATTTTTCCTTCTAGGAATAGATTTGATGTTTAATGCCTCAGATTCATCCATAAAATCCTACACTCTCTTGCAATAAGCCATAAACCTTTGGTCATTACAAGAATACATTTCTTTAACTTGTCAAACTACCAGCTATGAATCTCCTTCTACCATAAGTGCTTTGATGATCTTTTCAAGCACAAAAAGAAGACCTCATACAAGGGACACATTTTTTGCCACATTGTTAATGCATATAAACTATGGAAGGTAGGTGAAATAGAAGGATTTAACTCTAGGGTTGAGAAACTCAATTCAAGCCCCAAATCCTTGTTTGCATTTGGAGCCATCAAACTATAGAGTTGAGATCCCTTCTTCAAGTGCTTTGGATTTGTGTTTTCCCATCTTCACCTTCTCTTTTACTCGATCTTTGATAGACCTTTTGTTGGATACCCAATCCATCTTTCCTTGAGCTAGCTTGGGCGCACTTCTTGCAATGGTCTCAAATATAGGGATATATTGTTCATAATGGTTATCCTAAATTTCTTTGATTGATTCAATGATCTTGTAAGTCTAGGGTTTAGGGTGCACTACCATTGAGAACCAACCTCATCCTTTTACAAAGCTTCACTTCCTGCAAATAGTGATAAATCCTTCAAGTAGAGAAGACAAGGACCCACCATCCAAAGAGGTATCACTTTACGATGCATTAGGGTCCTCTTCAACTTCTTATTTTATGAAGACTTTATTTTCTGCATTCAACTCTTCTTAGTGCATCAAAATGTCATCATTATTTTAGCCACTCATAGTATTTCCAAAAGTGTCATATGTTGTCTCATTATTCACCACTAGGAGCCTATCTAGTTTTGTACTTTTTGATCATGTTAATTGGACCAGTACCATAGAAATAAAATCTTGATAGCTCAAACATTTAAGCTCTGAATGGCTAGGAAAATGTAACCGATAGAATCTGGGAAGTAGCAGGATATTTGGGTATGTATCATCCCCTAGATACTACAAGTTACCAACTATATTTTCCATGAATTAAGTGAATAGTTCATCCTATAGAGATAATTAGGATAGACTTGTAGTAGGGCTTTCCTCAAATGATTCTATGTTAAGCACATCAAGTGCTAGAACCCTATAGGAGCCCAAGTTAGATTAACAAAATAATACTTCATTAGGAGCATTGTATTTTGTAATCATTTTATGTAGCTTAGGCTTGGAATCAATCTTGATTTAGTTATTGAGTCCTTTCCATGAATACCATAATTGGGTGAAGTTAGTAGAAAACCATCCTCTTAGAAACATGGTCCATTCTGCTTAGAAGCATGTCGTGGATTTTAGGGATGTGCACCACATGAATATCAATGACATCCTGAATCCTAGGATCTATAGTCAAATATATGTGCACATATTTCAACACATTGACAACCTTCACATTTGTTTTGTCTAGTTGTATTACCACTCAATTGATCGACTGTGAGGTGACTTCTAGCCTTTGAGCTATTGAAAGTGCAATGATGTTACATGAAGTGCCAGAGCCAATGAAGTAGTTATGTAGAGTTTTTCCAAAGATTCTAATGCTTAAAAGGATAGGTGAAACTTATGCCTTATCTTTGAGCATGATAGGCATATCTTTAATAGTGTTGACCTAAGGGGTTGATGCCTTTTGGGTGCTTGTGTTGGTAGTTGCCTTAGTGTGATCCAATGTTTTCAACAAGGATTCCCTTTGGTTGGGGAAGCTCTATAACATGTCATAGATTGAGATATTTTTCTTTGTCCTCTTCAAGTCCTCTATTTTACCATACTTCTTAGTTGACCATGCTAGATTTTTCATTATAATAAGGGTATTACCAAGCACTTAAGGGTGTTGCAATGGGATAGGCACATGTGGTGGCATATCGTTGTTACTAGCTAATGGATCAGGAGGAAAAGGATGAAATCCTAGATAAATTTTGTCTGTCAAAATCTCCCTTCAATTATACAAATTATAGGTGTTTTGATTGTTATTTTGAAAGGAAAATACTTTGTCTAGTTTGGTCTTTCTTGGTTAACTAGGAATATGAATTCATTTTTCATTCTGTCTTCCCATTCTACATTCAGTGAGATGTTGTAATATTCTAGGAACATTGTGTTGAATTGATGGAGAGAAATTTCATTAACATCTTGAGAATTCTAGCTTGTCTTGATTACCTCCAAAGAATATGTTGTTATTATCAATGAAGACCTTCTAGTTTATATCTATTTGATTATTTCAAAAAATGAAGAATTTTTATTACTATCACTAGGGTTGATCCCATTATTGGGGTGAGTATTTCACTATCAATTCTTCTAGGATGACCCACTATTGCAATCTAATGTGCTAAAATTATTTTCTAAAATTTTATTCACACAAGAGTTGAAGTTCTTTGGGTGATTTTATACATAAGTATTGTTAATTAGGGATGCACTAGATCATGGATTTATTTATTTATTTTGTCCCTATGATGGCCAAAGATAAGTGAGCTCATTTTTTATTTAAGACACAGTCTTCTTCATTTGGTTAAATTATGCCATCATGTTGTTCTCTCTTTCAGTGGGTGGTGTAATTGTTTGCTAAAAAAATGTTTCTTTTGGAGGCTCATACTTGGATATGTTATGGTAGGGGCATGAAAAATGGCCACTTGTTGCACATATATGGGGTTGAGTTGAGGAAGTTGGTTTGACATTGGTTGCACCCCCACAGGATAAGTTAAGATCATTGTGGCAACATTGGTAGGGATTACCATGCTTCCCCCACCATTGGGATAGCATGTTTCATGAAGGTAATCACTTCTTGAAATACCTTATCTAATATGTCAATATCTGCAGTGGGAAACCTTCTTAGAAAAATAAATGTGGGTTGATCCATGGAATTCAAGTAAATTTGTGTTGTAGCTCCAAGAGGTATTCTGTAAGGGGATTCCAATTTCTATTACATCATGTGGAAATGGTGGCTGAACTGAGAAATGGTTTCTGAAGGGTCACTCATGTAGATAAAAATTGGTGATGCAAAATAGCTAGATTGATGAACATATTGAAATAGTCTAAGAACAACTTCTCAAAAGCTACCTAATCTTTGATGGATGCCAGCAGTAAATTCACATACCAATTGAATGTTATTTACCCCAAAGTGTATGGGAACAAATGAAGGACCATGTCCTCTATTCAAATTTTCTTCTTTTTGCATATTTCCTTGAAAAAATTAATGTGGTCTTCCACTGTATGCATTTCACCATAAATGAATTTTGGGTAGAAATTCTCAAGAATTTTTGGTAGATCATGGAGTTGACCTTGTAAGTTAATTGGTGAAACTTGAGCATTAGCAAAGAAATCCATGGGTAAAAGTGGTAGTGGATGACTTTTTTGCTGGTGGAGGTTGAGTTCAATGGTAGTAGGAAGAGAGGTGTTGGAGTTGGAGGTAGATGATGATGAGGGAACATGTAGCATAAATGGATGAAGTCTAGGGATCCCTTTATCTTTGTGAGGCTTATAGAAATGGTTGATCTCTAAGAATGTTTGTTTTCTAGGTGAAGGCCTTAATGCTCACATTTAGGGAGATAGTGGATCAAGAATCTCCATTTTTCCAACTTACAAATTTGTGCACTTGCAAACTTGTGAAGTTGTTAAACTATGAAACTGTTGCCCTCCTTCTAGCACCACTTTTGTTGAGCAATTATTTTGCATGAAAACAATGACATTAATTATTGAAAATTTGATCAAATAACCAAATCCAAGGTTCTAGAGGACTATTTTTCAGCCTACTAGGTAGCTTAATTGAAGATAAATATTTCTATTCACAAGGAGGCCTTTTCTAGTATTTGTAAAGTCTAAAGAGCTTGGAAGAACAAGACCACAAATCAATCTATTTTTGTATTTTAAACTTTTATGATGAATGCAAATTTGTAATAATGCAAATATATGAATTCCTAGTCTAACCACGTGCTCAAAGAAAGTTACTAGGATAGGGTAATAAGAAGTTAAGGCAAATTGTTGATAATCAAATTCCTAAATGGACATAAGTCATAGTAACAATGCATTTGCAAATTAATTTTTCAACAGGATAAGGAAAGAAAGAAATGAAATTAGAAGAAACTCATCCATAACTCCACCAACACAATCATTGAAGGAACTAATGAAAACTAAATGATGCTTCAAGATTCATCAATGTAGCCATGGAATGAACAAGCACACACAAGATAAAATAATATGCAAAAATTGTAGAATGATCCTTCTCCAATTCATCACAATAGAGGAATTATGATACTAAATATGACAAACACTAGAAAGTAAACAATTGTATGAGCATTAAAACACAATGATACTATTGGCTCCATCTCTATTCATGAACATGAAATTCATAAAGGAAACACACAAAATGAGAACACCAAAAGAATAGCTTTATTGCATCAAAATACCAGCCTTGAATACATAATACATCTTTGTATTTATAAGAAACCCTATCCTTCATCCAATTCTTGGACCTAGGGATTTTTCCCTACAAAAAGTATGCTAAGGCACTAATTTTATGAAAATTGTGTACAAATAGAATCCTAACTAGGTGCTAAGTAGGATTACACTCCTATTTTTATTCATTAAGTGGTGTACAAGCCTTTATAATCATTTTAAACTTCCATAGAAGAAGACAATATGAAGAATGAAGACTTTAGATAGAACTCAAGCTTCTAGGACTTCTAAAAATGAGAACTTTGGGCTTCTCCATGTGTTTCTATTTGTTAAACTATAATTAAAATTGAAAAAATATGCTTTTGGTGCATGAAAATGCCTTAAAAAGTGAAATTGGAAGTTAACTATCCATGCAGATACAAGTGTTCAAAGTTCATCACACTTGCACACCTTTGGAGACAAAATTTATTCCTCCACCAAAACTTCAAAATGTGGACTTGTGCACCTGCACACCTTGAGAGGTATCAACATCAAAATGTTGGCAATTTGGCTAAGGTAGATATTAGATTTTGTCATTTAGGAAAACATATCTTCAATATGAAGAAGTCAAACCTTGAGTAATAAGTTATGAAGTCTATACTTATAAATTTGTCTAAGTATCACTCAGTTGATCTGGAAAAATAGATAGAGTTTTGATTAGCACACTTCACAAAAGTAATATTGGCATGTGTACAATTGAGAAACAATAGTCCAAAGTATGATGATGATGAATGCAAGTCCATGGGTTAGTGCAGATAGTACAAATAGAGTTATTGACATATTACCAATTATGGTAGTATACAAGAAGAACAAACCATAACAAACAAATGGGTATTTTAAGTTAAGAAATTATTTTGTTTATGAAATAATTACTTAAATAATTAGGGATGATAACCTAGATGTTAAACCCAATTCATTAAATTATAATATTGTAATTGTAAAGGTATAAAGGAAAGATTGGGAATGTGAAGTTTAGAGCGGTACATATGTGATATGTGATATGAAAATCCTAATGTATGACCAGAGGAATGAAAACTAAGATAAAGTTTGTGTTGAGCAGCAAACAAAATATCAATTATTGAAGATATCAATAGTATTGTAATAAAGGTTTTTGTATCTATCTCTTTGTATTAATGAACTATATTGTATACTGCATGTTTGGGAAGTGGACTCATGTCATATCCCCATTTTAAGATAGAATTTTAATAATTATTAGATAATACAATGTTATTAAATAAATAATAAAGTTATATTAAGACTAATATTAAAATATAAAACAAGAAAATAATAATTATTTAATCTATATTGTTAATTAATAAAATAATATTAAGTATTATATTTTAAATAATTAAAAATAATAATAATATTTCAATGAGTAATGAAATAAATAAAATTAAATACAAGAGACAATATTGTAGAAAGTATATTAAATTTTTAAATATAATTTCATAATAAATAATAATAAACACAAGTAAGTAAGTAAGGAAGTAATATAACATAGAATAATATAAATTAACTAAATCTAATGAAAAAGTCAAGAGAGATTTAACAAATAGACATGATTCCTTAAAATTTAGATATAAAAGAGAGGAGGGTTTATTTTAGAGAGGAGAAAAAAAAAGGAAGAGGAGAAGAGAGGAGTTCAAAAAGGAAAAATGGAAGAGGAAAGTAATATCATGAAGAAAATAAGGAAGTGACTTTTTGAAAATGTATGAATGATATTAAAAGGATGTGAACATTTGAAAAGATCATAATTATGAATGGTTGTGACTCTTCAAAAATATTGTGATTATAAAGTATTGGGATTTTTCCAAGAATTTTAGTTACGAAGTGTTGTGACTTTTCAAAAGGATTATAACTATGAAGGGTTGTGACTTTTCAAAGGATTTGTATTATGAAAGGTTGCGACTCTTGGAAAAGAAAAATGGTAATAAGCTAAACATTTATTATTTCAAATGTTGTTTAATATTAATTATGATATTAATGAGGTGACATAATTATATAGAAATACCAAGGTAATAAGAATGAACATTTTCTTTCATTTGACATAATTAAATAAGAATGAACCTTTACTATAGAGGTTTTGGAGTTGGAGGAATTTTTTTGCATGCTAGGGTTTCACCATGGCCTGGTGCCTGATGGCACGTAGATTTGAGACTCATCTGCGATTGTCCCTGCTATACCACTGTTGATTGTGCCAATGCTGAGGCATGTTTTGAGCTTGGAAGGTGTAATTGCAGAAATCTAGGGTTTCAGAGGTTTTAACCTTGTATTGTAGTAAGTTGGATGCAGATCAGCTGCCGTGAGAATTGTCTAGTTTATTTCAATTTGTTTTTGGTTCCTGCTGCTTCTCTTTTCCTCGATCTATGATTTATTTTTTCCTGGTTATCTGAGTTTCCTATGGGGAGAATCTGGCCCATGCTAGGAGTGGCTAAGATCTCAATGCATGTGTTGCAGCAAGGAGTCTAGAGTAGGCGCAAAGATGCAGATATTTTTCAAAGCATGTATAATGAATAGTTGCAAAGGAGGACTTTGTTCAATTTAATTTTAGGGTTACACGATTTATGCAGATAGCTGAGGAGCAAGATGCGAGAAGCAAGATTTTTTAACAGAGGAGGGCATGGGTTTAGCAGAGGCAATAGAGGAGGTAGATTTTCACGGGCTTGGATGAATCATCGAGGGGATAGGTTCCACCAGTAGCCTCTATCAAATGCAGATTTTAATCATTTTAAGAGGACATACATCTTTGACATTTGCAAAGATTCCCAAGCTTCAGGTTCTTCATCCAAATCATTGCTTTTTGAGACAACTGATCATCATTCATCCAAATCAATTCATGCAGAATGGCTGCCATCATTCATTTCATCTCCTAATAATAGAGCTATTACAAGACCTAAGTTTCTAACTTTTCCAAATAATATCCCCATTGGAAGGAAAAGGGAAGTACACAATCCAACAAAGCAGCAAGGGTTGGATTCTTCTAGGTTGCCATGGCATAGATCTAAGGTTATAGGTAATTTTTCTTCCTTTAAGCGAATCTGACATAGCCATGAGCGCGATCAATATTATCCAAATAGTAGTTTGGGCAAGGATCATAGATTTGAATGGAGAAAGAAGGAATCTCGATTAGATCATATCAATGCTTCCCCCATGAAGTCTTCATATCCATCTGTAATCTTTCCAGATCATTACCTTGAGGAGCATATTGATCTCCTTAAAGACACTACATTAATAGGTATGTTTGGCCCTAACCTATTTCCATTATCCATTATTTTGGATTGGGCTAGATCTATTTGGCAGGGAGTCAAGGAAGTTTTTTTCATTGATTCACAGTGCAATTATTTTATAGTTTTATTTGACTCAAAGGCATCTAGGGATTTTGTGCATAAATATAAGGGTTGGTTTTGTAAAGGGAAAGGTTTATTCACCATTTCATGGACACAAAATTTCAAACCTAATGATGCACTACCCCAATTCATTCCATTTTGGATTTGCCTACCTACTTTACCATTGGAGTACAGGGATCCCAACATTGTTGAAATTATAGCTAATCAGATTAGAATTTATATCAAGCATGATTTGATCCCCTATGAAAATATTCAAAGAGATGTTCAAGTTTGTTTGTTACTTAACCTATCTAAGCCCAAACCAACGGGTGTCACGATCAAATCCAAGTGGGGTGCCTTGAATCAGCTCATTATGGTTCAAAGTCCAGAGATTGTTGACGCATTTTCAACTAATTTGGGTCACTTTACATCAGACTGTTTGCAAGATCAAATTCCAACTATAGACATATGTTGTGATCACTCTACAGATCCCTTAAAATTTCCAAGGGCCAATGTAAAAATCTCCCAAGCATATTCACAGAATCCAGTGGTAGTGGCTTCCAACCAAGTTCTTCTTAGTCAGGCTATGGTTCCTTTACAACAAGATTTTGTTCCCATTTATGATGTTAATTTATTAATTCAAGTCCTAGAATTACTGTACTTCTTCTAGTATTATTGGAGGAATGATACAAATATGAGCACAAGCTTTAAGTCTACGTTACTATTAATGGGTTCAGACGATTTAAAACCTGATGAAATTCCTGATCTACTATTGGACATGATAGTGCATGATCTAACCTATCATAACAAGCCTATTAACTTTTCACACATTATCAGTGATCTAAAAGGTAAGAAGATCCCCCAGCATCAACTTTTTAAAATAGTGACAGCTCTCTCAACAACTTTTGTAGCTAATTTGATTCATGAAATTGCAATTGAGGAAGGAGTTTCTATAATGGAAATTCTTCACCCAGATGATAAAATGTCTATTAATCAATCTAATTGTCCAAATGGGACTCAACTAGTGAATTTGGATAATCTCCTAGATCTCAATGAAGTACAAGAAGGAACATCTAATTCTCTATATCCAAAATCATTTGGCAATTGTCAAATGAATGCTCTCATCCAACCTAAATTGTTAGCATCTTGTAATCTTGAAGTAGCCCATCACTTGAATGATATAAATAAATTGGAGCTTCCTTTAGATTATTGCTAGATCAATGAGTGTGTAGAATCTCAAATGAGGATGGCTAATCTATCTGAAGAAGACCACATTTTGAATGAATTTAATGATGCGGATGTGATGAATCCGACTGATCAAGAATCAGAAAGCTCTCAACAAAATGGTAATAACACAGAAAGAGGGTATTTTGACTTCTCAATTCATTTGTCATTAGATCAATCCCCTACTACCACTATAGTGAGGAAGACTCCAAAAAATAGAGGTAGAAAGCCAAAATCTACAAAGATGCTACTGGAAGTGGACACTAGTATTCAATCCACTCTTGATGATAAGTTTACATCAGTCAAAAGATTGACAAGGAGAACAAGAGGTTCTCCTTGTTAGCAATGAAAATCATTACGTGGAATGTCAGAGGTATCAATGCCTCTAACAAAAGAGGTAGGATCAAGCAGTTGCTTGATTCAACAAAAGGAGATATTATTCTTCTTCAAGAAACTAAATTATCAGATCAAGTTTTTGATAAGACATTGGCTAAATGGACTAATTGGCTTTTAGTTCATGCAGAGCAGCATTGGGCCTCTAGGGGTTTAGCAATTTTATGGAATGCTAAAAGTATTCATGGTATTCTTATTGGACAAGATTCCAATTGGCAGTTGCTGAAAGTTGAACACTTTGATTTGAAATTCCTTATCTTCAACATATATGGTCCCACATCTACAAATGATAAGAGGAACCTTTGGGCTGTAGTAACGAATCTTATTCAACAAGAAAGAGAAATGAATTTTATATTGGGTGGGGATTTCAATGCATTACTATCAATGTTTGAAAAGAAAGGGGGAATTTGTTCACCCATTAGAACTATCCAATATTTTTCTTCATTTGTAGAAGATAATAACTTAAGTGACATTTTTCTTGACTATGGATTATACACATGGACTAATCGACGTATTGGTTTTTTAGAAATTTCTGAGAGATTGGATAGGTTCTTGTTTTCACAATCATGGAAGCTATTGAGTTATAGTTTTAAATCTGCAATCTTACCTTTTGTTGTATCAGATCATTTTCCAGTCTAGTTATTAATATCAAAGAACAATATATCACAATGTCTTAATCGGGTTAGCTCTTTTAAGTTTGAACACATGTGGTTCAGGCATCCTAATTTTATTATGCTTTTAAAACATTGGTGGATTAATGCTCCAACTTTTAGGGATCCTAAGATGCTTTAGTTCTCTAAAAAGCTTCATTACATGAAAGGGATGATCAAGGAGTGGAATGTTAAGTTTTTTAAAAATGTGTTCAAGCAAAAACAAGATGTCTCCGAAAAACTTGAGAAGGTAAATTCAGTCATCATTCAAAAAGGTCTTAGTCTGAATTTATATCATGAGCAAAAATCCTTGAAAGAAGAATGGGAGGAGCTTTGCAATAGGGAGGAGATTTATTGGAGACAAAAGTCTCATGAACTATGGTTAAGAGATGGTGATAAGAACACAAATTTTTTTCATGAAACTGCTAGAGTTAAAAGGGCAGTTAACACTATTTTTTCAATTAAGCACTCAGTATCTGGTCATCTTATAGAAGATGAAAATGGTATTAAGGAGGAAGGTGTTCACTTTTTTTCAAATCTCCTGGCTCCCCCTCATTTGGATCCTATTGATGACAATCTGATTAATGATTTTATTAGTTGTATTCCCCCTCTTATTACAACGGATCATAATAGGATGTTGCTTTCCCCTTTCACACTGGAAGAAATTAAAAAAGTGGTATCTTCATTCCCACCTGAAAAAGCCCCAGGATCTGATGGATTTATAGCTCTTTTTTATCAAAAATGCTGGGATTTTATTAGTTTTTATTTATTAGCAGTGGTTGAAGAGTCAAGAAGGAATGCCAAGATGATCAAGAGCTTCAATTCAACTAATATTGCTATTATTCCAAAAGTTAAGTAGCTAACTTCTTTTGCTGACTTTAGGCCTATCTCTTTATGCAACATGGTTTATAAATTGATTACTAAAGCTATATACATGAGGTTGTAGAAATTTATTCGTTATATCATTTCTTTAGATCAAGGTGGTTTTGTGCTAGGAAGAGAAATATGGGAAGGTGCTATTGTTGCACATGAGACTCTTCATTCTATCAATTCTCATCAGTTGTCTAGTTTTGTGGTCAAGCTTGACATGATGAAGGCTTATGATAGGGTAAGATGGTCATTCCTCTTTAAAGTTATTTCCAAATTTGGTTTTTCAGATAAGTGGTGCAGATGGATCAAAAATTGTATTTCTGGTGCCTAGTTTTTAGTCATTATTAATGGAGAGTCAATTGGTTTTTTCCTCTCTTCTCAAGGGATTCGTCAAGGTGATCCACTATCTCTAGTTTTATTTATTCTTATGGCTGATGCTTTTAGCAGATTCATCAATAGATCTTCACAATTGGGCTTATGGCAAGGAATTTTGATTCCTTGTATATCTATTACTGTTACCCACTCCCTATTTGCTGATGATACTCTTCTTTTTGGTATGTCAAATGTAAAGGAAGCTAACCATATTAAATATGCCTTGGATCTATATTCAGAAGTTTCTAGTCAAAGAATCAATGCCAACAAGTCCAAAATTTTCATTTTCAACACTAATGATGTAGTGGCTCAGAGGATTTCTTCAACTTTGGGTTTCCCGGTGGATCACCTCCCATCCATTTATCTTGGAATTCCTTTTTTATGGGAGAAAACAAGACAACTTTTTGGCTTCCTATCATTGATAGAATTAGGGCTAGGATCTCTACTTGGAAAGCTATATGGTTATCTTTCTCAGGCCATATTTTATTTAGTTAAAGCTGTCCTAATAGCTATCCCAAACTATTATTTGTCAATTCTTAATGCTCCCTCTTCTATAATATTGCAAATTCAAAAGATTATCAGAGACTTTATATGGAAAGGAAATTTGTCAAATAACAAGAAGCTTCCTCTTGTTTCTCTTCTTGAAATGTCTCATGATAAGGCATCTGGGGGTGTGGGGTTGCATGATATTGCTATAAGAAATAAGGCTTTTGGGGACAAGCTTGTGTGGAAAATGTATACAAAATCTCATGCAAAATGGTGTTCAAACATGCAAGAAAAATATTTAGGTTCCTCAAGTCCTTCCAAATTTTTTACTGTGTCTAATCCTCCTTTAGGTTCAGCCATATGGAATTTTATGATGTCTTCAAAGGATATTGTTTGTCATTATCTTACTTGGGAAATTCACAGTGGAGAGAAAGTAAAGTTTCGGGAAGACTCATGGAATGGATTTCCCCCTCTATGCAAACAAGAAAAGTTGGATGAAGCACGCCACGTCCTAAAAGTTGAGTGGGGATCCTCTTTTTGGGACTATGTTTTGGCTATTGAAATTCATTCAAGAAGGGTTCTCTGGAAAGAACCTCCAACACATCTTCTTAGTCAGCCAAGTCTCCTTTCCTTGAGGGACTCTCTTGCTGAAAGAATTATTTTTCTTTCTAATAGGGAAGATATAGTTATATGGGCCCCGGTCAAAGATGGTGATTACTCAATCAAGGAAGGTTATTATGGTCTTCAAGAAGCATATAATTCAAGCAGGAAGTGTACAACTTTTTCCTTTTGTTGGAATTCCACTGTGTTGCCTAAGGCTGGATGTTTCACTTGGCTAGCCCTTAGAAAAAGAATACTCACAGTGAATGATTATCTAGGCTAGGTATTGCTCAATCTTTTATTTGTAAATTATGCAACAAGGAGCTAGAATCTACAAATCATCTTCTTCTCTAGTGTCCCTTTGATTATCAGTGTTGGGTTTTTGTGTTGAAGAAGCTTCAAATGTCTTTACCTCTACCAAATAGTCTTTGGGACCTATTTTAATCTTGGCCAGTTCTATTCTCTAGATCTCTATTTGCTAGTATTTGGAAGTGCATCCCAGCTACTGTGGTGTGGGCCATCTGGTGGGAACATAACAAGATCATTTTTCGCAATGAAAAATCAAATCTAGAATCTGTTCTAGATGGGATTGAGAATGCAATTTCAGAAAGAGTAAATGCAAATATGTTCAATTGTATGAATAATATTTTAGTTTCTGCTTGGGATTATCTTCTTCTAAAATTCTGGAAACAAATTAAGTTACCTCCAAGTTTCTCTGCAAACTAGAATTCTAATCATCTATCTGATCGACTTCATGTAAAATGGTCTCCCCCCTCTAGAAATTTTCTAAAGTTAATTTTTGATGGTTGCTCTTGTGGGAACCCTGGTAAGTCAGGATTGGGTGCTTGTATTAGAAATTGGCAAGGTGAAGTAGTTGCAATCAAAGCAGATGTTTTACCAGTTGGTACTAGCAACCTTGCAGAAGCCCAAGCTCTATTGGCAGGTCTAATTTTGGCAAAGAGATGTAATGTTTCCACCATCCATATTGAAGGTGATTCTTAGGTAATTATAAATTCTTTCTTATCATGATATTCACATACCTGGAAACTAGCCTATATCCTTCAACAATGCTGGGATTTAATTGATTCTTTTCAAGCTACTTGTTTCTCTCACACTCTGAGGGAGGGCAATAAATTAGCTGATTGTCTAGCTAATCTTAGTTGTGAAGGCTCCATATTTGAATCTTTCCATTCAGAGGTTATTTTTTCAAAATTCCCTTGCTTAGCAGAGTGCCATATTTGGGACAAAAAGTAGATGAATGAAGCTTAATAGATTAGCTTGCACATTCTTTGTGCATGATTCACAAATGCTCCAATTAGATTGGAGGTTCAAAGTTCTCTTGATTTTAGTTAAATCTTTCAGAAGGAGAGGTTTATTGGCATAATTGGATCTTGATCATTTGAGTATTTATATATATCATATTTTGGGTACTCTTGCTTAGTGCAAAGAAATTGTATTTTGTTGTAGGTATGCCTGGTATGACATATCCGCGTTTAACACTTTTGTATTTTGGCAATGATTCAGAGTTTTCTTGCTAGTTCTCTCTCTGATGAGCTCTTGAACTAGTTTATTAATAAATATATTATATAAGTGCTATGTCACTTTTTGATTTTTTTAAAAAAAAGAATGAACATTTTCTTTCATTTGACATAATTAAATAAAAGAAATAAACATCTAATCAATGTTATTGATTAAGAGATGATAATGACTTGAAAAAAATCCCAAGAATTACATTAATTAGTAAGAACTAGGTGGATAAGACAGTAGGGTTGAGTCTTAAGGCAAGAGGGGAATATATCGACTCTAGGGCTTAGGTTTATCGAGCTATGGGACCCCACCACAATGTTTGAGGACTGAGGTATGGTATAGCATCTAGGTATGGTGAGGGATGGAAAACACTCATTTGAAAGGTAGGGACCAAGGTCTTGTCAAGCCTTTAATGCAGTCTCCTTGTCCAATCCCCAGGTGACCTAGCCTATACATACAATGTAATAGATTGGGTAGGAATATATACATATAAAAAGAATCATTAATAATACAAAAAAAATTGTGTGTAGCTCCCTTTTTTGCTTTATAATTTTCTTTCACCCACTATTTTAATGTATTTTCTCTAGTTTTTTAAAATATAATGCTTTATATTACAATGGAGTTATTTTTTCCAATTTTGTTCTTATTAGAACAATAAGGTGCTAAATTACATGTTATTTAGTGTGTATACTAATATGTTAGCAAGAAACACTAATCTATTTAGAAATAAAAGCATTAACCAACAAAACTAGTATAAACTCTAAGATAGACAAAGTGAGGTCCTGCAATGAGAATATGAGCCATGGATGGGCTCTCTAAATGAGGATTATCACTTGATTTGGAGATATGTCTATTATGTCGATGTGGGATGTATGCTCAAGCTTCAAAATGCTTCAATGGATTTGGAATTTTTGGTGTGGATGATGGCTTTGATATGGATTTGGCTTCTCAAACTAGCATTATAACTTTAGCTCAAGGATTGTGATAAAATGGCTTGGGAGGGGATCTAATTTATAGGCCAAGGGCTTGAGGGATGGAGGGTCAAGATGAAAGGATGGATGAAAGCTTATGGAGGGTTTAGATTGCATGAAAGGAGAGCACATGGATTGTGCTTCCTTACAACCAATCAAGGAGTGACACATGTCATAGGATGAGTGGATGGAGGAAAGGGCAAGGATGAGTCAACAAAGGAGGCTCAAGGCCTTAAATGGCCCTCATAATGGCTTGTAAGAGGAATTAAGAACATGTAAGAGATTTGAAGGCTTTGTGGTTGGGATAAAATTTTATGGTTGGGATATTTTGAGGGAGGAGACTTTGGTTTGGCTTAGGAAAGTCTTAAGCTCACTTAGGGAATGTGACAAGGTTAGGGAGGGGGGGGGGGGATTAGGCTTGGGTTAGGATTAGATTAAGGATGTTAGAGATGTGCAAGTGGATGACATTCATGAGGGTGGGTGAGTTTAGTGGCTAAGCTAGGTTATTATGGGTGGATGGGGTGGATTAGGCTAAATGGAGGATTTAGGATAGGTTAGGGGCTATTAGATTTGAGGGTTTTATTTATTAAAGTGATTTTAATAAATTTGGGATTTGGAATTAGATATGAGAATAGGATTAATTGACAAATAGTGGGTTATTTGATTTATCAATTAGGACTATAGATTATTAATTAAATTAATCAGTGAGGGGATGGCAAAGGATTAATTAAATAAGAATTTAATTAATGATGCTTTTAGAGATAGCTAAATAAGATTACTAAACCGGTGTAATCAAATTTAGGTGTCTACATTTAGTGCCTAATTTAGCACATAAACTAGTGCATATAGGTATCCTTATTGAATAGATGATGTTTTTAGTTGGTCTATCTCTTATTATCTTTTCAAAATCCATAGAGCTTCTATATATATTTCTTTTTTTCTATTTGGCCATGTTGCCATAAGGGATTGTACCCAAAATGTTGAAGTGTAATACTCAACAATCTAGTAAAACATAAAATGATATTCATGTCAATGGGTATGCATATGGAAAGGATATATGTAGGTTGATTATAAGAATAATACTAATTTCAAATCATTTTTGTATTAATGGTTAGTATTATATGTTTGTCACTTCTAATTGTGATCACATACTCAATAGGTAGCTAGTTTTGAATCTAGTAGCTAACTTGAACTACCCTTTAGTTTTTTGAGTTTATTTTGATAATTTAAAATGTAAATAACTCTTATACTTTCATGATGTATTCAAGATGCTTATACTATGTTAATACTAAAAAAACTTCAACAACACAACATCCGAACAAGATTAATGAAAAAGAGCATGTTAAAAACTGAATACGTGAATGAGATAATAAAAGAGTTTGCAAAAGTATAGAAATTAAATCTAACTCACAAATTAATCACTAATAGCATGTCACTATTAGACAAAACAATCTACTCTCTACTTAAACTTAAAGGAATGAATGTTGCTATAATGTCAAAAAATAAGTGAGCTCAATATGAAGATGCCTAAATTTAAAAAAGTAAAAAAAGGAAGGAGGAAATAACTATTGAAAAATACCTAAGGTAAAGACCTTATAGCTATAAGAAGGTCAAACCCAAAAAGGAAGGTGGTAACTCAATTGCAACTACAACTATGCTCTAAACTAAACTCAAACTCTCCTCAAAATACCAAAATAGACCCATGCTCATATATGAACAAACAACAGGCATGATGAAGGGTGCAATTGAAGATATATGTAAAAAAAAAAGGCCATGCAAAAATTTGGGATCAAAAAATTGATGTAAGATTTTCAATACACATCTCAAATACATTCATAGGCCATGCAAAACTCTCTTTTGATCAAATTGACTCAAACCATGACCCGTGCACTTACCCTCCAATTTTCCATTAATATATCTTGATCATGAAGTGTTCTATTTATGAACACTTAATAAATATCTTACAATCTTGCCTCATGCAAAATAAAAAACATGCAAACCAAAAACTTCTTTTTCCATGTGAACTCAAACTATTTTTCTAAGCACGTGTCTTTTATATTTGCAGTTTATCAAATATTTATTAGGTTTTTATTTATGAACACCTAAGAATAATTAATTACATCTTTATAATACTCAAAATATTTTAAAATTAATGTAATGCTTATTAAATGATAAAAATACACTACTCAATAAATATTAAATTTGAATTAAAATTTAATAAACAATATTGTTTTTTCTTAATAGTAATAAGAAATATATTTTTATCACTTAATAAATATTAATATAAAAGTGTGTGTGTGTGTGTGTGTGTGTGTGTGTGTGTGTGTGTGTGTGTGTGTGTGTGTGTGTTGTTTATATGATTTCATGAAAAGCTTGAAAATCTTGTATGAGTTGCAAGGTAATAATTCTTAAGGCATTTTTAAAAACAAAACAAAGTAAGCAATCCCCATGTCTTCAATGGCTAGGGCATTTGTTAGTTTTTTTATTTTGAGTCACCTTTCATTCATTTTTTATGTCTGTCTAAACTAATGGATTTGAATCATTAATTCAAAACCAAGTATTTGAAGCCTTCAAATTGATTATTTATCTTCATTGTAACTCTGTTAAAGAAGTCTCCAAAGGATAGGTCAATCTATTTTGGGTCATGTTTGTATAAGCAAAAGTTTCCAAGTGTAAAGTCTTGAACTTGTCAACCGTCTCAAACTTTTGAACCATTCCAAAATTTTGAACTCTTTTGACGCATTTGAACCACTTAGAACTTGGTTCAAAGTAGTTCAAATAGGTTATGTTGTGGCTTCAATACAATACGCACCCCATTTTTTACTTCGAGAATGGGGACCCCCTTTTTTCTTTTGAGTTATGAGAGCTTGCTCCTTAGGACAAGGTATCTTATGAGGAACCTCAGGGAGTGACAATAATATAACCTAGGTTTAGGAGTCATGAATAAAATGCGTCATCCAAATCTGACTGCTAGAAAAGAAAATTTTGAGCATTAAAGGAAACATGTACATCTTACACACTTGCACACCTTGTGTAAGGTGCACAAATCCACCATGTCCCCCTTTGCCACCAAGTGCTAAGGTGTGCACACGTGCACCTTGCATACTTGTGTACCTTGGTAAAGTGTACACCCCTCCAACATGTGTAGACCCCTTCCTATAAATAGTGGCAAACCCCCTTGGGTCCGCTCATTATGAGCTCTCCAATTTTGTACGATTGCACCCTCCAAGGTTCACAAGTTTTGAGCTTCCGCATCATTTAGCACTAAGGTATAACACATTGCATGCATGTGTGTACCTTGAGCACAAGTAGGTGTACAACATGCATGTCTCCCCCCCACCCCATTGTATGGGCATAGCATGCATAGGTCCCCCTTGTTCCAAGTCCACTTAGCCAATCTAGTGCACCTTGCTTACTCTATGCAAGTTGTGCAAGTGCACACCTTGTGAAAATTTTCACCTAGTCAACTTAGCTAGTTAGTTATATCAACTAGTTTTCTAACTCAAATGTCTTTTGGCTTCTAGACATGAGATTTTACTGATTTTTTCCTTTTGTAAAAATTATCATGTCTTTATCATCTTCTATAATGACAAAGATCACACCTAAATTGGTAGCTTTTAAATTTCAACAATAGCCAAGAAGTCAAGATTCATAGATTTGCACTCTAAAATCAAAGTTATAGAACTTGGACATATTGATTGGAACTGAGTCCCAGTGTTTCTGAACAAACCCCATGAGAGATTAGAGATGATCTCTACACTTATTCAAAGGGGGTTGGTGAATGTCACATCACATCCAATGTCGATGTAGTCTTTAGAATTAATCACAACTCTAACAATGCACTACTTGCCTAATGAGAAGTTTGTGAAGAGCATAACTAGAGAAATTGTCTTGGATATCTGGCTAGACAAAATAAAGAAAGTATTCTTGCTTCTCCAATCCAATGAATACTAAGATATTACATATAGTGTGTAGACCATTGGTATAAGGAAAATATGAATTGGGCCAAGGACATAGTACAAGAGAAGAACCTGATTACTAGGACCCTACATAATAGGCCAGACAAAGTTGATACAACATGGGGATACATGAATGTAGATATTTGTTACTACATAGATATCCTAAGTAGAGTGATGGGACTTGTTGTGATCAATCACTAGGAGACTCAGATGGTTCATTCTATAGAAACAATCACAACTAGGTGCCATAAGATTGATTGGGGTACCATCATTAGCATCTCATTGGATGATAAACTCATTATAGTCCTGAATAACTCGTGATTCTATATGACTACTTATGTAGTCTACTTTTTGGAAACATGAGTGGAAAATTATCCAAGATTGGTAAGGAGTAGGGTAAACTTTTAAAAAGCCGCCTCCAAAAAAAGATATATAATATTGGCAAATCTTTCATTATTTTGAAAAAAAATATTTGTATTGGTGAATCTCTCAATTTTTTATTCTAAATATGATTAATGTTGGCGATTATTTTTGAATCATAATTTTTTTGTATAAAATATTGATAAATCTCAATAATAATAGGAAGTTCATTAATCACCATGGAATATTACAAATCAAAATTGAACATTTTTTTACCTTGTGGAATATTATGAGGATCATTACATATACTTTAAATCAATAGTGAAGACTAAGTATTGGTAATATATCCCTAAAGTAACTAATAATTATGATAAATATTGGTTAGCTCAATTTAATATCTCCACTAATTTATTATATGTAGATGACTCAAATCTAATCATGTAATGAAGATTGTGGCTAATATTTTAGTTTAAATTTTTCAATAAAATAAATTATTGAGCGATTTTAAATATTCTAGAACTAAATTTTATAAAACTATGGTGATTTAGGTTGTATCAAATCTTAAATTATTAGCCAAATTACTAGCCAAAAACTTCTAAAATTAGCCAATTTATGAATATTAGCCACTAAGAAATACCTTGGTAAGGAGGGGAAACATACAAGATCCTCGATTCATGGTCTCACATTGTGTACCCATAGCTAGTACAAAAGAAGCTCCCAAATGAAATCCCTAAGTACAAATTAGTGAAATATTCCTTCATCATCATGATAATCTTGTTCATAGAAGGGGATTATGCAAAAAAGTTGTCATTAGAAGTAGTGGCAAGGATAATACAAGTGGGTGGGTATTTCATACAATATAACACATTCACATACATCTGAGTGGTTGAGACTCTATATCTCTTGAATAATTTGTCATGTTATCCATTGGATAGGCTTATTCTTTTAGAGATTTCTTGAAAGATAGATTTTCCATATGACAAGGCTATGAAGAAGGATAAGAAGACCTAGGTGTGGCTTACCACCATCAGGCCTTACGTGATTTAAAAAAGAAGAAGAAAGACATCTCCACCTAAAAGTTAGAACGATAGAAATACCCCCTAGAGGAATACCCCATGGCACACTCTTATTTTGATAACATAGGGATGTTCCAACATGTTGTGGGAAAAGAGTTCATCCTAGATACTACTATAGAAGATCATTGGTTGAATTGTGTAGATGAGTACGAAGTTTAGAAAAGGGAATATTATAGAATGGAGTTGAAAGAGGCAGAAAGAGGTGTTAAATCTATAGATACTATTAGAGTATTTTTCATTTATGGTTATTAATTAAATCATATTGATTTAATTATATAAGTTTCTATTACTCTAGTTACTTAACCTTCATTTAGGTACATTATTAATTAATTATTAATTAATAATGTGCAACCTAGTTTTTTAGTTTAGGGTTTCTATCTCACCTTTATAAGGTTGAGCCTTGTACTTTTTTCATGATCTCTTATACATTTTTCATTTGAGAGCAACTTTTCCTCTATCTCCATTTTTTAACAAAACCCTTGCCTCTTCTCATCTTTTTCTTCTGTGATAGGTTTTTGCATGTAGGGATTTGAAGGCTTTGTGGATTTGATTGGTTTATTTGCTCAAATCCTACATGGTATTAGAGCCAGATCTGCTGCAACTTGTTCGTGATTTCGAGAAAAAGGAGAACAAGGGTTTGGTAGAATAGATCTGGAATTTTTCAAGTTTTTTTTGAGAAAATAGGGGTGTTACTATTTTTTAGTGCAGGTTGAGGCCAAACGAACATCACATATGGATCCAAAAGGTGTCAAAACCCCTATTTCCATATAAAATTTGTCAGATTTGGACAACATTGCTCCAAGAGGCAATTTTTTTTAGCCCAACAGGGTCGTACAACCTCCTGCACACATATTGAGGCTTTTTTTTTTTAAATTAAAATTTTTTTTAGGGCCACTCCACCCTGGTGCCACCTTGCAGCCACCGGAGCACCGCTCGAGCCAGACTGGAGCTCAGCCGTAACTGACAAACCACCCGCAACATGGCCTTCACCCCGCCACCACCACTGTAGGTAGCACCACCAATGTTTATTGCCTGGGCACCACCTCCTCTAGCAATGTTGCTGCCTATAATAGCCCTGATGTGACATCATTTCTTGGTTGATTATGTCATCTATTCATGTCATGACATCATCTTTTTGCAGCATGATGTCATCTTGATGGCAATGACATCATCAACATACAAGATGACATCATCTTATGCAGATTGCTTGCTGATGTCATTTCACAGTATGATGATGTCATATTACAACTGCTAACATCAACATACCAACTACCATTTTCTTTTTCTGGTGATTAGCAATTGTCAATTTATTTCTCGTGTCTGTAATTTTCTAGAAAGTTCCTTTTGTGGACCTGCAGTTGGTTTTTTGGCCATAACTTGGGCATACAGAGGTCTTTTTCTGATCCAAAAGAAGTGCCAGAAAGTTGGTTTAGAGATGGAGATAATGGTGCTAGTTTTTTTTGATTCCAAGTTTGTTTGAGCTTCCAATTTTGGCATTGATGTAGAGGCTTTTGTTTTCCTCTTCTCTACATCTGAAATCTAGGTTCTTTTAAAAAAATTTATGCTTCCTGTAGTTGTTTTCTTTTGGTATTTGAGGGATATCATTATCTGTTGGTGGGGGGGGGGGGGGGGGGGCATTTTCTTTTCTATACTTTAATTTAAAATAAGACCCTTCTACTTTTTGCTTCTTCTCTCAATGGCAGACTCTTATGTTGCCTACCTTACACCACACAACTACCATACTTGGAAAGGATAGATGACTAGATTGCTTATGGAAAACGGGTTATGGTCATGTCTTGATGTAGCTCAACCAGTCCTATAGAGGCCTTATGAGCTTCTTATGTAATGCAATATGATGTATGAGGCAATGGGCCTCATTGCAATGAATATTTCAAATGGGTTACTATTTCACTTGGATGGTTTGAATACACCCAGGGCTATGTGGGACAAGTTTTCAACCTTATTTGGCATAATGAATCAATTCAAGATTCTACAAATAGATGCAGAGTTTACCTCCTTGATTCCTAAATCATTTACCAGCATTGAGGATTTCTTGATGAAATTCAAGTCTCTTCGATCTATGTTAGAGGTTGTTGGAAAGACAAAATCTGATAATGAGTGTATCTTCCTAATACTATCCAAGCTTTAAGGACCTTATCACAATTTCACTTCTACCTTCTACGTTATGCCCTCTTTTGAGACCTTTTGTGACTAGTTGACTCATGAGCAATCAAAGCTCACTCAGATGGATTCTCTTATAGGTTCATAGTCACAGGCATTGCTTGCCAAGCCACCTCAAAGAACACAAAAACCAAAGCAGATATCAGGTTCCTCGTCTCAGCACTCTACTGGCCCACCATCTTCTTCTAAGAAGGAGAAACAAAAGACTGAAAGACCTACATGTTCCTATTGTCAGAAGGGAACACATGATGAGTCACTTTTCTATCAAAAGAAGTTTGATGGTTATGAGAAATAAATAGTAGATTTACAAGCTCTTCTTTAGAAGAGCAATCTTTCCTCTCCATCCTCTTCTAGCTCACAAGGGTCTACTTATCAATCTTCTTCTATCAATCCTATAGCTGGATAGGATCTTGGAAAGGGTCATGCATTACGAGCTTCTTTCACATCCCCTTCACAGGTCCCTTAGATATTGGATTCAGGTGCTTCTTACCATATGACATCTTCTTGAGATATCTTCTCTTCTTTTAAGGCTTCTCCTATTCCCCATATTATCATTGGGAATAACACTATTATGATAGTCTGTGGGAAAGGCACTACATACATTCAGGATGACACATTCAATGATGTGTTGTATGTTCCATCTCTGTCTACAAACCTTCTCTCAATTTATTAGATTTCTCATAGTGGGTTTGGGAAGGCAATTGAGTTCACTCCAGATTTAGTTTTCATCTAGGATAGTATGATAGGAGGTATTGTTTCTATAGGGACAGTTGATCTTTCCACCCATCTCTACTCCTTTTCACACTTTGGTCCACCTTTCCTAGAGCATGAATCTCCTCCTTTGAGAGAGCATCATGTGGTACAATCAGGTTTTTTGAACCTCTGTGTGGTTCCTGAGACTACTATTGTGACTATCTTACCACCTCCTCTTGAGCTCATTTTTGTTCAATAGAGTTTTTCTTCAGCACTGCCTGATCCTCTAGCTCCATTCATCGAGCCACCAGGTGTAGTTGTTGAGGATTCTATAGAGGACATTCATCTCCTCTTTGATGACAATGTTCACAAACCTATCATACCACTTACATTGGGGATTCCCTTCTAGGATCCTCATGTTTACTCCTTTGAGCATCAGCTCAGCCTTCCAATGACACCTCAGCTTTTGAGGTTCCCTCTATAGTGTCCACTGATTTTCACTCCTCTGCATTGGAGTCACAGTGGTTTGTTCATTGATCTAGGGGTTCTTTCATTCTGGGGGGCTTTAGAGCCTCAACCCTCTCTCATGGGGGGGGGGTTGAAGACATGCTTTTACTTATGGCTTTGAGAGAGTCTCTTGAAGTCATTACATCTCTTTTTGGAGAGGGGTTTTTCCCACTGGGTTTTCTCCTTTACTCCAGTTTATAGAGATTTCCTTGTACCAGGTACCTGATCAGGCCTTGTTTCCGGGACTCATTTGTTTTTTTTTTTCTTTCATAGCTTTGCTAGGTAAGCTTACTCCCTGCTTTCAGCTTAAGGGGGGGTATTAGAGTATTTTTCATTTATGCTTATTAATTAAATAATATTGATTTAATTATATAAGTTTCTATTACTCTAGTTACTTAAGCTTCATTTAGGTACATTATTAATTAATTAATAATTAATAATGTGCAACCTAGTTTTTTAGTTTAAGGTTTCTATCTCACCTTTATAAGGTTGATCCTTGTACTTTTTTCATTATCTCTTATGCATTTTTCATTTGAGAGCAACTTTTCCTCTATCTCCATTTTTTAGCAAAACCCTTGCCTCTTCTCATCTTTTTCTTCTGTGACAGGTTTTTGCATGTAGGGATTCGAAGGCTTTGTGGATTTGATTGGATTATTTGCTCAAATCCTACAGATACTACTTAAGGTGTGGGATAAGGATAGTCCTAATATCCTATATCCCACCTCCAATAAGGATAAGATAGTTTAATGTCTCATCATGAATGTCTAGGTCAATCAGGAAGAGAATGATGATATTCAACACCAAGCCTAGCATATTGTTAATTTGACAAGGGAATGTGTATGAAAGCCTTTCCATTTTGATGGTGTGCCACATATTTCTACATTGAAGGAACTATAAAGGAAAAAGAAGGGAAAGGGACTAAAGTCACCATCACCACTTAGAAGGAGAAGTCCCTAGTTAGGCATGATATGGTGCACAATTGTGAGAGGGATGTATAGTATATCTGCAAGGAAAAGAAGTCTAATAGAAAGAACAAGCATAAGTCTATAGAGGAATACAAAGCACAACCCAAAGGACCTCTCACTCAATCAAAATATTCCCCACTAGTCCCTAAGATAAGTAGGATGAAGATAGTGGTAGTTGGAGTAAAGAGAGAAAAAATTAAAGAAAAGAATGACTCCTTCACTATAGATCCTTGAGACCAACTTGGAGGGTACAGAGGAAGAATAACAAGAGGATGAGATTCAAAATCTCCCTTTAAATAGGAGAACACATTCATCCCAGACCACTAAAGAGGAAAGAAGGAGAAGTTCAACACAAAAACCCCCATTAACCTAAGAACAACTGATCCAAATTGAAGAATCTATGGGTCAAGAGCATGAAAAATGGACAGATTCCACACTAGGGAAGGGATTAGATTGATTTGAACTTTACAACTTTGACTTCATTACATAGGTACCCATTTGGAGGAAGGGGAAATAATGGATACAATGTGCTAGGATTTTTTGGGCAATGATTGGAATACACTACCTCCACTTCCACATGGTCTAGTTAAGATACCTCATCTACCTCTAGGAAACCAAAGTAGGATGTCATGCCCTTTCCTCCTCCAATTTTAGAATAATAGAGCCAACCAACAGAGGATATGGGATATGTATTACATCATCTAAGGAATATATTGAGGAAGAACAAGTAGTTGTGATAATAATACAAACTCCTCCTACAACACAAACATTTGCCTCCCTTCCTAGAACCATAATGGCCACACTAATCGTAGAATGGTCAAGAGTAGAGAAGATGATGGAAAGGGAGGACAAAAGAAGAGGACTAACATCTAAAACTTACCTTCTTTATCTAGTCAGTAAATGTCTTCAATGGGTACTACTCCAACATGGCTTAAACGAGAACTGTAAACCTGATATAGGAGGTATGTAAAGACTACTGAGGAGGGGATGGTAATTTTGACAAAGGCGGTGAAGCCGAAAGTGTCTTTTAGAGAGGATCTAAACCAGTTGGATTTCATCATAAAGAATAAGATATATGATTTGGTGGCCCAACAAGGATACATTCAAATCTTTGACAACCATGGGTCTTAAGCATGTATTTCATCATTTAGAACAAGGTGAAGATATACTTAAAATTTTGAGGAGGTAGAATGATATTTTATAGGAATTCATTAAAGAGGTAGTGGGTCCCATTGACCTAGCTCACCCTAAGATTACTCAAATGACTACCCTCAAGAAATGAGAATGACCCCCACACTAGATGACAAATTTTTGGACACTTGTAAGATATGACATCTTATTTTTGAATTGAAAGGAGTAAAATATGCATCTATTGCATAGTATATAGAAGAATACAAAGAAGCTAGTGACAATGATTAATCATGATTTTAGTTTGATGGATGAAGTATCCACTTGGACCTGTAATTTAGAGGCATTACAGATAATAAAGGGGAAGAGGTAAAAAATTCTAATAGTTGTTTATATAGGAGAATAATTAGACAAGATCAATGATTGGATTGAGAAGATATAGGTCAGAAGTAAGGTCACGTTATCTCTATATGAGCTATTCAGGAGATGTAGATGATGTGAGTGTTCCAATGGGTGCTTGCATTGCTCCTCAAGAGACTTAGCTTGTCTCTTCTAGGAACCTAGTCTACCTAGGTCCTTGATTTTCTTAGGTGATTAAATAACACCAATCCAAACTCTTCTCCAAGAGTTTGATCCTTTGTGCTTGCCCTTTGAAGACTAACACACTAGTTTAGTACTCTTCTCCACACACACTTAGAGAGCTCTAAGTGAAACTTGCTCACAAAATTCATCCTTCATTGTAGGGTAATCCATAGAAATGATATTACTCCATTTTCTTGTGTTTGAGCCCATTTAGAAAGGTCTTAAGAATTCTTCCTTATCAATTTCAAAGTTTTGTCTCTAGGAAGCCTAATCAGGCCTAGTTCCAATTAGCCCTTGGAATTGACTAATTCCTCTTTCTTGCAAAAAATATCCAAAAATATTGGTAAATAAAATTCATATTTGAACACCCTTTTGGATTTCCTAAAGGGTTCTATGGGTCTTAGACCCCTAAGTTGTCCATATAGGTGATTCCTATTATATAGGTCTAATAGGACTAAAAGGCCTATTACCTAGGACTAGACTACAAAATTGTTTGGAAACCCACTCAAAGGGATTTATATGACCTCAATGACCAAGAAATATCAAGATAAAAATAACCCCTTCCTAGAACTATATATTTTTTGTACAACACTTCTATCCCCTGCACTTAACCATTGGATTTAGCACTATCAAACCTCTAATTGGGTCTTCCTAGCTCGCCTAGGGCTTGAGTTTTAAAATAGTAGCATGAATTCCTTGGAATCATACCTTGCCATACAAAATGTAAAATGGTTCCACTCTAATATTCATCCACATTTTCAAAGTTTCAAGAGTAAAATCTTAAGTTTGTCTTCTAATAACTAGCACACTATCAAAACTAAACTAATTTTCCTCCAGCTATAAGATTAACTCAAATAAACTTGCTTACTGAATGAAAAAGTCTCTACACTAACCTAGGAAAACTATACAATCATCATATTGATTATTTCAATCCATATTACACCACACAACATAAAAATGCTTGGTTTGCACACTAATCATAGTCACAGTCACTATTGTATTCATAAAAACTTATTACAATCCAACCTCCCAACTCAAGATTGTGCCTTCAATAAGTAGTAGATTCCTTTTCCCTAGTTTTTAAGCTATATTAGTGGATTACCCACTCCTCATATTTAGGGGATCCAAGGTAACTGAGTTGCATGCAACATTTGTAATAAATTGCAAATGTTGCATGACAACTTTTTGACAACATTTGACATCTTTGCACTTATTCCATTACCCTTGTTTCTAGGACCTCTAACCCCTCTAGGTCAATGCATAAGCAACATAAATGACATTAAAGCATATTTCCCAGCTATTCTATGTGTTAGGACACATTTAAATACTCCAACTCACTATTTCCACTACACACTAGGTAATGTAAATAACAACTAACAATGGCCATTTGTGTGACCTTAGTCCTAATGACTAACTTGTCTAGCCAACAATGCAAATGACCTTCTAAGGTCTAAAAAAAAAATATTCTAAGTTCTTGAATTGGCTAGAGTCAAGTATAAGACAAAAATCTTTCAAACAATGAGGTAGCCTAGGTGCGCTCCTACACTAGTAGGGTAGGACTCAGGCCTAAGTTTTTGAAGCATATAAGTATTATAGTGTGGCTCGTCTAGGGATTTTCAATGATGACTCTAGAAAACACTTATTCTTGATGGAAATAGTTGTACAATTATTTTGAGAATCTTTTAAAGCAATGTCCTCTGAGGATGATGTTTGACATATATTTAAAGATGAGGAGACATTGAAAGAGATAGATTCAAAATTGGATGATTTTGTAGAAGTGCAATCAAGAGTTTATAATTTTAAAGGGGAAGCGAGGGATAAGTATCAAGATTTATATTTTTTAAATCTTATAACTGGCAAATGAAAGTAAACTAACTGTGTTGAATAGTAAACATAACCATGCAATAAGAGAACTCAAAACACCATATTTTGTTAACTAGGGAAACCTTGGCCAAGGGAAAGCCCCGGTGGGGATGGTACCCACAAAGTGATCCACTAATCAAAAGTATATGGTTAAAGATATTAACCCTATTAGGAGTCTATTACATCTATATAATGTCTTAGTCCTTGTTAGAGGACTAGGCCTTGTTAGAAGCCTCAACCCTATTAGGAATTGTAATACAAATACAAAATGTATGCAAGATGAGCTGTCATATCCCCATTTTAAGATAGGATTTTAATAATTATTAGATAATACAGTATTATTAAATAAATAATAAAGTTATATTAAGATTAATAGTAAAATATAAAACAAGAAAATAATAATCATTTAATCTATATTAATAAAATAATATTTAGTATGATATTTTAAATAATAATATTTCAATGAGTAATGAAATAAATAAAATTAAATACAAGAGACAATATTGTAGAAATTATATTAAATTTCTAAATATAATTTCATAATAAATAATAATAAACACAAGTAAGTAATTAAATAAATAATATAACATAGAATAATATAAATTAACTAAATCTAATGAAAAGTCGAGAGAGATTTAACAAATAGACATGGCTCCTTAAAATTTAGATATAATAGGGAGGAGAGTTTATTTTAGAGAGGAGAAAAAAAAAGGAAGAGGAGAAGAGAGGAGTTCAAAAAGGAAAAATGGAAGAGGAAAGTAATATCATGAAGAAAATAAGGAAGTGACTTTTTGAAAAGGTATGAATGATATTGAAAGGATGTGAACCTTTGAAAGGGTCATAATTATGAATGGTTGTGACTCTTCAAAAATATTGTGATTATAAAGTATTGGGA
This sequence comes from Cupressus sempervirens, assembly GCA_028749045.1. NCBI lineage: Eukaryota > Viridiplantae > Streptophyta > Pinopsida > Cupressales > Cupressaceae > Cupressus > Cupressus sempervirens. The sequence continues at coordinate 31,552,983 of CM053790.1, forward strand.
TTTTTTCAAGGATTTTAGTTATGAAGTGTTGTGAATTTTCCAAAGGATTATAACTATGAAGGGTTGTGACTTTTCAAAGAATTGGTATTATGAAAGGTCGTGACTCTTGGAAAAGAGAAATGGTAATAAGGTAAACATTTATTATTTTAAATTTTGTTTAATATTAATTATGATAATAATGAGGTAACATAATTATACATAAATACCAAGGTAATAAGAATGAACATTTTCTTTCATTGACATAATTAAATAAAAGAAATAAACATCTAACCAAAGTTATTGATTAAGAGATGATAATGGCCTAAAAAAAATCCCAAAAATTACATTAATCAGTAAGAACTAGGTGGATAAGAGGGTAGGGTGATTCCTAAGGCAAGAGGGGAATATACTGGCTCTTGGGCTTAGGTTTATCGAGCTATGGGACCCCACCACAATGTTTAAGGACTGAGTTATGGTATAACATCTAGGCATGGTGAGGGATGCAAAGAACTCATTTGAAAGGCAAGGACCAAGGTCCTGTCAAGCCTTTAATGCGATCTCCTTGTCCAATCCCCGAGTGACCTAGCCTATACATACAATGTAATAGATTGAGTAGGAATATATAAATATAAAAAGAATCATTAATAATACAACAATAACCTTTAAATTGATTATTTGGAAAAAAAAATAGGACAATGTTATAAGCTCTTGCAAGTAGGGACACTATAGTGGTATCAGAGTATGATCTTGCCATCTTGTAGGGTTAAAGAGGATCTAGAAAAATAATTTATATTAAAGACTAATGTGGAAAGTTAATTACTGTTAGAAAGGATTCGAACATATCCATGATAGCAACCTAATAATTTGGACTAAAAGAAATATATATTTCAACTCAACAAAAGATATTATCTAATTGCTTGAGGACAAGCAATTTGAGGAAGGGTGGATTGTCATATCCCCATTTTAAGATAGAATTTTAATAATTATTAGATAATACAATGTTATTAAATAAATAATAAAGTTATATTAAGACTAATAATAAAATATAAAATAAGAAAATAATAATTATTTAATCTATATTATTAATAAAATAATATTTAGTATGATATTTTAAATAATTAAAAATAATAATAATATTTCAATGAGTAATGAAATAAATAAAATTAAATACAAGAGACAATATTGTAGAATGTATATTAAATTTTTAAATATAATTTCATAATAAATAATAATAAACACAAGTAAGTAAATAAATAGTATCACATAGAATAATATAAATTAACTAAAACTAATGAAAAGTCAAGAGAGATTTAACAAATAGATATGACTATTTAAAATTTAGATATAAAAGGGAGGAGAGTTTATTTTAGAGAGGAGAAAAAAAAAAGGAAGAGGAGAAGAGAGGAGTTCAAAAAGGAAAAATGGAAGAGGAAAGTAATATCATGAAGAAAATAAGGAAGTGACTTTTTGAAAAGGTATGAATGATATTGAAAGGATGTGAACCTTTGAAAGAGTCATAATTATGAATGGTTGCGACTCTTCAAAAATATTGTGATTATAAAGTATTGGGATTTTTCCAAGGATTTTAGTTATGAAGTGTTGTGACTTTTTGAAAGGATTATAACTATGAAGGGTTGTGACTTTTCAAAAGATTTGTATTATGAAAGGTTACGACTCTTGGAAAAGAAAAATGGTAATAAGGTAAACATTTATTATTTTAAATGTTGTCTAATATTAATTATGATAATAATGAGGTAACATAATTATATAGAAATACCAAGATAATAAGAATGAACATTTTCTTTCATTTGACATAATTAAATAAAAGAAATAAACATCTAATTGATGTTATTGATTAAGAGATGATAATGACTTGAAAACAATCTTAGGAATTACATTAATCTATAAGAACCATGTGGATAAGAGGGTAGGGCTGAGTCCTAAGGCAAGAGGGGAATATACCAACTCTTGGGCTTAGTTTATCGAGCTATGGGACCCCACCACAATGTTTGAGGACTAAGGTATGGTATAGCATCTAGGTATGGTGAGGGATGGAAAGCACTCATTTGAAAGGCAAGGACCAAGGTCTTGTCAAGCCTTTAATGTGGTCTCCTTGTCCAATCCCTAGGTGACCTAGCCTATACATACAATGTAATAGATTGGGTAGGAATATATACATATAAAAAGAATCATTAATAATACAATAATAACCTTTAAATTGATTATTTGGAAAAAAAAATAGGACAATATTATAAGCTCTTGCAAGTAGGGACATTATAGAAAAATTATGTATTTTCATGCAAGAACAAATCATAGAGATGTTGAGTTCCATTTTGATTTAGATACAATATAGGATGGGAAGGTGAAATTGGAGAAGATTGATGCTATGAAAAATATTGAAGATACATTAACGAATCTAGTAAGAATAGAAAAGTGTGGATGGTGTTCAAGATTGAAGGGCTTCATTACCCCTTTTTATTGATTGAAAGGCTCTTGAAAGGTCTTTAACAAGTAAGAGAATTCTAGTATTTAGGTGTCTCAACCTATGTAAGTCCCAATATTTGTGTTTGGATTTATTTGTCTAATATTTGGTTTATTGTTTACTATCTTTCCAAATAATATTACACATGTTATTTCCTCATGTAATGGGCCTTTTCATGTTAACTTTTCATCCTACTAGGAATGTGACATGGACTACTTTTACTTCACATGAAGGTAGGAATCCCACTTAGAGGAACTTGGAATATTATGAGATAGGCATCAAGTGTCATTTAATGAAAAAAATCAAGAAAAATATTTTATTGATAAATTGATTCACAAAATTGGGTTAATAAAGTATTTCTAGTCGTACAATTTTCCTAGTAGGTTTACAATAAAACCATTTTTGTTAGGTTACTAATTTATACTAAAACGTTAGAAATAATTGTGTAATATTTTTTGCTAGATCAGGGCCTTCTCAAATGATATCCTAAGTCTCTTTAAGGTTTGTCTACTTCTAATCTTGGACACTTATTTCTTAAGAATATGGATTATAAGCTCATCAATAATTATTTGGGAGCTATGGAGGAAATAAACATTAAAGGATACTTCAAGAAAAGAGTTTCCCTCTATTCTCCTTTATGATAAGGTGAAAATGATAATTATTGGGGTGATTAACACTAGATCTTGGATAAATATTACAAAAAAGAGATTCAGTGAGTGGAATAATATAATGACCAAAATTGGACAATATAGTCTTAGGTGTTAGCCCAATTTGAAATGAAATATTTTCCCATAACTAGGTGTTGGAAACTATAATTGAAATAATTGTTATGTTGTCATTGATGTTAAACCTTATTACTAAGATGGTTTCCTATTTGATTTGAGTGTCATATCTAGATGATTGATGAAGAGGATTTGAGAAGTTGGTCATAACAAGAGAACCTAGAGGAAAGGTTGAGTTATGAGAGGAAACTACAATGGACACTCGATTATTTAGACTTTGATAAGATAAAGTGATTATTTAAATCATACTACAAGTGAAGAAGATGGTTGTATGAAAGCCTTAAAGAAGTGATCAAAGACTGACCAAGTACATAGGTTTGACTGAGAAGAAGAGTAGAAGATTAAGGAAGTTGAAGTGTATGTCGAGTGATGCTAGTGTCAATCAAGCACCAATATGTACCAAGAAAAAGTAGTGTTAATCGAGCATCGGTATATGTGCCAAAAATAAATATTAGTAGCAACCAAGTAATCTAGTAATGATCAAGCATCAGAACATAGTGTTAGTCGAGGGACAACATTTAATAAGTTATGAGAAAATCATGATTTCTAGCTGATACAGTTGATTTCTTAGAATATGTAAAGCGTGTTGAAGATAAGGAATGATGAGTTGGATCATTAAACTCAAGGGAAACCATTTTTGTGTGTTTTTATGCAAGGATTCAAGGAAAATTTTCAAAGAAGAGAAAAGAGGAGATGAAATGTTGGAAGGATTCGACGAAGCTAGCCAAACCCTAAGATCTATGGTGGTATTTAAGTGAAAAAAGATCAGAATTACCTATTTAAGGAGGTACACAGAATAACCTAAAAAATATTGGAGTATTTTTTGATGCTATTGATTGGTGAACTTGAGTAGCAGTCTAAATTTTTGTGAAGATTCAAAATATGATTGCTTGAAGGATTGCCAAAAAGATTAGAGATAGGGCTTACAATGAAGGTTAGTCAGTGGATCAATATGTGACCAAATTTTGATTTGTATTTGCAAGTGAGTTGTATTAGTCAGGTAAAAATCTATTGTTAATTTCTAACCATTGTATCTGTATTGTAATCCTTTAATCAAGGTTGACCTAATAGTCATATATAAATCCTTTAATCAAGCATTCTAATGGAATGTTCTAAATTCTTTTAACAAGGCCACTCCTAACATGGTGATTAAACCCTTTAAAAAGGTCACATTTAACAATGTTTTTTGTAACCTTTAACTAAGTTGGCTCCTAATAGAGCCCACTCCACAAGAGTGAAAGATCTGTGACATGTTACTTGTGGTTTTTCCCAAATTGGATTTCCACATCAAATCCTAGTGTCAACTTGTGAGGATGTTATTTGTGATGATTTATTGTTAATGTTTTACATTCTGCAAGTTTTTTATTATTAGGCACTAGAATGCTAGTTGATATTATTGATAATCTTCTATAGAGGCTAAGCTAATGGATGCTTATATTTGAAGTAGTTCAAGTGGTTAATTATCCAATTGGTACATCTCAACCTTGGATAAATGATTCACCCCCCTCTTAATTATTCTAATCATTCTAACAATTGGCATCAGAGCTCTGGTGCTTGTAGAGAAAAAATTGAAGGTACTTGAAGCTAAAGATCAAGATGTACAAAAAGGAGGTTCCAAGGTGTAATAAAGAGTGATGCAGGAGCATCCAGAGGTATAAGGGCAATCTTGTGTCACCCAAAAAAATGTACTTAGACTTAGTTTTTGTTTCATGTGTTTTCATTTTTGGATACCCATTTGGGTCAAATAAAGGTTCCAACTCTCATAGTTCCACTATCAGTGATCTAGGATAGGGTATTTGGACACCTTGGGATACGTGTAAATGCCAAAAAAATAGAAGTATGTAATTGAGCCATCATTTTGGTGAACTAGGAGGTGTAAATTGGCCAGATGAATGTAATTTTAATTTAGAGCATTCCAGAAAAAGAATCAGGTCAAAAGGCCCCACAATTTGAAAGTTATCGCAATTTTTTGAGTTTTGGAGACCTCTTAAGAATGCTTCAAAGTCAGGTTAGTGGTATTAAATGACTTTGAAAAGGTCCAAAAAATGGGGGACGAGTGAAGCTGGTCCATAGGGCTATAGAGCGCTTTGAGAGCTTTTCGAAAATGTAAATAGTTCGTCAATCGGAGCTACGTTTCAAAAGTTATGCCTCCCGAAAGTTCGGTTACCGTTTTTGGATTCTTCTAGATTTGCACCAACTTCTAACGCGGCTTCTAGAGCCTTCTATTTGGTTGGTGGATGCCTACTAGCACTTTTTAGAATGTATTCCTAGTCCTTAACCCTCTGGGGTCCATTTAAGGACATTTATGGCATTGTAAAAGGCAGTTCAGAGTGGAAATTGAGAGAGGGGTACCAAAGGGAGAAATTATCTCCAATTTTGTTCTATGGTAAGCCCTTAGGGCATGTTTTGAAGTCTATTTTCTCTGTACTGAATTTACTAGCTTATTTTCACAGTTAATAAAATTTCCCTTTTTCTGTTGTGTCCATTCTGTGCTTGGGTTGTGTCCCCATCAAGTGGTGTCAGAGCTGGTTTTCTTGAGTGTGTAGACAGAGCGCCGAATGTGAGGCAGTTTGCACCAGGACTGTGTGGTTGTGGGTTTGAGTTAAGAAGATGCCTCCATAAAGATAGCATGGTAGAAGGGTCAGAGCTGTTAATCTTGAGGAGGTTAGAGCCCTCCAAAGGCAGGTACAAGCATTGCAGGAGGAGCTCTGTAGAAGCCGATGAAAAGAGAAGGTGAAAAGGTATGTAGCAGTGCTAGGATTTGTCTTGTTGATGGAAGAAAGTTTTTAGATGGAATGAAACATCAACGTATGTGCTATGCTTTGATTCCTAGGAAGGATAAAGAAGGTAGTAGTGAAATACCACTTGAAGTTTCAGATTTACTAGGTGAATTTGGAGATATTATCTCTAATAATTTTCCAGAAGGATTGCCACCAGTAAGGCAAATCAATCATCAGATAGATCTAATTCCAGGAGCAAGTTTGCCTAACAAGGTTGCTCACAGGATGACTCCTACTGAAACAAAGGAGCTAAAAAGATAGGTTTAGGAGTTGTTAAGGGCCTTATTGAGGAGAGCCTAAGTCCATGTGCAGTACCAGTAGTACTCACACCAAAGAAGGATGGAGAGTGGAGGATGTGTACAGATTCTTGAGCTATAAATAGGATAACCATCAACTATCGGTTTCCTTTGCCAAGAATGGATGATCTTATGGTCTGCTTGAGTGGAGCTCAGTACTTCACAAAGATAGATCTCCAGAGTGGTTATCACCAAATACGGGTTCAAGAAGGAGATGAGTGGAAAATGGCCTTCAAGACCAAGGAGGGTCTTTATGAGTGGTTAGTCATGCCCTTTGGATTGACAAACGCCCAAGCACCTTCATGTGGCTTATGAATGAGGTACTTAAGAAGTTCTTGGGAAAATTTGTTATTGTCTATTTGGATGATATTTTAATTTTTAGAAAGACTTTGGAAGAACATTTATTGCATATTCGTAGTGTCCCTGAAAGGTTAAGGGAAGAGAAACTGTTAATTAATTTGAAGAAGTGCATCTTTGCAAAAAGGGAGTTAGTCTATTTGGGCTTTGTTATATCACCTGAAGGTCTCAAAATGGATCCAAAGAAGGTAAAAGCCATCTTGGAATGGCCTACTCCAAGGTCTGCTACTGAGGTAAGATCATTTCATGGTCTGGTTAGTTTTTACAGGAAGTTTATTAAGAATTTTAGTGGCATATGTGCACCCCTAACTGAAACAATAAGAGGGGATAGAAAAGAGTTCAAATGGACTGCAGTAGCTACGAGAAGTTTTGAATTGCTAAAAAAGAAGGTGACAGAACAACCTATCTTGGCACTTCCAGATTTTAGAAAGGTGTTCCAGGTGGATTGTGATGGTAGTGCTATTGGGGTTGTATTAAGCCAAGAAGGTAAGCCTATTGCATATTTTAGTGAAAAATTGAATGATGCAAAGAAGAAGTATTATGTTTATGATCAAGAGTTCTATGCAATAGTTGAGGCCTTAAAGAAATGGAGGCATTATTTGTTGCCAAAGGAATTTGTTTTGTATACTAATCATCAGGCATTACAGTACCTAAATAGTGAAGGTAAATTGAATCAGAGGCATATGAAGTGGGTAGAGTTCTTGCAGAGCTATACATTTGTGTTGAAACATAGAAGTGGAAAACCTAACAGGGTTGCAGATGCACTAAGTAGGAGACAGTTGTTTCTTACAGTAATGCAGGTTGAAGTAGTTGGGTTTGATGAACTCAAGAATTTGTACCCTGAGGATCCTGATTTTGCTGAAGCATGGAAAGCTTGTAAAGAGCCTGTTGCTGTAGATAGAACCAAGTGGTTAGACTATTTGATTCAGGATGGCATGTTGTTCAAGGGTAGTCAATTGTGCATTCCAAGGAGTTCCATGAGGGAAAATCTAATTAAGGAGAAACACAGCGGATGGATGGCAGGACATTTTGGTCGAGATAAGACCATTACCATTCTTAGAGAACATTATTTTTGGCCTCATATTTCACAGGATGTGAAGAAGTTTGTACAGAGTTGCTAGGTTTGTCAAGTTGCCAAGGGGTTTAGTCACAATACTGGACTATATCAGCCATTACCTGTTCCATCAAGGCCATGGGAGGACATAAGAATGGATTTTGTTCTTGGATTGCCAAGGACACAAAGGGTTAATGACTTAGTATTTGTAATGGTTGATAGGTTCTCCAATATGGCACTTTTCATTACATGCCACAAGACTCATGATGTTGTCTATATTGCAGACTCGTTTTTCAGAGAGGTGGTAAGACTACATGGTCTTCCAAGGAGTATAGTTTCTGACAGAGATACTAAATTTGTGGGGTATTTCTGGAGGACATTGTGGAAGAAGTTGAGAACAGACTTGAAATTCAGTTCCACGCATCACCCACAGACTGACGGCCAAATAGAAGTGGTAAACAGAAGTCTAGGCAATTTGCTGAGATGTTTAGTTAGGGATAAGCCCAAGGGATGGGATTTGATTCTACCACAAGTAGAGTTTGCTTACAATAACTCTATAAATAGGAGTACTAGAAAATCACCATTCTAAATTGTATATGGGAGTAGCCCAAGGACTACACCAGAATTGAGGAAGATAAAGCAAGAGGAAAGGACAAGTGTTGAAGCTGAAGAATTTGTTGAACATATCAAGCGTCTAAATGAGGAGGTTCAAGCACACATTAGCAAGATGAATCAAGAGTATAAAGCTAGGGCTGATCAAAGGAGAAGACATAAGGAATTCCAAGTAGGGGATCTAGTCATGGTGCACTTACGAAAAGAAAGATTTCCAGCCGGTACTTACAACAAGCTAAAAATGAAGAAATTTGGCCCCTGCAAAATTCTGAAGCAACATGACTCAGGAAATGCATATGAGGTGGAGCTGCCAGATGGTGTTCACATTTCTCCTATTTTCAACATTGCAGACTTAATAGAGTATCATGATGATGGTGCAGATGAGGAGCTGGTGTTAGAGCAATGTCCAATTCCTGCTTCTAAGAAGGAGGAGATAGAAGACATTCTAGATCATCGTGTGGGTAGAAGTACCAAAAATAAGTAGTATGAAGAGTACTTGGTGAAGTGGAAAGGATGGTCGATCAAGGACTCAACTTGGATTTTAGTAGCTGAGGTTTCCCATTTGGTATTTCCTCTACCAATCGTAAAGTGACAGGGTCACTTTTAATTCTCCCCTGGGTGTCTGATGCAGGAGCATCCAAAGGTATAAGGGAAATCTTGTGTCACCCAAAAAAATGTACTTAGACTTAGTTTTTGTTTCATGTGTTTTCATTTCTGGATACCCATTTGGGTCAACTAAAGGTTCCAACTCTCACAGTTCCACTATCAGTGATCTAGGATAGAGTATTTGGACACCTTGGGATACGTGTAAATGCCAAAAAAATAGGAGTATGTAATTGAGCCATCATTTTGGTGAACTAGGAGGTGTAAATTGGCTAGATGAATGTAATTGTAATTTAGAGCATTCCAAAAAAAGAATCAGGTCAAAAGGCCCCACAGTTTGAAAGTTATCATAGTTTTTCGGGTTTTGGAGACCTGCTAAGAATGCTTCAAAGTTAGGTTAGGGGCATTAAATTACCTCAAAAAGGTTCAAAAAATGGGAGATGAGTGAAGCTATCCATAGGGCTATAGAGCACTTCGAGAGCTTTTCGAAAATGTAAACGATTCGTCAATCGGAGCTATAGTTCAAAAGTTATGCCTCCCGGAAGTTTGGTTACCATTTTTGGATTCTTCTAAATTTGCACCAACTTCTAACGTGACTTCTGGAGCCTTCTATTTGGTCGGTGGATACCTACTAACACTTTCTAGAATGTATTCCTAGTCCTTAACCCTTTGGGGTCTATTTAAGGACATTTCTAGCATTGTAAAAGGCAGTTCGGAGTGGAAATTGAGAGAGGGGTACCAAAGGGAGAAATTATCTCCAGTTTTGTGCTATGGTAAGCCCTTAGGGCATGTTTTGAAGTCTATTTTCTCTGTACTAAATGTACTAGCTTATTTTCATAGTTAATACAATTTCCCTTTTTCTATTGTGTCCATTCTATGCTTGGGTTGTGTCCCCATCAAGTGGTATCAGAGCTGGTTTTCCTGAGTGTGTAGATAGAGCGCCGACTATGAAGCAGTTTGCACTAGGACTGTGTGGTTGTGGGTTTGAGTTAAGAAGATGCCTCCACAAAGAGAGCATGTTGGAAGGGCTAGAGCTATTAATCCTGAGGAGGTTAGAGCCCTCCAAAGGTAGGTACAAGCATTGCAGGAGGAGCTTCGTAGAGGAACAAATGTTGCCGCAGGTGACGACAATGAGGATGACAATGATGAAGAAGAAGAAATTGGACTAGAAGAGGAATTTGACAAGGAAGTTCTAAATTAGGTAGAGGAAAGGCTTTTTAGGGCCATTACTAAATTTGGGAAAAGACCTACAATTTATGTGGGTGTATTTTTAGGAAATCTGAAACTAGATGAGTTGATCGACTGGATCAATGAACTAGAAGAATACTTTGAGTATGAGGATATCAAGGACCCAGATAGGGTTATGTTTGCAAAGGTCAAACTGAAAGGCCATGCCAAAATCTGGTGGCAAGAGGTTCAATTGGAAATAAACAAAAGAGGAAAGGAGAAGATCACAAGGTGGGATCACATGGTGGACAAATTAAAGAAGCAGTTCATTCCTGTGGACTACAAGCTTGATTTGTTTAAGAAGATGCATGGGCTAAAGCAAGCAAGAAGATCAATCCAAGAATATATAGAGGAGTTTTATCGACTTTTGATTAGAGCAGGGCATGCAGAAGAAAATAAGGAGAAGGATACTCGTTATATCAGTGGGTTGCGACCTAGCATCCAGGAGGAATTAAGTCTGATAAGAATGACCAGCGTTGAAGAGGCATACCAGTTTGCCCTACAAGTTGAAGAGAAGTTGAATAAGAGGTTTAAAGGAAGACAAAGAGGGCATGGTCAAGGAGGAAGAGGAAGCAGTAGGTCATCTGGAGGTCAAAATGAAACCCAAAAGAAAAATGAAGATGTGGGTACTAGCAGGAACCAGAGGAATGAGGGTTTCAACCGCTCTCATGATCATGACTTTCGAAATTAGAGAGGAAGAGGTAGAGGACATGGAAAAGGAAGAGGAGGCTTTTGTGGTACCTATTTCCATTGCAATGAAGAAGGTCATCATGCCTTTGAATGCCCTCAATGACAAGGAAGGACATATAGGAGAGCTGAGGGCCAAGCGAGGGTTGCTCATGTGGATGAGGATGCACAATCATCACATTTAGAGGATGCAAAAAGAGGAGAAACCTTGGTGAATGAAAGGGTCCTACTAAGTGGTGAGATTGAACCAGGACAAAGGAGGAGTTTGTTCCATACCAGATGCAAGTGTGAGGATAAATGTTGTGACATGATCATTAATGGTGGTAGCACTGATAACTTGGTATCAGAAGAGATGGTCTCTAAGCTGAAGCTCAAGAGGGAGAGACATCCCCAGCACTATCAGATTGCTTGGGTAAAAGATGATCATAAGGTCCTAGTAAGTGAACAATGTCTCATGAAATTCAAAATTGGGAGTTACCATGATGAAGTTCTCTGTGATGTTATTCCAATGGATGTTTGCCATCTATTGTTGGGTAGACCATGGTAGTTTGATAGACATGCAATACATGATGGTCATGCAAACACATACTCTCTAACAAAGGATGGAGTTCGCCACAAACTGAAGCCCATGAAAAGGGAAGGTGAAAAGATATGTAGCAGTGCTAAGATTTGTCTTGTTGATGGAAGAAACTTTTTAGATGGAATGAAACATCAGCGTATGTGCTATGATTTGATTCCTAGGAAAGATAAAGAAGGTAGTAGTGAAATACCACTTGAAGTTTTAGATTTACTAGGTGAATTTGGAGATATTATCTCTGATAATATTCCAGAAGGATTGCCACCGGTAAAGAAAATTAGTCATCAAATAGATCTAATTTCAGGAGCAAGTTTGCCTAACAAGGCTGCTCACAGGATGACTCCTACTGAAACAGAGGAGCTAAACAGACAGGTTTAGGAGCTATTAAGGAAGGGCTTGATTCGAGAGAGCCTAAGTCTATGTGCAGTACCAGCAGTACTCACACCAAAGAAGGATGGAGAGTGGAGGATGTGTACAGATTCTCAAGCTATAAATAGGATAACCATCAAGTACCGGTTTCCTTTGCCAAGAATGGATGATCTTATGGACTACTTGAGTGGAGCTCAGTACTTCACAAAGATAGATCTCAAGAGTGGTTATCACCATATATGGATTCGAGAAGGAGATGAGTGGAAAATAGCCTTCAAGACCAAGGAGGGTCTTTATGAGTGGTTAGTCATGCCCTTTGGATTGACAAACGCCCCAAGCACCTCCATGCTGCTTATGAATGAGGTACTTAAGAAGTTCTTGGGAAAATTTGTTATTGTCTATTTGGATGATATTTTAATTTTCAGCAAGACTTTGGAAGAACATTTATTGCATATTCATAGTGTCCTTGAAAGGTTAAGAGAAGAGAAACTCTTAATTAATTTGAAGAAGTGTATCTTTGCAAAAAGGGAGTTAGTCTATTTGGGGTTTGTTATATCACCTGAAGGTCTCAAAATGGATCCAGAGAAGGTAAAAGCCATCTTGGAATGGCCTACTCCAAGGTCTGCTACTGAGGTAAGATCATTTCATGGTCTGGTTAGTTTTTACAAGAAGTTTATTAAGAATTTTAGTGGCATATGTGCACCCCTAACTGACACAATAAGAGGGGATAGAAAAGAGTTCAAATGGACTACAGCAGCTGCGAGAAGTTTTGAATTGCTGAAAAAGAAGGTGAGAGAACAACCTGTGTTAGAACTTTTAGATTTTAGAAAGGTGTTCCAGGTGGATTGTGATGCTAGTGGCAGTGCTATTGGGGCTATATTAAGCCAAGAAGGTAAGCCTATTGCATATTTTAGTGAAAAATAGAATGATGCAAAGAAGAAGTATTTTGTTTATGATCAAGAGTTCTATGCAATAGTTCAGGCCTTAAAGAAATGGAGGCATTATTTGTTGCCAAAGGAATTTGTTTTGTATACTGATCATCAGGCATTACAGTACCTAAATAGCAAAGGTAAATTGAATCAGAGGCATATGAAGTGGGTAGAGTTCTTGCAGAGCTATACATTTGTGTTGAAACATAGAAGTGAAAAATCTAACAGGGTTGCAGATGCACTAAGTAGGAGACAATTGTTTGCTTAAAGTAATGCAAGTTGAAGTAGTTGGGTTTGATGAACTCAAGAATTTGTACCCTGAGGATCCTGATTTTGCTGAAGCATGGAAAGATTGTAAAGAGCCTGTTGTTGTAGATAGAACCAAGTGGTTAGACTATTTGATTCAAGATGGCATGTTGTTCAAGGGTAGTCAATTGTCCATTCCAAGGAGTTCCATGAGGGAAAATCTAATTAAGGAGAAACATAGTAGAGGGATGGCAGGACATTTTGGTCGAGATAAGACCATTACCATTCTTAGAGAACATTATTTTTGGCCTCAGATTTCACAGGATGTGAAGAAGTTTGTACAGAGTTGCTAGGTTTGTCAAGTTGCCAAGGGGTTTAGTCACAATACTGGACTATATCAGCCATTACCTGTTCCATCAAGGCCATGGGAGGACATAAGAATGGATTTTGTTCTTGGATTGCCAAGGACACAAAGGGGTAATGACTTAGTATTTGTGGTGGTTGATAGGTTCTCCAATATGGCACTTTTCATTACATGCCACAAGACTCATGATGTTGTCTATATTGCAGACTCATTTTTCAGAGAGGTGGTAAGACTACATGGTCTTCCAAGGAGTATAGTTTCTGATAGAGATACTAAATTTGTGGGGTATTTCTGGAGGACATTGTGGAAGAAGTTTAGAATAGATTTGAATTCAATTCCACGCATCACCCACAGACTGATGGCCAAACAGAAGTGGTAAACAGAAGTTTGGGCAATTTGCTAAGATGTTTAGTTGGGGATAAGCCCAAGGGATTGGATTTGATTCTACCACAAGTAGAGTTTTCTTACAATAACTCTATAAATAGGAGTACTAGAAAATCACCATTCCAAATTGCATATGGAAGTAGCCCAAGGACTGCACCAGAATTGAGGAAGATAGAGTAAGGGGAAAGGACAAGTGCTAAAGCTGAAGAATTTTTTGAACATATCAAGCATCTACATGAGGAGGTTCAAGCACACATTACCAAGATGAATCAAGAGTATAAAGCTAGGGCTGATCAAAGGAGAAGACATAAGGAATTCCAAGTAGGGGATCTAGTCATGGTGAACTTATGAAAAGAAAGATTTCCAGCCGGTACTTACAACAAGCTAAAAATGAAGAAATTTGGCCCCTGCAAAATTCTGAAGAAACATGACTCAGGAAATGCATATGAGGTGGACCTACCAGATGGTGTTCATATTTCTCCTATTTTCAACATTGCAGACTTAACAAAGTATCATGATGATGGTGCAGATGAGGAGCTGGTGTTAGAGCAATGTCCAATTCCTGCTTCTAAGAAGGAGGAGATAGAAAACATTCTAGGTCATCGTGTGGGTAGAAGTACCAGAAACAGGCAGTATGAAGAGTACTTGGTGAAGTGGAAAGGATGGCTGATCGAGGACTCGACTTGGATTTCAACAGCTGAGGTATCCCATTTGGGATTTCTTCTACCATTCATAAAGTGACAGGGTCACTTTTCAATCTACCCTGGGTGTCTGATGCAGGAGCATCCAGAGGTATAAGGGCAAATTTGTGTCACCCAAAAAAATGTACTTATACTTAGTTTCTATTTCATGTGTTTTCATTTTTGGATACCCATTTGGGTCAAATAAAGGTTCGAACTTTCACAATTCCACTATCAGTGTTCTAGGATAGAGTATTTGAACACCTTGGGATATGTGTAAATGTAAAAAAAAATAAGAGTATGTAATTGAGCCATCATTTTGGTGAACTAGGAGGTGTAAATTGTCCAGATGAATGTAATTTTAATTTAGAGAATTCCAGAAAAAGAATCAGGTCAAAAGGCCCCATAGTTTGAAAGTTATTACAGTTTTTTGAGTTTTGGAGACCTCCTAAGAATGCTTCAAAGTCAAGTTAGGGGCCTTAAATGACCTTGAAAAGGTCCAAAAAATATGGGACGAGCAAATCTAGTCCATAATGTTATAGAGCGCTTTGAGAGCTTTCCAAAAATATAAACAGTTCGTCAATCGGAGCTACAGTTCAAAAGTTATGGCTCCTGGAAGTTCAGTTACCATTTTTGGATTCTTCTAATTTTGCACCAACTTCTAACATGGCTTCTAGAGCCTTCTATTTGGTTGGTCGATGCCTACTAGCACTTTCTAGAATGTATTCCTAGTCCTTAACCCTCTGAGGTCTATTTAAGGACATTTCTGGCATTGTAAAAGGTAGTTCAGAGTGGAAATTGAGAGAGGGGTACCAAAGGGAGAAATTATCTCCAGTTATGTGCTATGGTAAGCCCTTAGGGCATGTTTTGAAGTCTATTTTCTCTGTATTGAATGTACTAGCTTATTTTCACAGTTAATACAATTTCCCTTTTTCTATTGTGTCCATTCTGTGCTTGGGTTGTGTCCCCATCAAAGAGAATTTCTCTACATGGAAAAGTTTGATGAGGCTACATTAGGCGAGAATTGGAGTGTTGATCTCTCAAGTTTTTTTGTCTATTAGTGTTAAACACTTAGTCATATAGAAGGAAGATTTGTTCACTCATCACTGTGATAGAGTCACTCTATATAGCCTGAGTCATGTATTTAATAGGACTTGTAAATAATCTTGTATATGTTGGGCTCTATAGGAGTCGAGCAAGTCCATGGTCATCGAGTATTCCTATCTAAGTTGAGTTTAGTGAATGTCAAGTAAAGTAGAGTAAGTTTATGCTAAGTCATACAAAAGGTGTCAATCTAGTTGAGGTTGAGTGTTAGTAGGAAGAATAGTTGTGACTGAGCATTAGAGATATTATGTGCCAAGTAACATAGTTTGAACAAGAATGTATGAAATGACACAGACTTTGAGCTAAACTGTTTTAAGAAAATATATAAATATCACTTAATGATCGTAGAGTTTGTTACAAACTTTGTTATACATTTTGATGTGGATTATCAATCCCTATGAAGGAAACATAACCAATTGGATTAAGAGGTTAAAAGGAAAACATCCAGATCATTTTTTAGTCTAGAAGACTCTACATATGTCTATTCAAGGGAAGATCTAAACCCTATTTCATAAGGTATGAAAAGTGTTGAGAATGTTTGTGTAAAGGGGTTAGGTTTTGGTGGTTGCAAGTGAAGTTTTGAAATAATAGAGTATAGTGACTAAGTGAAGCTACTAAGAGCATAGTAAAGATATATAAGATAGGAGATCATTTCAGAGAGTGGAAAGAGAAGATCTATAATATAGATTGTAAGTGTAAACTAAAGGATCAGGTATTGAATCATTTTGGCAAGTGAATAAGGGTAATTCTCTTAACAAAGTGGTCTTAGCATACTTAAGTAATTCTCTTGACTATGTGCTTACTTCATTGTACTTTTAAATCCTTTAATCATTGTAGACCTAACATTCTTATAAATATCTTAATAGGGCAGAACCCTCATAGGGTAGATCATCAAAAGTGATCATATTTGTATCCCTAATAGGAAAACTTTGTTATTAAAATAGTGAATATATGCGGGTGTCATCCCCACCCCAGGTTTACCTTCACCTTGGATGGTTTATGGGTAACCAAAATCTCAAGTGTTATTTGTATACATTTTCATGTTGATGGATGTGATACATGGATTTATTTCAGAATTTCAAATTTAAAGCTATGGTGATCTAGATATGAGATGGATTAAGTGGTGAATGTGATTAAGTTTTTTTCAGGATACAAGTTTTACTAATCCCAATTCACCCCCCCACCCCTAGTATCACACCTTCCCAATAAACTTCCAACAATTGGTATCAAAGCTTTGTTATCTTAGAAGGAGTTTAACCACTTGAGAGTTGAAATCTTGGAGATGGAGGATTACAAATTGGGAAAGACTACTGAAAATCAAATGATTGATATCAAAATCATACTGCAACAACTTGAAGCTGTATATGAGCAATGTTAGTATGCTAATAGAAACCAAATTTAAATAAAGCTTCTACAAACTAGACAAAATTCATAAACTTTAAGATAGACTAAGATGAGCTCTCAATTGAGAATATGAGCCATTAATGGACTCTCTCAATGAGAAGCTCTCTTGTTGAGTAGCTTTGTCTAAATAGATAGGATGTATGCTCAAGCTTTATGCTTCAAAAAGGCTTCAATGGATGATTGTGGATTTTTGGTGTGGATAGATGGCTTTAGTATGGATTTGGCTCTCAAAATAGCATTATAACTTTACTTCATGGATTGTGTTATTTTGCAAAGGGGAAGGATCCAATTTATAGGCAAGAGGCTTGAGGGATTGAGGGCTAAGATGCAAGAATGGGAAAAAGCTCATGGAGGGCTCAGATTGCATGAGAAGAGAGCACATGGATTGTGCTTCCTTATAGCCAATCAAGGAGTGACACATGTCACATGGTGAGAGGATGGAGGAAAGGGGAAGGATGAGTCAACAAAAGAGGCTCAAGGGATAAAATCTTCATAAAGACCCTCATAATGACTTGTAAGAGCAATAAAAGGGCTTGTAAGAGTCATTTATGACCTAGTGGACTTCATAAAGTTTTATGGTTGAGATATTTTGAGGGTGATGAGAGAAATTTCGACTTGGACTTGATTAGGAAGTTTTTAAGTTTGTTTAGGCTTGTGCAAATGATTAGAGGATGGATTAGGATGGTTTAGGATTAGCTTAGGGATAGGCAAGTGGATGGCATTTAATGAGGGTGGGTGAAGGAGGAGATATTTGTTAACTTTGGCTTGGGTTAGTAAGTTTTAACCCATGTTTAGGGAATGTGACAAGGTTAGGAGGGGATTAGGATTAGGTTTAAAGACATCTTCTAGAAGAGTCTAGACTTTGGATGAGGATAAAGACTTTTTAGAATAGTCTAGAATTTCCTAGGATGAGGATGAAGACTTTCTAGAAGAGTCTAGAACTTCTTAGGATGAGGATAAATTAGATTTTTAGAAAATAAATAAAGTTTTATTTATTTCAAGGGTTTGGGTTGAGGAGATATCAAATGAAGCAGATAACAATCCTACTACATAGCACATAATGGGTGGGCTATCCTGGGCTTGAACCAGAGACCTCGCCCGTGAAGTAAATAATCGCACCTATGATTCGAGGAGAATAAGTTCTCTCTTCATTCAGGAGCGACTCATCCTTCCCGAACACAGCATACAATTTTTCGCTGTACTGCGCTCTCCAAGTGTACTTGCTCTCCTTCCTTTTTCTTCACCAAAAAGAAGTCAAAATTTGGATGAGAAGAGAAAAGGAGGTATTAATAAGATCCTCCTAACCCAATCCCAGACACTCCAAGATCCTTTTTCGATCCTGCTTTTCTCATCGTTTATTAGGAGACGAATAACGATTTCCTAATCTACTGATCCAGAAATTGTTCATAGTAATTGAATGAGTCAAAGACCGAGCAAGTATTTAACTATCCACTATTTTAGGTTTAGAAAGAAAAAAAGTCAGAATATGGCTCTTATGGGTGGTTTGAGGAAATATATGCCAATTACGGGAATCACATTTCTTTTAGGAACACTTTCTCTTTCTGGTATTCCACCTTTTGCTTGTTTTTGGTCTAAAGACCAAATTCTTAGTGATAATAAGTTATATTCTCCCATTTTTGGGGGAATAACTTGGTTCACAGCAGGATTAACTACCTTTTACATATTTTGTATGCATTTACTTACTTTTGAAGGGGACTTCCGCGTAAATTTAGTTAATCCATATAACAACCATATTGCACTATATTCGACTTCTATGTGGGGAGAGGAGGAATCTGGGATATCAAATAGAACGAGAGCAGATTCTATGTCGAATCAAATTATAGGAAGTAATAATTCCTTTTCCAAAGAAGCATTTCAAATTTCCAATGAGATGGAAGGATTGTACAAAAAGAACAGAGGTTTGGTTATCACTTATCCTTTCTTCTTCCATAAGGGATCTTTTGCATATCCCAAAGAATCGGGCAAGACAATGCTATTTCCTTTAGTTATATTGGGGATATTTACTCTGTTTATTGGATTGATAGGAGTTCCTTTTTTTCGAAGCGGAATGAGTTATGACATATTATCTGAATGGTTTACTTCATCGATGACCCCTTTTGATAAGAAACATCCAGAAAATTGGCCCAAATTTTTACTAGACGCAATCCCCTCAATTGGTATAGCATTTTTCGGTATATTGATTGCCTTTATTTTCTATATACCTATTTACTTCTTATCAAAGGATGTATATCATAAAACAAATCCTAATATGAAGATTATTATGGACCAATCGATTAATATTATCTATAATTGGTCTTTTTATCAAGCTTATATAGACATATATTATGACATAATCTTCATTAAAGGTATACGAGGATTAGCTGAAACAAGTAATTCATTTGATCAATGGGCAATTGATGGATTCACAAATGGAATAGGTTTTTTAGGCCTTTTTGTAGGAGAGGAAATCAGATGCTTAGGGGGGGGATGTATATCTTCCTATATATTCTTTTCTATATTTTGTATATTGATATATTTATTTATTTTCATAATATAAATAATGAAAATTCTAACAATAGAAAACTAGAATGTTATATTGAAGTTGTGCTCTTTATCAACATTGATGTTTATAACATCATCCTATTTCAATATCGTTCCCTAAATAATATTTTTTATAGATTGTTAAAATTTAGTTATTTCATCAACTCGTTTATGTTTACATAGAACAATATAGAGATAGATAAAAAAGAAATGAAAGATCAAACTAATCCGTTGGCAGAAATAGTTCATAGTCGAAAAGTGAGCTCTTTGGGCCCTGGAGGATTGACAAGTCGAACGTCTACTTTTCGTACACGGGATATTCATCCTAGTCATTATGGACGTATTTGTCCGATTACGACATCCGAAGGAATAAATGTTGGGCTTATTGGATCGTTATCTATTTATGCAACGCTTGGTCATTACGGCTCTTTAAAAAGTCCATTCTATAGGCTATCTGAGAGATCGAACAAAGACCATATGGTTTATCTATTACCGGGAGAAGATGAATACTATCGGATAGCTATAGGAAATTCTCTGGCATTAAATCAAGGGGTTCCAGAGGAACAATTGACTGCAGCTCGATTTCAGCAAGAATTTTTATTTTTTGCATGGGACCAAATTCATTTCAGAAGTATTTTCCCTTCCCAATATTTTTCCGTTGGAGTTTGTCTTATTCCTTTTATCGAACATAATGATGCGAATCGTGCTTTAATGGGTTCTAATATGCAGCGTCAAGCACTTCCACTTGTTCAACCTGAGAAGTGTATTGTTGGAACTGGATTGGAGGGTCAAGTAGCTCTAGATTCAGGAAGTGTAGCTATAGCCAAGCAAGGGGGAAAAATAAAGTATATTGATGGTGAAAATATAATCATAACTTCATCTGTTGCTCGAGACAATATAGAAACAGAATTGATTCTATATCAACGTTCTAATAGTGATACTTGTATGCATGAAAAACCTCGAGTTCGCCAAGGGGAATATGTAAAGAGGGGACAAATTATAGCAAACAGTGCAGCTACAGCAGGGGGAGAACTTTCTTTGGGAAAAAACATTTTAGTGGCCTATATGCCATGGGAAGGATACAATTTTGAAGATGCAATACTTATTAGTGAACGTCTGGTATATGAAGACATTTTTACTTCTTTTCAGATCGTAAGATACAAAATTGGAGTTTATTTTACGGACCAGGGCCCTGAAGTAATAACTAGAGAAATACCTCATTTAAATGCTTACTTACTCCATCATCTGGACAAAAATGACATTGTAATGATAGGATCTTGGATAGAAACAGGTGATATATTAGTAGGTAAATTAATACTGGAAGCAGAAGAAGACTCACTAATAAATACTCCAGAAGGAAAATTATTACAAGCTTTATTTGATATTAAGGCACCTACTGGAAAAGAAAATTGTTTCAGAGTCCCTAAAGGTGTAAAAGGTCGAGTTATCGATGTGAGATGCTTTTAGGAGTTCGAGGAGGAGGAAGACGATTATCTCGGCGATATTATAGAAAAAGTTCATGTATATATTTTACAAAAACGTAAAATACAAGTGGGTGATAAAGTAGCGGGAAGGCATGGTAATAAAGGTATTATTTCAAAAAATTTGCCCAGGCAAGATATGCCTTATTTACAAAATGGAACACCAGTGGACATGGTATTAAATCCATTAGGGGTACCTTCACGAATGAATGTAGGACAGATCTTTGAATGTTTGCTTGGTTTAGCAGGAAAACTAATGAACAAACATTATAGACTTCCACCTTTTGACGAAAGGTATGAGCGAGAAGCTTCTAGAAAACTAGTGTTTTCTGAGCTTTATAAAGCTAGCGAGCAAATAGCTAATCCATGGGTATTTGAAACTGATAATCCTGGAAAACATAGATTAATTGATGGAAGAACAGGAAAGGTTTTTGAACAACCTGTTACAATAGGAATAGCTTATATATCGAAATTGTGCCATCAAGTTGACGACAAAATTCATGCACATTCCCGTGGGCCTTATGCGTTGGTTACACAACAACCTCTAAAAGGAAAATCCTCCAGAGGAGGACAACGAGTAGGAGAAATGGAAGTTTGGGCTCTAGAAGGTTTTGGTGTTGCTTATATTTTACACTAGATACTTACTTTAAAATTTGATCATATGGACACTCGTGAAAAAATATTTGGTGCCATTTTCAACGGAGAACCAATGCCTAAACCTACCACTTTTACAGAATCTTTCCAATTTCTCAGTCGAGAACTACGATCTTTAGCTCTAGAATTGAATCATACTACTCTATCTGAGATAGACTTTCAGATAGATAAGAAGGAAGTTTGATCAAAATGAATCAAAATTTATTTATTATGAATGACCAGAATAAACACAAACAACTCCAAATTGGATTAGTTTCTCTCGAGCAGATTCTCGCTTGGTCTGAAAGAATATTACCTAATGGAGAAAGAGTCAGACAAGTGACTACAGAACAGATTTTAGATTATAGAACTTATGAACCAATAAGAGGTGGATTACTTTGTGAAAGGATATTTGGACCTAGGAAAAGGGGAGTTTGTGCTTGTGTAAAACCTCCAATGATAGAAAATGAGAAGGAAAACTACGACTCCAATTTTTGTACTCAATGTGGAGTTGAACTTGTTATTGATCCTCGAATTCGAAGATATCAAATGGGATACATTAAACTGGCATGTCCAGTTGTTCATATTTGGTATTTCAAATGACGTCCCAGTTATATCACGAATCTATTAAATAAGACTCATAAAGAATTAGAAGGCCTAGTATACTACGATGTGTGACTTGATCACAAGCTCCGATTATACAGATCCATAGGAACTGTCATCCTATTCAATCTAATTGGGATGCCCTTAGCTCTGACACGTCCCTCGGCAAGAGGGACATGAAGCTCAGAATTAGAACCATGTTGATAAAGAGGAATGAATCTAGGGTTAATATATTGAGTAATATATTAATTTAAATTACTAATTGGACTTCGTAAAAATACTTCCTTTATCAGAAACAGAAACAAAATGGAATCAAAAATCTGTTTAATTTTTCTTTTTATTCTAGACCAAAGAGAAAATATGGTTATAGGAGTCTATTCATCGCACATATGCTTCAAATAGTATTGTAACCATCGAAGTAAAACAGAAACCTACAAGATCAATTAATAAAGAGATAGAGACAAGTAAATCCCATATGAATTTCACAATAAATTAAAGATCTTTCACAAAGAAATGTATCGTTCAAAAGGGAGAAGACTGCTCATTAATTACATATTTATGTCATAATACGAATTGTAAACCAATAATCGAATTCACTTGGCACTTGAGCAAAGAGTAACTATTTAGTTTTATCACTTGGGGACGAAAACCGTCAGGAAACATTGTCTGTATCAGAGAGCAAAAAACATTTTTTGCATAATGATACATAATCACTTTCCATTTGGGTATATTTACTTGAGCCGGATGAGAGGAAACTTTCATGTCCGATTTTGAGGGGGGGAAAAAAGATTGTAAAACCTATCCAAATGTTTTTATTACTAGGCCCATAGTTAACAAGCCAACTTTATTGCGATTTCAGGGAAAACTTCGTGAATATGAGTCTAAATCTTGGGCAAAAGATATTGCGTCTTATCTCTCTTGGGATTTTGTGCTATTTCAAGAGCGAGAAATTGCCACTGGAGGAAAAGCTATCAAAGAACAATTAGCTGGTCTAAATCTGCAAATGATTATAGATCATTCATATATAGAATGGAAGGAAATAGATACGAAAATATCTATATTATTGGAGTTGGGGATACAACCCCAATTTTTGGACTCTCCTTTGAAAAAACTATATTATAGTATCAAGAAAAAACTTATTTCACTTCAAAGAAGAAAGGATCGCCTGGTTCGGCGGATGAAATTTGCTCAATATTTTATTCAAACAAATGTAGAACCACAATGGATGGTTTTATGCCTATTACCAGTTCTTCCTCCCGACCTGAGGCCAATGTATAAATTAAATGAAGGTGGAGTGATTACTTCGGATCTCAATGAACTTTATCTAAAAGTTATCCGTCGAAATAATAATCTTTTAGCATCCATAGAATGGACTCGTGCATTTCTAATACCAAATTTATTGTTTGATAAAAAGAAATTAGTCCAAAAAGCTGTAGATGCACTTCTTGATAACAGTATAGGCGCGCAACTGGTGAAAGATAGTAAGGATAGACCTTATAAATCATTCTCAGATTTCCTCCAAGGGAAAGAAGGAAGATTTCATGAAAATTTACTTGGAAAATGGGTTGATTATTTAGGTCGTTCTGTTATTGTGGTAGGTCCCCATCTCTCATTGTACCAATGTGGATTACCCCAAGAAATCGCAATAGAACTTTTTCAAGCATTTTTAATTCGTGATCTAGTTGAACGACAGATTGCTCCCAATCTAAGAACTACTAAATTTTTAATTCGAGATAGGAAACCTATTATATGGAACGTACTTAAACAGACTATCCAAAGACATCCGATATTGTTAAATCGAGCACCCACCTTACACAGATTAGGAATACAAGCATTTCTACCCATTTTAATAAAAGAACGTGCCATTTGTTTACACCCATTGGTTTGCGTAGGGTTTAATGCAGACTTTGATGGAGATCAGATGGCTGTTCACGTACCTTTATCTATGGAAGCTCAAGTAGAAGCTCGTTTACTTATGTTTTCTCATCTCAATCTTATCTCTCCAACTATAGGAGACCCTATTTGTGTACCGACTCAAGATATGCTTCTAGGACTTTATAGATCAACTATTCAAAAAAACCAGGGCATTTATGAAAATAGATACCACCCGAATAATTCAAAAAAGAAGATCGTCTCACCTTTGTTTTATAGCTATGATGATGCACTTAAAGCTTATGAACAAAAACAAATTGATTTAGACAGTCCTTTATGGCTCCGATGGAGGAGAGATATAGATACCTCTATTATTAATTTAGTAAATCGAGAACTTCCTATCGAAGTTCAATATGAATCTTTTGGTACCTTCTACGAAATCTATGATCATTTTCGAATAAGAAAATGTAGAGTGGGGGAAATACTTAATAAATACATTCGAACGACCGTTGGTCGTATTCATTTTAATCGAGAAATAGAAGAAGCTATAAAAGGCTTGTGGACTTATGATATCCGACAAGAACTGTCACTATTCAGAATTTAATGTTATTAATCTTATGATCCTTTCATTGATGCAGAGATAAAGATTAAAGGAGCTTTGGAGCTTAAACCCATTGCTGATTCCTACTCCCCAACCCAAAATGGGGAGATTTTATCCAAAATGGAAATATTTTATTGATACAACCTAAATTGAAAATACCTTCTTTTTATGATACAACCTAAATTAAAAGTACCCTTTCCTTTTGAAGTGCCCTTTTTTAATAAAGGGATGGATAAATTTGTTATGAAGCACCTTATTAAAAGATTCATAAATCAATTTGGAATGACATATACATCACATGTATTAGATCAACTGAAGATTTTAGGTTTCCAGCAAGCTACCGATGCAGCTATTTCATTAGGAATTGATGATCTTTTAACAACACCAGCTAAACTATGGCTTATCCAAGATGTGCAGCAACAAGGGTTTGCTTCGGAAAGACATCATGATTATGGAAATGTACATGCAGTGGAAAAATTACGTCAATTGATTGAGATATGGCATGCTACCAGTGAATATTTGAAATGAGAAATGAATCCAAATTTTAAGATGACTGATCCTCTTAATCCAGTACATATGATGTCCTTTTTAGGAGCTAGAGGAAGTATATCTCAAGTTCACCAATTAGTAGGTATGAGAGGATTAATGTCAGATCCTCAAGGAAAAATTGTCGATCTACCCATTCAAGAAAATTTATGTGAAGGACTTTCCTTAACAGAATATATTATTTCCTGTTATGGTGCTCGTAAAGGAGTTGTAGATACTTCTATACGAACAACAGATGCTGGATATCTCACACGTAGACTTGTTGAAGTAGTACAACACCTCATTGTACATAAAGTAGATTGCGGTACTATACAAGGTCTTTTTGTAAATCTTATTCAAGATCAAGAAACAATCAAAAATCAATTTGCTCTACAAACACTCATTGGGCGCGTATTAGCAGATGATGTATATATAAAGGGAAGATGTATTGCCACGCGCAATGAAGATATTGGAATTAAACTTGCCAATCAATTCTATTATTTCCAAATACAACCAATATATATACGAACCCCTTTTACTTGCAAAAGTATATCTTGGATTTGTCAATTATGTTATGGTCGGAATACTACTCATAGTAACTTAATCGAATTAGGAGAAGCAGTTGGCATTATTGCAGGCCAATCAATTGGAGAGCTGGGAACTCAACTAACATTAAGGACTTTTCATATTGGTGGGGTATTTACGGGTGATATTGCAGAACATATATGAGCCCCGTTCACCGAAAAAATGGAATTCAACGAAAATTTCGTTTTTCCTACCCGCACCCGTCATGGGCACCCTGCTTATATATGCCATAATAGTTTAGATGTGACTATCGATAATCAATATGAAGTACAAAACTTAACGATTCCACCAGAAAGCTTGCTATTCATTCAGAATAATCAACTCGTGGAATCGAAACAAATAATTGCTGAGATACGTGCAAAAAAACCCCCTTTTAAAGAGAAAGTAAAGAAATCTATATATTCTGGCCTGACAGGAGAAATGCACTGGAATATCCCTATGCTGTCTAATTTAATAGAAAAGACAACTCATTTATGGGTATTATCGGGAGGGATATATGAATCCGCTTTTCATAAAGATCAAGATCAAGTGGATATTACAGAGCTTCTCCTTTACAAACATAAATCACTTTCGAATTATTCAGTGGATCAGGTGAAACACGAATCAGTTGACTCAAACTGTTTTGAAAGAGGGAAAAAAATATTCAATTATCTCGAAACTGATCGAACCATAGCTAACGAACATCAAGACTCTATTGATTGCACCATTCTTTTTGAAAATACCAACAATATGAGGGTAAAAAATGAACTCATCGTACCATTATGGTGTGATAAACAATCGGGGAAGCGAAGAATCCCTTGTCCTCATTTAATTGTTAGAATGCCTATAGAATCTATTTTCTATAAAAATGAAAATAACAATATTTTTGCTTTTTTGAATGACCCTCGTTCAAAAATGATAAAATATGAGAACGGGGGTTATTCAATTGAAAAAGAAAGGAATTTTCTTGAAAATCAATTAGATGGAAGGCCCAGATTAAAAATAAAAAAGGCTTATATTTCTCTCATTTCAGTAAGAACAAATAAGATCATTATCAATATGATTCAAATTAGCTTGCTGAAATACCCTTCTTTTAATATGGCAAGTTCTCCATTTTTGTTTCATAAAAAATTAG
The DNA here is from genome assembly GCA_028749045.1 of Cupressus sempervirens. NCBI lineage: Eukaryota > Viridiplantae > Streptophyta > Pinopsida > Cupressales > Cupressaceae > Cupressus > Cupressus sempervirens. The sequence goes on from CM053790.1 coordinate 31,579,854, forward strand.
GTCACACTAATTCTTTTTTTTCGAATGATCAAAGTAAATTACTTAGTAAGGGAACTATTCGTTCAGTACCTAATGAGAAAAAAAAAGATCAATCTTTTATTATTCTATCTACTTCTAATTTTTTGCAAATCATTTTGTTTAATGATTCTTTAAAAAGCTTAAATATAGTAAAAAACTCGGATGCAAATTTCCGGATCAGTAGATTAGGAAATCGTTATTCGTCTCCTAATAAACGATGAGAAAAGCAGGATCGAAAAAGGATCTTGGAGTGTCTGGGATTGGGTTAGGAGGATCTTATTAATACCTCCTTTTCTCTTCTCATCCAAATTTTGACTTCTTTTTGGTGAAGAAAAAGGAAGGAGAGCAAGTACACTTGGAGAGCGCAGTACAGCGGAAAATTGTATGCTGTGTTCGGGAAGGATGAGTCACTCCTGAATGAAGAGAGAACTTATTCTCCTCGAATCATAGGTGCGATTATTTACTTCACAGGCGAGGTCTCTAGTTCAAGCCCAGGATAGCCCACCCATTATGTGCTATGTAGTAACATGAGGATTAATATTTAATCTTAATTAAATATTTTGAGTTGGGATTAGGGGTAGGAAATGATGGGATTAGCCTTTAATCGAAATTAAAGAAGGATTAGAAGATTTTGGAAGAGGTTATTGGTCATAAGGAAATTGGCCAAGTTTTGGGCAAAAAATAATTTTTTTATTTATTTTAGGATTTTTGGTCAATTTATTAATTAAATAATTAATAAATAAGGAAATAATGTTTAAATAAGATTTAAACATTTTTGGGAGGGATTCCTTAATTAAATATTTTTAATTAAGATAAAGGGATTTAATGGCATAAAAATTAATTAATTAATTAATTAAATAATTAATTAATAAATGATGATGTCATCAGGACTTTTTCAGAAAATAAAAATACTTTATTTTCTAAAGGTTTTTAAGTGTCTACATTTTGCCCCTCTTTGATGTGATGCCGCAAGTGGCATGGCATCAAAGATAAGAAAATAAGATGCCCAAGGCTAGAGCAGAAGAGGAGAGAATGGACTGTGAGTTGCCCCCTCAAGAAGGCGGCGGGGAGAGAAAGCGAGGCTCGATGGCTTCTTGAAAAGTATAATAATCTCGGATGAACAAGGAAACTCAGATTGGCAAAGAGAAGGGGCTGAATTAGCTCAAACTCTCACTATGGGAGAATGATAAAGGAGAATCAGATGCAGAAGAGGAAGCAAGCTTAAGACTTTAGGGAAGGTGGAGGATGAAGGAGCAGAGCGCTATAAAAAGGAATCCAGGATAGGGAGATGGATGAGGGGATTATAAAGCTGATGCAATAGGATTTCAAAGAGTCAGATTGGTGGAAGATGGGTTTCGGAGATCCCTAGGACTAGGATTGTGGATCTCGAAAGATGAGGCTTGGTGGATTGATTTGGATTGGTGGATCCCTAAGACTAGGATTGTGGATCCCTAAAGCTAAGAGTGATGAGTGATTCAAAGAGATACCGATGCATAAGCTGGGGTAGGAGAGACGGATGCTAGATATGGATGCTGGATATGGGTGGGGGATAATGGAGATGAAGGAAAACCATTAAAGCTTTTTGAGCGGGGGGATACTTCAAAGAGAAGTACCACCATGTAGTTGAGCACTAGATTTTCTATAGGACTGTTGGTTAATTGCCTAGGTTACCAAGAACATCAAGGCCTTTTCACCAACTATCCAGAGGACTGACAAACTGACTCAAAACAAACACGCAAGGATTGCCCTAGCATCACACATGAATCCTAGAGGAAGCAGCATGGAAACAACACTGGAGAACCCACAAGCAGAAAAGAAAAATAAATGAAAGACCTGATCAAGACCTTACGCTCTAATTTCCCCATTCGCAGCATACCATGATATGGAAGATCGTGGCAACCTTGAGGAGGGAACAAGGAGATTTCTTGGAAAAGATACTTCAAGACCCAAAAGGGAAGATCCCAAATCAAAAGAAAGTGAAAATCCAAAAGAGAGCCGTTTGCCAACAAGATGGGTAGGACAAGGTACTAACGGACCAAGATCAGATATGAGGAAAGCTATATCCTACAAGGACCTATCGGAGAGCACCGAAGCTGGTGGATTTGGATGAGTGATGCGTCTGGCAAGCTGAACTAAGAAAGATAACACTTTGGTGACAGGAAATCTAGCTAAAGGATGCATTGGAATAGCTAACCAAGATGTGCGATGGGTGCAAGATGCTGATCAAGGATGAACTGACATGAACGCTGGATAGATACAATGGTACTAAGCTAAAGAGGATGTACAAGCTGATGGACCAAGATATTTACAAGGTGAAGCTAATCAAGATATGGTACAAGCTAACGGACCAAGATAGTTACAAGCAGGCAAAAGCTCAGGATGATAGGATAGCGGGATGGTTCGATGTTGTGCAAGATGTGATAGCTAAGGGTGGGGTGATAGCGAAAGATATGGATTTGGCAAGATGCATCCAATGATGATGAGAGATTTTGTGACCAAGGATAGCTAGAGGAGCAGGATGAGATGGCTGGATAGGATGGTAGATAGCTAGGATTATGATGGATATAAAGAGATGACATTGGGTTTGCATGAGGATAGCCTAGAGCTAGATACCAATGACAAGGGAGGATGGACAAGACAAGATCTCCAAGGAATATAGTGCCCCCAATTAGAAGATAACATGCGGAAGGAGGTCTTATGATGGATGTGATAGGATTGAAGCTAGGATGGAAAAAGCTGAAGGGGCTAGGGAGATGGATGATAGCTGAGATGATTGGCTGAAGCTGCATAAGATTAGTGGATGGTCTGAGATGGAAGCTGGAGGATGGAGGATAGGTGGATAGATTGGAAGATGGAGGTGGATGTCAAGAGATGACCAAAAGCATGACGGTGATAGGCTAAGTTGGGGATGGCAGTATTACACATGACGCTTGTTTGCCAAGTTTTCATCATGGTACTTGTCCAAGGTGCTTGAATTGCCAAGTTTTCACCAGTGGACGCTTTATTTTTCTTTTCTTTTTTGACTTTTTGACTTTGGACTTAGCTAGAATGATTTTGGCTTTCTTCAGCTATTTTGGCTATTTTGGGATTTTTCACTGGCTATTGGAATGTTCAATTTTGTTGCTAGCTATTGGTACACCGGATGTGTGATTTATGCAATAGATCAGATTAGATGGGATTGATGGTAGGAGATGGAGGGATGAAAATGCTGGAAAGGAGCATGAGATGGGGATGCTTGCAAGAGCAGCATTGGCACATGTTGGAACGGGTGTGAAAAGAGCATATGGGGGATAGATGGTAGATGCAGGTGTGATGGAGGATTTGTGGAAGCGTGCTTGGGGATATAGGCACCCAAGATGGAGTTAGGAGATGGGGGACATGAGTCACTAGATGGGGGATTAGCAATGGTGGATGCCATTATGCATTGGGTTTCAACTTTTTTCTTGGGGATCCACATGGTTTTGGATTTTCTTTTCATAGGCTTTTGCATTGTTTTGCATTCTTTGATTGGATTTTTCCTTTTTGGAGTATGTCTTTTAGAATAGACATATGATTGCCTAGGATGTGGATTTTTAGCTTTATGCATTTTGAAGTTGGCATTCACATTGCTATGGTAATCTTTGGGAAGATGGTTAGGAGAAGCTTTGTGAGATGGAGAGGATATGAAAGAGCATGTAGGGGGATGATGATGGATGATGTACCCTGATATGTGCCTTTGTTGATCTTGCATAGAAATGGATGGAATAGGATTTTTATGATAGCTAATAGGAGGATGGAGGATGGTAGATTTTGGGACATAGGGACCCAAAATGGATTTAGCGGATGAAGGGGGGATATGGTAGGTTGTTTTGGGTTGCAAAGATGGTGGAGGGGGGATGACATAAGATTTCTTGAAGGAGTGATGGGAGGCTGGCATGGTGGGCTTGGAGATAGGCTTGGTTTGGGGGTGTGGTTTACCAACACCTTTAGATGGTGAGCCTTTGGATACATATCCAAGACCATGAAATCCTAGATTTTCTTGTGCAATAATAGGCTCTCTGATTCCTTGCTCTTGTGGTCCTAAACCTTGACCTTGATAATGCCATCGATTGAGCATTTGAACAAGCTGAGGCAACTTTTTGCTTGCAGAAAATGGTAGAAGTGATTTATTACATGTATTGCAATGGGGAGATACTGTTCTTAATTCTTCTACTGAGAGAGGGCCACCGTGGATGAATGTAAGTGAACCAAGAGGGTATATTATAGATGGTGGAATAGCTTGGATAGGTGGTAAGATGGAAGCATGGAGCGGGGGATATGGAAGGATAGGATCTTGATGTAGCTGGTGGGATGACAAGATATCTTGTAGTGGAGGAGATATGGCTTGAGGTTTTGGAGATGGAGGAGATGGTGACTGCACTATGGATGGAAGACATGGTACGATGATATCTTCATTTATGCTTTGGGGGATGTCAACATGCTTATGGGTAGGATCTTGATAGGATTGGTTTGGAGTGGATGGTGCGATAGGAGGTGAAGGGATGGATTCTTCAAAGGCAGCGGATGGATAGATGGGAGATTCAGTAGTGGAGATGGGTGAGTAGAAGATGGATGCATAAGGGTCATTACGAGAGATTTGGGAAATGCTTGGAGGCAATGTGGATAGGATTTGGAGGGATTTGATAGGTGGTGGGATTTTGATGCTTGCGAGAAGTGGAAGGATTTTAAGCAATTTGATGGATGGTATGGGGATGATAGCTATGGGAGATGGAGGTGATATTATAGATGGGGAAGCTTCATCACTGACTACTTCACATGGTTGGATTAGATGACATGGCTTATCGACTGTTGGAGGTGACTCTTCTTGTATTTCCTTTAGGAGATTCCTTGGAGACTCGTGTGTCGAAGGTGGAGGTGGATTGACAGGAATAGCTAGTGTGATGAGGGTGGAAGATTGGAAGCTTGGTTGATGGGGTGATGGAGGGGAAGCTGGAATATCAGATGGCATAACTAGATAGTTTGGAATAACTCTTGGATTTTGGGGGATGCTTGGGGGAATGTTTCTAAGGCTTTCAATATACCCGTCATAGTCAACACGATTTTCATCATCATTGGAATAGGAGGTGGCAGGAGCAAGGACAATGCGACCAAACACATCATCATAGGATTGGTACTTCATGCTTTGATGGTGAGTTTGATGGGGATGGGGTCTTGTATATGGATGAACATGGAAGCTCATGGTTGGATTTGGATTAAGCACAGATTTTGGATTGGCTGATGAAAGATTTCCTAGGGAGAGTCAAAGCTGCATGACAGACCTAAGGAGGATTGGCTGAATATTTTTGGCTTTCTTGTGGATGGAAGACTTCAAGGGCATGTTGTCAAAAGGTGAGATTTTTTCTTTCCTATGTGCAAGATTCGTGGTGATTGTGTCAACTTAAGGATAGACTAGTGATCCTATGGCATGACACGAGATTGAGCACTTGTGCATCCCAACCTTTAGCTCAAGGTGATGAGGGATACAAGTGACAAAGCTAGATTACCCTAGACAATGCTCTGTCAAAGGGATAACCTTGGTGAGATTGGTTGATTGGTAGGATTGATTGGATAGAAAAATCTAGCAAAGTGACAACAACTCTTTAAAGGCTTGGGTGATTTTGGATTGGGTTGCTAGCTGAATGGGGGGATGATTTGGATGGACTTTGGATTTGGGATTGTTCTAAGGCAAAGAACTAGATAGATTCGGTTGCATCGGGGAAGCTTGGATGATTTTTTGATAAGGTAGTGACTACGCTAAGTATGCCTTGAGTTGGGAGATTTTTGCTTTTCTGAGATTTTGACCAAAGTTGGAAAATATTCATTCAAAAGCTATGAACAAACAAGCAGACAAAATTTTGGAGCAAGTACAATAAACACACCAACATCCTAGGAAGCTTTCTACAAGGATGAAATTTGTTATAGCTAGGGAGTCCTCGATATACGCAAGGTACGTGAGGCCCAAATCCATAGATGAAACCAAAAAGATGTCACACAGCCAAGAGGAGCGGTAACCCACTTCTCCTCTTTCACTTCTCAAGGGTATAAAGTTCCTTGAGGCTTAGCCCGAGTGACAAAATCTTGATCCCAAGAGAGGTGTCTTTGGATTCACCTCTTGATCTTTATACTCCACCAGAATACTGGAGTTGAGGTCGTCCCAAGGGGTGATGAAATCCCCAAGCAGGCCTCCTAAAAAGCTAAGACAAGATTTTGGATCCTAATCTTATGCACCCAAGATGGCCTCGAAAGACAACAAGGGGAGAGAAGACTTGCATGATCTTGGGCTAAAAAACACGCTTGTTCTTTTACCAACTGACGCTTAAGTTTTCTGATCTAGACTTTGCAAGCACTCATGTTTAAGATACAATGTTTATTCCAACTTTGAAGCGTCGACAAAAATAAAATTGATCGAAGAATGCGAACAAGAAGAAGAGTTAGGGTCAACAAGAAGGTAAACCCATGCGCTCGGAGGCCCTCCACGTCAAGTATCGATTAATTTTCTTTAAGGCATTTAAGATTGAGTGTGAGTTTGTTTTAAGCCCAAAACAAAAGTGTGTGAGATTCGATTTCAAGCGCACGCCCGGAGGCTCTCCACGTCAGTTGTTGTTCAATTTTAGTGCCCAAACTTGAAGTGTGATCGATTTAATCTAGAGTTTTGATCATTTAAGAATTTTGATAAAGTTAAAGCAAACATTCAAAGACCAAGTGAGTGAGTTAGATTGTGGAACATTTAACACCTTTTTCAAGTAGACCCATCCCCATAAATGGCACTGAGATTGCAACCAATGGTTAATATTTGATGGGTGATTAGAAAAGAGGTAAGTCCAAGGAACTACTCAAATTGATTTTTGCAAATTTGTATTTAACTTAACAAAGTCCCTTAAATATCCAAAAATCAAACTTTACCTAAATTGCATGTGGAAAAGAGATTTGTTTTGTTCAATTTTAGAAGCTCCAAATGAAGTGTTTGATATTGCAATGGTTAATTGATCTTTGGCATTCAAGATTGGATTTGTTGTTTTAATCATGCATTCAAGGAAAATTTGATTTTAATCCATGGCATTCAAGAGTGTGTTTAGCAACATGCATTCAAAGACAAGTGATTAAACATTCAAGTTTTTTCCTTTGAGCATTCAAGATTGAGATTTTGTGTGTTGTTTTAAGAACTTTGAAGTGCTTTGTTTTAACCTTAGATCATTCAAGATTGTTTTGGACTCAAAAGTGAAAATGACTCTTTGGACTTTGCTTTTCATTCAAGATTTTGTGTTCTAATTTGCATGTTTTAAGCCCAAAAATGATATTCCTAGATTGTTTTGATGCATAAAAAACCTAAGAAACATTCAAGATTTTGCAACAAGACATTTGTTTGGAACAAATAACAAAGCTTTTTAGGACAATTTTGGCAACCATTTAGGACTCTTAGTTTTCATGAGATTTTTAAAAGAACTTTAACATATTTGCAAATGAGGTTCATTTTATCCTTGATTGATGCTTTGAGTTTGATTTAGATTTTAGTGTGCACTTAGTGTTGATTTTGAACCTTTTGAAATGGAAACTTGAAGTTCTTTTTAAATTCTCAAAAATGAAGTGTTCCTAACTTTGCATGAATGCATCTAAAACCTTGATGTTGCAAGGATGCAAATGATTAGATTGGTTTAGTTTCACTTGTTAAAAGATTTTTTCTTTTTTGCAAATTTTTAATTTTTTAATGGATTTAAGTATGATTTGGGGGTTCATTTTAAGCACTAAAAAGAAGTGTGTATGATTTTGCTTCCTTAAAAAAAAAATGGCCAAGATCTCCCACAAGAAGAAGAAGAAGAAGTAGATGGAATAAGAAGAATATAGACAAGAAGAGGAAGAAGAATTCCAAGTGCTTTGTCCACCTAGAAGCTTGAAAAATCTGCAAATACTATGAGATAGACTATGAGTTCCTTTGTCTTCTTCATGCTCATGTGGACCTACAAAACCAATTTATACAATCCTACCAATCAAAAAAATAAGCAAAATTAGCCAAAATTAGCAAATAACATACAAAACTTGACTAAAAAAGCTAATGAAGATGACCCATGCGGGGTCCCACCGGGCGTGCCAAAATGTATATGAGCAATGTTAGTATGCTAATAGAAACCAAATTTAAATAAAGCTTCTACAAACTAAACAAAATTCATAAACTTCAAGATAGACTAAGATGAGCTCTCAATTGAGAATATGAGCCATTAATGGACTCTCTCAATGAGAAGCTCTCTTGTTGAGTAGCTTTGTCTAAATAGATAGGATGTATGCTCAAGCTTTATGCTTCAAAATAGGCTTCAATGGATGATTGTGGATTTTTGGTGTGGATAGATGGCTTTAGTATGGATTTGGTTCTCAAAATAGCATTATAACTTTACTTCATGGATTGTGTTATTTTGCAAAGGGGAAGGATCCAATTTATAGGCAAGAGGCTTGAGGGATTGAGAGCTAAGATGCAAGGATGGGAAAAAGCTCATGGAGGGCTCAGATTGCATGAGAAGAGAGCACATGGATTGTGCTTCCTTATAGCCAATCAAGGAGTGACACATGTCACATGGTGAGAGGATGGAGGAAAGGGGAAGGATGAGTCAACAAAGGAGGCTCAAGGGATAAAATCTTCATAAAGACCCTCATAATGACTTGTAAGAGCAATAAAAGGGCTTGTAAGAGTCATTTATGACCTAGTGGACTTCATAAAGTTTTATGGTTGAGATATTTTGAGGGTGATGAGAGCAATTTCAACTTGGACTTGATTAGGAAGGTTTTAAGTTTGTTTAGGCTTGTGCAAATGATTAGAGGATGGATTAGGATGGTTTAGGATTAGCTTAGGGATAGGCAAGTGGATGGCATTTAATGAGGGTGGGTGAAGGAGGAGATATTTGTTAACTTTGGCTTGGGTTAGTAAGTTTTAACCCATGTTTAGGGAATGTGACAAGGTTAGGAGGGGATTAAGATTAGGTTTAAAGACATCTTCTAGAAGAGTCTAGACTTTGGATGAGGATAAAGACTTTCTAGAATAGTCTAGAATTTCTTAGGATGAGGATGAAGACTTTCTAGAAGAGTCTAGAACTTCTTAGGATGAGGATAAATTAGATTTTTAGGAAATAAATAAAGTTTTATTTATTTCAAGGGTTTGGGTTGAGGAGATATTTATTAAAACTTTTTTAATAAACATGAGGATTAATATTTAATCTTAATTAAATATTTTGAGTTGGGATTAGGGGTAGGAAATGATGGGATTAGCCTTTAATCCAAATTAAACAAGGATTAGAAGATTTTGGAAGAGGTTATTGGTCATAAGGAAATTGGCCAAGTTTTGGGCAAAAAATAAATTTTTTATTTATTTTAGGATTTTTGGTCAATTTATTAATTAAATAATTAATAAATAAGGAAATAATGTTTAAATAAGATTTAAACATTTTTGGGAGGGATTACTTAATTAAATATTTTTAATTAAGATAAAGGGATTTAATGGCATAAAAATTAATTAATTAATTAATTAATTAATTAATTAATAAATGATGATGTCATCAGGACTTTTTCAGAAAATAAAAATACTTTATTTTCTAAAGGTTTTTAGGTGTCTACAGAAGCAACAAGAGAAGAATTGAGAAAGTCCTTAAAGAAAAGAAGATAAATGGATATCTAGTAGAATTTCACACTTTATCAAGAAATTGACACCAAAGGATTGTTTGACAATGGAAATTCAAGTGAAAGTGATGCAACTATAGAAGATCTATTAGAAAAGAAAAATATTTTGAATGAAGAAGTCAAAGGATTGAAAATAGAACACGAAATCCAATCACTAAGGCTATGTGAGGTGACCAAACAAAAAAAGAAAGATGAAGAAGAAAAAGTTATGACAAAAGAAGACAAAAGACAAATGGTTATTAGACTTGAAGAAAGGTCATCTGATGTGAAAAATCTTACAAACACTCAACTAGACATGATGAATCAATTGTTACTTACAAATCAAGAACTAAACAAAAAGGACATGGAGATTACAAATCTGAGATCACAAAGTGATCAATTGAGGAATGAGATAAGATCTAAGAAATAAATCTTCGAGAGGATGAACAAACCTAGTGAATCTATATGATACTTTGAAGAACTGATGATATCACCAAGGTTATCCATTGGCATCTATGTATTAAGACATGTCAAGCACTACTCATCTACTGAAGAAGTAGAATCATCTAAGAGTGGAGAGAAAAGGAATGCAAAACCAAAAGGAAAACCTACATATCATGACTATGGAAAACATGGACATATAGAAAACATCTTCAGAAGAAAAATTGGTAAGAAAAATTCTAAACCTAAGTTTATTGGTAACTATTTTAATTGCGAAAAACAAGGTCATCAAACACATGACTGTAGATTAAAGGTTAGCAATACACCTACTAGATTTGATGGATATTGATATAACTATCAAAAGTATGGACATAGAGCACATGAATGCAAATTTAAGGTAAAATTTAACTGGACACCCACAAGACAAGTAAATGCACCTAAGCAAGGTAATTCTCACAATTGGGGCTATAACACATGGTACAATTATCATTATTATGAAGAATATGGTCACATTCTAGAAAATTGCATAAGAACACATTTCAAAGGCAATGATCACATCAAGGGAAAAGGGAAGATGGATGTAAAAAAAAAGGAGATGAATCAATCCTGCAAGATAAAGGTAGAAGTTGGAAGCAATGGAACAATTGAAGTCATCACTTAATCTAATGGAGAAGGTGATCACACTTCCTCAAACTGATCAAGAAAGGTATGTAAGGAACTTTGAAATCATATGAAATATCATACATTAGTTCCTAAAGTGTGCTAAAGTTCAAATTTGCATAAGATAAGATGGTATAAGATAAGATGCATTAGAAAAGATTTACTGAAAGAATTGAGCAATGGAATTAAATACACTATTTAGTGTCAAGCATTGGTAATACTATCTTTATTGACCAAGCATTAAAATATGGATAAAATGCCTAAAATGACCAAGCTAAATGGTATTGATCAAGTTGTATTGTGGAGATCGAGTTAACAAAGGTGTAATGACAACTGAGATAGTTGTATTCCACCTAATAAAGTACACAATATTTATGAGTGACCTAATTTGAATGAATGAAGGTATATAGTGAATATTTGAAATTATTTTACACATCTTGAATTCAAATTTTGAGAGCTCAACTAATTTGAGCAATTTGTGAAGTGATTTTAAAGGAAATAGCGAGAAAATTTATTGTTGAAGCATGACTGAGCATTGATTGTCAGTTGTGTTGAGTTACTCAAGAAGTAAATTTCAAACCCTAAAAGTGATAATGGCATCTAGATCATTATCAACAATGAGGAATCAAGGTGAAGAGGCTAGAAATGTTCAATTGGTGAAGAGTGACATGTGTCCTCCACCTAAATACTGAGTTATTTCTAAAATTAACATGAAAGGAGATTCAATGGGTGTGCTATCAAAAATACCACCTAGGATTATCATGCGGTACAATGTATGAAGTTGTTACATGTGTGAGATTAGTGAAATGGGAGACTATGAAATTTGATTGGCATATCAAAAACTATGTAATGGAGTATTGAAAGATGAGTTTGAGATTATACAGAGAAAAAGGTTGACACAAGCCCTAGAGTTTTTGATAAATTTCAAGATTAAATGGTTTAAAGTCATGCTAACCTAAATTCATGATATGGAGTTATGGCTAACGAATGGGCTGGTGAAAATCATGAAGAAAATTATACATGTTGTAATAGGGTATCCAACATTTAAAAAGAATAAAACCATGAGATTCCAAAGAAAAGATGCAGTAGCTAAGAAAACACCAAGGCTGAGTGGAATGGACGTGGCATGTCAATTTCAAACATCACTATTCCATCGATAGGCTTTGTTGTGAGAGTGATTGCACATAAATTTTACCAGTCAAACTGACTGAATAGAGTGCCATGTATGTTAGTGGAATCAAGCTTATAAAATTGAGATGAAAGACCATGAATATAATCTTTTTGAGCTTCAATGGTTGCAATATGTAGAGAATATTCTATCAATTAGAAAGAAAAAGGATTAAATGTGTAAGTTTGGTTCATTGATAATGTGCATCTTCTTTTATATTCAAAGCTACTTTCCTACTATTGATAATGTTGTATGGGAACAAAGGAAAACTTGCTACTAGGTAGATAAGTGGGTATATTGAAAATATGGGAGACAATTTTGAGAATGTATTAGATGGATATTTTGATGAATTCAAATAGAAAATGAGGAGAAGAAGAAGGATTCCTACACCTTTAGTGGAAAATTTCTATAATGATATGTGTTTCCTAGTTGATACTAATTACACATATGTTTAGGTAATTAAGCCTAGGTTTTCTTAGTTTAAACCATTTGGGTATGAAATTAATCATATTGATGATGTAAGTGCAACAATCACTACATTGCTTACTGAAGAGATAGATGCAAAGGTCAAGCCCTTTGGCAAATATGAGGAATAAAAAGCAATAATAACAATAGATATCAAAATTTCTTAATCTAACAAGAAAAGAAAGAAGATAATTAAAGACCTAGAGGAAAAACTAGGCACACAAGTTGAAGGTGAAGGACATTTAATGATTGCTCAAGGTCTTGTAGAAGATCAAGAGAGTGATTAGAATGATGTAAAGGAAGAGGAAGAAAGTGTAGAAAAGAAGGGTAAAGCCCCATCTCTTGTCCCCCCACAAGAAAAGAAGGCTAATAAAGTCACTATAGTAGAGCATAAGGTAAAGAAGGTTGTAAAGAAAGTAATATCCAAGACCCTCTCTCATCTCGCACCACTCAGACCAAGAACAAAGGCAACTATAGCAGCTAGTGTCAATCCACCATTGAGAAAGGGTGTTGCAAGGATTACCAAACCAAGTGAAGGTTCTAGCGGCACAAGTGCAACAAAGAGAAAATTTTCATCCACCAAAATTCAAGCAAGGAGAAGAAACTTGATCACACAAAAGGATGATGATGAGGAAGATGGAGAGAAAATAGATTCTGATGAACCAAGTCACTGCCAAGCACACGTACATACAAAGCCAAAATCAATTGACAAGGTATGTGACAACATTAGAAACTTTGTAGGCTTATCAAGCTTTAAATTATAAAGTATGGAACTCTAAGTGCAACTGACAAGTCTAAGCTAGAAGAAGTGATGTTAGACATGATGGAAAATTTTAAGACAACATCTATAGAGATAGGAAATAATATTCCTAATGAATTGTATAATAGAATTGATGCCAAATGGAAACATGCAATAAATTCTGAGAGGCAGATTAGAGAAGGAACATTAGAAAATATCATGCCTGAGCTAACAAATAAGAAAATTATAATTTTTTTGGAGAATTATAGGAATATATTTGTTTCTAAGTATAGAACATTTATGGTGTTGCAACATAAAATTGAAGATTTTGTAAAAAAGAGTGAACTATTATGGAAGAGCATTTTTTGATTGATAATTGCAAAACACACTAACAAAAATGATATAGGAAAGGAAGTTTAATAGGTCTCTAAGAAAGATGTATATAATTATCTTGACACAATGGAAGAAGCTATTAGACAAAAGGTATAGGAGAGTGTAAAAAATATTGCAATTATAGAAGATGTACATAGTGATGAAGAAGACACAAGTGTGCCAAGCCCACAAGAATAGGGTAATGTGGCCCCTATTCATTCAAGCACAACTAACACTCCTATGATATAGAAAATAAGGGGTTATCCCAAGATAGGAGAAAAAAAGCTCCAATTGTTAACCCTATTACTCAGATTCAAACAGGTTCTGAGGAGCCAACAAAGGACAAAGAAACAACTAAGGCTTCAAATGAGAAGATAGAGCAAGATAAATAATCAAAAGTAGATCAATCTACTATAGTTTAGTAAGGGCCACAAGTATCAAGACCTCTATTAGAGGGAAACAAGGAGACAAAGTCAAAAGAAAAAGAGAAGGAAGAAGTTAAAATAAATGTTTCACAAGTGCAAGTCCCTATAGTACAAATCATTACAAGTGTGAATATTGATGCCTCTAGTACTAATGCACAAGATACACCGAGTGGTGAAACCCCTTCACCCACTCTAGCCTTAGTTGTGTTGAGTAGTAACACTCCTAAAAGAGGCAAAGCAAAGAAGAAGAACAAGATAAGCTCTCCAAGCAAATCTATTACCTTGGACAAAGTCATTGAGTTGCCAAATTGAGATTTGAAGAATCTCACATTTGAGCAAACAATAATCTTGCAAGACATATTGGAAAGAAAGAAGAGACAAGAATAAATGTAAAGAGAACAAAAACAAAAGAAAGTGTTGCATGATATTAAAGACATATTTTTTGATTCATTTTACATTCACCACATTGATGAGCAAGCCCCTATTATCTCTTAGTGCAAATTATTGAAAAAGTCAACAGTGAGGTTATAGAAAAAAATGAGAAATTAATGGCATGGTCAAAGAAGAAGTTTGAGAAAAGGTACTTGAAAAGGTTTTTACTATAATCAAATTGAGAAAACTTGAACTATTGGAAATTGTAGAGAATCTAGAAGAACTTGTGAAGAAAATACAATATTTGTACAATATTCTTTGTGATGTGCCCATATTCACTAATGAATTTCAATCTAGTGGTCAAAATATTGAGGCTGATTTGAAATCTTTAGGGAATTTTATCTCTCAATCAGATGGATCAAGTTCAATGCATTACAATACACTTTTGTTTGCACAAGGGATGCTAGCTAAGCTAAAAATAACAAATATCCAAATGAGGGATAAAATTTTCTCTATGCAATCCATGTTAATACCTCATATGGAGGTAATGCAACATGAGTTAGCTTTAGCTAAGGATATAATGCAATTAGATCATAATCTTTCTATTGTTTATAGCTTAATTGACTTGGTTGCAAATTTGGAGATCAAGATTCAAGTCTTGGAATTAGTAAGAACCACATGGGATCATGCTCTTGACATGATCATCCAAACTCATAATCCATTCATTAACAAATATGGTTTGATTCCATCCTCCCAACCCATCAACAAACATGAGTGACCAAATCAAGGGGGTAGAAGAAGATTTAAAAGATGGAACAAAAAAATGATAACATTTAGATAATTCATGGATAATAGAAAACAGATCAAAGATATGAAAAAGTTACATCAAACTATTCAAGTCATGTAATATATGTATTGTATATATGAGAATAATGTAAAAAATTTGTAGTCCTATATGAACCAAGTCATTGGCATAGGGGAGTACTATCATTTTTGAATTATACTTTGATGATGTAATCATGACAAAGTATTTTTGCCAATAATGTCAAAAGGGGAGATTATTGATATCTCTAGTTTTTGTTGTTTATTAGTGTCAAACACTTAGTCACACTGTGATCGATTCACTCTATATAGTGTTGAGCTATAGGAATCCTTTCAAATGTCTCTCTTGAAAATTTAATTTGGGATCAACTCCAAGGTTTTGGGTGATCTTGCAACCTACTAGAATCTGCTTAGTTGAAGATAAATGTGAATTTTCATGAGGAGGCCTTTGTTGGTTCTTAAACAATTTGGATAAGGTTTTGAATCTACTTGCTATTTCAAAAGAATGAAACACACAAAAGGAATATACTTTTGTATTTTTTTGTTTTATTAAGAATGCAATCTAACAATGAAACTATATGAATTCCTAATTTAACCAAGGGGTTAGTAAAGCAAATAATGAAGATAGGAAAACAATAAATCTGAGAAAATAACATGAAAAAAAAAATCCTAATGGACATAAGCCACAAAAACAACATGTTTGTGAGTTAAGCCTTTGAAAAGATCGGTGGATAACCAATGAAAATAGGAGTAGTGCTTTCTTAATTCCACTGATGCAATCATCAATGGGAATTTAGTACCCATAAGATATTTCACTTTTCATCAAATTGCAAGGCCATAAAGAGTGTGCTCATGTGAGACAAAAAACTATGCAGGAACAATATGATTATCTCTTCTTGAACTAAGTACATTAGTAGAATTTGTAAACCCATAGAAAACATTAGAATTAAAATATTGCAAAACTACAATAACACAATAAAATTATTGGCTCAATTACATTCCATGAACATACATTCACAAAATATAACACACTTAGGGAAGAATCACTATACTCCAAATGTGAGCACCAAAAGCATATATTATTGCATCAAAATAATGGTGGCCTGGAATACATGTTACATTCCTAAATTTGTAAGAAATCTTCTCCTCAATTTGTGTTGAGAGTGGGAGATATATTTATGCAATCATATGCTTCTAAACTAATTAAAAAAATCTAATTATGTACAAACTAACTATCTAATTGGTTCTTAGTAGGACTCCATCCATATTTAAATAATTAATTAGATGTATGAGCCTTTATGTGTCTTAAAACAAAGAAAGCATGAGAAAATAAGAAGAAGAAAGCCATTAATTGATGTAGAAGTGTCTTGAAGCGACAAAAATAGAATCTCGATCTTTACTAGGTGTCTATGGGAGTTAAACTATTGTCAGAATGCATTTCCAATGCATGGAAAGCTCTAAATTTAGAACTAGTAGCTAACTTTTAGCGCACCTCTAACTTGCTCAAAACTTCTAGAAAATTTACACACCTACACAATTTTACACACCTACACACCTAGCACACCTACACAGGAAGCAAGTTCAAAAAATACAAAATTTTACCAATTGTCACAACTGAAATTTTGGCTTCTAGGTTTTGTTCCCCTTTATACCAAAGTTATGTCTAGGTATTTTCCCTTGAATTTCTTGATTATCTTAAGGACTTGAGCTGCATCTAGAAAATCTAAGGCTTCATATTTTTCCTTCACTTTCTGCCTGTAGTTGCCCATCTCGATGTGAGTCTTTGCAAAATCTTTGAGTTTTACATCTAAATCTAATAATGCTTCTTCCATTCTGAATGTTTTCCTGATTTCATCATTATTAGAAGCTTCTTCAAAAGTTTTTCAGAGCTGTCCAACAACTACTTCTATAGCTATCAATTTATCCCTTGAATTATCTTTAAAAATATCTAAACACGCATCACTATAATGTTTCTCTACCTCCAAATTTTTCTCTTGGGCTTGATCCTTAAGCTTGTGAATCTCCACATATAATGCTTCTGTTACTTTATTGCCATCCGCAATGTTTGCTATCCAATTATCATTTTTCCTAATTCTTCCACTATATATACCTCCATCAACATCTAATACCTTTGTCCTTTGATCAACTGTAGTGCCTACAAATCTTTACCCTGGGTATGTACTTCATCCATCAAACCAAAATCTTGATTCAAAATGGCCACTAGCTTATCCGCACTATCCTGGATATGGTGTAGAAACTTTAGATTTCCTTGTACAATCTATATACCTTTCTCTTCAAAAATTTCTCTCCATTGTTGACAAGCTCTCAAAAATGGATCTAACTACATTTTCCCCTTCTCCCTTCTACCTAGTGTTGCATTCAAAGTTTCCTCAGGATGTTCAAGATCTAGGGGACCAACAACTCCACTCATATATCCTTTTAGGTTCTCATTTCATCCTCAAAGTGTTATTAATTTTGGCCCATCCTATTCTAAGTGTTTAAAGACTTCTTTCGTTCCCATTATTTCCATCAACTTAGCCATATCCAATGTAGGTTTTCCAAGCATGACCTCTGTGATTTGATAATCTCTTGGAGTTAATTCTTTGACATTTACATTCAGAGGTGGGATAGCCACATGAGCAAATAAGTCCTGGTTCTGATCACTCATAATGAAGGCTAATGTTTGTGCATCCTTTTTTGGTGACTCAGGCTTCTTTATAAATTCAATCGATTCCATCCTATCCTCTTCCTCAGTAGTGAATTGTTGCCTCTTGTTTCTTATCACTTCTTTTCTCAGCCATCTTAGAAAATACTCTATTAGGGATTTACCTTTTGAGGATGAAGGAGTTTTCTTAGCTATACTCTTCCCCTTATCACTCCTATCTAGAGTTTTCTCCTTTTGTGAGAGATCCATACCAAGAGTCTCTATATCCATGGAGTCCACAGTTCTCACCACTATTTCTTGGGAATTTTTTGAGGATACTCACTTATTTGTCCTTCTTCTAACACTTCATTGGTATATACTTGGTATGGCTCTTCCTTGTGTTCTGCTTGGATTTTTCCTTCTTCATTATTTGGAGGGAGAGGAGTAGCCAATCCTTTATCTACACAAAATATAACTTGAATGGGAAATGGTGGTATTACTTCAAACCCTTGTGGCTCAAGTGGAAACTAACTCCAATCCTCCTATTGAGGTTGATTCATTGGAGTATCTTTGATTTTGTCTCCCACCAATTTAGTGCCAATCAACATAAAATCAAAATCTAACATCTTGAAGACATTAGTCCCATCAACATCATGTTCATCTATCCATTGCTACATTTCATCGTTAGATGTTGTAGACTAAATGGGCTACTCAAGAATGGATGGTAGTGTGATTGTGGAGTTTATTCTTTGTTCCAATTTCATGGCTCTTGTGAGTTGAGTCCTCCAATTCAAAGGATGGCTATCCTCTTCATCCTCATCATCCTCTTCCTCCTCTCCTTCTTCTAGGATAACTTCCAAAATTGGTGGGAAGGGAATAACTCTCTTAATGACTTTTTGTCTCCTCTTCACCAGAGTCTTAATCTTTCATCTCTTAGGAGTAGATGGGGAAGCTTTTACTTCTTGTTGAGGTAGAGACACATCTTCTACTTATGTTTATGCTTCTCCTTGGCCTTGTTCAGCTGGTGGCACTTGAAGATTATCTTGGGCTTGTGTGGCTTCCACATTCTCTGACCCTTGTACATTTTCTTCTCCTATCTATGGAGGTGCTTGAGTTGCTCCCTCTTCTAACTTAGCTTGTTGAGAAGAAGTTCTCTTCCTCCTACCTTTATCTTTACCTTTTTGAGCCCTATAATAGCCAACTTATTTTTCAAGTTGGTGTATTATTTTTGGCCTCATGGGGGACTGAGTTGTAAATGTGGGTGTTGTGACCTTAGCTCCTTGACCTTTTGTTGGGTTGGCTTGAGCATGGAAAACTATAACTTAAGGAATTGGATCCAACTTGAAAGGCCTTTTAATCCAATAATTTGTTAGTTTGATAACATTCTTTTCCCTATGATTAATGTCTAAGTTTTCTTCCTTATCAACCTCAGTATTCATGATAGGTCAATCACCAATTTTTTCCCAATTGAACAATGGACCAAGGACATCTTCAATATCTTGTTGCACTATCTTCAAAGGAACCTTAATCTTCAAAGCATTGGTTTCTAGATAGAGAGTCATCCTACAATAATCCCTTATTCGGATATCATAGTCATCCATCACACTCATCCAAGGATCCTCAATTATATCTTCATGCTAAAATGTCTTACCAACTAGATACTACACCCTTCTAATATTATCAAAAAAGGGTTGAGGAGAATTATATTCATCCAAAGGGTATTGATGCCACTTATATTCAAAAGATGGAATATCCTATCTCCGATCCACACTAAATGGTCCTATAGTAATAGGCCACACCCAAGTTATTCCATGCTAATTTCTAACTCTGTCATATATAGTCAAGAGTTGTTGAGCTATCTCCAATAGTATAAGTCTATCACTTGGATACCCAAGGATATTCTTGGGGTTGATGGTTGTACCCACTACCCTCAAATAGGTGAATGTTTGATACTAGATATAGTAGGCTGCAACCTCTGAAATCTTAGTTGATGCCTCCTCTAACATCCTCTTCACATAATCTCCTTTGATGAACCAGATTATTGTAATTATAAATGCATCATTTATGATCTTGTATTCCTTGTTATGCTCTTGAAGCCTTTTCTTAACTAGCTAAGGATATACTACATATGGCCATGCATTTGCATCTTGCATACTACTCCTTTTATAAAGCTCTAGATAATTCATTGCCCTTGTAGCTAACAAGTATACCAAATATGATGTCATATAGAACTTATGGTTATTCTTAACTGCCACTAGTTACTCATCCAATTTTTTGCTAAGAATAGAAGACCAATCAATTGGCATCTCCGCTATTTTGATTGCCTAAAAAAATGTACTATCCAAATGTTCAAATTTCTCAATGCTAGCAAACCCATGACTCTACTCAAGAGTATGCTTGAATATCCAATATCTTCCTTCATATAACCTCTTGTCATATCCACTTTTCCTAATTTCGATCCTAGAGGAGTCTTTTGAATGAGATATGAAGACTGTATGATCTCAAAAGCTTCATCTACATGTTCCCTATACCATCTCTCTACCTGATGATAGGTCAATCTAATGAATTGATCTACCCTCAGAAGATGGAACACCTTCTCTATGTTATTGGGTTGGAGATCTAGGATGATCTCTCCAGTTATACTCTTTATGACCCTTTCTTCAAGAACATGGTTTTTTGCGAGTGTCATAATCAATTTTGAAGATTGCACTAATACTGGATATGATGCTGCATTGACAAGTCCTGATTGGATCAAAGAAGATATCACTGGAGATCTTTCTATTAGTTTGTTACACAATGCTAGGAATGTACCCAAATCTATGTGACCTAGTTTGATGTTTAGGATCTTTGAATAGTCATCTTGAAAGTGTGACTTGGTCGGAACACCTTGAAACTAGAACACCATGGGCTTTGGAACCATCTTTACTACAAGAAAAGATGATGAAGAGGCTATTGAATTTGCACAAAAAGAATGTGTATTAGTCCAAAGTTGAAGAAATATTGATTATTTCAAACCCTCATGCTGACACAAACAAAACCCAAACATCGCAATTGCTTGAAAACACTTAAAATTTTGATTTGTAACCCTTTTGTGCAAAAAAGGGTGCACCTAGTGCACCTCAGAGGTGTGCTTGATGTGCCTTTGACCTTGAAAATCCATTTAATATGGGCTATGAAGCAGTGCACCTCAAGGGGTATGTTGATGTGCACCCTATATATTTTGCACAAAAATGTGTTTGATCAATATTTAAGGTTGTGCAGCATTGCACCTAATTAGGTGTTGTACTATGCACCTTAATTGGGTGTATATTTATGTTTTTTAAGTATTTTGAGTTGATATAAATAAATTACACAATAGTGCACCTAGATAGGTATGCTAATGTGCACCTTTTCATGTTTTTTATGTTTTTTATGGATTAGGTGATGGCAAGGAGTGAAGGAGATAGTGGAGCAAATAAGTGCACTTGTTGAGGTGTGGAGCTCTAACACAAAAAACTTGGCAAGAAAAATGATAAGTATGGAGGGAGGGAGGGGTCCTAGGATTTATAGATCCAAGGACCTAGCTCATCCTTGGTGTTGTGCAACTGCACATCACCAAGGGTGATGCTTTTTCTAAGTGCTTTAGCACACTAGTGCACCTGGGGAGGTGCGCTAGTGTGCTTTTTTTCTTTGCAAAACTAACTTAGTCCTCTTAGATGATTTTTGGAATCTAATTTTCAAATCAAAACTTAGATTGGGTCAAAAAACATAGATTTGAAACCCTAAAAAGACTCGAACCCTAGATTAGGGATCTGGAAAGTTGGAAAAAAAAAGTAGGAGGTCCCCATTTCTAGGTGAAAGGGGCATACATTGAAAACCACAACATATACGCCAAGTCATCTAGTTTTAATACTTGTAAATAATCTTGTATATATTAAGCTCTATAGGAGTTAATCAAGCCTATGATTATCGAGAAAACTGAGTTCAGTGAATGCCAAGTAAAGCAGAGTAAGTTGATTTTGAGTCATACAGAAGGTATCGAGCTAGTTGAGGTTGACTTTTAGTAGGAGGAAGAGTTCTAACTAAGTATCAGAGACAATATGTGTCAAGTAACACAATTTGAACAAGAATGTATGAAATATCACAAACTTCAAGGTAAACCATTTTAAGATGACATGTAAATAACATTTAATGATCATAGAGTTTTTTACAAAGTTTTTATGCATTTTGACATGGTTCATTGATCCCTATGAAGGAAAGATAACCAATCATATTAAGAGGCAAAAAGGGAAACACTGAAATAATTGATTTAACTCTAGAAGACTCTAATATTTCTATTTAAGGGCAAATCTAAACCCTATTTAATATGGTATGTGAAGTTTTGAGAATTCTTATGCAAAGGAGTTAGGTTTTCAAGGCTACAAGAAAAGTTATGAAGTAACAGAGTATAGAAACTGAGTGAAGCAATGAAGAGCATAATAAAGATATATCGGATAGGAGATCATATCAAAGAGTGGAAAAAGAAGATCTATAATCAACATTGTAAGTGTAGACCAAAGGATCAAATACTGAATCATTTTGGCAAGTAAATCAAGGAAAATCTCTTTAAAAAGTGGTCCTAATAGGCCTAAGTAAATCTCTTAATAGAGTTCTTACTTCATTGTAAGTTTTAAATCCTTCAATCAAGGTAGACCTAATAGTCTTATAAAGCTCTTAACAAGGAAGACCCCTCAAAGGGTAGATCATCAGAAGTGGTCACATTTGTATCCCTAATAGTCAAACTTTGTTACTACTATAGTGAAGATTTATGGGTGTCATCCCAACCCTAGTTTTACCTCCACCTTGGAGGATTTCTAAATAACCAAAATATCTTGTGTTATGTGCTTACATTTTCAAGTTGATGGATATGATACATAGTTAGATTTATTCTAGCATTTCAAATTTGAATCTATGTTATGCATGATCTAGACATGAGATGAATTAAGTGGTGAACATAGCTATGTTGGGGATAGTGCAATATATTTTATGGATAATGCATCTTTGGAGATAAAAATTCTTCCTTTGATGGCTCAATAGTTGAAAGAGAAGAAAGAACACAAAAAATATATGTTGGAGATTCATCATCCCTAGGCTATACCAATTTTGATGACATAAAAGACTGTAAAACTACCAAGGAATTGTGAGATATATTGTATACTATCTATGGAGGAGACAAAAAAGTTTTGACGAAAAAATTAGAGAGCTTGAGGGGTAAGTTTGATGAAATGAGAATGGTAGAAGGTGAGAATATTGTACAGTATTATGGAAGAGTCAAAGAGGTTGTTATTGGTATAAGAGGAGAAAATGGAAAGATTGGTGATGAGACTATGATCAACAAGGTATTGAGAACTCTACTTCTTATTTATGCTATTAGGGTTCCTGCAATACAAGAATTGAGATGTACTCTTGGCAATAACCTAACTTTAGAAGGTGTAATTGGTAGGCTTACTACTTTTGAGATGTTAAATTTTGATAATTTCACTCCTAATTCTATTGAATCTACTTTAGAATAACATTTAGTTCTTAGTAAGAAAGGAAAAGGAAAATGTGTGAAAAGTGACAGTGATGTTTTTTATCATGGACTTGATGAGCTTGAAGTACTGATGGCTAGAAGACTTCCAAGAGGTAGAGGAAAATACAAAGGTAAACTTCTTATAATCTATTTTTCATGTAACAAAGTTGGTCATATTGCTACAAGATGTTCTAGTAGAGAAGATAAGGATGAAAAAAGGGAAAGCAAGTACAAAGGAAGAAGAGATGACCGAGACAATAGGAGAAACATAGACTACAAAGATAAAGGTAAGAAACTTTGTTACATTATTGAAGAAGAAAATGATAATGAATCTAAAAGTAATGATGACAAAGTTTTTTATGTTTCTATGAAAGAAGATTCTAATAAAGATGAGAAAACTGTATTAATCTCATATGTCAGTAAAGATGATAGGTGGATAATTGATAATGGTTGTTCACATCACATGATTCCTGATAAAAGTAAATTTGAAACCATGGAACCATAAAAGGGCAGTTGTGTTAAGTTTGGTAATGATGCAACATGTCTTGTGAAAGGTAAAGGATCAATATAATTGACTGATAAGATCAAGTGTGACAATGTTTATTGGGTTGAAAAACTTAACTTGATGCAAGAGCATCCTAGGTGTAAGAGAAATCTTGCATCAATAATAATATTTCATTTCAGTTATTTGAATAAGGGTTGTCTTAATACAAAGTTTTTTTCTATGGAGGCTTGCTAGTTAGTAAGTTAGGCATACAAGCTTGGAATTTCCTAATTTTAGAGGTGGATATTCATCTTGGATATATCAATCTATTAGTTGAGCCTCAGTGTCATATCATGTGTATTCATAAATTTATTGCAGATTTTTGGTTGACAATTTTGATATATAAACTTCAAGATCACTGTTGAATTCTTAAATTTTCCTAGATGAGGCCTAAAAACTCTACAGATGGGTACTTCCACACATTCAAGCTTGAAGATCAAGAGCTAAGGTTTTTTAAAAGTGGTTATAATAGCTAATCAAAACAACAGTTTGAGATTTATGGTCTTCCAAAGTTGGGCTGATCAAAATGTCCAAAATAAATGCCAAAGATGTATTCGGCCAACTCTATATATATTGTTAGGCTTTCTCTACCCTAGGTATTAAATTTGAGTGTCTAGAACCTTCCTGGGAGCCATAAAATTGCCTATTTAAGAAATGCCTAAACATTGTCTAGGATAGCTCTAGGTGATAGTTCACAGCTTTTTCTTATAGATTACTGTAATTAAGGTGCTTATGTGGGTTAACATATTATAATTCTGAATTATGTAATTCTACATTTGCAGCGATAATAAGAAGCCCATATTTTGTTCTCACAAATTATTGTTGTTTCATTATTTCTATTATATGTTTATGGTATTAAGAGGAGCACCCTTCATCAAGTGGTATCAAAGCTAGGTTCCTAAGTGTGTGGATAGGTCACCAACTATGAGGCAATTTACACTAGGAGCATTTTTTGGATTGAGCATGTAGACAGATCACCAATTGTGAGGCAATTTGCACTAGGGTTTCAGTGGAAGCACAAAGATGCCTCCACAAAGAGAGAATGGTGAAAGAGTTGTAGGTGTTATACTTGAGGGTATTAGAGCCCTCCAGAGGAAAATGCAAGCATTGCAAGAAAAAATACATAGAGGAATGAATCTGGTTATACAAAATGACAAAAGTGAAGATGAGAGACAAGAAGGAAACATTGATTAAGTTGTAGAAGATGAAGTTTTGAACCCAGAGGAGGATAATCTTTTTAAAGCCATCCCTAGGATTGGAAAAAGACCTAAGTTTGATGTTACCACATTTTTGGGAAATCTTAACCTAGAGGAATTGATCAATTGGATCAATGAATTAGAAGAGCACTTTGAATATGAAGATATTGAAGATCTAGATAGGGTTAAGTTTGCAAAGGTCAAACTAAAGGGTCACACAAAGATCTGCTGGCAAGAGATCTAGTTGGAGTGAAATAGAAGTGGGAGGAAAAAATCAATATATGAGATCAAATGATAGCTAAAATGAAGTGATATTTTATTCTCATGGACTATGAGATTGATTTTCTGAAGAAAATGCAAGGGTTGAAGCAGTTGGGATGATTAGTTCAGGAATATATCGAGGAGTTCTACTGAGTTCTCACCAAAACTGACCATGTTGAAGCTAACAAGGAGAAAGTTTCCCATTATCTTAATGGATTAAGGCCAAGAATTTAGGATGAGCTAAGTATATTTTGAATGACTACTGTTGGGGAGGGATACCAGTTTTTCCTAAGAGTTGAGAAGTTGAGAAAAAAGTTGTCATGTCCCCTTTTCAAATAATTAAAAAATAATAATCTTTGCTAAGGCAGGCAGGCTCAAGAAAGTGAAGTTTCGGAAAAAGGGGGTTAATCTTTGGAAACCGTTGGACTAATAAATGAAAATTATTATTAAAATATGTTTCATTAACCTCTCTTGGACGTGAGTTATGGTTATTCCCTCTTTTAAGGGGTTTGGAGGCATTTTGGGCAGACTCGAGAACTTGATTTTTGCTCATTCTTTGTTATTCTTTAGAGGCTGCCAAACCTGTGGAGAAGGAGACCCAAAAACAGGAGTTTGCAAGTTTCCAGGGAGACCTAAGAATGAGATTTTGTAGGTTTTTAGGAAGGCTAAGGATGGGAGTTTGAAGCCATTCCATGTGCATGCTCATATAGAGTTTGCCTTTGTGCTGAACAGTGCAGATTTGTGGGTTTTTGGGTGTGTTTTTTGTATGAGTTTGGTGTTTTAAGTTGAGTATTTCATATCAGTTTGGGTTGCTGCTGTATTTCAGACTTTAAGGTGTTAAAATAGAGCTGAATATATGTATTGGGATGTGACTAAACTTCTAAGATAGATTATTAGTGTTTTTGTGGTGTTTTCGGGCATTTTTGTGTTAATTTCGGGAGCCTGATGAGCATAGTTTTTGTCCTACATTTGAGAACTATTGTGTAAAGGCTATACGGATTTGGAAATGTTATTTTGTAGACTATTATGCTGCTGAAATTTTTGTAAAAATGTCCACTTTCATATTTATTAATAATTTGTGAAGTTGTGAAGCTTTTGGCACTATTTTCAGCGTACCCGATTTGGGGTTTCTTGAGAAATTTGGTGGATCTTTGTGATATTAGTTGTTTGATCTTAAAGATCTAATTAGAGGTTGGAAATATCATAAAAAATCAGAAAAGGGACATTTCAAAAGTTTGAAAACAACAATAATGGAAGAGGTCATAGTAGAAGGTCTAGCAAACAATCTTATCGAGGCCAAAATGATGATCAAAATTACAAGGATGAGGTCGGAAGTAGTAGTCAAAACTAGAGGGGAAATAATTCCAATCATTTCCATGATCAGAACAATAGAGAAGAAGGGCATAGAGCACTTGAATGTTCTTAGTGCCAAGGAAGGATAGATCAAAGAACATAAGGCTAGGCCATAATTGTACATTTTGATGAAGATGCTAAAAGAGGAGAAGTCCTAGTTAATAGAAGAATCTTGTTGAGTGGTGAGAATGACCTGATCAAAGAAGGAGCTTGTTTTGAAAAAGGAGAAAATGTGAAAATAAGTGTTGTGATATGATCATTGATGGTGGAAGTACTAACAATTTAGTTTCAAAAAAGTTGGTCACAAAGTTGAAGCTTTGTTAGCATGAATGTTGATGCTATGGGGGAGCATTGCATAATATTTGTTATGATAATTGTATTTTTCATTGATGACAACATAGTAATAAGTCCGTAAAAGATTGACAAATTAGAAAACTCTAATTTCTATAATGAGAACATTATATCTATCTAATGATGCACAGTTATCTAAGTATATTTCATTATGCATTTGTTACATGGGCAAGTGCGCAGAACCTAAATCAATAGTGTACAGAACATATGATTGATTTACATAAAATCATATAGAAACAGAGTATTAGAAAAAGTAGTTCCTATTGCATGATTGTTACAGTTTTTTACAATTATAGTGAAGGGTTGTGTAGTGAACTAGAGATAGTTTACTAACTGTTGATGATGTCAGAAAGTGTGCATGTATGGAAGTCACACATGTGAAAGTTTTTGTACAATTGTGAGCTAACAACATTGATTAAATGGGTATTTCATTTAATTAATGTATGATAACAAAGTGTGAAGTCGACTCAAGGATTTATATTTGATCATGGTATAAAGGAAAGATGTTTTTATGTTTTACAAACATGGTGAAGAAGTGAAGACTTGTGAATTACTAAGCAACAAAGCAAAGTAATTTACTAATGTGTGTAAGTGACCTTAAGGGTTACTATTACTAATCATAGAGTTCTAGTTCTGATTGCATGATCTAAAGCTGAAGCAGTCCAACGTATTGGATAGAGGAAGAAGTAAAAGCCTATTACACATCTATTATTCTAAAAGGAATAGTATCGAGGTCAATTGGATAGTGGGTTTGTTGATCTGATCCTGAAGTTTTTTGGGTAGTGGGTTTAGCTACCTTCCACAACTCCTAATAGGGTTGGAATCTCCTAACAAGGATTCAAAGTCTCCTAATAGGGACTCTTGTACTAAGTGTTGTAATAGATTCCTAACAAAGTCCATCTTCTAACAAGGAACATTCATATTAGTACATTATTTTTTGGGCATCATTCCCACCTGGGTTTTCCCTCTGATCATGGGTTTCCCTAGTCAACATATCTGGTGTAATTCTCTGTGTGCATCTCTTTATGGTTGTTGTTTACTTTGAATGGTCAAGATTGTTCAAGAGGTTAAATGTTTAAATTCTCATATAACTTATTCATCCCCTCACCCCTTAGTTATTTTGGTGGACTATTGTTTCTAACAATTGGTATGAGAGCCTTAGGTCCTTGAAAAAAAATTTAACAACTTTGGGAGATCCATGAGGAATTTTTTGAGAAAGGAAATTTTGAGATTTGATGGCACAAGTTATGATAGCTGGAAGGATAAAATGAAGACTAATTTCTTGTGCATGGTTCTAGGATATTGGCTTGTAACTAAAGCACCTAAAAACATTGCAGAAGAAGACAATCATGAAAGCTATATTGAGGAACAAATAGAAGTATTTAAGTACAACATAAGGGTAAGAGAAGCAATAATGTTTGCTCTACCTAAAAGTGAGTATAGCTAGGTAAAACAACTCAAAACATCTCATGAAATTTGGAAAACCTTAGAAGATAATTATGAGGGCGATACACATGAAAAAAGAGTTAGATTAAAAAATCTATATTTCATATTTCAAGATGCTAAGATGATGGAGGATGAATCTGTGAGAACCTATATTGGTAGAATATCTGAGATTGTTGCTACTACACAAAAGCTGGAATTGGTTCATACAGATTTGAGTGGTCTTGCAAGAATAAGAGGATTCTATGGAGAAAGGTATTTCATGATTTTTATTGATGATTTTACTAGAATGATGTGGGTAGCTTTTCTTAAAGAAATATTAGAAGCATTTGAAAAATTCAAGATATTCAAGAACAACGTAGAGAATCAATCTAGAGTTAAAATCAAAATCTTAAGATTAGATAGAGGAGGAGAATACACTTCTAGAGAATTCAATATCTATTGTGAAGAGAATGGAATCAAGAGACAACTATCTTCAACCCTTACAGCTGAGCAAAATGGGATTGCTAAAAGAAGAAATAGATCAATTGTTGAAGTAGCAAGAGCTATGTTATTCAAGAATGGTGTACCAAAAACCTTTTAGAGAGACGTAGTCAACATAGTAGTATATACACTGAATAGAGTACAAATTAGAAAAGGTATGGAGAAAACACCTTATGAGTTATCATTTGGTCACTCACCATCGGCAAATATTTTAGGATATTTGGAAGCAAATGCTACATCAAAAGAGACAATGATATTGATAAGTTTGATCCAAGGAGAAATGAAGGTATGTTTCTTGGCTATTCATTAAAGAATAAAGCTTATAGATGTTTCAACTATAGAACAAAAACTATAGTAGAGTGTGTAAATGTGAAAATAGATGAAAATTTTGGCACTCTGATGGAGATGACTACTCTGGGATGACCAACAGATGTAATGAATTATTTCTCAAGACTAACAATGACTTGCAGAATAATATACAAACTGAAGAAGTAAGAGAAGAGAAAAGCACAATACCTAAAATAAGAGTTGAAGCAGCAACTCCTACCCTAAATAAGAATGTAATGAGAAATCATCCTATTGATAAGATAATAGGAAGTAAAGAAAAAGAAGTAATGACAAGAAGTAGAATCAATGAAGAACTATGCATAATATCTCAAGTAGAACCAAAAAGTGTAGATGAAACAATCAAGGATGATTATTGGATAAAACCAATGAAGGAAGAACTTCAATAGATAGTAAAAAATAACACATGGGAATTGGTTCCTAGACCCAAGGTCAAAAATGTGATTGGTAAAAAATGGGTATTCAAAAATAAAATGAATGAACAAGTAGAAGTAATAAGAAACAAAGCAAGACTAGTATGTAAAGGCTACTCTCAACAAGAAAGAATTGACTATGAGGAAACATATGCACCTATAGCAAGAATGGAAGCAGTTAGAATGTTCTTGGCATATGAAGCAAATAAAAATTTCAAGTTATATTAGATGGATGTTAAGTCAACATTCTTGAATGGAGAACTTGAAGAAGAAGTTTACATTGAGCAACCAGAACATCTTCCTTTGACAAAAGAGAACAATATGGTTTGCAGATTAAAGAAAGCCATGTATGATTAAAGAAAGCACCAAAACTTGGTATGCAAGGTTAGATAAATACTTAGCAAAGCTTGGGTTTGCTAAAGGAACAACGGATAGCAACTTGTACTTGAAATAAATAGAAGATGGTTTGTTGATAATAATTGTATTTTTTGATGATATCATTTTTGGAGGAAATGATGAAGCTAATAACAAGTTCACAGAAGATATGAAGAATGAGTTTGAGATGAGCATGATAGGGGAAATGAAATTTTTCTTAGAATTGCAAATTGTTCAAAGAAAAAAATGAATCTTTATTTCTTAGACAAAGTATTTAAAAGATTTGATCTAGAAAATTGTAAACCTGTTGGAACCCCTATGGTAACTAGTCACAAGTTATCAAGCAAGGATGAGACACCTACTATTGAAAAAAAGAAGTACACATCTATGATTAGAGGATTGTAGTATCTAACTCATAGTAGACCTGATATAGAAAATGTAGTTGGAATTGTGGAAAGATTTCAATTTGATCATAAAGAATATCACTACACAATAGTAAAAAGGATATTTAGATATCTGAAAGGGACATCTGATTATGGCATTTTGTATGACAGAAGTAATGACTTTACTCTTAGCACTTATTCTGATGTTGACTAGGCTAGAGATGGGGATGATAGAAAAAGCACCAGTGGAGGAACATTCTTTCTTGGTGGAAGATTTCTTTCTTGGCCTAACAATAGGCAAGATTGCACCTCACAAAGCACTACAGAGGTAGAATATGTTGCAGCAGTGAACAACTATGATCAAGTCATATGGATGAAGTAGATGGTGAAGGATATTGGAATTACATTCAAAGAACCTATTATCATTTACTATGATAACACAATTACATGTTAACATTTCTAAGAATCTTGTTTTGCATTCTAAGACTAAGCACATTTCTATAAAGTATCATGTGTTGAAAGAGAAAGTTGTAGAAAAATAAATTAGATTGGAGTACATTAACACTAAATAACAGATTGCAAACATCTTCACAAAGGCCTTACCAAAGGATACATTTGAGTTCCTAAGAAGTATGCTTGGGGTTATGTCCCTACCTATTTCAAAATAAAAGATGCAAAAGTGCATCAGTCCAAGGAATATAGCACTATTGATAGACTAGAATGAATGTTGATGCTTCATGTATGGGGGAGTATCTATGATGAACAAAGTCAGAAAAGGACTCTTGTTAATTGGTAATTGGTAAATGGTATACAACAGTGTCTTTAGACACTTGATTTTTTTATGGACTTATATGTAGAGTTGTAAAGCAACAAACTAGCTTGCGGTCGTGTTGATAAATTATTGGATGTTCAAGAAAATTGAACCATTTGTATATTATCTTTGACATTGATGTCAATGGGGGAGAATTATGGCATGAAAAATATTGTACTATGGGGGAGAAGTATTGTAATAAAGGATTTGCATGAAGCAAGATTTGATTGATGAAGAGGATTTGAAAAGACTTGTTGGTATTCTTGGAACTAGATGTTTTTCATCTATGCTGCCATCAATGCCAAAGGGGGAGATTTTTAGCATGAATGTTGATGCTATGGGGGAGCATTGAAAAAAATTGTTATGATAACTATATTTGTCATTGATGACAACATAGTAAAAATTCTGTAAAAGAATGATAGAGTAGAAGACCGTGATTTTTGTATTGAGAACATTATATCACTTATTTGATGATGTATAGTTACTTGAGTATACTACATTGTGTATTTGTTACAAAGTATCAAAAAAGTAGTTCCTATTACATGATTGCTTCAGTTCAATACAATTGTAGTGAAGGGTTTCATAGTGAACTGGAGATAGTTTACTAACCATTGATGACATTAGAAATTGTGCATGCATGGAAGTCACACATGTGAAATTTTGTGTACAACTATGAGCTAATAGCATTGATTAAATGGGTATTTCATTTAATTAATGTATGATAACAAAGTGTAAAGCCAATTCAAGGATTTATAATTGATCATGGTATAAAGGAAAGATGTTTCTATTTTTTACAAACATGGTAAAGAAGCAAAGACTTGCAAATTACTAAGTAGCAGAGTAGAGTAATTTACTAATGTGTGTAAGTGACCTTAAGGGTTACTGTTACTGATCACAAAGTTCTAGATTTGATTGGATGCTCTAAAGGTGAAGGAATCTGATGTACTAGATAGAGGCAGAAGTAAAAGCCTATTACACATCTATTATTCTGAAAGGAATAGTATCAAGGTTGATTGGATAGTGGGTTTTTTGATCTGATCCTAAAGCTATTTGGATAGTGGGTTCAACTGCCTTCCACAACTCCTAACAGGGTTGGAATCTCCTAACCATGATTCAAAGTCTCCTAACAAGGACTCTTGTACTAAGTGTTGTAATAGACTCCTAACAAGGTCCATCCTCTAACAAGGAACATTCATATTAGTACATCATTTTGTAGGCATAATTCCCACTAGGGTTTTCCCTTTGATCAAGGGTTTCCCTAGTACATATTTGGTGTAATTGTTGATGTGCATCTCTTTATGGTTGTTTTTTACTTTGAATGGTCAAGATTATTTAAGATGTTAAATGTTTAAATTCTCATATAACTAATTACACCCCCCCCCCAAGTTATATTGGTGGATTATTGTTTCTAACAAGCTAAAGAGGAAAAAACACCCATGTCCATACTACGTTGCCTAGGTGCAAGATGACCACAAGATAATGGTTAGTGAGAAATACTTAGTGAAGTTCAAGATTGGAAGCTACCAAGATAAGGTGCTATGTGATATCATACCTATGGACGTATGCTATATGTTGTTGGGTAGGTTGTGGTAGTTTGATAGGCATGTTGTACATGATGGGTGAGAAAATACCTACACTCTGATGAAGGATGGAGTGAAGCATAAGTTAAAGACATTAAAGGAGAAAGAAGAAAAGGTGTGTAGTGCTGCCAAAATATTTTTTGTTGATGGAAAGGAGTTTTTCCAAGGTATGAAGCATGAGCATATGTGTTTTGTTGTAATCCCAAAAGATGGTAAAGAAGAAGCAAAGGAGGTACTTGCAAAAGCTATAGGTTTCTTGGGAGAGTTTCCTAATATTGTGTTAGATAATGTATGTGATGGATTACCCCCAATGGGAAAGATTAGTCACCAAATGTGTTTGATTCTAGGAGTTAGCTTTCCAAACAAGGTAGTGCACTAAATGAAACCAACAGAGAGTGAAGAGTTGAACAGACAAGTTTATTAGTTGTAGAAAGGGTTGATTCGAGAGAATCTAAGTCCATGTGGTGTACTAGTAGTATTAGCACCAAAGAAGAATGGATAATGGAGGATGTGCACAAATTCTTATAGTATCAACAATATCACAATCACATATAGATTTCCATTGCCAAGGATGGATGATATTATGCACTTTTTGAGTGGATATGTATATTTCACAAAGATAGACTTGAAGAGTGGATAACACTAGATTTGAATCAGAGAAGGAGATAAGTGGTTAGTCATGTCTTTTGGGCTAATCAATACATTGAGTACTTTCATGAGGCTCATGAATGATGTCCTGAAGGAGTTTCTACATAAGTTTGTCATTGCTTACCTAGATGATATATTGATCTTTAATATGACATTGGAGTGGCATTTGATGCATATTCAAAAGGTTTTTGATAAGTGAAGAGAAGAGAAGTTGCTAATAAACTTGAAGAAGTGCAGTTTTGTGAAGGAGTTGGTGTACCTAAGATTTGTAGTCTCAGCAAAAGGTCTAAAAATAGATCCAAAAAAAGTGAAGGCTATCCTTGAATGGCCTACTCTAAGGCATGCTATAGATGTAAGATCTTTTCATGGACTGGCTAGTTTTTATAGAAAGTTCATAAGAGGTTTTAGAAGTATTTGTGCTTTGATTGATGGAGTAATAAATAGGATAAATAAGATACTAAAAGGAGGTGGTGAATCAGAATATTAAACACTTTAAAATTTTCACCAATTCATTCACATCTATCAATAACTTGTGCATGTAAAACTAGTAATCTAAATATGTTGTAACATATAAATCTAATCAATCACATGTATGAAAATAAAACACATAACACAATATTTGTTACCTAGAAACCCTCCAAGGTGAAGGTAAAACTAGGGTGGGGATGATACCCACAAATCTTCACTAATATAGTAATAAAGTGATCTATGATGGTTACAATGTTTGATCATAAGATATGATCTACCCTGTGAGGGGTCTACACTATTAAAGGCTTAAGAGACTGCTAGGTCTCACCTTGTTAGATTATTTGACACTTACAAAAAAGTAAGGATTGTATTGGTAGATTTATAAAGATATGTTAAGACCACTTTGTTAAGAGATTTACACTAATTCAAGTTGATTAAAATTGATTTAGTACCTGACTCTCAATTTTCTCTATAAGTTGATTTCAAGTCTTCTCCTTGCTAACTGGTCCTCTCCTCTAATATGATATCACTTGTCTTTCCCTTTCACTTCACTACTATGAATAGGTCACTTGTTGTGTTAGATGATAACAAAACCCTTCACTGACTTTTGATATGTTCTCAATCCTTCATTGTATAATGCTTCATGTTCACACATATGCTATTCTCATATCCTTGTTTGTTCATACACGATCTAGGTTAAGATCATCATTATTTAAAGAGTTTTCTAGATGATTCCATGTTTTCCCTCATTATCTTAATCATTTAACACACAACATAGGGATTTGTGATCCACATTTTTAAAATATTCTGTAACAACCTCTGTAATTACTAAATGTTCTATAACAACCTCTTCAAAATTTAAATGTTCCTTCCAAGTCGGCCTAATAATCATTTTACCTCAAAATCTATATTCCATTTTTTACTTTTATGTAAACTTTGCATTGCTTGGCCTTTACTATTACCTGATGCTCAACATTTGTATTTCTAGGTCTATACTACCTTTTTGATGTTCAATATATATTTTGCTTGACACACACTATGTAACTTAGCACTTGTATGCTCAAGACTTTCTCAATCACTCTTGACTTGCTTAGTCACTGATGAGCTCATCTCATACTTTGTGACCAAAAAAATTACTCGGCTCCTATAGAGCTTGTATGTACTTTCTTATGTACTTAGCTTGGCCTATATAAAGTAGCTTGGTCAAAGTGATAACTATTTGACTCTTCCTTGTAAATGAAAAAGTGGTTGACACTAATAGACAACAATTGTTAGAGTTACCAACAATCTCCCTCTTTGAAATTAGTGGAAAAAACACTTTGTCATATTTACATCATTACAATACAATCTAATAAATGAGCTCTCCCCCAAATCTTATGACTTATTGAATAATGAATAAACAATGTAAAAATGGAAAATAAATCCATTTCACCTTTATTTAAATTTTTACTTCTCCCTTTACCTTTATTTGACATCTTGTTCACAATTCAATACTCTTTCCCCTTCAAAACTCTTTTCCCCCTTGTTTTTGAACACTAAATATCATTGTTGCTAGGGTTGAATGGGTGGAAGTAATCCATATTTTTCAATGAATTCTTTGTGAACTATGTTAATCATGGTTATTCTATGATCCCATGTGGTTCTTTCTGCTTCCAAAATATTATTTTGCAACTAAAGTCTTGCAGCCAAATTAATTAAACTACCATCCACTGAAAGATTATGATATTCTATGATAAGATCCTAGGTTGTTTTCAGTTCTCTCTGCATGACCTCCAAATAAAGTATCATCATTGCTTGAATAGAGATCAATTTGGATATCATGTTGTTGTTAGCTACTCAAAGCTTGACCAATGTACTTGATCATTTAGTAGATTATTGTAATGATCAATACTTGATCCTACTGATTCTAAAAATAATGTTGTTGGATCTCTTCATCTTATCCTAAATTTTATTTATTTGTGCATGATTATTATTAGTAAACCTTAGCACATCTCACAAAATTGTGTACAAATGGTGTACCTTTTGAATTAACTCAATCATAACCTATACTTTCTCTTGTAGTTGCACTTTCTACTCAACAATGGTTATGGAGACTTTGTCAATAACCTTAGTTTCAAACTTTCTAGTTGACCAATAAATTAGCTTCTCATTTGATTCCATACTTCTAGCATTCACTTGAGAAACTATATTTACAAGCTAGTTTATGATTTATGCATCTTCTTCAAAATTTTGAATGTCAAAAGAATAAAAAAAATATGCTTTACATCATATAGTACCTATTTTTTTTTTAGCTATCTTCTTAGTTCATCTTGTCTCTTCTTCTTTGCTAAAACTTTTTGTAGAAAAATAGTTTTCTCCAAGGTGAGAATTTCTAGGTCTAATTATGGCATCTCAATAATTTCATCCAGACTAACCTCAATATATGGTGAAACATCTTTTATTGCTTTCCTCTTTCTACTAGGTGAAAGAGTGTTGTTGTTTAGCACTACCTTGAGAGTTGGTGAAGGGGTGTCACCACTTGGTCTTGCTTGTGTATCAGTGCTCGAGACAATAATAGTTTGAAATTTGAGATCATTTCTACAACAACCTCCTCAATTTTATTTCTATCATTATTATTTAGTGTATGATATTTGACAAAACCAAAACTAGATAAACTTAGAGAACTACTTATGTTTGCACATATCTCATCAATAGACTTTGGGTTCCTTTGACTGATCTCCTTCTTTTAGTTCTAGGCTCCATATACTTTGCCACTTTCTACTTTGCATTCTGCTTGGCACTAGAAACTACCTTAGTCCTTGGCTTTTTTGGTGGTGGAGGTGTCATTGTAAACTTCTTCTTTGTTCCTCGAGCCTTCTTGCTTAGTGGCATGAAAAAACAAGGGGTTTTCCCTTGTCAGTTTCTTCTTCCTCTTCCTCATCACCATTGTCTTTTTCTTCATCTTCTCCAATACCTTGTGTCAATTGTAATGGTTCTTTTCCTTTGCCTAGGGTGCCCAACTAAGCTTCTAGGTCTTCAATCACTTTGTTCATTTTCTTCTCCTTGGAAGCTATCTTGATATTCATAGTTATTCTTTCTTTGGCTTCCTCATATCTACCCAAAGCTTCAGCCTTAGCATATGTCTCTTCTTTCAATAGTGCATCAATGTTTGCACTCACTACATCACTATTTATCTCATATTCAGAACTTTGTAACCAAGCCTTCCTCAACTTAACTGCCTATACAAAACTATTGTCTATATAAACAAGAAAACATATGTCACTGTAATATTTTGTGATCAATTCTTTAGGAATCCTCATTCTTATTTTCATCCTTTGCATAAAATTATCAAAGTAAGTATTCATTAAATTTGCAAAATTGTCTCCTAATTAAGTAATGTACTCATTTACATGCCTTGTCACTAGTTTGTCTTATTCCCATACAATATCACCAATACCATAAAAATACTTTTGGATATAAAATAAAATACAAATAATGAGGGATGCAAACTTACACATTGAATTCTTTTCTTTTCTTATTGACACTACAACATTTGGAGTCAAATTGTGATGACAATTTGTGATGGTAGTATAATTTGTGGGATTTTCATGTTTTTTATTTGCAATTTACCTTGACTTTATCATAATATAGATGCCGGTGTCATAATTCCAATGCTCACATGAGTATAAACAAAAACAAAAAAAACATGACATAAATCATTCCTCATTTGTTTTGATTATGGAGAGTTGTGCATGAAAGAGGTGGAGAGCTCCAAATGAGGGTGGAGAGCTCTAAATGTTGTCATGCCCTTGTGATCTCTGCATTTCATTGGCATGCCCTTGCTCTGTGATTTTTTTACTATGTCATGCCCTTGTGATCTTTGTGTCCTTACCCTACGATTTTCTCAAGGGTGAGAAGAGGTACCTATGCAAATGTTCTTTTCTTTTCCTTCTAAACATTTATGTCTTTATATGTACTTATTACATATTATCTCACAACTAAAAAATTGATCTAGTAGCATACATATTCTAGAATCCAATAATAAAACAATAAAACTCACTCAACCCATGTTCTACAATTTTGTTGTCATGCCCCTACTCTACAATTTCATTCGCATTCCCTTTCTCTGTAATTTCATTGCTATGACATTCCCTTATGATTTTTATGCCCTTGCTCTATGATTTCATTTTTGTTCTATTCCCTTGCTCTGCAATTTTTGTGTTATGCCCTTGCTCTATGATTTTCTTCAAGGGCTATGTAAATGTTTTTTTCTTTTACTTCTAAATAGGTATCTCTTTATATTTCCTTCTAAACATGTATTTCTTAGAGATCTTTTTTAAGGTTCTTATTACATCTTAGCACAACATAAAAATTGATCCTGTTGTATACATATTCTAGAATCCAAATAATAAAACAATAAAATTCACTCAACCTGTACTAAGTGACTTACCTCAATATCCTACACAAAAATAATGTAGACTAGGAAAAATAGGAAGATTTTGCATGAAATTTTATAGAAACATATCACAACATATATTTTTAGAAAGAAACTAGCCATAACCTAGTTAAATGGGTCTAGTTGTTAATTAGCTGGTTTGATTACAAATTCTTGTAGAACTATCATCAGATTAGATACAAGAAAATGAATAATCACTTATTCCCATCTAGCAGGATCAAATATAGTTTTGCAATGTGATAAGATTGCATATGTAGATGCATCACTTGTATGCTAGGCATGAACCACATTCCCCCATTTATAATGAATGGTTGGATATAAAGGCTCCATATGTTGTCCCAACAATGGAAGCCAAGGATGTAACCATGCATGTATTGGAAGACTCTCCTTGCAAGGATCCCAAGTATCTACTATTACTATTAATTGGGCATCACTATATGATCCATAATATAATGAAGTACTAAAGTTTATGGTGAGTTATCCCATGTCTCCAAAAAATGTTGCATAGGGTCAGGGTCCCTTGGCTCCCAAAAATTTGTAGCAGCTATTCTCACTACAAGAAGACTAACTTTATTGAAGAGTTGAGTTTAAGGAGTTGAAGAAGAAAGTTTTTCTTTTGTGTAAATATCATAATCATGAGGTTCATTTCCTTGCAAAAGCCTCTACCAAAATTACATTACCTCTAAACCATGAAAAGGATGTTGAAGTGGTTCCTAACCTTGAAACACTCTTATAAGCAATTGATTCTTGTGATCATCGCAAGTAGACTGTGCCAACACTTGAAACACTCTTATAAGAAAATGTAGATGCAATATGTGACAAATTGCACAACTTGTAGTCCTCCTGATATTTGGACTACAAATTCTCAAAGACACTTGTAAGTGATTCCAATTACATAGTACCTACCACAAAACTTTCCTAGATTCTATCTAGTGGCTCCCATAATATCCTCTATGTTGTCTAGTTGTTGTTTCTATCATGCAATGTCTATCTAAAGTCACTCCTTCTCCTTCTCTTTCTAAAGACACTCCTTCTCATTCTCTTTCATGCCTTAAATTTTGATTATCAAACTTATAAATATCTAACTCTACCATTTCTAAAATCAACTTCATATTGTATTATAACTCTAGCATAGGTATTTGATCACTAATATCTTTCATTTCAGCATTCAAGTTTTCAAGATTGGTCAACAACCTCACTTGCGAACCTCTCATGTCAAGCACTTTTTGTATTGTTTCGACGCCATGTTCTTTCTTTTGAGCTAATAGTTCTTGAGGTACATTTTCTTGTAAAACATTAATTTTGTTGAACAATTATAAACTCTTAGAATTTCATGGTTGTTTTCATGTATGTATGTATATATGTATGTATGTATATATAAATGTATGTATGTATATATTTATGTATGTATATATATGTGTGTGTGTGTGTATACTTATATATATATACATATGTACATGTGTGTGTTTGTGTGTGTGTGTGTGTGTGTGTGTGTGTGTAATCTTAAAATGGAAGCACTTTCATGTTAATAGTGCTTAAACATTCAAGTAAGTGGTTTGGGGTCATGTCAAGCACCTTAAATGGGTCTTTGTATGGATCTGGCTATTTTCCCCATGTTTTGCTTTTCTCTCTCTATTTCTAGCCTATTTCTAACAAATAGCTTTATAAAACTGATGACTTTGGCCTCTAGGTCAAGGATGACCTTTTGGGTCAAGGTCAACCTCGACCCTGACCTAGGTCAAGGATGACCTCAACACTAATCTATGGTAGGGTCAACCTTAACACTAACCTAGAGCAGGGTTGATCTCATCCCTAACGCCATGTCCCATTTTTAATTTCTGGGAGTTTCAGGATTTTAGGCTTTCGAAAGTTTCTTTTCTTGCTTTCGAGTTGGTTTTTTCAAGTTTTGGAATGATAGATTCTTAAATTACATTTAATCTAGGCTTAGTTAGATTTGGATACCCTTTTCATCGAACTTGCAAGATCTGTGAACATAAATTTTTTTGGAGTAGTGCAAGTCAAGGTCAACTTTTTGGGGTACAATTATGGCCCAAGTTAAGATTGTTCCCCACCAATAGGGTCAGGGTTGACCTCACTTCAATAAGGTAATATTTCCAAAAAATTTCTGTCTCAACATTTCCAGTCCAAAATAGGTTGCAGATTTTCAAAAAACTATAGATAGACATCAAAAAGAAGCATTTTCCAGATTCAAGGTTAGTATTTGTCTTTTATCTATTTTGGGATTTAACCACATACTCCCCCCCCCCACAATATAAAGAAGACTTATTGAACCTCTTTTCATCCTTTTCTCCATATCTTGATCTATTTTTGCATTGAACACCTTATTGTGCTTAATCAATTTGGATCGTTCCTTTTGAAAATTAGGGTTGAGAAGAGGTTTTCATTTTATTTCTATTCATTTTGGTGAACCTGCCACACTTACCCCCTCTCTTTTGTGGAATTAGATGCCCTATTGTGTTTCTGATTTCCCTTTATATTATCTTTTGTGTTCACCTTTCTATTCATTTTGGTGAACTCACGATAGACAACTCTTTCTTTTTTGTGTTAGATTTAAATCTTGCATTGAATTTCCTTTCATATTATCTTGTGTGTGTGGAATTAGATGCCCTATTGTGCTTTGTGGTGTTATATCTCCTTTTATTTCATTAGGTCTTTTCTTGCATGAAGATTAGATTTAGTTTATGCTATTGTATTTTAAATTCAAAAATACAAAAAAAAAAATACAAAATTTCTTTCAAAATACAAAAAAAATGTTGTTTTATGTTTTCTTAGTTTAGTTTATTTTTCTTGCATTGGTTTATGAGATTTATTACTTCTAGTCCTACTTCTATTCTTATGGTTAGATGCATTCATAAATGTATGGGTACCTTAGAACCTGAGTCTTCTTCTCCTTTCGTTAGGATTCTGAATGAAACTTTAATTCTTCCTGATTCTAATCCTCTTATGGAGAAAAATCTTCTCACTCATCTCATGATGAGGATGATGCCTTGATATTTCCTCCTAAAAAAGTCCAAAAACTTTCAAATGAATTAGATAAAATGGGTAATTGGCTTCTTCAAGAAAACCATAATCAATATTCTATCCAAGCTATAGAGGCCCTTAACAAAGTTCTTCATGATAGTGACCAAGGTGTTAATCTCTTGCATGGTATTATTCACCTTGTGCATTCCAATGTTAAACCTTTAGCTCAAGAAGCTCAAGATTTAGGGTTATTTACTCCTATCACTAGTGTAGAACCTTCTTATGTTCCTTTCCCTAATGTTCCTACCTATACTCCTTCTTTGGTGACCATGATAGTTCCCTCTATTACTATGAGTGTTCCTCATATGTCTCTTCTTACTTCACAACCTTCTTATCTATTGGAAATATAAGAGGAGTAATTGAATATGCTTGATAAGTAATTAACATGAAAATCTTTAAATATTATCTATGATTACCATTACTTTTAATTTAGTTTCAAACACATTAAAGAAAACAACATGAACACATTTGACACCAAGATTTAATGTGGAAACCCAATTTGGGAAAAACCAACAATTGCAACTAGTTATTGTTTTTGCTCTTCTGAATTGAGCCCTATTAGGAGCCAACCCCATTAAAGGTTACAAAAAAAACTATTAGGTGTGACCCTATTAAAGGATTTAATCACCCTATTAGGAGTGGCCTTGTTAGAGGTCTTTAGGAAATTCAATAGAACTACCACCTTATTAGAGGTTTTATAGATAGTTGTTAAGCCAACTCTGTTAAGAGATTTAGATCACTACTACAATGGTTAGAGAGTAACAATGAGATGACATGATTTCTAATGCAACTAAATTTTTTATTATAGATCTCTATTCTAGCTTGTACTTGATCATTCCTAATTGAATATATCTTTTCAACTCCACAAGGATATTATGCTTATTCGTCTGATTCATTTCCTCACTGCATCATTAGATCTTCAAAATCTTCCGTGCATTCACACACTTACTTTCAAATCCTCAACTTGACCTTATATCATTCATATTGTCAAGTTAGCTCATATACAACTTAGGATAACTAATATTCATCACCTCAGTCAGCTAGAACCAATAGATAAATCAATTAAACTCAATATTTCAAAATAAAAAAATCCTTTTTTAGCTAACCCTGCTCAATAGAAACTAACATAATAATTATTTTTTTGTGTTATCCAAGTGAACTCAGCTAACACTGCATATTCTCAAAGTTCCTTTGGTAATTGAGTGAGCTCAATTAACATTGGTTCCATCCAAATTTTCCTTCATTAACTGAGTGAGCTCAGTTAACACTTATCTTCTATAAACTTTCCTTTGGCACCTGAGTGAACTTGGTAGACACTACCTTCTATACTAGGCAAATATGGGAATGCTCGGTAGACATAGAAAATTTTCTTTACTATTTGAGTCTACTCAACATGCACTGACTAATAATGATATGACATTTGTTTAACATCAAAGAAAATACACAATTATTCAATTATATCCAACATTTCTCATAATGTTCCTTTTCCTTATTCTGCTCCTATGCCAACTATAGTTCCTAGTGTTCCTCCAATTGTGCATTCTATTTTTGTAGCTTCGTACACTTTACCTAGTGTTTCTAATGTTGCTAGTTCTCCTATTTCTTCTTATGATTCAAGAATTATCAGTTTGGCTCAAACCCTGTCATCTTTACAACAACAACTTGCATCCTTGACTCAAAACAAGTTTAGTATCCCTACATGTGACATGGGAAGTTCTTTGTCTTAGGATATTATTTGTACTCCTATTCCTTAACAAGTTGATATGCCTCATCTTGGGAATTATAATGGTAAGGGAGACTCTAGTCATCATGTTAAAATATTTCAAATCCTTTGTAGTAATAATGCTCATGATCATAGGATTTTAGCTAAGTTATTTGCTCAAAATTTTCATGACAAGGCCTTTCAATGGTTTTTTTCTTTGACTCCTTATTCTATTAATTCATTTCCTCAACTTTCTAATGCTTTTATTCAACAATTTCAAAATAACATTGGCCCACAATTGTCTTTGACTAATTTGATGCATTGTAAACAAAATTATAAGAAACAATTGACCGAATTTATTGGTAGATTTAAGCATTTGCATGCTCATATTTCCTATCATGTTCTTGATATTGATATTCAATGTATGTTTATTTAAAATTTTCAAAAGGATATTAGAATAAGATTTTGCCAACTGAATTTACTTCTTTTCAACAACTTTGTGTAGCGCTTCATCATTATCAATTACAAGTGAGTCAATTTGAGAGCACCACTCCAATTTCTCTTGTTCCTATTGATAAAAGTGATGCTAATCCTAATAATAATAAAGTTCAAAAATTCAACAACTATGTCAAGATAAATAAACAAGCAAATGCAATTTCTAATCAAGTTGTTGTTGCATCTCACAATGGCACTTCTGCATCCATTACTTTTTGATTGAATTGTAGGTTTACTCCTCTCTCTAAATCTCTAAATTGTATTATTAATAGTTTTTTAACTACTAATATGATTACTTTACCTCCTATTCATCTTCTTTTACTTGCTTCAATGGTGGCTAAATCTTTTGATCCCAAAGTTTTTTGTCAATATCATCGCCAGAATGGTCATGATACTAAGAAATGTTATTCATTAAAACATAAGGTTCAGGACTTAACTGATTCTAATGCTTTATTTGTTGATAATTTTGATTTTAGTGGGAATAAATATATTTCTCCTCCTAATAAAAATTTTCAAATCTATATGAATCATTTACCTATACACGATACTAATACTATTGCTCAACCATCTTCTATGGATATTGTGTATGATTCAAAGATTAATGATCTTGATCATGTGGCTAATTAAGTGGAGCATGTGGTTCAATATATATCTCCACCTTAGTCTCAACCTCTACTTCAATCTCAAATTTTAGCTCTACTACAATTGAAACCTAAGCCAAAATTGAAGCCTCA
The DNA here is from genome assembly GCA_028749045.1 of Cupressus sempervirens. Taxonomy (NCBI): domain Eukaryota; kingdom Viridiplantae; phylum Streptophyta; class Pinopsida; order Cupressales; family Cupressaceae; genus Cupressus; species Cupressus sempervirens. The sequence continues at coordinate 31,624,229 of CM053790.1, forward strand.
ACCTAAATCTTGACAACAACCTAAGAAAAAATGACCTCAAGAACTTTTGATTACCTTTGATGATTCTGAGACTATTAAAGATCCTAATAGTCCCCTTTATATTTATGCTAAGGTGGTTGAGATATCTACTCATGGCTATCTTGTTGATCCTACCTCTTTAGTCAATTTTATTACAAAAGAAAATCATTTTATGAAAATTTTGCAACATGATTTTTATGATAAATCAAATGTATGGATTCAAACTTGTAATGGTTTTCTCTATCCATCATTTGGCTATATCAATTTACCAGTTGAACTTTGTGGAAAGATTATGAATGTCACCTTTGTTTTTGTTCCTACTTCTGATCAATTTCAAGTTAATCTTGGTTTACCGTAGTTTTAGGCATGCATGTTGTTGCTTTACCTATTCATAAATGTCTTAAGTTTTTTTATGATGATGAAGTGTAGATGGTTAATCATAGTTTATACCATACTTCTAGGCCTATGGATGCTGCCACTATTGACTTCTTTTGGCCTTCATTATCTAATTCATGTCCTGCTCAACCTGATTATCTTTTTCGTTCATATCAAGTCTATAAGAATTGTAAGATTCTTAAGTTTACCTCATAGGGATCTTAAATTTGGTCTTTTGTCTACACCTTCCATACCTCCTTTATCTACGGCTTCTACATCTATTAATCAAGCTCCTCTTATTGCTTTTCAATCTACTTGTAATCCTATTAATCCTCCTATATAACCTATGAAGGATCTTATAATTGTTCCTCCTAGTTCTAAACACATTTCAAGTAAAGAAAAAGCAACCAATATGCTATTGAACATTGTAAGAAGTGTCATGCTCAAGCTAAAGCTCGTAATTCTATTATTCAAAAATATTTATCTTGTTTGGATACAACTATGCATGATGTGTTAGAATTTGTTACTAATAATGATGTTAAGTTACCTAATTTTAATGATTCTATTCATATCTTAGATCTTATTTTGATTAATCTAGATGAAGAAGATACTCTTGATGATACTGATGATGTTAATGATGAATATGAAACTATTGAAATTGATGTTGATTTATCTAAAATGTTTTCCTCACAATTAATACTTATACCTAGTATTGAACATTGTGATTCTTAAGAGGATCCTTGTTTGGAACTGGCTATCATTCTTATTGTATTGGATATAGTCCCTCTTGTGAGTTACCTACCTTCCCTAAATGATCAAAAGTGATATGGGGAGAGTAGGTGGTGTGCTTGATTGGCTAGTCCTTCATGGTAGTCTCTTTTGTGTGTTTTTTTGTTGTATTGTGCTTCTCCCATAATATATTTGCTAAATGTTATTAGATTCTTTTATACGATCTTTGTTTCTTCATTGGTGCAAGTTGATCAAAGAATCAAACTTGTTGTATTATTCCTCTATATGTATCTCTATTCCTCCATATGTTTTTTCATGATATGTTGTACTTGTGCTATTGTCTATACATGTTTCCTTGTGTAATCTGCTTAGATTAATGACTTGGTAGGATTGATTCCTTTTGGTCTCCAAGTCATGGTCTGAAAAGATTCTTCTTTGTATTTCTTATGTGATCTTTCCTCCTTTGTGATTGTAGTTCTACTTTCTTTGGGGAATGATGTTAATTCATTTGCAATAGTATTATGTATATATATATATATATATATATATATATATATATATATAATCTTATGATTATAGGAACCCCACAATAGGTAGATCCCTTTTGTATTATCCATATGTTTATATGGTATTTCCCTTTATTTGTCTTCATTTGGGGCATCTCATAGTGGAAATGTAATTAGTGGAGATGTTTTTGTTTCTGTCAAAACCATTGCACCTATTAAAGTGTTAGCAATGAATTTCACATGAAGGCATACACTCTGCTCACTTATTGCAAACACACACTTTTAGATACATATATTATTTTTCAAGATAACTTTTCTCCCTTTTTGGATTAGTGACTAATCCTTAAAGAATGGATTTACATTTTAGGATCTCTTGATACCTCCAATTTCAAATATTGTCAATCCCTTAAGGTCGAAGGTGTCCTTAAGATTGGATCTCTTTTGGTCTTACTCTTATAGAATAGAATATTTTTGAGGGTGAATCCTTGATGGGTTGACTAGTGAGTAACCACATTCAATAGCCAATTCAATTACATCTTTCTAGTTGTGCATTTTTCTTGTGTGGTTCACAATGGGACATAAGTTCTTATTGGGAAAGATAATCAAACTCTTTTTCCTTTCCTCTTTTTTCTAGAGATCTCTCTCTTATTATGATCTTGGAGTTGATGAAGACTTGAGTCTCTGGGGGCTTGAGGATTTCTTTGTCCCTATGATTTTAATAAGATTATCTTTTTGTTATGATCTACTCTACCAAGAGTTTGCATGGAGTCCATACTCTTGCTAAAGTGGGCGCTTAATGTATCATCTTAAAATGGAAGTGCTTTCATTTTAAGAGTGTTTAGCCCTCTGAGTAAGTGATCTAGGATCATGTCAAGTTCCTTATATGGGTCTTTGCATGGATCTGGCTATTTTCCCCTATTTTACTTTTCTCTCTATTTCCAGCCTGTTTTTGACAAACTACTCTATAAAACTAAGGAATTTGGCGTCTAGGTCAAGGATGACCTTCTAGTTCAAGGTTGACCTTGACCTTGACCTAGGTCAAGGATGACCTTGATCCTAACCTAGGGCAGGTTTGACCTTGTTCCTGACCCAAAGTCCCATTTTTAATTTCTAGGAGTTACAAGATCTCGAGCTTTAGAAAGCTTTATTTCTTTCTTATGGGTCGATTTTTTTATTTTTAGAATGGTAGACTCTTACATTACATTTAATCTAGTTCTATTCCTAGGGTTTAAGGTTAAATGGGATTTAATACTCCTATGTCATCCTTCTCTAGGCGTTTGTGTCCTAGATCTCTATATAAGGAAGCCTTCTTCCTTCATTTTGACATCTACATTTTATGCACAAGCTATTTGATTATTATGAATGCATTCACATACATGAAGTGAAAATATATTATCCACCAAGAATTCAACCATTCAAGTGTTCAAGCATCCAATTCATCAAGGAGGTTAATTGTTAGCCATTGAAAGATTCGAACTCTATAAGGCCCCCTTGTTGAAGATTTCTTGATCTACATTCATTCAAGCCTTATTCTATGAAAAGATCCATTCAAGATTGGTGTTGAAGATCTAATGAGATTGATTTGAAATATCTTACATACATTTCTATGCACATTTGGAGCATATGTACTTATGGGTTCAAGGATTCGAGTCCTCCATAAGGATTTCCACATAAGCAAAGTGAATAGTTCCATTTACTTTGTTTATGCAAATTACAATTTCAATTATATTTTAAGGTTAATTCCAAATTGGGTTTTGACTGAGGCAACCCCCCCCCCCCCCCCCCCCCCCCCCCTCGGAATTCCAACAAATAAACCATTTTTCTTGTAGATAAAAGTGTGGAATACTAAATTGGAGAGAAGATTTGGATACCCTTTTTGTCAAACTTTCAAGATTTGTGAACAGAAATTTCATCAAAGAAATGTAGAACAAGGTCAACTTTTTGAGGTACAATTGTGTCTTGGGTAAGATTGTGCCCTGCTAATAGGGTCAAGGTCAACCTCCCTTCAAAAAGACAAAATATTTATAGTGTAGTCTGAAACAAGTTGCAGATTTTCTAGAAACTACATACAAATATCGGAAAACAACATTTTCCAGATTTAAGGTTAGTATTTTTCTTTTATCCATTTTCCTTTTGTGAATAGAAAGAAAATAGAAACCCTCTTCTCAACCCTAATTTCCAAAAGGAATTATCCAAATTGATTAAGCACAAGAAGGTGTTCAATACAGAAATGGATCAACTGATGGAGAAAAGGATGAAAAGAGGTTCTATATGTCTTCTTTCTATTGTGGGGGAGAGTATGTGCCTAAATCCTAAAATATATAAAATACAAACACTAACCTTGAATCTAGAAAAAAAAAAATTATATATATATATGATATGTGTATATATACATACATAAACACATATCTATGTGTCTATGTATGTATGTATGAATACAAAGAGATCTTCTAGATTGTAGATTATGGGTTATAAACAAATAAAACATAAAACATGACATTAATCATTCCCCATTTGTTTTGATTGATTGTGGAGAGTTGCACATGAAAGAGGGTGGAGAGCTCCAAATAAAGGTGAAGAGCTTTGAACGTTGGTGGAGATTAGTGGAGATCTAGGATTTTTTTGTCATTCCCTTGTGATTGTTGTATTTTGTTGTTGTGTCATGCCCTTGTGATCTTCGTGCCCTTGCTCTATAATTTTCTTCAAGGGGAGAAGAGGTACCTATTAAATGTTCTTTTTTTACCTTCTAAAAATGTATCTCTTGTTGATATATAATAGCTTTGGTTAGATTTAGGGATAACTAATTATGATGATTGTATGCATATGTGCATGTATGTATGTATATCATTTTATTATGTGAATTGTTTTACATGCATACATACACACTTTCACAGTACTTGTGCTAAATTAAATGAATCATTCATGTCTTTTGTAGACACCCAAAAATTGGTTAAGACCTGAATTACGCAATTCCAATCAATCAATGCAAATTAAGGAGGAAATTAGAAGAATATGATAGACTTTCAAATCAAAAATCACATTAGGTAATTAATTACCTATCAAATCAACAAGACGTAAATCAACTTTAAAAGAGGAGAAAAATAATTCAAATTCATAAAATGAAATTCAAAAAGGGAGGAAGAAAAAGACAAAGTGTTGAAAATAAATAAGACATTTATTAAATCAATAAAGTCATTTATCCTCACAAAAATGAAAATCTCCCTTTTTCATTTAAAAGAATTAGAAAAATTCTCATTTATCCTCAAAACCAAGTATGTTGGACTCTTCCTCCTGGTCTCTTATGAGATATTTTTAGTTTCACTTCTATCCACCAGTCAAAGGTTAAAAAACCTTGATTCTTACCCCAACCCCTTCCAAAATCCTATAAATAGGAGGGAAATCCAAGAGCCAAAGGACCTAAGTTTTAGACATTTGCATTATAGGCACATTCTAAGTTATCATTTTAATAGTATCATTCTAGCAAGTTCATAGAATTTTAGATTTGTTTTCATGCTATTTAGTATTATTTTAACATATGTTTAGCTCATTGCATGTCCATTTTGATAGTATTCTAAGAGTTATTACTTGCATATAATATGCATTTTCATTTTAGATCTTGTATACATAGTAGTAGATTTGCATTATAAGCATACTCTCATTCTAGAACTATCACTGAGATGCTGGTCTAAGAGCATTCTTAGTGGTTGTAGTAAGGGAAACATGGGACATTCATAGAGTTTACATTTTGACAATGATTTTAGGGGTTTAGTCTAGTTCATTGTCATTTTATTTGCACTCCACATTAAAGTCTCATTAATATGCAATTATACCATGTACAAATTGGCACCCACCGTGGGGGTTGAACTCAAATCCTCTGTATTTTTCAATCTTTCAATCCAATCTTTCATTTTAGCATGGTTCTATGTTTTTTGCTAGTTTCTTGTGTAGATCTGATTAGTTACAGGTTCTATAGCATTTTGGAGGTTTTGTAATGGCAACAATACACTCTGAAAGTCTTCTTCAAACACACAAGGGTCGAACATAAATTTTTTGATGCTTTTGAGCTCTATTTTAATGCTTCCAAGCAATCTTCTAATACTTCTAAACTCTATTTTAATGCATTTAAAACTTCCTGTAATGCTTTTAAGAGTTTTGCAATGCATTCAAAACTTTCTGTAGCACTTTTAAATAGTTATGTAATGCATTCAATCATTTCTGCAATGCATATAAAGTTTCTTACAACACATTTTCTATTTCTTATAGTGCATTTACCAATTTAAATAGCGCGTATGATTTATTCTATAATGCATATGTGCATTCCTGTTGTGCATCTAATGAGAGTTATAATTTTTTGAATTCAACTTCCAAAATTGAATATCAGTTGTTTATAGGTCTCTTCCAAGCTAACAAAAACTCCTAGATTATAGATAGCATGTGGCAGGAATGAAGAACCTCATAATATGCTTAGCCTTTGCTAGCTCCAAATGATGTAAGTGGACCTCGACCCTTTTTAATTCAAAGTGCGACAGTTCTAAGTTCCAAACCTAGTTCAATAAAAGTGTTTGATCTTGCTAATCTAAATGAAAGTAGGCCTATGCATGCCTGACCTTTTGCGAAGATCAGTTACAATCAAACAAGGAAAGAACCCACACATAGTTTAACTAGGAGCCCCATTATCTTTAGTAGTATAAGGGTTGCTAATTAAACATTTGTGTTTGTTTTATTTTTGGAAGTCAAGATAGTAGGGATATGCTCTCACTCTTCTCGAGTGATCAAATTCCCAAACTTGTTTTTGATTTCCATTTTTTTGCTTTCCACTACATAGGATTATCTAGCCATAGAAAGGCTACCTCCTGATTTTCCTTAGTAGGGTCGATGAGAGGGAACACCTCCCAATCTTGTATTCCAAATTGAATGCAAGCCACCCATGTTTAGAATATCACATTCCTCTAGTAGTCCCATGAGGGATTGCACCAAACCTCCTTAGCACTAGTGGGAAGCTCTTTGTCACAAGAGAGGTAAATCCAAACATATTTGGTTGAAAACTAAAACCCTTTAGTCATCGGCTTTAGATAACCTTGTTAGGGAGTCCCTTTTCTTCCATTTTCTAAGTGTGTGTAGTTTTATAGTTCATTCTTGATTTCTATTACTATTGTGCTTGGATGTGTTTTAAAAATTAATAACAAACATCAATGCTAATTGTAGTCCTTCCAAAAGACACAACTATAAATTGATATGAGAAACCAAGTTCCAAAAAGAACATTGCTAAAAGACTCTGAAATAACACATATACTACATGAAATAGTGTATTTGTCTTATCCTGTGATGCATTTGTACTCTGTTATAATGCATATGAATGCAAAATAGTGCATCTAAACCTTTAAATAGTGCATTTTCCCTGTATAGAAATGCATCTACACCTAAAATAACAAATATGGAAAATAAAAAAATACATATGAAGATTTAAATAGCACATATAAGCAATGAAATAGTGCATTTGACCATTCCTGTGATGCATCTAAGGAAAAATATAAAACAAAGGCTATCAACATACACAACAATTGCAAACCAACAATAGATTTGGATACCCTTTCTCACTAGTATTTTCCATGACTAAGAGATCCCAAAATTGATTGAAACCATTTTTGAAACGAGCAAAGCTTTAAATGACATTATTAATCCAATAGTCATCATTGCTTCCTTTTGCACATCAAGCCAGATACATTCAGAGACACACATCCATTTCCTACCTGACTTCACAAAAGTAACTCACCCTATCAACATTGCCCAACACCTTTTCCAACCTAGCTTTGTTGTTCCAAATGAATCACGGTCAACAAAAACTCTCATATTGAAAAAATGCATAAGAACTAGAGGAATCCTACTTACATTTCATGCCACCATGTAAAACTAGTACAACCACAAAGCTAAAGCGATCACCTTTATGAGTGAGTGCTAGAATAGCTAGCAGGACCATCAAACACACAAAACCATTGAATATTATTGAACCTATCACACCAATAGATTGCACACCAAATGTAGTTACCCACGAGTCACCCTTGTTCCATCGAAATTCAGAATCCTTTGCCAAAATGGGCTCATCTAACATATGGGATGATAGGAGCATTGAAACCAAAATTGAATATTTTCAACAAAATCCTAAACTTGTTGACATCATGGACAACATGGACAAGATACTCAAGAAACACAAAGAATGATACATACTAGCATTAGCACAACAAGGTGCAAAATTGCCATTTGATTTTGATGTAACCAATTTGAAATGAGACGAAGAAGAGTTACCCCTAGATGTAGTGACACAAAAACTACAAGACCTATAATTGGAAATGGAGCGAATGAAGTGAAGAAAGATACAACCCACAAAATTTAGTCTCAAAAAGGTGTGTCCTCTTCCTTTTCATAAGAGCATTACCTTCACACCTTTCCCTCAAAATGTACAAATACCAAAATATGATAAATATTTTGGCACAATAGATCCACAAGATCACCTTAGACAATTCTATACCCTAAGTATAGATATTTTACATGACACAACTTACCTGATGCATCTATTTCCTAGGAGCCTTGGAGGGCAAGCCATGGAGTGGTTCTCCAAACTAACCTCCAACATCAAAACCTTTGACCAATTGGCATTCATGTTCATTATTGAATATTCCTATAACATTGAGAGGGAAGTTACAATGATCTATTTGTGTAATAGAAAACAACTTCCTAATGAGCTATTCAAGATCTTCTTCCAACTGTAAGGACACACATTCACCAAGTATCATAGAGATATACCAAATAAAGAGAAGACCAACATCTTTGTCAATAGTCTCTCCAAACTGATGAATTACTAGCTCCAACTTCAAGGGCCTAAAGATTTCAAAACTAACTTAGAGAACACTACTAAGGTAGAGGATGCCCTACTAAATATTGACATTATTAAATTATCAAAATATGGTAAGGTTTTTTAAACAATTCCACACGGACTCATAATTACTCCAATCGGGTCACTGATAATAAAAAATCATGGTGGAGAAACAACAATAAAAACACCATCAATGATGGGATGGTTGAAACTAACCACATTAAACCACAAATCCAACCCCATCCAAATCATTCATACCCTAACGTCAACAACACCAATTCAAACACAACTTGGCAAGATAATGTTTGTCCTTTCTATAGACATAATGCGAAAACTCCATCAACATCAAATCAATAAGTGGCTTACAACCAAGCTCCTCCTACACACAAATATTAATCTTCTGATATACCTAAAGAGTATACACCCATAGGCATGTCTTATGAGAGTGCTTTGCAAACCCTCTTGGCCGAGTAAAACCAAAGTGGTGGAATGACAAGCACATTTGTGCCTACCACCGCAATAAGGGGCATTTAACAAATAACTTATTTTCCCTTAAGGGGGCCATTCAAAAATTAATCAATAATGGACCCATCAAAGTGAATAACCTTAGCAATAATGAAAACCATATGACCTTTAAGAACCATTTCATGAGTCATGAAAAAGGTGAATCCTTTAGATTCAATTAGAATGCACCTCCTCATACTAAGGTTAATTACATGCATCATTTCGACAACACCATCAATATGATCTTTGGCTTTGATAACACTATAAATGTCATCATAATTAAAGATTTTTTTTAAAAAAACAATCATCAAACACCATTACCCAAGGTCAGGCCTCTAACATTATTTTACCAGGACCCACATTAAATCCTCATCATACAACTATGAGTTCTTCCTTGCCCAGGTACAACTTGGTCAACCAATTACTTAAGACTTTGGCCCATATCTCCATTTTTAAATGATTGCAAATTTTCCTAGAGCACAAAGAAATACTCACTTAAGCCTTAGTGCCAAATGACCTAGATTTGAGTAAATCTCAAAACATGGTCAGCAACCTAGTTACTCCTCACTATGTATCCTTTTCAGCCCAAGATGACATGTCTGTCATCCATCCACAAAACTCTCCCTTGCATATTAAAGTATTTATCCATAGAAATCGAATCAAGAGAGCATTGTTTGACAATGGCGTAGGTCTCAACATTTGCACACTAAATTTAGTGAAGGCCCTAGGATATACAGAGGATGTTGTTGACCCAAGGAAGAAAATCACCATCAAAGCTTATGATCCTCCAAAGGCATAGTTATTCTAGCAATCAAGGTAGGTCTAGTTGTGAAAGAAATCATTTGTCAGGTCTTAGACTTGTAATTAACTTATAACATATTGTTAGGAAGACTATGGATTCATGACATGCAGGCCATTCCCTCCACTTACCATCAATGTATTAAATTTTTTTACATGGGTCAAGAGGTGACCATACCTCGGGATTAACACTTTGCTCAATATTGTAACTCCCTTGTTCCACGTAACAGGAAAGAAACTAGCACCCTGACAAATGACTTCAACCAATCGACATCCACTAATGCCTCATGCACCACCAGCCAAGATGGCAACCACTCATCAACATCGACTAAGGGAAAAGAGAAAGTTGGTTGTTCAATTTCTTCCCTTCCTTCACCATCATCATCTAAAGACCCTAAATAGTCACACTATGAAGAAATGGATGGATTGATAAAAAAATTTGATAGAAAGTGTAAATTGCAATGCAAAGGCATAGGCAAGTACTCAGTTTCATTATTTGATCCCCCACTTTCTTTGAAATCTCATGGAAAACCATCATCAACCACTAAACCTCATCATGCACATTTTGTTAAAGCAAGTGGAATGAATTTGAGCTCAGTAGAAGAAATCAGTCAACAAAACATTGATATCTCCCCTCACCTACATGGTAAAGGCTTTGATTTAATGAAAAAGATGGGATATATGAGAGATGGTCCCTTAAGGAAAGGGACAGGTATCGTCAAACCTCTAACAACACAATTCAAGTCTAATAGATCCAAAATAGGGGTGGGGTATGACAAACTGAACAAGACACAAAACTCTTTTGAATTTCATTCCAAGCATATTGATTCCTAGGTACCTATAAAAGGGATGGTGATAGCCAGAAAATAACAGACATAATAAATGTAAATTTATCCCTCTTAGGTTCACATCACACAAGGAAGCCACCCATAGACACCTCTAATAATGAAGATGGTGATGATTCCACCAAGTGGGAATTCAAATCACTATCTAAGGAGTCTCTTCATGACAAAGAATGTGATATTGTTCACATGCTTGCATCTGATAGTTTCACTACACAAGGATCAACCTCTCATCCAGATTTTACTTCACCAAATGTCAAGGCACAATAGAGCAGCTTAGAGAATGATGAACATATTGAAGGGATTTAGTTTTAGACCCTATTTTCTAACTTCTTTCCAATAGATTTCGAAGATGACTATTAAAAGTCACTCGAAATAACATGTCATAGATCTAATTAATACAACATATGAGCCATCTAATGAGATCATGTCTTTAAACCCCGCTAAACCCTTTCCATATTATGAATCACTCTCCCTAGTCCATCCCAAACTCATTAGCTGGGATACAATCAAACCTTGCCATATTCCCCATTTTGACACTAACCACGATGTCTTCATCTAGCTTAATGTGATTTAACCATCTCATCCACAAAGAATGGAAGAGAGGCACACATGCGAGTTTGATAGGCACACATCTGAGTCTCACTAGAATAGTCCAAGCCTTTCATAGCCATGATGATCACTACCAAGTTTGATATAAATCATCTCAATCACACTAGAATAGGCCAAGCCTTTTATAGTCATGACAATCCAAGTTTGATATAAATCATCTTAGTTACACTAGAACAATCACTACCAAGTTGTAGCTGATCTTAAGAAAAAAAATATAAACAAATAGAAGTGATGCATCCTAAGGTGAAAACACAACTATGGCACCAATGGATGAGGTGATTGATACCTTACCCAAACACTTTGAGGAAAAATAATCCATCTTGATTGAGCCTATAGAACTAATCAACATTGATATAGAGTAGGAACCAAGGATCATCTCTTTGACACAATCCTTAAGCATAGAAGAAAGAAGCACATTCATTCACTTTTTTGAAGAGAAGAAAATAAATTTTGCATGGTCTTATGTAGACATGCTAGGATTAGATCCAACTTTAATCCTCCATCACCTCAACATTTCTCCAGAGGTCAAGCCAATCAAGCAAAAGCTTAGAAAAATGCATCCCCATATTGCTCTACTAGTCAAAGTAGAACTAGATAAACTGATCCGCACCAACTTCATTCAGCCCTTGGCATATGCATCATGGATATCCAACATTGTTCCCATATCAAAGAAAAATGGAAGCATATGTATCTACATTGATTTCTGGGATGTGAACAAAGCATGTCCTAAAGATGATTTTCCCCTTCCCAACATTAACACTATTGTAGATCTAACAAGAGGACATTCCATGTTTTCCCTCATGGATGGATTTTTGGGGTATAATCAAATCAAAATAGCACCAAAGGATCAATAGAAAATAGCCTTTACTTGTGCATGGGTCATTTTTTCTTGGAATGTGATGCCCTTTAGGCTAAAGAATACGAGGGCCACTTATAGCAGCACATGACCACTATCTTTCATCATATAATGCACATTTTCATAGAAGATTATATGGATGATATCCTTGCTAAATTCCATACTTGCGAAGAACATCTTCCCATATTAGACAAGATATTCACCTGCCTAGAGGCATTAAAGGTTAGGCTCAATCCAAAGAAATGCACTTTTGGCATCAAATCGGGCAAGCTTTTAGGGATAGAAGTTGATCCTGAAAAGTTGCAATCCATAGTTAGTATGCAACCTCCAAAGAACCTGAGTTAGTTACTCTCTCTTCAAGGTAAACTTCAATTAGTCCATCAATTCATTTCCCAGTTACCAAAAAAGTGTGTACCTTTCACCCACCTACTACATAAGGATATAATTTTTAAATGGGATGATTAGTGCTAAAAGGCTTTTAACTTACTCAAAACCTACTTGATGAATCTACCCATGTTGGTACCTCTAGTATCACACAAAACATTGTTGTTATACATTTCTTTAACAGATAAATCAATTAAAGCCCTCTGAGCTCAAAAAAATGACCACAGAAAAGAAAGGGCCATGTATTACAGCAGTCATACCCTAGTCAATTATGAGCTTGATTACTCTTTTATTGAAAAGGCCTATTTAGTTGTAGTTTTTGCTTCCCAAAATCTATTTCATTACCTTCTGACACATAAGGTCAAGCTCATCTCCAAGATTGATTCCCTCAAATATCTTCTCAACAAAACAACATTAACAGGTAGATTAGCCAAGTGGGTAATGATCCTAAGTGAGTTTGACATTGAGTATGTTGATAGGAAAGAAATAAAAGGACAAGTCATTACTGATCAATTCATAGATGTTCCTTTAAAGAGCTCAAACTCTATCTTAGCTAATTTCCACAATATGCATATTCTTCAAACAGAACCAATAACTTGGAAATTCTACTTTGATGGTTCTTATACATACCATGAATTTGGCACTGGTATTTTGTTCATCACACTGCTAGGTGTTACCATCCCCAAGTCTTACAAACTACTCTTCCCCTACACCAAAAACATGGTAGAATATGAAGCTTTGGTATTGGGTCTCAAACTAGCTTTAGAATGGAAATTAATAATGTTATAGGTTTATGGAGATTCCTAGTTGATCATCAATCAAGTCACTGACACATATCAAACCAAAGATGAGAAGTTATTGCCTTACAAACATATGGTTGACACACTTAAGGCATGTTTTTTCATATTAATTTTGAACAAATTCCCAGAGATAAGAACAGAGTAGTACATGCCATGGCCACCTTGGCCTCCTTACTTTAGTTACTGGAGCAACACGAGTGGTATGAGTTCTTAGTAGAAGAGGTGGTTCAACCTATGTTTACTCAACCTAATTCCCTTATCATTTGCTACTTGGACATTCCTAATTCCCTCTGGTACAACCCCATCATCACTTACCTCCATGATAACACCATTCCTTCTAACCTCTCACACAACCAAAAATGTAATTTCCTTTGACAAACCTCCCACTAAATTTTGGTGGCTGATACGTTGTATAGGAAAGGTCTTGATGGTACTTTATTTAGATGTCTTAAAAAGGACAAGTCTAGAGTCACTCTATAGGAAGTCCATGCAAGGATTTTTGGGTTACACTTCAGTGGGTTTACACTAGCAAAGAAGATTCTTAGGATGGGTTATTTTGGCCAACCATGGAAAAGGATTCTATTGACTATGTCAAAACTTGCAAAAAATGTCAAATCCATGGTAACCTTGTTCATGCGCCAGCCCAAGAACTCAACCCTTTGGCCACACCATGGCCTTTTTATCAGTGGGGCTTTGATTTGATTGGATTCATCAATCCACCTTCCTTTGGTGGACATAAATGGATTATCAATGCCACAAAATATTTCACCAAGTGCGTCGAAATGATGCCACTTGCCAACTCTATAGGAAAACAAATATCTTCCTTTATTCTAAACCATATCATTTGTTGGTTTGACATACTGCATGTCATTCTCATGGATAATGCCTTGTACTTTAAAGACTAAATAATTGATGAATTATGTGAAAAAATTCACATCATACAGTGCTCCTTGTCAATTTATTATCCCCAAGGCAATGGCCAAGTAGGGGCTACCAACAAAAGCAATATCAACATTCTCAAAAGAATCGTCAATGATATTGGTAGAGATTGGCATTTATAGTTGAACCCAACCCTTTGGGCCTATAGGATGAGTATTAGGACACCTAGAGGCACAACACCCTTCTCCCTAGTTTATGGTTGTGAAGCTATTCTTCCTCTAGAAGTTGAGATCCCATCCTTAAGAGTTACCCTTCGTGACATCTTATCCAATGAGGACTATAGAGTGGCCCATCTAGAGTAGCTAGAATTATTAGAAGAACATCAGTGTGCAACACATAAACACCTCAAATTATATCAAAATAGGTTATCAAGACATTACAACAAAAAGGTCAAACCCCATGTTTTTCAAGTTGGTGACCTAGTGCTCTGAGAAAACCCTAAGAACCAAGCTATTAGGGAAAAGAAAGGAAAGTGGGAGGCCAATTAGATTGGCCCTTACATTATCACAGAGTCTTTTGGGAGTGATACTTAGAGACTTTCAAATTGTGATGGTGCAGACCTAGTAGAGCCCATCAATAGCATCCATCTCAAAAGGCTTTATGTCTAGACCTTTGAGACACACCTCATTACTAGAAATACCAAAAAAAAAATGGGGGTACAAAAGAAGTGAGAAATGCTACCTTTTGGTTTGAAAAAGAGTGAGAGATAGCACCTTTGGACTTCCCTTAACAACACAAGTCCTTCAATGCTAAAAAATAATCAAGACAGTACCCAAGCAACTGCCTCTATGACAATTTTTTCTTGTTTAAGGCTTATCTAGCATAGTTGAGTTAATTTCACACATACCCAATTAAGAAACACTTATGGGTTACAGTTCAATGATCCCTTAGCATCTAGTGTAGTTCACAACAATAAAGATAGTCAATAGCACAACAACAAAGGGGAGAAAAACAAATCAGGAAAAACATGGAGTCAAATTATGCATTGAGATACCATAGACATGAATTGCAAGAAAATCAATGCACATTTCAGCTATCTACCATGACCAATGATCCCCAATGACCATCTTATCCCTCATTCAAACCCATTTGATGTCCCTAATTTCCTTTTTCCTTTTATGTCTTAAATTTAGCTATCCAAGCCCACTTGTTGCCTTTTGGCCCACTTTTGGTCTCCATGATTCTTTAGGTGCCTCCACATGGTCCTGGTTTTCCCCATATTCCAACAAATCTCACTCACATCCTCATTCTACTCCCACCCATTCAAAAATTATCAAAAAAATTCAAAATTTGTCAAAAAATTATCAAAAATTGTCAAAAATTATCAAAATTTTCAAAAATTATCAAAAATTGTCAAAACAATCCAAAAATTGTCAAAAATTATCAAAAAGGTTCCAAAATTGTCAAAAATTGCCAAAAACATTCAAAAGGGGGTAATAATTGCCAAACATAGCTGCAAAATTCCAAAAAATTTACAACACCCCAAAATTCTCATCAAACGTGGATCACTTCAATTCAAATAGGCTATTTAACTATGAATAAATTATTGATATACTTTTCAAACCATGATCCATTGATTCCATGTCAAACTAGTGTTCGTCTATAATTGTTGCTTCTTTAGGATAGGTTTGCATACCTCGACTAGTTTTATATGAAATCATTGGTGAGGCCCACTATATTGAAAAATATTTAAATATTTTCTAACATGTTATATAGCTCCATTACCTTTGGAAAAACAATACAAAGTGCCTCAATAGTATCAAGAAGCAACGTAGTTATGTCCTGAAATATTTTGCTGGGCTTTGGAAAATCTGGCACAATGTGAATAATGCAAGAGGTGTTGATAGAGTCCCCTTTTCCTTCCTCTTGTCAAGAGCAAAAATTCCCAATAGATTATTAGTCTTATTAATGTTGCAATGGCCATGATTGATCTAAACTCCTTTAATAAATATATCAATGCTATCTTGGAAGCCCAGATATCCATCGGACTCTTTCATCATCACCTAACAGGGGGCAACAAATAAGAAAGTGTAAGTGTGAGATCTCGCTACCCCCCTCAAGCACCTTTTTAGGCCCAAAAGCTTTTTTTTAGGCCCCTTCAGCAACTTTTTATGCCCAAACACCTTTTTCAAGCCCCTCAAATTCCTTTTTAGGCCCAAACGTCTTTTTTTAGGCCCTGTAGCACTTGTTTGGGCCTCCAAAATGCCTTTTGAGGCTAAAGCAACTTTTCAAGGTCCTATTTCACCTTTTTCAAAGCCCAAGTGTCCTTTTGGGCCCCCAAATGACCTTTTATAGGCCTCATGAATGTTTGTCTTGACACACACCTAGAGAACAATCCCAACTTTGGTCTTATAATTATCAGTAAAGGCTATTAATATATGCAAAATTATGCCTTAAATGTCACAACTCTCAAAATTTTATGCAAATATGTACTCATCTTTCATTATGAGCCCACATGGACATTCAGTTCCCTACATACAAGTAAAGGTTTTCCTTACTCTACAGATCATATTGTTCCCATTTTTATAGAGATTGAAACCTTTCCAACATTTGTCAAAAATCACAAAAACATTCAAATATGTATCAAAAATCCTAAAAACATTCACATATTCTTGAAAACACTAAAAATATCTAATTATATTCCAAAAATACCAAAAAAAAAGCATGACAATACATTACAATCAACATCAATTGTCCCTTTTCTCGCCACGACAACAAACACAAACTTTTATTCTATTACGATGGCAACGACAATATTACATTCGAACGACATATAGCAATTTATTTATTCTAGCCTCCCTAGGGGAGGTGGCAACATAGGGTGTCCAACCAATGGTGTTTCTTCTAACCTAGCTCCAAAAGAGAAAGCTCCTAGTGTCATTCATCTACGTACCCACACCACATTCATGGGAATTGGAAACCTCCCACCACATACTATGCATTCAAAAATTGTGTAAATTCCCTATCCATGAATTTTGTCTCTCACAGGTCCTCATTTGGGAATGTTTGAGAATAATGTCCCATATAATAAGTAGCTTCTCTATGTACCTTCATCATCCAGTTCATTTCCACAAACACATTCTCCACCAGCTTGTTTCCTCCTAGTGCAGTGATCACTCATTGGGCCACATCTTGCTCTTTCTGCATTTGATCAGTCATGATTCACCAATTCTCCATGTCTGCTTTTGCCTCACCCAACAATTGCTACAATTGTCTCACCTTCACCTCACTCAATGCTAAGCACTCCTATAGTTTCAATGATAGGGAGTTTAATTTTTCAATAGCTTCCCTAAATGACTCAAACTATGATTGCAGCAACACCAGCTCATTTTGCACACTCTCTAAACCTAATTATGTCATCTTTAGAAATTCTTGTAACCTTTGAGACTATGATCACTCTTCCTACATCCCCACATTATTTTCCTCCACTCGTAATTGCTTCACATGCAATTTTTCTTCTAGTGATTGCACCTGCCCATTCTATATCCACCACCGGTTAGAGTTGTCTTTCCTTAGTTTGTGCTCAATCTTCTCGTGCCTTCTTGATGTAGGCAAGGGATGAATAACTAGGGCCAAAGGCACGCCCAACTATCCAAACCACCCTGCAAGAGTTAACACAATAGAAGCAAACATGAGGAACAACATCAAGGAGAGAGAGAACAAGGATATATTTATTGATTCATCAAATATTTAGCATACATGCCCAGCTGTAAGGCCTTCTGGGTTATGGCCAATTACAAATGTACAACTTCCAAATCTCCAAATCAGCTTTTTAAATCCACATATCTCTTTTCTTTTGAACTCTCCCATAAAATCTGCCCTAACCCTAAACCTAAACACCCTACTTATACTTGCAAAAATGGTTTACGGATAATTCTAGAACATAGAGAAACCACAAGTCAGCCCTCATCAAATATAATTAACTATACCAAAACTAAATGTGAGCAAAGTCGGCTCAATTGGAACTAGCCAAAATGAACTAATGTGCAGGATTACAAAGAAACCCAGGATGCTCCTGCATCACTTCTCCATCAATCTTGGCAAAAGCATGACTTCTTGTTCTACATTCTTCATAATTATTCCACATCACTTGATTCTTGATCTCCACCCCCCGCCTCTAGTCATGGCTCCTCCACATTTACACCACTCGCTTCCCCTTCTATTGACCCTTGTTCTAGAATCTCAAGGCTAAGCAACTGATGTTATCCACTCATCACCTCACCCACACTAATGTCTGCCACACCTCTTGGAACTTATCCTATAGACTTTTCACAAGATTTTATCTCCCCTACCTCCTCCTCTACTCCTGACATACTCTTCGTCATCTTAGGTGGACTCTTCTCTACCTACATCATTAGTTCATCGTCTTCCAATACCACTTGCAATGCCTATTGTGATGTAGTCCCTGACAACATCATTAATGCTAACAAGGGAATTTCTTCTGCCTTGATCCCTACATCTTCAAGTTATGATGACCCTCATCCTATATGACTTGATTCACCTTGCTTCAAAACTACCACTTGAAGTTTGGGCTTATACACCATCTCCTTAGAGGTTCATTGAATGAACTTTTCTCTTCACCCTTACCTAATCCACCTTCCCTGGCTAGCATCACCCTCCTACTATGATGGATCTAGTGAGCCTAACATGCTTTCACTTCCACACTTCCTCAAACTTCTCAATAAACTGGATAGCCACAATCTACTCTTCACCTTGCTTTGTTTCATCCCCATGATATCTACCTATTTATAGTCATTGCTCACTCGAGACTCATTCTTTACTAGTCTTACCACATATACATTCTCTACATCCTACTGCACTAGTACTAGGTACTCTTGACCCTTAGCTCTATCACTCAGACACCCTAATTCCCACTGATGCACATCACCAGATAGAATCTACTACTAAATCACCACTAGCACATCTCACACTTTGTTATCTGACCTACCTAACAATCACTTCCAAGAAGAATTGAATAAACTTGACACTATTACACACAACTGTCAGCATGCCTGGTTCACAAATAATGGGTTTTTCTACTGTTATGAACTTCTAGTACCTCGATGTTGTACTTGACTAGAGGTACCAAGATGAAGTCATGATATTTTATTTTCCTTTGGTTTTTCACTATTCAACTCTAGTGATCCTTTAATTTCATGCATTATTGGTGTCCACGTGTAAGTTCCTCCTCTCATTTGGAAGGCCATGTGTACCTCAACCAATTTTGTATGATATCTTAGGTGAGGTCTTTTGTCTGACTTATGACTATTTGCATGCCTATTTTCTTTACTACAGCTATAACATTTGTGTTACAATGGTTGTCATACTTTTCATGTACATTGTCCATGTTTGGTGGCACTTCTTGGTGTGATACAGTATTCATATCACATAGGTAAGTTAGTGGTGGTTGTACTTGGTCACTTTGTATTAAATGCTCTATGATGACAGTTAATTTGCATCTCTTTACAATAAAAGTGATAGATAGTTGCATTCACTTAGTTTAGATTTTTATCTTGGGTCTCTTGTGAACACATGGTTGGCACATATATTAGGAAAACATACAACAAGTCTCATCAACAATGATCAACAAAAAGGCTAAACAAAACAAGTGAGGTTATCCAACAACAAGTCACAAACCAACATAATCGTGCATGGTTATCGCTCCACTATTGTGGACTTTTTCTCCTCACAACATTGCCACCATGTGTTACACTTCATTTTCTCATATTTTTATTCCACCTATTTCATTATGTGGCTTTTGAATCTCAAACAATTCTAGTCATTATTTCTTTTTATCAATCATCTACTACATTATGTGGCTTTCCAATCTCAAAAAAAATGCATTTCATCCCCTTTTCTTTCATTCATCACAATTCACTACATCACATTTCATTAAATCCAATTTCATTTCATTACATGCCATAGTTCATTTCATTTTTTTATATTTCATTTCCCCTATTTCATTACATTCGTGACATTATATTACATTTGCGTCCCTCACCTTTCATTCAATTCATGCATTTCATCTCATTAACACATACATGTCATTCAACTACTCCAGTCATTATCCACATATCATGCTATTCTAGCTACTACAATAATCCACAATACATCAACATCTACAACTATCATAGCAATCAAATCATGGTATTGCATGCATACATGAGTCCATGATATAACAAGTGCACAAATTTGAACATCAAACAAAAAGCTCGACTATCTCAATGATTCAATATCTCATAAATCAAAAAGATCAAATCATCCACATAAAAAATCATCAACATCAACATCAAAATTTCATCATCATCAACATAAAAGGGTTCTCATCTTAGATGACATACATGATAAGCCAATAAACTAAACACAACAGCTCCACAAATCAACCCTGTGTTGCACCACCTACATCATCTTTTTGTATCTAATCTGAAGATCCCTACTCATTCGGGACACTCATCCCATCTTCAAAAATCAAACACTAAATAACGACATCATTTTTTCATCACAAGTGATCATCCTACATCAATCAAAAATCAACATCTAGCTATTTAGCTATTGGTTCTATCTTAAACTTGTTGTTTGTCTACTACGTATTGTGAGATGGACATATTTGTTCTCCCTACTTTGAATCCTAAGGGGGGCATTGTTTTCTACCTATCCAAAATCACCTAATTGATTTTACACATCACTTTGTTGAAATATATTGTTGAACCAGTTATTTGTCCTACTCTGTATCTTGAGATAGACCTGTTAGTTTTCCCTACTCTGTATCTTGAAGGGGGACACTTTTTTTATCTACCTAATATCAGCTGATTGATTCTACCCCATTGTACCATCATTTTTTCTCGTCAATATTTTCATAAATAAAATTAGAATATCCCTTTTTTTTAACATCCTTTTTTCCAATTTCTTTTCTAAGGGGGTAGCATATCCATATCAAACTCGGGCATCAAAAAATTTCAAATATAAAAAATGTGCCACCCCAACTAAAATTTTAACATCAAATCAAACTAGGGCATCCAATCAAGTTATCCTAAATGAAGGATTTTAAAACATCAACATTGAATCAACCATCAAATTGCCAACAATCAGACATCAAATCATCGACGATCAGGCATCAAGTACTGACAATCATACATCATGCCATCCTCAAAACATCAAAAACATCACCAATCAAACATTCAATCATTAGAATTTGACCTAAAATCAGAGAATCAAGATAGTCTTTGAACTAATATGCTTCACATATTAGCTCAAACAAGGGAATTTGTAGACACCCAAAAATTGGCAAAGACCTGAATTACATAATTCCAATCAATCAATGCAAATGAAGGAGGAAATTAGAAGAACACGACAGACTTTCAAATCAAAATCCCATAAGGTCATTAATTACCTATCAAATCAACAAGACCTAGATCAACTTTAAAAGAGGAGGAAAACAATTCAAATTCATAAAATGAAATTTGAAAAGGGAGGAAGAAAAAGACAAGGTCTTGAAAATAAATAAGACATTTATTAAATCAATAAAGTCATTTATCCTCACAAAAATGAAAATCTCCCTTTTTCATTTAAAAGAATTAGAAAAATCCTCATTTATTCTCAAAGCCAAGTCTGTTGGACTCTTCCTTGTGGTCTCTTATCAAATATTTTTAGTTTCACTTCTATCCACCAATCAAAGGTAGAAAAAACCCTAATTCTTACCAGCAACCTCTTCTGAAATCTTATACATAGGATGGAAATCCAAGAGCCAAAGGACCCAAGTTTTAGAAATCTAAACTATAGGCACATTCTGAGTTATCATTTTAGCATTATCATTTTACCAAGTTCATAGAATTTTAACTTTTTTTTCATGTTATTTAGTATTATTTTAACACATGTTTAGCTCATTGCATGTCCATTTTGATAGTATTCTAAGAGTTGTTACTCACATATAATCTACATTTTCATCTTAGATCTTGTATATGTACTAATAGATCTACATTTTAAGCATACTCTCATTTTACAACTGTCACTAAAATGCTAGTCTAAGAGCATTCTCAGTGGTTTTAGTTAGGGAAACATGGGATGTTCGTAGAGTTTACATTTTGACAATGATTTCTTGGGTTTAGTCTAGTTCATTGTCATTTTATTTGCACTCCACATTAAAGTTTCATGAATACACAAATATATTGTGTATATCTTGAATTCACACAAGCAATTATTCTTACATTCAATTGAAACTATTCATACCAAACATAGTATGAAGAAATCTATACTTACAGATTATATTATCTTTTGGTGATTGAGTAAAGATTTTGTGCATAATATCATCTAGGTAATGATCAGATGCATTCACATTAAGTCATAATAGGATTGAGCAGATGATCCATTTATGTTTATATAGATCAACGACTTAATATAAATCATGGTTGGTTAAGCATTAACAAAACTACTTAGTATAAGGTTAAAAATTGTTTATATCAACAATCATGTCATGAGTGGTGATGCAGAGCGCCAAGGAACTATTGTGGATTTTGGTTTAATGATATGGTTTCTCACCTAATCAAGCTAAGATAAATAAGTCTTGGATGAAAAATCCATGGTTGTAATGAAAAGACATCTTCATGTATACCTAAGTCACTTTGGGCAAGTTATAAGCCAAAGTTGCTAGGTGGGAAAATTTGAGTCTTTTTGAGTTTTTGGTTAAGATACCCTAGAATTAGGTGTTTTTAGTTTTTTTTGAATAACTTAGAACCTTTCCAAGTCGTAGAATTGAAAAATTGTGAAAATTGCCAAAAGTTGCACTTTTGGTACAAAATTGCTAATTTGCAAAATTGTAAAAGTTTCTCAAAAATACAACTTAGTTGAAAAGGAGTTGTAATTATTCAAACAACAATTATAACCATTGGGATGGATGTAGGAAGGATATATACCTCATTTTTGAGGTCACAAAGTGTGGATTGTATGGATTGTAAGAGTTTTCTTAGTTCTTAAGCAATTATATTGGTTTCTTGTACTTTGTTTGTAGTGTATGGATTAGTAGGCATGATCAGATGATTGTTTGAAGAATATTTTTGTCTTACCTTTCCATTTCTCTTGGTTTAATCATTTTGTGTGGATTTTTGTTCAAGTTATTCCATTTTTTGTACACGAAGGTTTGTAAGACAACAATTTTGTGCAAGCTTCAAAGATGGGCCCACAGTCATGACTCACACTGTTGGTTTTTAATGGTCTCTTAGGGAATTATAGTTAGATAATTTATCTCAATAATTCCATGGTTTTGGGACTAGGCAATGTGTTTTTCTATTTTTCCTAACCAACCCTAGGTCAAGTTCCTATGAGGATTTGACCTTGTGAATGTGTTGTTTGGAGTATAACACAAGAAGGAGACATGTTGGAGAGATGAGTGTTTGGAAGGAAGTTGGAGGAAGCTGAATAGATATTCCTAAATGTTGGGTGTGTTTCCATGACCCCACTTTCCCATAGTTTCTTTGTAAACCAATCTTAATTAGGCCAATTAGGACTACATTGCATAGTGAAGGAAAGGGATTTTTGGAGTGGAACTAAGTCCTGGTGCTTTGGGATAGGATATAACTCTAAAAAGGGTAGCTAGAATCCTTTAAAAATTTAAGGTTTGTTTGGGACTTTTGGAAGTTAGACACCAAAAACCTCTTAAGGAGGCTAATGTAACACAAGGTTTACTACTACCCAAATCCTTTCCTTATCAAGGATTCACTTGGGCTTATCACTAGCCTATTAGGGCTTCTCAATTTCCCCAATCCCTAGAGGATCTTTACTCTATCCTCCATTCCCACTACAACCTAGGTACACCAATAGTTAGGTTTGTTTCCACACACAAATGCTCCTTCATACCTCAATGTTGATCTTGCTATTATGGTATCTTGTCCAAACCTCTCATCCAGGTAGCATGATGAGTTTCTTCCATGGTCTTGGACTCTCCTTGGCATTCTGGACACCATTCTTGCAAGTTGGAACCAACTTCCTTACCTACAAGTCAAAATTGCTCAAACCATGGCTGCTACAATTAGCCCTCCAAACTGAGTTTTTGTACTTTATCTCCAATTTGTTTCAAAGGAGGGGGGAAAATAACTTGACATTTAGATACCCTTTTTGGAAACCTTAAATATTTTTGGGGTCTTTGTTCCCTTAAGCATTCATACTCCCAAAGGAACAATTTAAGCCTACTTTCAAGGGTTTCAAAACAATGTAGACTATCTTAGCTAGGGTATGGTCTTTCACCCACCAAAGCTGATCTTGGAAACTTTTCCTTTATTAGGATTAAACCTTACTCATACCTCCTCCTTCTATACTAACTCATTTGAAGTATCTAACCACTTTCAAACCCCAGCACTCCTCTTCTTGCTCTTTGATCTCCTAACCAAGTGTGTAGACTTGCCTAGGGCATCACCTTTAAATTTATTGCCAAGATTCTTAGGGCCCTACCACTATAATACATTATGTACATGGGATCTACTACCATTTTCCTTAAAACCATGAAGAACTCATGGCAGCAAGTCATGAGAGAGCCATTATGGCCAAAACACTCAAAATTGGAACCACACACTGCCTACTTTAAAAAGATTTTCAAAATCTACTCAAATGAATATTTACAACCTAACAACTTGAATAGAATATCATTGTACAAAAAAGAGGAACAAAAATCCAAAATCATATTCTTATATTCAATCCATTTGCCCATATAGGACCATATATCAAAATGTAAAACTATCTCACAAGAACATGCATTAAATTACGTAGGCTTGCTTATTACAATCCCCAACCATTTGAACATGTTTAATGGTTCATATATAGTCTTTCAGGGAGGTTTTAGGTGGTTGGCATAACCACCAAGTGCAAAATTGCACTTTGCAACTTTTGCTCAAAAAGTTGTCAAGCAATTTTTGCAAAAAGTTGCATATCTTGACAACTTTTTGATTTTATGAGCAACTTTACTTCTCATCCTATTGGGAACACTTGAATCATATGGATTGAGTCAAGAATTCTTTTAAAAACATGAATTTGACCCTACAACACCAATATGCATGTTTTTGAGCTATGGTGCTTGTTTGATAACTTTCATAGCATGGTGCACAACTTGATATATTTTACCTTTTTCCACTTCCTAACTCCTCCATGACATCTTATGACTCCTTATCCATATAAAAATAGAAAATAAACTTGAAAGCCCATTATAGATGCACACTTCTCAAGGTCTTAGAACTATGCCTTTGTAAGCCACAAACCAAAACCTAGAAATAGTCCACACAATATTAGGATTAAACCACAGACAAAAAAAACAATTACATGAAAATATAACCAATATTAGAAAATAATAGATCACATAGAAAAGAACACAAGGAACCAAGTGTTGGAAATGATTGAAAAGATCATGAGGAAAAATTGTTGGAATGATCATATGGAACTGGTAAAGAATGTTCTCAATCATTGTTTTGTCATTGATGTCAAACTTGCTACTTGCAGGAATGACAATTGCTTTAGTGATCCAAATACTATCAAGTGGTTGATTGAAATTGAGGAGGCAATCAATAAGATGTAATGAGAACACCTAGAGAAAGGTTGAAGTTACGATGTTGGAATGAAGTAGAAGGATCAGCTAAGCCATTGATGAAAAAGTGTATTGATGATATACTCTAAGACATAGAGAATGGGTACACTGAAACATATCAAAGATGTAAGGTTTTAGCTAAGACATTTGTAAAGCCTAACTACAATTCATTAGAGAGAGGGAGCCAAGCAAGCTAGTAGGTGCCGAACAGATTCCTAGTTGAAGCCAAGCAAGTTCAACTTCAAGTGCCAAGTGAACTTCAGATGTCGAGTGAACTTCAGATGCCTAGTGAACTTCAGATG
Source organism: Cupressus sempervirens (assembly GCA_028749045.1). NCBI lineage: Eukaryota > Viridiplantae > Streptophyta > Pinopsida > Cupressales > Cupressaceae > Cupressus > Cupressus sempervirens. The sequence continues at coordinate 31,650,328 of CM053790.1, forward strand.
TCGAGTAAAATCAAGTGCCGAGTAGAAATAGATGTTGAGCATTAGAAAACCAATAGTGTTGAGTAACATAGAGATGTTGAGCATCAGTAAACCAATAATGCTGAGTTGCTGCATTATTTTGAAAATCGAAGATTCGCTAGATCTAAGCCGACAAGATTGTTATCTAGAAGTCTGTGAATTAAATAGAAGATAAGAATGATGAGCTGGTGGCACAAAATGCCATGTAGAACATTTTTGGAGATTACAACTGGAGTCTAGACAAAGTTTCTAGATAAGAGCAAGATATAGGGTAGATACATTGTATCCTATCTAATCCATTTGAAACCCTAAAGTTGGAAAGGGAGAATTGAGTGGCAAAGGAAAATCAGATTTCTATTTAAGGATTCATAAGGTCATGAAGCAAAGAGAGGAGAAGTTGGTCAAGCATGAAAGCATAATTGTTGAAGGAGGTGCTAAAGAGAAAGAAAGCACATTTACTCTGCTTCAACAAATGACCACAGATATGGATGCATTGGTATGATGAGTAAGAAGACTCAAGGAGATGAAGCTTGAGATGAAGAGCTATAAGAACTAAAGTGATTAAAAGCCAAGCAAAAGGACTGAACTGAAGAGTGATCTAAAATCTACAAAGTATGTTGTAAGTTGTATCAGATCAACAATCCATTATTGTTACTCTCTAGCAATTATAACAAATAGTTTAAATCCTATGGACTTAGGTTGGTTTAATAGCCATGTTGTAAATCCTTTAACAGGGTAACATTCCAAGTGAGTGTTTTAAAGTCCTTTGATTAGGCCCATTCCTAACAGTATGGTGAAATCCTCTAACAAGGTCACATTTAACAGTATGTTGTAAGCCTTTAATAGGGCAGGCTTTTAACAGGGCATCACTTTAGAAGAGTGAAAATCAAGTAGCATATTACTGGTGGTTTTTTCCAAATTGGGTTTCCACGTAAATCACTATGTCATATGTTGATCTTGCATGTTTTATCTTTGCATGTTGATTTACTGTAACTTGCTAATATGGTTGATCTAAGTTTGGATGGATGAAAAGTGTATGGATTCATTAAAAGTAGTGAAAAAGTATTATTAGGGCATTTGGACCTTGGATAACTAATTCACCCCCCCCCCCCCCCCCCTCTCAGTTATTCTAAAGAATTCTAACACCAAGATTTAATGTGGTTCACCCAATCCCAAGGCTATGTCCACCAAATAGCAAGTCCAATATTTTTATGATCAGTCCAATGATTACAACCTAATTACAATCTGTAATCCCTTACAGTTCAATACCACTGCAAGAACCAATTTTTGCATCACCTTATGAAACAATCCCTAACCCTAATCCCTTTTATACAAGTATTTTTACCACTTTAGGGTTACAATTAATTACATGTCAACCCAAAATCTCGATAAAATAGGGCCCAAAATTGATCAATCACCACAAACTAACAATCTTCCACTTAGGGACTAATCAGCCTCCACACTATAAAAAAATATTCCACTTGGAGATTGATCCTATAGCTATGTCACTACTCCATGAGGCTCCCACTGGATCAAAACACCCTGGACTCTGCTGCTCTTTTATTCATGTTCAATCTAGAATACCAACTGAAGCTAAAGAGGAGATTAGCTTCTCCCTTGTTACTACATTTGTAAACATATCTGTTGGATTATCATCAGTATGTTTATTGTCCAGCTTTAATTGTCCATCCTCCAAAATTGACTGAATGAAATGGTACCACAATTGTATATGTTTTGTCTTGGAATGCAAAGCTAAATTCTTTGCAAGATGAATGGCACTCTGAATATCTATAAACAAATAATTATCCTTCTAAGGATTTTCCAATTCTTCCAAGAAGAATTGAAGCCATATCATCTCCTTGGTTGCCTCTGTAGCAGCTACATACTCTACCTCAGTAGTGTATAAAGCATTAACCTTTTGTAACCTAGAAACCCAGCTCACGGCTACCCCACTAATAGTAAAGACATAACCTATAGTACTCCACCTGGTATCAATATCTCCTACCAAATTTGAGTCAACATAGCCCTATAAATTTGTATTAGAGCCCCCAAAGTGTAAACACTTATTGGATGTTCCTCTCAGATATCTAAGAATACATTTACCTACATTCCAATGCTCAATTCTTGGATGACTCATATACCTGCTAATAACTCCCACTACATGTGCAATATCTAGCCTTTTACATACCATAGCATACATCAAGCTTCCTACAACTGAAGCATAGGGTACCTTAGACATCTTATCCTCCTCTTCTTGTGTCTTGGGACACATTTCCTTAGTCAACTTCAACTGGCCAAGTAAAGGTGTGCTGACAGCTTTAGCATTCTCCATAGAGAAATGTTGCAACACCTTCTCAACATAAACAACCTAAGATAGTATCAATTTTTTGTTCTTCATATCTCTACAAATATTCATACCAAATATTTGTTTTGCTTCCCCCAAATCCTTTATAGAAAATGCATGTGCTAACTAGCATTTCAGCCCCTTAATATGATCCATGTTAGAGCCAGCTACAAGCATATCATCAACATATAAACATAAAATAATGTAGTTGTCATCATCCAACCTCTTAAAATAAACACAATGATCTAAATGACACCTATTATATCCATGCTCATGCATAAAACTATGAAATTTCAAATACCATTGCTGAGGTGCTTGCTACAAGCCATATAAACTTTTCTTCAATTTGCACACTAAGTTCTCCTTACAATTGGCCACAAATCCCTATGGCTAAGCCATATATATCTCTTCATCCAAATCACCATGAAGGAATGTTGTTTCAACATCAAGCTGCTCCAAATGCAAATCTTCAGTAGCCCCAAGACTTAAAATAGTACAGATAGAAGTCATATTAACAACAGGAGAAAATATCTCATCAAAATTGATTCCTTTTTTCCATGCAAATCCTTTTACAACTAACCTAGCTTTAAATATTTTCTTACCTCCATCCTTTTCTTTTAACCTATAAACCCACTTATTTTGTAAAGCTCTTTTACCTGCAGGCAACTTGCATAAATCCCATGTCTTATTCTTTAGCAAAGAGTCCATTTCGTCTTTCATTGCAAACTCCCATTGAATCTTAGTATCCACCTGCAAAGCTTCATCATAACATTTAGGTTCACCAGCATCTATTAATAAAATAGAATACAAAGAGGGAGAAAATCTTTCTGGAGGTCTAATTTTCCTTGTTGATCATCTAATATTCACCAGTTTATGTGGTATTTTTTGTTGTATTTTTTACACATCATGAGGAATGCATAGAACATCATCTTCTGGAGTATCATCCAACACTACATAATCATCTTCTTTCTTCTCATGTTGCTGCAATAGATCTTTGTACAACACTTTCTCATTGAATATGACATCCCTGCTTCTTACAATTTTATGATTTTCAAAATCCCAAAACCTATAACCAAATTCATTAATGCCATATCAAAAAAATACACATTTCTTTGACTTAGCTTCCAGCTTGGTTCTATTTTTAGAATACATATGAGCAAAAGCTTCACAACCGAAGGTCTTGAGAAAAGAATAATTCACCTTCTTACCAGTCCATGCTTCCTCTAGAATACCATAGCCCAAAGTAGTAGAGGGACCTCTATTAATCAAATATATAGTAGTATTGACAACCTCCACCCACATGTGTAAGGGTAACCCAGCATGCAACCTCATGCTCCTTACATGCTCCATTATAGTCATGTTCATGGATTTTGCCACTCCATTTTCTTTTAGAGTCCTCAAAACAATTTTCTAGTCTACAAATAACATTAATGGAGCAATAATCTTCAAATTCATAACTGCAATACTCACCACCATTATTAGATCTAAGACATTTTAATTTCTTACCAGTCTCATTTTCAACCAAGCATTTCCATTTCTTAAAAGTTTGAAATACATCAAATTTCTATCTAAGGAAATAAACCCATAGTTCTCTTGTTGTGTCATCAATTAATGTAACATAGTAATGAGAGCCACCAAGGGAAGATACTTGAGCTGATCCCCATACATCTATATGCACAAGCTCTAATTTCTCCTTTTTATTTTCCTTCCTAGTCTTCACAAAACTCACTCTCTTTTATTTTCCATATGCACAACTTTCACTAAAAATCCATATTAACACATTTTAGACCTGGTAAAACTTTCTTTGAATGAAGTAATTTCATACCTTTCTCACTCATGTGCCCAAGTATGTTTTTCCACAATGTTGTATCGAAATTTACAATAGCTATTTGTTCTCCCTGCTCAATTATAGCAATTGTTTCTGAACATTCATTTTTCTCTGAAATAATTAAAGTAGAAGGAACAATATGACCTGCACAAAGATATAAAGTGCCTACTTTCACACCTTTTGCTACTACAATGGAACCTTTTTAAACCTTTCAATTTTTATCATTAAAAGTATCTACACAACCCTCATCACCGAGTTGCCCTACTGAAATTAAATTCCTACTTAGCCTTGGAACATGTCTTACCACATGTAGTAGCCAATGATTCCCATTCTGCAACTTAATCTTAATTTTTCCCTTTCCAACAATTTGACAGGGTTCATTATCCCCCAAATAAACAAGTCCAAAATCCCCTTGGACATAATCAATGAAATAACCTCTATGAGGTGTAGTATGAAATGAAGCACCAAAATCTAAAACTCAGGAATCATCAACACTATCTAAAGATAGAAGCAAAGCATCCTCTTCAAAAAAATTTACTTACCACATTTGCCTCCTTGTCTCCATCCGGTTTATCTCTTTCATTTTTCTTTCAATTCCAACAATATTTCTTTTTATGCCTCGATTTCCCATAGTACCAGTAGTCATTTGGTCCTCCTGATTGAGACCTCCTCCCCTTTGACTTTCCTCTTGATTTCCCACGATTTCCAAAATTACTTCATCTCTTAGTCATTCTACCTCTACCTTATTTGTTCAAAGTACTTCCTAATGTAGATCCACCTAAGGTTTTCCTATGAGTTTCCTCACTCAAAACAACACCAATCACATCATTATATTTTAGGGTACTAGATCCCAAAATGGAATCACTCATAGCCATTACCACACCATTCCAACCTTCAGGAAAAGAACACAAAATCAAGAGAGCCATAATTTCTTCACCAAAATTGATACCCATAGAAGATAACTGACTAGTAATAGTATTAAACTCATTTAAATGATCTACAATAGATCCACCTTCTTCCATTTTCATATTAAATAAACCATTCATGAGATATACCTTGTTTGAAGCGTAGGGCTTTTCATACAATTTTGCTAGGGTTTTCATCAATTCTTCTATCATCTTCACTTTTGTAATATTAAATGTCATTGATGGTGCCAGGAATAATTGAATGCTTCCAAGCACCTTTTTTTCTAAAAGATCGAATTTGTCATTTGACATAGATCCCTGATTCTTGGTTTTGCCTTCCAATGGCTTCCATAAATCCTTCTGATATAGATAGTCTTCCATTTGCATCTTCCATAACTTAAAGTTCTACCCATTAAACCTATCAACCCTCAGCTTACCCTCATCTTCTATCACTCCCACTCAACCATGAGACTCCCACTCAATCATGAAACTTTCCTATAGAGGATAACTAAAAAAACCTCGCTCTGATACCACTTCTTAGGATTAAACCATAGACAGAAACAACAATTACATGCAAATATAACCAATATTAGAAAATAATAGATCACACACAAAAGTACACAAGACACTAAGATTTAATGTGGTTCAACCAATCCCTCAGCTATGTCCACCAAATAGCAAGTCCAATATTTTTACGATCTAGTGATTACAACCTAATTACAATTTGTAATCCCTTACAACTCAATACCAATGCAAGAATCAATTTTTGCATCACCTTATAAAAAAATCCCTAACCCTAAGCTCTTTTATACAAGTATTTTTACCACTTTAGGGTTATAATCAATAATTACATGTCAGCCCAAAATCCCAATAAAATAGGGCCCAAAAAAAATTTTGGGGTGATGCCTCGAGCCCCAAAGAATTTATGAAGTATGTATAGTACTTTCCTAATCAGTCACCACAAACTAACAATCTCCCACTTGGGGACTGATCAAGATCCACACTAAACAACACACACCTTTCCTAACAACTCCTAACTTATTCACCATCCTGACTTGGCCAGAGTCAATACAAGACCACCATCTCAAACCAAAAAAGAATAAACTTTATGTGTATGTCTATGTATGTATGTATGTATGTATATAGAGAAGCTTCTCTTTATGCATATGTATGTGTATATATACATACATACACACATATATGTATTTATGTATGTATGTATACAAAGAGAACTTTTTAAACATGATTATTACATCTTAGCACAACAGGAAATTGATCCAGTTGCATACATATTCCACAATCCAAATAAGAAAACAATAAAACTTACTCAACCTATGCTAAGTGTATTACCTCAAAATCTTGCACAAAAATAAAGCAAACTGGGAGAAATGGGCAGAGTTCACAAGAAATTTTACAAAAATATATCATAGTAGATATTTTTCGAAAGAAACAAGCCATAACCCAGTTAAATAGGTCTAGTTGTTGATTAGCTAGGTTGATTACAAATTCTTGTAGAATTGTCATCAAATTAGGTATAATGAAATGAACAATCAATTGTTCCCAACTAATAGGATCAAATACAGTTTTCCAAGGTAATAAATTTGCATATGTAGATGTATGTATGCATGCATGTGTGTGTATAGAGAGATCTTTTTTAAGATGGTTATTACATCTTAGCACAACAAAAGAATTGATCCATCTCCATACATATTCAAAAATCCAAATAAGAAAACAATAAAACTCACTCAACCCATGCTAAGTGACTTAACTCAAAATCCTACACAATAATAATGTAGACCAGGGAAAATGGGAAGAGTTCACAAGAAATTTTACAAAAACATATCATAGTAGATATTTTTAGAAAGAAACAAGCCATAACCCAATTAAATGGGTCTACTTTTTGATTATATGGTTTGCTTACAAATTCATGTAGAACTGTCATCAAATTAGGTATAATAAAATGAACAATCAGTTGTTCCTAGCTAGCAAGATCAAATGCAATTTTCCAAGGTGAAAAAATTGCATATGCAGATGTATCACTTGCATGCCATGCATGAAGCACATTCCCCAACTTATAATGAATGGTTGGATATAAAAGCTCCATAAATTTTCCCAACAATGGAAGCCAAGGATATAACTAGGCATAGTCTCCTTGTGAGGATCCCAAATATATATTGTTGTTATTAATTTGGGCATCACTATATGATCCAAAATGTTATGATGTACTAAATCTGGTAGTAACTTCTCCATGTCTCCAGAAAATGTAGCATAGGTTTAGGGTTCCTTGGCTCCTAGGAATTTGTAGCAGCTATTCTCACTTTTGGAAGAATAACTTTAGTGAACAGTTGAGTGTAAGGAGTTGAAGAGGCAAAATTTGCTTCTTTGGAAATGCCATAATCATGAGGCTCACTCCCTTGTAGAAGCCTCTAGCACAATGACATTACCTCTAAACCATGAAATGGATGTTGAAGTGGTTCCCAACCTTGAAACACTCTTATAAGTAATGGTAAAGCAAATGCAAATGCAATACATATATTATTATTATTTATGTATATGTATGTATGTATATTGATACATATATAAATATGTATATATGTGTGAGTGTACATACACACATATGTGTCTTCCTATGCATGTATTTATACAGAGATCTTGGCACAATAGAAAAATTGATCCAACTACATATAGATATCAGAATCCAAATAATAGAACTATGTATATTACTATTATTTATGCATATGTATGTATGTATGTATGTATATATACATATGTATATGTATATGTATATATATGTGTATATATACATATATACACACATATGTGTGTGCCTATGTATGTATATATACAGAGAGATTGGCACAATAAGAAAAATTGATACAGAGAGATCTTGTGGATTGTGGAGATTAGTGGAGATCTACAATTTTTTTGTTGTACCCTTGTGATCTTTGCATATCATTGTCGTGCCCTTATGATCTCAATATATGTGTGTACGTATATAAATAAAGAGATCTTGACGAAACATAAAAACAATAAAACTCGCTCAACGGGTAGCTTGGCCATAGATGCGATGGCAATGCCTATTGGTAAGTAGATTCCTCTTTTTCTTTCTCATTTTTCATGTTTTTATTTCACTTAAACGATTATTTCTTAGGGTACATTTTGTAATATTGGATACATTTTATGCAGGATGCGATGAGGACATTCTTGGATGTACCTATGTTAGATGTACAAGAATCACTAAAGAATTTTGATGATTTCCTCATGAGTAATGAAGACGAACTTCCCCTGAGAGTAGTAGGAGGTGATGAGGACATTCCAAGTACTTTAAAGATTGATCCTTTCCTAAAGATTTTAGATGTTAATAGGAAATTTAGATGTTAGGGGGTTGAAGCCAAATGAGCTTCCAGCTTCACATGGTTGTCCCTGATTAGTAGAGAATATTAAACTATTATTGAAACCAAGTAAAGCTCAACATTAACCTATGATTGCATAAAAACTAACTGTGTGAATCTCTTGGTTTGAATCAATGTAGAAGGATGCCATAGTTCAACATGCAATCTCAATTCATATGCATATAACATCAGGTGGAGTTGAAAAATGCAACAAGTTTGCATTTTTTTTGAGGTCTTTAATTAGGTATTTTAAGTTATAGGTCATCATGAACATTGTTCATGATGTTCTATAATTTTAAAAGCTTAATAGATCTATTAAATAAATGTAATCGTGATGCATTTTTTTAGCTCCACCTATTGTCCATGCATATAGAACACAACTTCACATGTATTCTTGATTCAAAGTAGTAGAATCTTATTTTGGATGCGATAGAAAAATGGCATGCACCAGAAGATGAGAAAATGTGTCACTTTTGCAAGTCTCAAACCTTTTTGTACTTTAAAGATTGATCCTTTCTTAAATATTTTAGATGTTAATGGAAATTTAGATGTTGGGGGGAGGGGGAGAGTGGGACCAAATGAGTTTCCACCTTCATGTGGTTGGCCCTAATTAGTAGAAAATATTAAATTATTCTTAAAACCAAGTGAAGCTCAACATTAACCTATGATTGCATGACAACTAACTGTGTGAATCTCTTGGTTTCAGGCAATGAAGAAGAATGCTATAGTTCAATATGCAATCTCAATTCATATGCATATGACATTAGGTGGAGCTAAAAAAACCCCAACATGTTTGCATTTTTCTTAGAGGTTTCCATAGATCTATTGAATAAATGTAAACATGCTGGGTTTTTCCAACTCTGCCTATTGTCCATGCATATAGAACACAATTACACATGTATTCTTGATTTCGAGTGGCATTCACAAGTTTATCAAATCAATGGTATGATGTTAACAAGAAATTTATTAATGGAATGAATTAATTTAATTAATGAATGAATGAATTTTAAATGATAAGTGGGAGATAATTTCCACAGCAAGTCAAATTGTGATATTGCTATCAGGATTTAACTATTTTATTTTGAGTCAAACTCATTGACTCATGTTTCATGAGTAGTGATTCAACATGAATCCATCTCTCATGAGAATAAATGGAACACTTAGCACTCATGAATTTTAAATGTTAACAGGGAATTTAGATGTGTTAGGATTAAACCATGGACAAAAATATTAATTACATGCAAATATAAAAAATATCAAAAAATAATAGATCATACAAAAAAGCACACAAGACACCAAGATTTAATGTGGTTCACCCAATCCCTAGGCTATGTCCACCAAATAGCAAGTCTGATATTATTACAATCCAATAATTACAACCTGATCGCAATCTATAATCCCTTACAGCTCAATACCACTACAAGAACCAATTTTGCATCACAACAATGAAATAATCCATAACCCTAAGCCCTTTTATACAAATATTTTTACTACTTTAGGGTTATAATTAATAATTGCATGTTGGCCCAAAAACTCAATAAAATAGGGCCCAAAAAAAATTTTAGGGGCTCCACCCCTAAACCCCTGAATAGAGGTTGTTGCCCCTAAACCCCTGTTCGGGGCCTAGCCCAGCCCCAAACTCTGTCGAAGAATTATGGAGTATGTACAATACTTTCCTAATTAGTCACCACAATCTAACAATCTCCCACTTGAGGACTAATTAGGCTCCACACTTAACAACAATCTCTCACTTGGAGACTAATCCTAAAGCTATGTTGCTACTCCATGAGGCTCCCACTAGATCAAACCACATTGGACTCTATTGTTCTTTTATTCATGTTTAGTCTAGAAGACCAACTAAAGCTGAAGAGGAATTCAACTTCTCCTTGGTTACTACCTTTGTAAACATATATGCTAGATTGTCATCTATATGTATCTTGTCCAACTTTAACTGTCCATCATCCAAAACTGACTGAATGAAATGGTACCACAACTATATGTGTTTGGCCTTTGAATGCAGAGTGAAATTCTTTGCAAGATGAATGGCATTTTGACTATCTGTAAACAAATAATTATCCTTCTGAGGGTGTCCCAATTCTTCCAAGGAGAACTAAATCCATATCATCTCCTTGGCTGCCTCTGTAGTAGCAACATACTCTGCCTCTGTAGTGGATAAAACATTAACCTTTTGTAACCTAGAAACCCAGCTCATAGCTACCCCACTAACAGTAAATATATAGCCTATATTACTTTGCCTAGTATATCTTTTCTTTTCCTTCTAAATATGTATCTCTATATATTTGCTTCTAAACATGTATATCTTAGAGATCTTTTTAAAGGTGCTTATTACATCTTAGCACAATAAAAAAATTGATCTAGCTACATACATATTTGAGAATCCAAATAATAAAAAAATAAAACTCACTCAACCTTTGCTAAGTGACTTACCTCAAGATCCTGCGGAAAAATAATGCAGACCATGAAAAATGGGCAGAGTTCTTAAGAAAATTTGCAAAAACATATCATAGCAGATATTTTTAGAAAGAAACTAGCCATAACCTAGTTAAATGGGTCTAGTTGTTGATTAGTTGGATTGATTACAAATTCTTGTTGAATTTTCATCAAATTAGGTACAATAAAATGAACAATCAATTGTTCCCAGCTAGCAAGGTCAAATACAGTTTTTCAACATGATAAAATTGCATATGCAGATGCATCACTTGCATGTCAAGCATGAAGCATGTTCCCCAATTTAAAATGAATGGTTGGATATAAAGGCTACATATGTTGACCTAAAAATGGAAGCCAAGGATGTAACCATACATGTACATGTATTGGCACACTCTCCCTGCAAGGATCCCAAGTATCTACTGTGTTTGTTAATATGGCTATCACTATATGATCTGGAATGTTATGAAGTACTAAAGCCAGTAGTAACTTATCCCATGTCTCCAAAAAATATAGTATAGGTTTAGGGTCCCTTGGCTCCCAGGAATTTATAGCAGATATTCTCACTTCTAGAAGAATAACTTCAGTGAAAAGTTGAGTGTAAGAAGTTAAAGAAGCAAGTTCTACTTCTATGTAAATGTCATAATCATGAGGCTCATTCCCTTGCAGAAGCCTCTACCACAATGACATTAACTCTAAACCATGCAAAGGATGTTGAAGTGGTTCCCAACCTTGAAAGACTCTTATAAGCAATGGATACTTGGGATCATCACAGGAGGACTCTACCAATACTTGAAATACTCTTATAAAATAATGCAAATGCAATACATGACAAATTGCACAACTTGTAGTCCTCCTGATATTTGGACTATAAATTCTCAAAGGCACTTGCAATTGATTCCAATGTCATAGTACATATTGCAACACTTTCCTAGATTCTATCTAGTGGCTCCCATATTATCCTCTATGTTGTCTAGTTGTTGCTTCTATCATGTAGTCTCTTTCTAAAGTGGCTCCTTCTCCTTATCTTTCTAAAGCCGCTCCTTCTCCTTCTCTCTCATGCCTTAAATTTTGATTATCAAACTTCTAAATATATGCCTCTACCATATCTAAAATCAACTTCACATTGTGTTGTAACTCTAGCATAGGTGTTTGATCATCAATATCTTTCATTTCAGCATTCAATTTTTCAAGATTGGTCAACACCCTCACTTGTGGACCTCTCATAATAGTTTTTCAGGTGCATTTTCTTGGAAAACATTAATTTTGTTGAACAATTGTAAACTCTTAGAAAGTGCATTATTGTTTTCATGTATGTTTGTATATATGTATGTATGTATATATGTATGTAAGTACGTATGTATATATGTATGTATATATGTATGTATGTACATATGTATATATACATATATTTGTATATGTATATATATCTATATATATACATACATATATATGTATATGTATATGTATATGTATATGTATATGTATATGTATATGTATATGTATATGTATCTATATATATACATACATATATATGTATATGTATATGTATATCTCTACATATATGTATATGTATATGTATATGTATATATATACATATATATATATATATATGTTTATATATATATATATATGTTTATATATATATATATATATGTTTATATATATATATATATATATATGTTTATATATATATATATATATATATATATATATATATATATATACATACACACGCATATTTGTGTGTCTATGTATGTATGTATGTATATATACAAAGAGATCTTATGGATTGTGGATTGTGGATTATAGATTATAAACAAAAATAAAAGAAAACACAACATTAATCATTCCCCATTTGTTTTGATCAATTGTGGAGAGTTGTGCATGAAAGAGGGTGGAGTGTTTTGAACAAGGGTGGAAATCTCTTAACATTGGTGGAGATAAGTGGAAATCTAGGATTTTGTTGTCGTTCCCTTGTGATCACTGAATTTCATTGTCTTGTTGTGCCCTTATGATCTCTTTGCCCTTTCTTTGTGATTTTCTTCAAGGGGAGAAGAGGTACCTATATAAATGTTCTTTTCTTCCCTTAAAAATGTGTATCTCTTTATATTTCCCCCAGCAGGTGAATAGAGAAGCTTCTCTTTATCTATATGTATGTGTATATATACATACATACACACACATGTGTGTGTCTATGTATGTATGTGTATATATACATACATACACACACATGTGTGTGTCTATGTATGTATGTATTTATGTGTAGATAAGCTTCTCTTTATGTATATGTATGTGTATATATGCATACGTACACACACATATGTGTGTGTCTATGTATGTATGTATATATAGAGAGAGAGAGAAAGAGAGAGATCTTTTTTAAGGTGCTTATTACATCTTAGTACAACAAAAAAGTTGATCCAACTGAATACATATTCTAGAGTCCAAATAATAGTACAATAAAACCCACTCAACCCATGCTAAGTGACTTACCTCAAAATCTTGCACACAAATAATGCAAACTAGGAAAAATGGGTAGAGTTCACAAGAAATTTTACAAATACATATCATAGCAGATATTTTTAGAAAGAAACAAGCCATAAACGAGTTAAATGGGTCTGGTTGTTGATTAGTTGGGTTGACTATCATCACATTAGGTACAATAAAATGAAAAATCAACCATTCCCAACTAGCAGGATCAAATACAATTTTTCAAGGTGATAAAATTGCATATGCAGATGCATCATGTGCATGCCAAACATGAAGCACATTCCCTGACTTATAATGAATGGTTGGATATGAAGGCTCCATACTGATGTAAAGGTAAGGGTGGTGGGATTAAAAACCAAGTTAATCACACTTAAACTTGTAAGGGAAGTACAAGGTTCCCTAGACCCTCTACAAAGCAAAAAGTACACAAATAACTCCAATACTTCCCTAATGATTAGGATGGGTTTCTTAGGCCAAACCAAGGTGGATTCAAATGGTTTCAACCAATTTTTTGATCCTCAATAACATCCAACACCCAAATCCCTCAAACTATCCTAGAGGCCTATTTGATTTCCCAGTAGCCCTACAACGACACAAAAGTGAACTTTCCTCTCAAACTTTCAAAAACACTCCCCAAAAAAATGGTAGATTTAGATACCAATTAAGCCATACTAAAATATATTAGAAGGGTTTCATGTGTTCCTTTGGACTATATCCTTTTATTACCATATTGTGGCCCAAAAATACATGAAAAGATGAAAATTTAATAAAGAAACTACAAGTTTCTTGTTTTCACAAGACCCCAAACTTTGGACAATCTCTCCTTGTGTTATAAATGTTCCAAATCCAAAAGGAATTAGTCCCAAAACTTCTATAACCCAAAAGCCCCAAATCAATCTCATATAAACCCTCAAAGGTAGGGTTTTCTAAATCTCTACCTTCCAAACACCCTCACACTCAATTGAAGGTTGTTTCATCTTGTCTCCAATATACCAAAGAAATTATAATCATTACACACTGACCTCTAATGGCTAGAACTCATGTTGTTTCTCCATAGCCAAGAATTTAGTGCCCTTTACTTCACAAACTCCAATGGTGATCACCAATCCTTAGAACTTCTTGTAAAAATATTATTAGATATAATTTGTACATACTGTTAAAAGATCATGCCATGATAATTAGCTCCTACATTCATGGAATGATCAACATTTCAAGTAGAAACTCAAACTTGTTAATGAAAACAATGAAAGCCTTAAAGCAGGGACAACAAACTTGAAAGAAAGAAACTTCACAAATCTCAGTACATTAGGAATTGATCAAACAATATGAAAGAAGGCTTATGAGATCATAAGACTACAAGAAATCAATGATATTCAAGCCACCATGTACTAAATTCTTGAAAAATGAAGTTTTTATTGGCTCTCTTTACACTGTATGTACAATTAATCGATCCCAATACTGCTCTCTCTTCATACAATGCATCAAACTTGACTTAATAGCATCCCTTACAAATATCCCAACTAATTTGGATCAGTTTCAATGCCTATTTATTCCTAAAATTCATTAAATCTAATATCTCCACAAAATGGAACTAATCGTTGGGATTCAAATATTTAAATTTTCCAACTTACAATTTATTGAATAAAATAGCTAATTAACCCACCAAACTTTCCTATTAGGTCCTCAAGACCAATTTAACCAATCCTAAATCTTTCTAAGTATCCTAAGGACCTAACTAACTCCAATGTGCCATTATTCCCATATCTCACTATCAAAGATCCTAAGGCCCTTAATAGGCCCTTTAAGATTCATTACATTTTTATCATATTTAAAGCCTTCTAAGGCCATGATTGGATTCAACACATGCCGATTGATCCGTTTAAATTCCTCCTTGCCTCTAATCCATATTTTGTCTTCTTTAGGGATCCTTTCATGTCCTTATGCTCCTACATAACATACATTATCCCAATAATGAAAGCCAAGGATGTAACCACACATGTAATGGCACAGTCTCACTGCGAGGATCCCAATTATATGTTGTTGCTATTCATTTTGGAATCACTATATGATCCAGAATGTTATGAAGTATTGAAGCTAGTAGCAACTTCTCCCATGTCTCTAGAAAATTTAGCATAAGTTTAGGGTCCCTTGGCTCCCAAGAATTTGTAGCAGCTATTCTCACTATTGGAAGAATAACTTTAGTGAAGATTTGAGTGTAAGGAGTTGAAGAAGCAAGTTCTGCTTCTGTGTAAATGTCATAATCATGAGGCTAATTCTCTTGCAGAAGCTTTTTCCACAATGACATTACCTCTAAACCATGCAAAGAATGTTGAAGTGGTTCCCAACCTTGAACACTCTTATAAGTAAAAAAAAAGCAAATGCAGATGTAATACATGACAAATTGCACAACTTGCAGTCCTCCCTATATTTGATCTGCAAATTATCAAAGACACTTGGAAGTGATTCCAATGTCATAGTACCTACCACAATAAATTGTATCCAATGCTCCTATAATATCCTCTATGTTGCCTAGGTGTTGTTTTTGTTGTGTGGTCTCTTTCTAAAGTCGCTCCTTCTCCTTCTGGTATATTGCCACAGACTCTCTCTCTCTCTCTCTCTCTCTCTCTCTCTCTCTCTCTCTCTCTCTCTCTCTCTCTCTCTCTCTCTCTCTCTCTCTCTCTCGTGCCTTAATTTTGATCAAACTTCTAAAAATATGTCTCTACCATATCTAAAATTAACTTCACATTGTGTCATAACTCTAGCATAGGTGTTTGATCCTCAACAACTTTCATTTCAACATTCAATTTTTCAAGATTAGTCAACACCCTCACTTACGAACCTCTCATGTCAAGCACTTTCTATACTATTTCAAAACCATGTTCTTACTTCTATGTAAATGCCATAATCATGAAGCTCATTCCCTTGTAGAATCCTCTACCACAATGACATTACCTCTAAACCATGCAAAGGATGTTGAAGTAGTTCCCAACTTTGAAACACTCTTATAAGCAATGGAAAAGCAAATGCATATGCAATACATATATTACTATTATTTATGTATATGTATGTATGTATGTATGTATGTATGTATATACATATATAGAGAGAGATCTTGGCACAACAAAAAAAATTATCCAGCTGAATACATATTCCAGAATCCAAATAATAAAATAATAAAACTCACTCAACCTATGCTCAGTGACTTACCTCAAGATCCTACTCAAAAATAATGCAGACTAGGAAAAATGGGCAGAGTTTACAAGAAATCTTAAAAAAACATATAATAGCAGATATTTTTAGAAAGAAATAACTCATAACCTAGTTAAATTGGTCTAATTACCGATTAGCGAGGTTGATTACAAATTCCTGTAGAACTGTCATCACATTAGGTAAAACAAAAAGAACAATCAACTATTCCCAGCTAGCAGAATCAAATACAATCTTCCAAGGTGATAAAATTGCATATGCAGATGTATGTATGTATGTATGTATGTATGTATGTATGTATGTATGTATGTATGTATGTATGTATATGTGTATATGTATGTATGTATGTATATATGTATGTATAAATATACGTATGTATGTATGTGTATATGTATATGTATGTATATATGTGTATATATACATACATACACATATATGTGTGTCTATGTATGTATATATGTGTATATACATACATACACACATATGTGTATGTCTATGTATGTATATATGTGTATATATACATACATACACACATATGTGTGTGTGTCTATGTATGTATGTATATATACAAAGAGATCTTGGCACAATAGAAAAATTGATCCAGTTGCATAAATATTCCAAAATTCAAATAATAAAACAATAAAACTCACTCAACTCATGCTAATTGACTTACCTCAAGATCCTGCACAAAAATAATGTAGACTAGGAAAAATGGGTAGAGTTTGCAAGAAATTTTACAAAAACATATCATAGTAGATATTTTTAGAAAGAAACAAGCCATAACCCAATTAAATTGGTCTAGTTGTTGATTAGCTGGGTTGATTAAAAATTCCTGTAGAATCTTCTTCAAATTAGGTATAATAAAATGAACAATCAACTGTCCCCAGCTAGCAAGATCAAATAAAGTTTTTCAAGGTGATAAATTGCATATGCAAATGTATGTATGTATGTATGTATGTATGTATGTGTAAATGTGTATATGTATGTATGTATGTAAATGTGTTTATGCATGTATTTATGTATGTGTATATGTATGTATATATGTATGTATATATGTATGTATGTCTATATATATGTATGTATGTATGTATGTATGATGTATGTATGATGTATGTATGTATATTATGTACAATAAAATGAATAGTACCCATTTGTTTTGATTGATTGTGGAGAGTTGTGCATGAAAGCGGGTAGAGAGATCCAAAAAAATGGGGAACGATTTATGTTATTTTTTCTTCTTTTTTTGTTTATACTCACGCGGGCATCACAATTGCAACATAAATGTCAGTATTGCGACCACATCAAGGACAATTACAAAAAAAAAGAAGGAAAATTCACAAATTACCCTACCATCACAAATTGTTGTCATAATTTAACCCCAAATGTTGTAATGAGAACTTAAGTTTTTGTAAGACTTTCAGTTTGTAGATAGAAAAACTTGTGGTTGAAGTTCCTACTATTGAAAGACAATTATTTGATCTTGTGATTAAGAGTAGAGGAAGAACAAATAAATTTTCTAATCAGATGAAGGCTTGCAACAAGTATGATTCATTTGATCCTAGTAGTTGTAGTAGCAAGAGAAGAGCTGATAGTTATGATGATACAGTTGGTTGTAGTAGTAAGTTTGGACAATCTTCTAGGATGATTGATGAAGAGGATTTGTGGATTAAGAATGTGCATGGGATTTATGTTTTGAATTTCTTTAGATGTTAATAATTCCTTATGGAACATCTTATTTTTGAAACCTTGGGTGTCTAATGTAGGTTTATCCTTGGGCTATATTACCTTAAGCCTACTTATAGTATCCCCTTAGGAGAAGTCATAGACTCATGGCTCACTTTGATCAAGATTCCTCTTCTCCTCTCTTTAAGAACCTTAGTGATCTTATGGTTTCTCATGACCCTAATCCTTTTATAGAGCATGACTCTTCTCATTCATCTCATGATGAGGATGAGGCTTTAAGGATTCCTTCTAAACAAGTTAATAAGATTTCTACTAAGATTGATAAAATGCATGATTGACTTCTTCAAGAGAATCACAATATCGATACTATGGCTTCATTTGATGCTCTTAAGAAAGTAATCTCTAATGATGGACATGGATCTTTTGCATGGTCTTACTCACCTTGTCCATAATCACATTAAGCCTTCATCTCAAGCCACATCTAAAATAGGAATGGCTTCACATATCACTTGTTTTCAAGCTACACTGTCTCTTTCCAAACCTATCTCTAGCATTCCTTCTTATGTTTCTCCTATTGTGACTACATATATTCAACCATTTAATCATCCTATTAGTGGTCTTACTATTCCTTCTCTACCTATGAGCATTCCACCTGCTTCATTTCCTATCTCACAACCTTCATACAATAGTGTTCCTTAAACTTATCCTAATCCTCCTACCATGGTTCCTAATGTCCCACATGTAATACCTTCTCTTCCAGCTAATTTTTACACTCTTCCTAGTGTGTCAAATGTGTCATTGCCACCTATTTCCTCTATTGATTCCACTATCTTTAGTATTGCTCAAATTGTTTCTTCCTTGTAACAACAACTTTCTCTCCTTACACAATCCAAGTTTAATGTGCCTACATGTCATATGGGTAGTCCTGCACAAAAATAATGCAGACCAAGAAAAATGTATAGAGTTTGATAGAAATTTTACAAAAGCATATCATAGCAAATATTTTTAGAAAGAAACAAGCCATAACCCAATTAAATTGATCTAGTTGTTGATTAGTTGGGTTGATTACAAATTCCTATAGAACTATCACCAAATTAGGTACAATAAAACAAACAATCAATTGTTCCTAGCTAGCAAATCAAATACAGTTTTGCAAGATGATAAAATTGCATATGCAGATGCATCACTTGCATGTCAAGCATGAAGCATATTCCCCACTTTATAATGAATGGTTGGATATAAAGCATCCATACACTAGCCCAACAATGGAAGCCAAAGATGTAACCATGCATGTATTGGCACAATCTCCCTACAAGGATCCCAAGTATCTATTGTTGTTGTCAATTTGGGCATCACTATATGATCTAGAATTTTATGAAGTACTAAAGCTGGTAGTAACTTATCCCATGTATCCATAAAATGTAGCATAGGTTCAAGGTCCCTTGCCTCCTAGGAATTTGTAGCAGAGCTATTCTCATTGTTGGAAGAATAACTTTAGTGAAGAGCTAAGTGTAAGGAGTTGAAGAAGCAAGTTCTGCTTCTATGTAAATGCCATAATCATGAGGCTCATTCCCTTGTAGAAGCCTTTGCCACAATGACATTACATCTAAACCATGCATAGGATGTTGAAGTGGTTCCCAACCTTGAAACACTCTTATAAGCAATGACAAAGAAAATGCAGATGTAATAGATATGTTACTAGTATTTATATATTTATGTATGTATGTATGTATGTATGTATTTATGTATATATATATATATATATATACCTATGTATATGTATATATATGTGTGTATATATATGTGTGTGTATACATACACACACATGTGTGTGCGCCTATGTATGTATATATATAGAGAGATGATCCACTTGCATACATATTCCAAAATCCAAATAATAAAATAATAAAACTCACTCAACCTATGCTAAGTGACTTACCTCAAAATCCTACACAAAAATAATGCAGACTAGGAAAAATGGGCAAAATTCGATAGAAATTTACAAAAACATATCATAACAGATATTTTTAGAAAGAAACAAGTCATAACTCAGTTAAATTGGTGTTATTGTTGATTACCTAAGTTGATTACAAATTCTTGTAGAACTGTCATCATATTAGGTATAATAAAATGAACAATCAGTTGTTCCCATCTAGCAAGATCAAATGCAATTTTTCAAGGTGATAAAATTGCATATGTAGATGTATGTATGTATGTGTGTGTGTGTGTGTGTGTGTGTGTGTGTGTGTGTGTGTGTGTGTGTGTGTGTGTGTGTATGTGTGTGTGTGTGCGTGTGTGTGTGTGTATGTATGTATATATGTATGCATGCATGTATGTATGTATATATGTGTATATGTATGTATGTATGTATATATGTGTGTGTGCATATATGTATGTATATATGTATGTATGTATATATGTATGTGTATATGTATGTATGTATATATGTGTGTGTGTGTATGTATGTATGCACATATATATACATATGTACATGTATATATGTGTGTATATATACATACATACACACATGTGTGTGTGTGTCTATGTATGTATGTATATATACAAAGAGATCTTGTGGATTGTGGATTATGGATTATAAACAAAACAAAAAAAAACAAGATTAATCATTCCCCATTTGTTTAATTGATTGTGGAGAGCTACATGCTCCGAACGAGGGTGGGGAGCTTTGAATGTTGGTCAAGGTTGGTGGAGATCTAGGATTTTGTTGTGATGCCCTTGTGATCTTTATATATGTATGTATGTATGTATATGTATATGTATATACATATACATATGTATATGTGTATGTGTATGTATATACATATGTATATACATATACATATATACATATATATATATATATATGTGTGTGTGTATATTTATGTGTATATTACATATACATATGTATATGTGTATGTGTATGTATATACATATACATATATATACATATATAAATATATGTGTGTGTGTGTATTTATGTGTATATATACATACATATGCACACATATGTGTGTGCCTATGTATGTATGAATATAAGTAGAGAGATCTTAGCACAACAAAAAAACAATAAAACTCACTCAACATGTAGTATGGCCACAAATGTGATGAATGCACCTATTGGTAAGTAGATTCCTCTTTGTCTCTCTCATTTTTCATGTGTTTATTTCACTTGAACTATTATTTCTTATGGGGCATTTTGATATATTGGATTCATTTTATGTAGGAGGTGATGAGGACATTCCTAGATGTACCTCTATTAGATGTATAGTAATCACTAAAGAAATGTGATGAATTTCTCATGAGTAATGAAGATGGACTTCCCCTGAGAGTAGCCCAACTTCTAGGAACTTTAAATATTGATCCTTTCTTAAATATTTTAGATGTTGGGAGGGGGATGTGGCCAAATAAACTTCCACCTTCACGTGGTTGGCCCTGATTAGTAGAGAATATTAAACTATTCTTGAAATCAAGTGAAGCTTAACATTGACCTATGATTGCATGACAACTAACTTTGTGAATCTCTTGGTTTCGGGCAATGCAAAAGGAGGCTATAGTTCAATATGAAATCTCAATTCATATGCATATGACATTAGGTGGAGCTGAAAAATTCAATGGGTGTGCATTTTTGTTAGAGGTCTTTAATTAGGTATTTTAAGTTATAGAACATCATGAACATTGTAAATTTGAATCTTATAGGGAAGGCTAATTTGTCAACATGCGCGAAAATCAAGACTTTCTATGTGTTGGCTTGCTAAGGACATTCTCTTGGCCATAGCAGCTAGAGTTCTAATGTTCATAATGGTCTATAATTTTAACAACTTAATAGACCTATTAATTTAAAAACTTAATAGAACTATTAAATAAATGTAATCATGCTACATATTTTAGCTCCACCTATTGTCCATGCATATAGAATGCAACTGCACGTGCATTCTCGATTCAGAGTGACAAAATCTTGTTTTGGATGCAATAGAAAAATGACATCTACCAAAAGATGGGAAAATGATGTCACTTTTGTAGGTCTCGAACCTTTTTTGGTACTTTAAAGATTGATCCTTTCTTCAATATTTTAGATGTTAACGAGGAATTTAGATGTTGCGAGGGGGGAGGAGCAAATGAGCTTCCACCTTCACATGGTAGGCCCTAATTAGTAGAGAATATTAAACTATTCTTGAAACCAATTGAAGCTCAACATTTATCTATGATTGCATGACAACTAACTATGTGAATCTTTTGGTTTCAGGCAATGAAGAAGGAGGCAATAGTTCAATATGCAATCTCAATTCATATGCCACAGTTTTTGGTCAATATGAAATTTCTACAATTTTAAATATTGTAAACATAATAGTTAAGAATAATATTTGGACATTGAAAGGAACATTAATGTATGTCTACTACACTTGATCAGGCTGATAAGTTTGTATTTGGACAAAGTAGACTAAGTGACCTTTCAACAATTTCATCATCCCAAGATCACCAACTAGACTCCTGCGTGGGTATCTTTATTTGTCTTTAAAGATTTGATAGTGTTATGGGTTCCTATTTTGAAATGGATAAATTTAATCAAGCATTAAAATGGATACATGTAATCAAATTAAGGGGTATAACATGAATTTAGTATTTTTTTTTAAATTTGGCTAGCCATCGCAATTGCGATGATATGGTTTGATGGCTAGTCATTGCTTGCATAGCATAGCTATTGCACAACCATCGCAAGTATGATGGATAGAACCAAAAAATCAACATTGCATCCACAACACATTTGATGCATGGACATCATAATTTTGACAACGTCAACATGAACTCTTACCCCTTCCTTCTTCCAAGTTGCCACAATTGTGTCCATCACAATTGTGAAGGATTACCTTGTTGTCACAATTTTTTACAGCAAAAGTTCAATGCTCATCTAATGGGACCAATTTGTGGTATTTTCACTTGGGTGATAGGTGGCCATCGCAAGTGTGATAGCCTACTGTCATAATTTGGGCCCAAATGTAGTAGTGTTTGGGCTGTGCAAGATAGTGAAAAGGCATGATTCTAAAAATGCCTATGAAGTGAAGTTGCCTCCTGAATCAAATATTTCACTAGTATTTAACATTTTTTATTGACTGAATATTATGAAGGAGGTAATGGAGAAGAGTTTGCAGAAGCATAGTGGAGTATATTCGGCTTCAAAGGGTAGTGAAGAGATATTGGATAGTCATGTTGGCTAAAGTACAAGGAACATAACTTATGAAGAATATCCGGTCAAATAGAAAGGGAGGCTAGTAGAATATTCATCATGGCTAGAAAGGGAAGAGCTTAACCATATTCATTTTCCTCTAAACACCTGAGACATGATGGGGTCACTTCTCAAATAACCCTAGGTGTCAAATGCAAGAGCATCCTAGGTGTAAGAGCAATCTTTCATCAACCAAAAATATTTCATCTCATTTGTTTGAAAGGGTTGTCTTAATGTAGAGTTTCTACTCATGGAGGCTTGCTACTTATTAATTTAGCCATATGAGCTTAGAATATCCTAACTTCAAAGGTGGATATTCATCTTGGATATAACAGTCTACCAATTGAGGCTCAGTGCCATATCATGTGAATTCATGAATTTATTGCACATGTTTGGTTTACAATTTTGATATATAAACTTTAGGGTCACCGTTGAAGGCCTAAATGTGCCTAGATGAGAATTGAAAATTGGATGGATGGGCGCTTGCACAGATCTGAGCCTAAAGATCAAGAGCTGAGGTTTCCTAAAAGTGGTTGTAATACCCAATCAAACCAATGGTTCAAGATTTATGGCCTTCTTATTAGAAATAATAGTTCACCAAGATAACTGAGAGGAGGGGTGAATTCATTATCCACCTAAAAAATTTATCAACATTAATTAATCTCAACCAAGGTAAACAACAACCATAACAAGATGCACATACACAATTACACCATATTTGTTAACTAGAGAAACCCTTGATCAGAGGGAAACCCTAGTGGGAATGATGCCCACAAAGATATATATATATATATATATATATATAGTTTTAGAGGATAGACCTTGTTAGGAGTCTATGAACACATTCAGTACATAAGAGTCCCTATTAGGAGACTTTCAATCCTTGTTAGAAGATTCCAACCTTGTAAGGAGTTGTATCAACCCTGTTAGGAGTTGTGCTAGCCCTATTAGGAGTTGTAGAAGGTAGAAGGACTCACTATCCAAATAGATTCTACAGAAAGATCACTAAACTTCACTATCCAATTGATCTCTCAACTATTCCTTGTAGCATAATTGTTCGTATTGTGCTTTATCCTCTTTCTTCTATCTTGTCAACCAAACCAATAATTTTCAAACCTTGTAGACCAAGTCACAAACCTTGGATCTAAATATCAAACCTCAGATCTCAAAATAAAATTGTTGTCACTTAGGTTTGCACCCTTGTCCAAGGCCGATTTGCGAGGACAACCTAGTGAAACATAGAAACAACCTCCAAGCTGTGGGACTTGAACTGCGAGGTTGAGTCTTCAGAGAAGGCCGGCTTCCTCTTACTATTACGGTGTACCTAACTACTCTCGAAAGGAAAAGGGGAAGAAGGAGATGTAGAAAACAACTCTACCCTACCTAAACTACAGAGGTGATGCACCAAAATAGAGTGTTCAGACCATTTCTGCCCATATATGCACTATTGAACCAGAATGAAACTAAGGATATATACATACAGGCTTGTTTTGATCTAATAACCTCATGTAGATCAAGAAGCACAACTGAATAAAAAAAGGAAAGAGGAATCTCACTTATATATTATCCAGTAGGCAAGAAACAGATACAGTATGCAGGTTACAGATCTCGACAATACACCAATGAGAGGCAAAAAGGGATGCACATACACATCAATGGCTGAAAGAGATAAAACAGAGAATCATTCAGTTCAAAGGCACAGGGAATGTTACACTGAGAGTTGCAGAGCAATATCAGAGAAATCAGAAAGAGTTGACCCTTGGAAAAGATTACAAAATTGCCTTTATAGTTCGAGCATAAATGAGGGAAATGATTATGTATTAACTGCTTCAACTACTGCCATTGAACCCCAAAATATCTGATCAAAGATCACACTCGAGTATGGTTCTCAAGTACAAAATCAAATTTTTGACTGAAGGAACGCCTCGAGTAGACAAAAGCGACGCCAATGAATGATCCTGACATAGTAGATGGATCGGCTGAGATGGTGGAGTGTTTCCCTATGCCTTGCATTCATTTTAGGTAGGTCAAAATTGATCGTGAAGATCAGATCGTAAGATAACCTTGATCACCTTTGCTTCCTAGTTCGTGAATCAATAGGGTTGAAGCAAGTCAAACAGGCTATACGAGCCAGCTGGGTCATGCGGGCCAATTACCTTTCTTTGTTCTGCCACCTGGGGAAGTCTTCGTGGTTGACCTTTCGTCATCGGACTAACTGCGCCACCCTTGCAGATATTCATATTAACTGTGATGATTACATTAACCACCAGCCACCGACTGTCCTTTCTGACCGGACTAGCAAGACACGCGTCAACAAGGCGCTGCATCACCAACATAAACCTCGAGCGACTTACCCATAGCGAGGTGGCAACGACCATTGATCGGCCTAGATCTGATGATCATGAAGACTCATCATACTCCATACTGTCCTTACCCTGGGCCCATCATAATTGGTGCCACCTTTGCAACCTTGTCGTATCCAACCGACACCTGGCAATACCTCAGTGACCGCACCCTAGCGAGACCTAGCCCCACTGACACGTGGCGACCTATCGCTACGTCGCTATGGTAAAGATCGCACATCTTCACCATGGCAATATGGTGACAGTCGTTGATCTTCTCTAATCTAACAGCCACGAAGACCCACCTTCCTGCAACCTTCCTCCCTCGTAATTTGCTGGGCTCGTGGTACATGTGGCACTTTCCTGTTGGTCTGTCGGTCATTTTATCCCTACTGCACTAGCGGGATGAAATATGATCCCACCAGGACACATGGTGCCCTGTCGCTACGTCGTCGATGTCATCTCCTGAGCAGTTTCTGATGGTGCCCTGTCTCTGCAGATCTGACGATCGTAAAGACTCGCCTCTTGACTGTGCTGGCTGAACTGAAGATCTGGCACACGTGGCTCCCTGTGATTCACTGCCGTGACACTAGACTCTGCCAACTGGGCAGATGAAGTACCTGACATAACCCAACCGCTTGCCTGAAACCTCACCGTTATCTTCTCCGGCCCGCCAAACCTTGTCGTCAAACATGCTGACTCACCGTCGTCGGCACATCTTTTTCGACGGGCACTATGTTGCCATGGAAATTTTTGGGCCAACGCGTAATAGCGACATAGCACCTACGACGTCGCAGAACATTTCTGACCTGTGCCATCCTCTGCCTGCAAGCTGGACCCACCGAACACGTGGCGCCCTGTCGCTATGTCGCCATAGTAAAGGTCACACATCTTCACCATGGCGATATGGCAACAACCATTGATCAGCCCTAATCTGACGGCGGAGAACTTGCAAGGCGTAAAAATGTCATAAGGTTCGGAACTTAGGTAATTTTGATATCTTCATAGGTATTAAAATATTAGTAGTTGGGGAGGTGACCGTTGGGCGGGGTAACATTCAAATTTTGAAACTTGGCGAGGTAAACAAAATGTGGTAACATTCTGGCGACTCACAGGGGGCATGAGCCTGCTCGATGCATAAGACTAGTGCCTGTAAACAATCCATTGGGCTATGGAGTCAAAAATGGGTCTGAAAGGTACAAATCTGAGAACTGCAAAACCTTAACCCTTTTTTTGCAAGGAAATCAAAACATTAAAAACCCTAGATTTTCCTTTGTAACTGAAGCAAAACAAAACTTCCTCTACAACCTAAGACTGTCAAAACTTTGGAAGCTGGCAACTCAAAAGGAGAACCCTATGCACATGTACTTCTTGAAAGGCAGGAAATAACAAAAAAGGAACTAGACTAACTATGTACATGGATTCACAATCTTCATCAGAAGAAAGCTTTAAGATAAATCCCATTGACTGGGATGGGAAAAACTTTACCGTTGGGTCTGCTCAGTTGGAATGCATTAGCCTGTTTGCAACTGGAAATTAGGTAAGGGTCACTCCACAATGCATCAAACTTAGAATGTCTTCCTGGTTTCACTCTGTCAGCATCCCATTTCAGAACTAGATCCCCCTCTTTGAAAGTCCTGTCCCTGGCCCTCCTGTCGAAATTCCTTTTCACCTGTTGCTGATGCAACTCCAAGGTCTTCATAGCTTTATCCCTTTTTTCTTCTAGCTCCATCAGCTCTGCCATTCTTACTGACATGGCACTATATTCAATCAATTCCAGATAATGAGCCAACTCCAAGGAAGGGAATTCCAATGAAATTGGGAGTCTAGCCTCCCTACCATATACCAGCACAAAAGGTGAATTCTCGATAGATCTCTTGGGCGTTATCCTATCAGCCCATAGAGTAGTTCTTAATTTCTTATGCTAGACCCTCTGATTGTCTTCTATTGTCCTCTTCATGATTCTGATCAAATTCTTGTTGGAAGACTCAGCCAAACCATTGCCCTGGGGATAATAATTTGACAATGTGCTTAGGTAGATATTGTGATTCATTGCCCATGCACAAATCTGGGTTCCAACAAAAGATTTAGCATTATCTGAGATGATAGAAGAAGGAGCACCAAACCTAGATACAATCCCCTCAAGGAACTCAACCACTGATGGTTTTGTGGCATCCTTCAAGGCAACTGCCTCTGTCCATCTAGTGAAATAATCAATAGCAACCAAAATCCATTTATGACCTGCACTAGATGGAGGATTAATAGGACCTATAAAATCCAACCCCCACTGGGTAAAGGGCTGATCCACCTGAATAGGATGAAGGGGGAGAGCTGCAAGCCTTTGTTTGCCTGAAAAGAAAGCACATTTCTCACATTTCCTCACATACCTATAACAATCATGGAATAGAGATGGCCAATAATAACCAGCCCTCATGATCTTCATGGTAGTTGTTCTTGCAGAGAAGTAGCCACCATCAAGGCCATCATGAAGTTCTTTAATCATCCTCTCAGCTTGATCCTCTTCAATGCATCTCAATAGGGTCCCATTAAAATCCCTCCTGAATAAGATACTATCAATCACAACGTAGGGAATGGACTGCAATCTATATTTTCTCCTTTTAGCTCTGTCCAATCCCTGAGGGTATCCATCCCTTGATAAGAAGCTCTTCATATTATTTATCCAGCTCTTTGGGCCATTAACATTTCCTTCCTCCTCCTGCTCTGTTAATACCATAGTGGCCTCTTCATCAGAATCCTGACCTGATAACATTTCTTTGCATAATCCTCTCCCTATCTGAATATCAACATCATATTCCATTACCCTAGTGATCCATCCAGCTCTCTTTTCACTGATATCCTTGCTTAATAGAAAATATTTTACACTGGCCTGGGGCACCAACAAATGGATCCTATTGTGGGATAAGAGGTGCTTGAATTTCTTCAAGGCTCTGATGACTGCAAGGGCTTGCTTCTCAACAAAGCTATACTTATCTTCATATTCTTTGAGCCCTTCACTAAACAAAGCTATGGGCTGCTCCTCATCCTTGCCATTTGTTTGAGTCAAGACAGCAGAGATACTCGAGTCACCACCTAAAGTGTAGAGGATGAAATATTTCTCAAAATTTGGGTTCATGAGAGTAGGGGCTGAGGCTATGGCTATCTTGATCTCTTCAAAACTCTCCTTCCCCTCCTTGGTCCATAAGAAAACCATGTCTTTCTTAAGCATTGATGTAAGAGGTTTCACCATGGTAGCGAGATTAGGGATAAACCTCCTCACAAAGTTTATTCTACTAAGGAAACTTTGCAACCCCTTCTTGTGTTTAGGAAGAGGAAGGGAAAGTATTGCCTTTGTTCTTTTTGGATCAATGGTCAGACCATCCTCAGATACAATGTGTCCCAATAATTTTCCTTGGCTTGTAGCAAAGACACACTTGGCTGGGTTGAGGGAAACCCCAAACTCTCTACATCTTAGAAATACCCGCCTTAGATGATCAAAATGATCTTCTACATCTTTAGAATATACAGTTATATCATCAAGGTATACTAAGACAAACTTATCAATTAATTTTTTGAAGGCCATCTCCATTGCCTTCTGAAATGTGGCGCCTGCATTTGTTAGTCCAAATGGCATCTTGTAGTAAGCATAGGTGCCCTATTTAGTAGTAAATGTTGTTTTATGTCTATCAGATTCTTTAACCAGCACTTGGTTGTAACTAGAGAATCCATCAAGAAAAGAGAATCTCCTTGACCCACTGACCTTGGATAGAATTTGCTCCATTGAAGGGAGAGGATGGTGATCTTTAAGAGAAGCCTGATTAAGATCCCTAAAGTCCACACACAATCTGATTTCCCCATTCTTCTTCCTTACAGGGACAAGGTTAGCTACCCATGATGAGTGTTTGACAAGAAATATTATATTGGCCTCTATCAACTTGGATAATTCTTTTCTCATTAGGGGCTCAATCTTAGGATTCATTGGTCTCTATTTTTGCCTTACTGGTTTGGCCTTATCAACTAGATCTATAGTATGCTAAAACAAACTAGGGTCAAACCCTTTTAAGTCATCATATGTCCAAGAAAATACATCATTAAATTCTTGACATAAATGAATGAAGTTTTCTTGCTCAGTTTCATAACATACCTTCCCCATATTTAGAGATTTTCCATCAGCAATTGTAACTGGGGCATAATCATCCTTTTCTGCAGCTAGATTTATTCCTTTTCCTCTTGTTTGATCATCAGGATTAAAAACACTCTCCAAAGTAATGAGACCCTTGGGAAATTTGTTAGAACTAAGGTGAATGATCTAATTACCATACTGATCTTGCAGCCTTGACTAGTTTCTATCTGAGAATTCTGCCTCATTCTGCAAGAAACTCACAATTTTCTCATCAGAGTCAAACACTTGCCAATGAGTGTTGTTGTCAGGGATGGCAGGCCTCACTACCACCCTAATTTGTTGCTTCTTCTCCTCCTCAAGATTCCCTGGTACATCATAAGCTGCACCCACCACTGCAAGTCTATCAGCATGTTTATTTTCTTTCCTAGGAATGCTTTGAATATTAAATGCATTGAAACCCTCAAGCAAATCCCAGACTCTGTGTTTGTAAGACTTGAGTAGGCCATTTTTGGTGATATTCTGGCCTCTCACCTAATTCACTACCAAGTCACTGTCTCCATACACTTTCAAGGCTTGGATTCCCCTCTTTTGGGCAAGTAAGAGACCTTGAATCAAGGATTCGTACTCGGCCACATTATTGGTGCAACTGAATTGGAGCCTGAAGGAGAAGTAGTATCTTATTTGAGTAGGAGAGACCAACATAACACCAGCCCCTAATCCATATCTATTCCTTGAGCCATCAAAGTACATACTCCATATTCTGTTTATATCATCATTAGTCCCAACAAGATCAGGAGCTTGAGCCTCTTTCTCTATTATGCAATATGTACTAAGGCTTGTCTCAAGAATTTCCAACATAGGCTCAAACTGATATGCATTTGCCCACTCATCCAAGAAGAAATCAAGAATCCCTGCTATGGAAGTGACAGGCTCATTTACTATGTCATTTTCATCCATTTCTAGAATAGGGCAATTCATATTGATGAATTTGGGGGTGTAAGATTCAGTGTGATGAAGGGCTTGAGGTTCTGCTCTAATTGAGGCATTGGCTCCATATCTGGTCTTAAATGACATATATGACCAATCAGCAGATATGAATCCACCAA
The DNA here is from genome assembly GCA_028749045.1 of Cupressus sempervirens. Classification (NCBI taxonomy): domain Eukaryota; kingdom Viridiplantae; phylum Streptophyta; class Pinopsida; order Cupressales; family Cupressaceae; genus Cupressus; species Cupressus sempervirens. The sequence goes on from CM053790.1 coordinate 31,681,435, forward strand.
TCTGAGCAGTGAAGTCTCTTGAAAGATAGATGGAAAAATAGGGCTTGACTTCAGCAACAGATATATCTTGAATCACAGTGCAACTGGGGCATGCATGTAGGGCCATCTCTACATTCCTAAGGATACCTATGGTTTTGACAGTACTACCATCTAGTTGTAACACATCCCTAACAATGGGCTCATATTTCATCCCTAAAGCATCAGCAACACACCTAGGCATTACTGAGCTACTAGCCCCTGAATCTATCATGCAATTGTGGACTAATTTGCCTCCTATAATCAGGGAAACATAAAATGGGGGAGGTCTAACCCTTTTATTTGTCTCCTCATTCCTTGCTGGTTGTACTAGACTTGTGGCATTCTCCATGATAGATGGTTGATCCTTGAGTTCAATCTTCTCTAATTCTTGTTGCAGCATCCTCTTCTGCATTGGTATGGTAGCAACAGCATCCCACATAGAGATATTCACATTGTTTTTCTTCATTTGCTCTACCACACTGAAGGGTGCATTAGGAACTTTGGTAGAAACTTTGGGAGCTACACTTATAATAGGTTGAGGTGGGGCAACATAAGGGCCACCTGCATCTTTCTTTCTTGGATCTTGCTCTTGCTATTGTGAAGTACTTGCTTGTTCATTTGCTGCTTGTATATGAGGTGTAGCACTCGAAGTTGAGGCCTGCTTAGGAGAAAGGGGGGCAGCATGTTCCATAGCTCTCTTCCTGCTTCTTGTGTTATGAGCAATAGAATCCTGTTTTACATTATAATGCTCCCCATCCTGATGATTCATGAAAGAGAAATCATCACGTCCTTGAATATATGATGCCTCCCTAGGATGATCATCCTCGTATGATTTCTTTGCTACAGGCTCTTGATCTTGGGCAAATTTATTTTGAGGGACTATAGCTCTATTCTGATTTGAGCTTGAAGCAGAAGCATGACTATTTTGCCTACCCTGATCAAGGGAGCTATTCCACTGATTAGGAAGCCTACCACCACTTAGAGCTTGATATTGCAGTTGGGGAGGCTTGCCACTTTGAGCTTGCTGCCTTTCTAAGGCCACCACCTAGTTACTCATCTTTTGTATCATAGAGAGACTATCCTCTAATCTCTTCCCCTGATCCTTCAACTCCCTCCCCTGCTCTTGCAATTTTTTATCCAGGGTCTTCTCTCTTTTATCTGTATTCAGCACTAGACCTTGGGGCATTTCTTTGAGCTCATCTATCCCATTTGAGGATGTAGAAGCTTGAGGGACTAGAGTAAGGGTTTGTGATGTAGAAGTTGTAAGAAGAGGGGCCATTGCTGGTTGGTGATTAGGAACATTAGGAAAGAAAGGTATAGGGGGCCTTGGAGCCAATTTTCCTCCTTGTATTAGGATGTTCTCAGCTTTTATGGCTATCTCATAAGCATTAGGCAAGGTATCCCCTCCCATAGTTTGGATTGTAGTGGCAATATCACTGTCAAAAGCTCTAAGGTAATGCAAGAAGGCATTACCAAGGGTAGGTTTCACTGCAGTAGGTATTCTATCCCATGTCTTTTGGAATCTATAATTAAAATCGGTCATACACTCATAGGGGGCTCTTTTTATTGTAGTCAGCTGCTCTAATAGTGACAAATGGTCACTGTTATCCTCAAAATGTTTGCATAATCCTGCTCCTAGTTCATCCCAATTAGTTATAGAACCATGAGCTAGCCTCTATACTACTGTAATGCTTTTCCTTTTAAAGATGAGGCTAGAAGTCTGACAGCAACATCATCCTCTGTAATTCCATGAATATTATAGACATTTGCTACTTCTTGGATATGCTCTAAAGGGGAGATAGAAGTCTCACCAGTAAAATCAGGTATGCTTTTTAGTGCAGATACTGGTATATCATGTCTTTGGGCTAACAACAGAGGACTTCCACCATTAAAGGTGGCAAAAGCATGAACTCTTGGTTGTGCCATATAAACAAGTATTCTATTAATGAGCATTGATGGCAATCTAGGCTAAGTTCGAGCAGTAGGAGGAGTAGAGATAGACCTTACAGGTATATTAACTATTTTTTCACCCCTAACTGGTGATAATGAAATTCTAGTCCTCCTTCTTCTAGGATTTGAAAGGGAAAGCTCTTGATATTGAAATTTACCACTAGAAGATGCCCTTGTTTCAGCTCTGGGCATGAATCACTGCAACTTTGGCCTGGAACCAGGTTTGTTGATGTTCAGAGTCGCCAAGTACTTTGAAGGACCAACCTCTCGAAGGCTTGAATACTGAAGCCAGCACTACCTCTTTAGCATTAATCTCTAAAATTCTTCCTTCTTTGACACCAGTAGACTTTAAATCTTCAATAGGATTGTTTACATGCACTGGTCTTATACATCGAGTAGGCTCATGCCCCCTGTGAGTCACCAGAATGTTACCACATTTTTTTTGCCCCGCCAAGTTTCAAAATTTGAATGTTACCCAGCCCAACGGTCACCTCCCCAACTACTAATATTTTAATACCCATGAAGATATCAAAATTACCTAAGTTCCAAACCTTATGACATTTTTACGCCTCGCAAGTTCTCCGCCGTCAGATCAGGGCCGATCAATGGTCGTCGCCATATCGCCATGGTGAAGATGTGTGACCTTTACTATGGCAATGTAGTGACAGGGCGCCACATGTTCGATGGGTCCAACTTGCAAGGCAGAGGATGGTACGGGTCAAAAATGTTCTGCGGCACCGTAGGCGCTATGTCGCTATCACACGTTGGCCCAAAAATTTCCATGGCGACATAGCACCCGTCAGAAAAGATGTGCCGACGACGGTGACTTAGCATGTTCGACGGCAAGGTTTGGCGGGCCAGAGAAGATAACAGCGAGGTTTTAGGCAAGCAGTTGGGTTACATCAGGCACTTCATCTGCCCAGTTGGCAGAGTTTGGTGTCACGGCGGCAAATCACAGGGAGCCATGTGCGCCAGATCTTTAGTTCAGCCAGCACAGTCAAGAGGCGAATCTTTACGATCGTCAGATCTGCAGAGATCTACGACTGGCACTATCTCGCCATCAGAAACTGCTTAGGAGATGACATCGATGACATAGTGACAGGGTGCCACGTGTCCTGGTGGGATCGTATTTCATCCTGCCAGTGCAGTAGGGATCAAATGACCAACAGACCAACCGGAAAGTGCCACATGTACCACAGGCCCAGCGAATTACGAGGGAGGAAGGTTGCAAGAAGGTGGGTCTTTGTGGCTGTTAGATTAGAGAAGATCAACGACTGTCACCATATCGTCATGGTGAAGATGTGTGATCTTTACCATAGCGACATAGCGACAGGTCGCCACATGTCAATGGGGCCAAGTCTTGCCAGGGTGTGGTCACTGAGGTATTGCCAGGTGTCGGTTGGATACGAAAAGGTTGCAGAGGTGGCACCAATTATGATGGGCCCGAGGTAAGGACAGTATGGAGTATGATGAGTCTTCATGATCATCGGATCTAGGCCGATCAATGGTTGTCGCCACCTCGCTATGGGTAAGTGGCTCGAGGTTTATGTTGGTGACACAGCGCCTTGTTGACGCATGTCTCGCTGGTCCGGTCAGAAAGGACGGTCGATGGCTGGCGATTAATGTAATCATCACAGTTAATATGAATATCTGCAAGGGTGGCACAGTTAGTCTGATGACGAAAGGTCAACCACGAAGACTTCCCCAGGTGGTGGAACAAAGAAAGGTAATTGGCCCGCATGACCTAGCTGGCTCGTATAGCCTGTTTGACTTGCTTCAACCCTGTTGATTCATGAACCAGGAAGCAAAGGTGATCAAGATTATCTTACGATCTGATCTTCGCGATCAATTCTGACCTACCTAAAATGAATGCAAGGCATAGGGAAACACTCCACCATCTCAGCCGATCCATCTACTGTGTCAGGATCATTCATTGGCGCCGCTTCTGTCTACTCGAGGCATTCCTTCAGTCAAAAATCTAATTTTGTACTTGAGAACCATGCTCAAGTGTGATCTTTGATCAGATATTTTGGGGTTCAATGGCAGTAGTTGAAGCAGTTAATACAGAATCATTTCCCTCAGTTATGCCCGAACTATAAAGTCAATTTTGTAATCTTTTCCAAGGGTCGACTCTTTCTGATTTCTCTAATATTGCTCTGCAACTCTCAGTGTAACATTCCTTGTGCCTTTGAACCGAATGATTCTCTATTTTATCTCTTTCAGTCGTTGATGTGTATGTGCATCCCTTTTTTCCTCTCATTGGTGTATTGTCAAGATCTATAACCTGCATACTGTATTTGTTTCTTGCCTACTGGATAATATATGAGTGAGATTCCTCTTTCCTTGTGTTATTCAGTTTGGTTTCTTGATCTGCATGAGGTTATTAGATCAAAAAAAGCCTGTATGTATATATCCTTAGTTTCATTCTGGTTCAATAGTGCATATATGGGCAGAAATGGTCTGAACACTCTATTTTGGTGCATCACCTTCGTAGTTTAGGTAGGGTAGAGTTTTTTTTTGCATCTCCTTCTTCCCCTTTTCCTTCCGAGAGTAGTTAGGTGCGCCCTGATAGTAAGAGGAAGCTGGCCTTCTCCAGAGACTCAACCTTGCAGTTCAAGTCCCACAGCTTGGAGGTTGTTTCTATGTTTCACTAGGTTGTCCTTTCACATAGGCCTTGGACAAGGGTGCAAACCTAAGTGACAACAAAAACCTCGGTAATGAATTTTTCTCTACTCTGCTTATCTTTGCATATCAACTTGATTAATCAATGTTCATATCTTTTCTCCTCTTTTCACTCTTCTCACTTTTTTGCATATCAAAGGAAAAAGTCCTTCCTTTATATTGAGTCCATAAAACAATTCTGTTGAGTTGGCTATTACATCTTCTTAATTAATTATTATAAGACCTCATTAAGAACACATTTTATTTAGCGATAACATCAATTTGTCACCTTATAACTTGAATAACTTTATGTACATGTAATATAATGACGAGCAAGCTTAGCCACATCATCTCTAGCATGTCATCTACATGTCTTTAACCTTGCTTCTCAAAATAAAAACTCTGCTAAGAGATATAACATGTTTACCAGAACATGCTTTTGTAAACTCTATCTCTGAATAATCTTCACTAAAACTTGCATAACTTCTTTCAGACTTGATATTTTTTTACTCGAAGTTAGTTTTATATACTAGATACTAAGTGGTATCTCCTATTAACCTCGCAAGTGAAAATACATAATGATTTTTTCATACCAACTTAATCTTTATCGTTGTTCTCCTATCAGATACCACATAAAACTGCTATGTTGACATCAATGACAAACATAGTCATGAATGTAACATATCATCGTGATAATGATCTAATCATGTTTCTACAATACTCCCGCATAAGAATATCATTAGCATTCATGCTTCCAACACTTATAAAGTTGGGCCGACCAAAACATCCAAAATAAATGTCAAAGGTGTATTTGGCTGACTTTATATGTATTGTTTGGGTCTATTGGCCCTAGGTACTAAGTTTGAGTGTCTAGAACTTCCTAGGCAGCATAAAATTGCCTATTTAAGAAATGCTCAAACATTTTCTAGGATAGCTTTGGGTGATCTAGTTCACAACTTTGTATATTGTAGATTACTATAATGAAGTTTCCCATGTGGGTTAGCATATTGTATTTATTAATTATGTAATTCTACATTTGCAGCGATAATAAGAAGCCAATATTTTTTTCTCACAAATTGTTGTTGTTTCATTGTTTATGTTATGTGTTTATGGTATTAAGGGAAGCACCCTTCATCATAACTATAACTTGTTGAGTGTTTTAGAGTTGAACAAATTAGGATACAGGGTTGAATTCCATCACAAGAAGGCTAAGACATTTGAGGGTGGTGGTGAATTGATTAGATGTGATCAAACAAGAGGTAATTTGTTCTATCTGGATTTATCTAAAGAGGCATGTTTGTTTGCACATTATGAAGATATATGGTTATGGCATAAGAGGTTTTGTCATGTGAACTTTGACAATTTGGTAAGCATTAGTAAGATGAAAAGAGTAAGAGGTTTTCCAAAATTGAATAAATTTGATAATACTATGTGTAAATAATGTCAATTGGGAAAAGGACAAAGTCTAGTTTTAAGAGCAAGATATATTCATCTAATGGTATTGATATGAAAACCAATCTTGCTTCTTCTCCAAGATCTCTCAGGGTCTCCTTAGTTCTTGCACTTGACCAAATAGGGTTTTTATTCACCCTATACTCCTTAGGACTCTATACAATAGATCCTAACCATTCAATTAGCACACATCAATAAGGTAGAATAACTTGCTTGCTAATCCTCATCAACACAAATAACTCCAAGTGCTCATTTAACTTCCAAATGGATGGATGGTCACCTTGGAACATCTATGAACTCCCCTCTAGATTCAAAATCAAGTCCAACACTGAAACCCTAATCAAATAATAATCCAATAGTGAAAATGCACTCAAAATCTTATAAAAATGCTCCTAGAATTAGCCCTCCAAATGCACTAAAACCAAAATATCTTGGAAAACTTCTTAACAAAGGGTTAAACAAACCAACATTCTAGATACCCTTTTGAAAGACCTTAAGGATTTTTGAGGTCTAGGGTTTCCAAGTTGTTTGTACTGTATGGGCACAATTTTAGTGTAAGATCAAGGGTTTCAAGGGTTTATATGTTGTCCAATGGAAAAACTTGAATTTCACACCTTAAGGCATCCACCAAAACTCTGCATTTGGATTGGGGTCACACCACTCCTTCCTTCTACACATTCCATGCCTAGGTTGAATTATCCATACATTCAACCACACTTATATGCTCTGCAATAACCTATGATGCCAAACCAAGTTGTTAGGACTTTCCTAGGGCATCACTGCAATAGTAACTCTTTAGCCTTCCATGGCTCCATCCCCACCATACAGAATATACATGGAGTCATGTTCCAAATCCCAAAATATTGTACTATACCTATGATGGGAAATGGTCCTATGACTCCACTTGTGCAAATAGTCTGTCTCAGGACAACGGACTGGTGAAAACCAAAATATTTAATTGAAGCACACAAAACCATACAAGTAAAAACCTAGCTATGTATAAAATCTCAAAAAAATATAAGCTAACACTTCCAACACTAAAAATCCTAGGTCTAATCCATCTACATGCCAAGAACACTCAAAAACACAAAATTATTGTTCATATCCTTTTGTTCAGGTCGTACAATGCAAAAACACACTTCTCCAACCCCTTGAATAGGTTGAGAATATTGGTCTCAGATTGGTTTTGATAGTTGAATGTCAACACCCTTAAGAAATTTTCTTATTTGATGTCAAGTATAGTATAGATGTCGAGCTACAGTATGTGTCGAGCCAAAAATTCATCAAGTGTCAAGTTACAATAGATGTTGAGCAGATAGATAGTGTCGAGTCATTTAGAAGCTGAGTGACTAATTGATGCTAAGCTAGTATAGAGGCCGAGTGAACTATAGGTGCCAAGCAAGAATAAATTTCTATAGGTTCCAAGAAAAACATAATTCCTATGTGTGTTGAGAATTAGTAATTAGTAAGTGCTAAGTAACATAGAATCAACATAAGAGTTTGTGCCCTCACAAACTCAAATGTAAACCATTTTAGAGCCAACAAAAGATTAATCTTGAAGGATCTAAAAGATAAGATCAAATCTTTTTAATTCCCTATGAAATCAACATGCAACCAATCAAAAAAATGGAAAGAATTGAGCAGGAAAGATGGATGAATCTCAATCATAGATTCATACCTAACCCTAAGTCTTGAAACCTTTTTTAAGGAGGTCAAAAACCCATAATTCATTATTGTATGGAATGCATGAGAGAATACTAGAGAATTTTAAAGGGAATGGAAAGGGGTGAAAATACTTAGAGGAAGGATAGCATTGCAGCTTCAGTTAACAAGAACAAAGTATTAGCACTCTGAACAAAGTCATATCAGATCAAGAAGGATTAGATCAGATTGGACAGAACAAGAATCTAAAATTGGCAATTGAAGATTGTAAGTGATCATGTCAACATATTCTACTATACTTTCTAACCATTGTATTAGGAGAATGAAAATTCTATGTGTAATCACCTAAAAATGGTCATCTAGACTATTAGCCCCCTTCTCAACATTTTGGCTAAATTAATTTAATCATTTACTTAGACCAAATTACTAATAATCAATTTATTTGATTATAACCTATAGTTTTACTATACTATCCTAAGTTCATTATTTGATTAAAAGAACATGTCCCCTTTTAATTAAATAAAAAACCTCATTCTTCTAACCCACTTAAAGTGCACACATAAAGTCCTTTTTCTATTTTGCAATTAAAAGAAAAGGCTTTATGACTTTTGTCTTATATGACAAGTCAACTTATATTCTATTGGTTAATTTGTGTGTGCACATGGATCACTCCTCTTTTCAAATTCCACCGTTGATCATCCACCATCTTCATCTTGATCTCCACCATCTGTATGACTTTAAAAGGAAGAGAGCTTTCCCCCTCAAAGAATCCATCTTTTGAATATTGTTATGCTACAAGTTTTCTAACAGGTTTCTTGGAGCTTTTGAAGAACTTCTCATTTATTGTCTCATTCTTTCATCCACTTCATATTAGCCTTAAGATCATATTGCATGTTAGTGTAGTTTCTTTGCAAATCGTTAGATCACATAGCTTAGTAATTGGATTTGTAACATTCCCATCTCATTTTAGCATAGCTTGCATTGCGCATCTCATCCTAATATAGTTTCATTTTTGCATTGCATGATCCAAGAGTTCTTTGACACTAGCACTCTTGCTCTTGTTTAAAGAATCTCCCATTTTGTGGTTTACTAGCAAGGGTTGTGTTTCTAAGACTCAACTAAGAGCTCTTATATGCTCATTTGTATTCCCCTTGCACTCCATGACTAGGGAGCTCTAAGTCAGCATTTAAGTTTTCCAATCTATGGAGAACCTCGAATAGAATGGTTTAGAGAAGTGCATCTTTCTAGTGTACATTTTTGGCGCCCACCGTGGGGCTTGAATCAAGTTTCTAGCTTCATTTAATTTCATTTCTTATCTCTAGTTTTTTACAGCAGAATATTGGATCTAATCAAGTGCTTTTGTAGAATTATCACTTTGGTTTTAAGGCCAACCCATAAGTAGATTAGTTTGAAGGCCAAAAATCTAGTTGATTTAACGATTTGATCATATCTTTTAAACCGATTTGAGTTTGGTTCTAAAAAATATTTTATGGGTTGATTATGTGTCCAACATGTCTTAGTCCAATTTTCAGAGCATTTTGACGTGATTTGTGGAATTTATGATATTTTCTTTATTTTTCATAAAAAGTCATTTTTGGTCACAAATCAGCATCTATTTCAGAAAAACTTACATTTCTAGAAATTTTTTTAAATTCTAATGGGGGTTCTTTTTTTGTGTTTTGAATTTTGAGGCCGTATTAAAGATCAAAAACTCGTTTTGATAAATTTAGCCTATTTTGACAAAATGGGTCTCTAGGGCACAAATGAGGAGATGTTTTTGAATTTATTTCATTTTTGAAAATCTCTCTAGCTTTTAGTAGGGGTCTATTCTTTGAAGTTCTCTTTTTGGATCCGAAATCATAGCAAACAAGTCCAATCTTGTTGACTAGGTCAAAATCAAAGAGTAAAAATGAGAGCATTTGTGATTAACTTGCACTTTCTTTGCATACACTTGATTGGAAGATAACTTGGATATTTGAGGCAACTAACCAATTTTTATTGCAATTTTTTTTTAATGTTATTTCACACTAACTTGTGGTGCTAACAAGTTGTGATTGTAGGTTTCCATTCTTGTGAAAAAAATTGAAACATTGCATAAAAAGAACGCATGCCAAAGCTTCAAATGCACAAGGGCTACTAACGATTGTTTGTAGGGCTGCCCAACGCATAAAAACTCAATTTTTCTTGTTCTTTACTTTTACATGTGTGGCATATACTAGTTTTTTATTTTTAGGCACATTAAAACTTACAATTGGAAGCTTTTGGTGAGAGGAGAGTATGCTCTTCACCCTTGTGGTGAATCAGAAATCTTGACTTACCATTTGGTTTCAAGAGTAAGAGACAACTGAATCTTCTTGGCATGTTTGGGAGAACATTATTGAAATAGGATAGTATGCTCTTCACCCTTGTGGTGAATCAAAAATTTTGACTTCCAAAAGTTGATCCACTCTTTGTGTAGTTTAGAATCCTTTAGAGGGCCTGCTCTCAGACAACCTAAGAGGAACGACCCAAGTGGGGACAAGGAAATTACCTGGCTCTTCTAACCCACTATAAACTCAAGGCTATCAAGAACACAAAACTTTGGTAGATGTAGTATTTTTCTTTGCCTAGTGTGATCGCTTATGGAATTTTGACCATAGGGAGATCACTAGGCAAGAATGCTTAAGGTACTCTTGTGGTCGCGAGATCGGTTACTCATCGCAAGGTGAGGTGTCCTGTAATTGGGAGCAAGAGGAACACTATGAACGAAAGCCCTATCTAAACACCCTAAGTTACTAACTACCCTTTAAAACTGCTTAACTTCTTGGTGCAAGGATCGATCCTAGTGGACTACCCAGATCACTCCAAGATTTTACACTCACCATATATGTTCCCTTGGTTGTGCTTATGGCACTTCCATGACAAAGCCAATATCTGTTGTGGGAAACCACTTGGTGTGAGGCAAAGGAGCATCAAGTGTTGGTCAAGTTGTTGAGTAATGAACCATGACTTCTAGGTAGATATTGCTTGATGTGTTCTCGAATGTGCTAGACCTATGAAAATATTTTGACTATACACATGATGATAGTTCTATGGATTTATTTTAAGACCTCACATATGCTTGTATCATTCAAGGTTGCTTTGTCCCTTTTTTGATTGTTTGAAGACTACTCCATGTGTCACTATCTTGCTTGGAAATAAATTATTTTTGAACATCAAACTTGCTATGCTATCAACTATTTTCAAACTTTGTTAACCAAGTCAAAACATCAAGTCTTAACATTTTTCTTGTGTTGCTTGCTAAGGGGAGTCTCATCATTTTATTTTTATCTTCTATGTCTCTAGTTCTTGAACATGCTTAAAGTGGCTCTTCATTCTTGGTGCTCTTGGTCTTTCTATCTTCATGGTCTATGTCCACTTGCTAGTTATCTTTTTGCTGAAATGGTTGCCTTGATTTCTTGACTACACTCTTGGGTTAGAGAGTTGTTCACCTGTCACCCCGCTTTCTCTATCTATTTGGCTATTTGGGCATCTTTCCTAGCTATTGATTTGAGTCATTCATGTCGTAAGTTTCTTGCACATATTGTTTGACAAGTCACTTTAATCTCTCTCTACTATCTTAGCAAGTGAACACTCTACCTCCTATAGTTTCAACATCAAGTTATCTTCTAGGTTCTTTTATGCTTGGCTTTGCATCTAAAACTATCGGATCTAAACCTTGCGCTACCAAACTTCAACTAAATCTAGATGATCATGATATCCTGCATGTCACTAAAGAGTTTCAAGATCTATATGCACAATACAAAGAACTAGAAGAGAAAAATGATCTTTCTTACCTTCATCTCTCTAAGCGCATGACAAAAATGAAGTCTAAACTAGAGAAAAGTTTAGAGGGGAAGATTGTATCATTACATGAATCTTCCTTAAGGTCTTTACATGCATGTGAGTCACCTTCTTTGAGGTCATCCTCTTCTTTTAGGTCTACATTCTCTACTTCAAGACATCAAATGTCTTCATCTTCTAGATCTAAAGACCTCTTTAGAGTACAAGCAAGTGATACCTCCTTTGAGCCTATGCCAAAATTTCATGATGGACCTATCTTTGACCAAGATAATGATGAAGACATGGATGCATACCATTCACTTGAGAAACAACAAAAGGACTCTAGACATACTTCTAATAGAACTTTTGCTCCCTTGGAAGATTCTTATGATGACACTTTGCAAAAACTTCTTAGCAATAAGATCATCATGTTACCAAAGTCTAGCTCATATGGAAACCAATTCTTGGATATCTATTGTGCTTATCATCAACATAATGAGCATAGTACTTTAGATTGCATTGAGCTAAAGCATAAAATCCAAGATCTTATTGATAATGGAATTATTGGTACCTATAATGATTCATGCGATGAGGATACATTTCTTGAGCAAGATTACATTAATGAACCTATGTCTAGTAGCGGCTCTATTACATCTTCCACTTCTTCCAACACTCGTGCATCTCCCAACACTTCAAATCTTTCCATCATGCCTCTATCAAATAAAGAACCTAATTTTTTCACGTACACTATTCCTATCCTCAAGGGCTACCTCTAAAAGAAACTCAAGCTAACCTTCACTTGGCTGCAAACCTTTTCCATCCTACTAATCCTAAAAATCCTCAACCTTCATGCACTACTATGCCTAATCCAAGAACTACTCCATTCACTTTTCATTCTTCCTTGTCCTTAGAAGTTGCTCCATGTCAAGAGGACTCTCAAAATGAAAAAGCTATAAATGTCTAGAAAGATCAAGATCAAGCACCCTTTTCAGCTCTTTCAAGATTTTTCCCCTCCATATCCTATATCTTGTCCAACTCCTAAGTATGATGAAGATACCACTTCCATTATCTCCCTTGAGCTTACTGAAAATTATGAGAAAAGTTCTCTTCATATGCTATCCAAAGCTACTTGTCAAGATCAAAGCATCCCCTCATGTTCTACTTCTCCACATCCATTTCAAAATTGTGCTCAAGCTTCAAGTGCTTCTATTAAAAATGTTGTTCCTATCAAAGGTACTCATGAGTCTGTTGATGGCTTTGACCATGTTGCTCACTCTAAAGATGTTGATATCCCTTCCCACTATCCCTTTGCATCTTCTAAATCTATCCTTGGTCCTTACCCATTTTAGCTAAAGCATTCAAACCTTCCATCCATATTGGGGCCTTATGTTCCTCGATCTCCTACATTCACTCCTAGCTCATTCCCTAGTTCTCCCATAATACCTCAAGATCAACAAAGACACTCGTCCTTGATAACTTTTCACCCATATATCCATCTAAACCAGTGATATCATCCTTATTCATCCACAAATCCCAAGTCCTTTGAAAGTGAGAATAAACATAAGAATCCATTGAAAAAAAAAGATCACTATGTCCCATCTAATCAACATGTGAATGCTAAGAAGTAAAATGCACAAAAGAGACTACAAAGGTCCACTATTAAGAGAGCTAAATCAAAGAAAATGTGGGTTCCTAAATCCATCATTGAAGAAATGCACTCTCAAGCACCCAAAGAACAAGGAAAATCTAAAGCTATGTGGATTCCCAAGTCTCTTTTAAAAGACTTGAATATTGAAAATACTTCAAAGTTGACATTCAAGCTTCCAAAGGCTTCCATTCCATCTTCTTCCAAAAATCTTCCTAAAATTATTCCAAAGCCTTCCACTCCACTTTTTTCCAAATCACTTCTACCATCTACACATCTAAACCTCAAGCTACTTCATCCATGATTCCTTCATCATTCCAATACCCTTCAAGGTGTATGTCAATGTTGATCTTGTCCAATATTTTAGCTACCCTCATGAAATCCTCTAAAGCTTACACTTACTTTCTATACATGAACTATTATCCTCCATATACTCTTCCTACTACCATTTCTCCTACATCACCCTATCAACATCTTTGAGCATACCTTTCTATGGTCTTGTCTTAACATGACTTATCTTTCCTATAGGAGCACTATCTACATTCAAAAAGCTTGAGCTCTTTCTAAAAATTTAAAAAATGAAAAAAAAAAAAAAAAAGAAAAGAAAATGTGCCTTGGTGAAAACCACTTCTTGTGGCACCTTGGTAGCAAAAGTAAAGAGAAATAAATTCATCCTATGGTGAAAACTACTTCTTGTGGCACCTTGGATAAGTACCATGATGAAAACCTGGCAAAAAAGTATCATGCGTAATTCTTCCATCATCCATCTATCCCCTCTTCTCTCTTTGATCTTGACAATGTTGAGCTATCTTTGCATAGTGGCTATCTTATCCATGAGATTTTCTATTGTGCTCTCCCATTCACTCATAGCCTCTATCTTGAGCTTTATTCTTATTGTTCTATCCCATTACTATCCTATCTAGTTGACCCTTGAGTCTTGATCACAATAAATAAAAATGGTTCTTAGGTTTCTTGACATGTCTACTCTTTTGGACTACATGCTTCATGATATCTCACTTGTTGGCTTCACTGCTTATTCTACATGTTATCTTGCTCATTACTTCCATTGCTTATCCAAAACATGCTTCATATGACTATTTCACCTCTTTCCCTGACTTGGGTACTCTTGAGGAGTCAGTCCTTGAGGATCACTTTTACTTGCTTCATACTCCTTTCTTATCCATCTCTACTTATCCATTGGCTTGTTTCTCCATCATGTCCTATACCTTGCTAGACATTGGGAGAAAATGATGTGATCTTGCTTGAGAACTAGTGATCTCTAAACTATTCTAAAAAATCCAAAAAATCATATATGATGCTGAAAAAATCTTAAAAATCAAAAAATGTCCTGAAAAAGGATCATCTTAGTGAAAACCTAGCAATAGGCACTTTGATGTATCACCAAAAAAATACAAAAATACAAAAATACAAAAAAAATTGAAAAAAGTCCTAAAAAAAATAAAAATCTGTCAAGTGGTGAAAACCTAGAAATAGGCACTACTTGAAACCCTTGTAGCTATGTCTATCAGTCTCAATCATCCATTTCATTACACATTTCCTAGTTTGGAATTGTTTCTTGTTCTCATCTCGGGGGCATAGCTACTTAGCCTATTGAGGTGTTCTTGTGCATTAGGGTTTCTTTGAAAACTCACATAATAGTGTTTCTCAACACTTCCCCCACCTTGACATCAAGTGTTTTTCAACACTTTTCAGATAGTTTACCTATGGTCTCCGATGTCATGATATTTCTCACTATCAGAATCAAGTCTTGAAGAAATGGCCAAGTGACTTACACACAGGCACTTTAACACTTAAATGACTGAGCTATGCTGATCTTTATGTACTTTGTGTGCTATCTGTGACGATTTCTTTACTATGTTCTCCCTCCCTAATAGTCTTTTGAGTATTTCATTAACTAGAACACTAGGGGCATGGGACATATTTTGTTGATTTCTTCTTGTGGGTATACTTCATTTGTCTATAGTGTTTTAAGCATTCATGCTTATCCTATTTGACACTTTGACTTATAAATGTATCATCCTTGACTATTTCGCAAGACCACACTCAGGGGTTATCTTGGCGCTTATGCCTTGATATAGGTGTAATCTTGCTAAATCAAACTTAAGGAATCTAATTGCATAGTTATCTTGACTTACATGTCTCTGATGCTTAGATTGGATTTCGACATACCTATCTAATATCGATCATATTCATATCCTCATAGTTATACTAGTGATGGTTGTATGATCTCATGATGTCCCTAATAAATGCTCAATGATGAAATTAAGAGTCTAAATGTTTTACACTTCTGATTGGTAAACCACTTTTCATATTAGCTTGCATTTTAGGTTCATTTTCTAGCTTAGTCTTGCATTCTTGCATATGGGGACAGCTCTCTCTTCATCTTTTTGTAGACATATCGGCTAACTCCTTTCATATATTTCTTTACTTTCTTCTTTTTCATGTCTTTTCACCTTCTTAATCTTTCTCTTCATCTCTTTTCTATCTTATCATCACAGTATATAAAGTTTTGACCTCTTAAATAATTTTGATGTCCTGAATTCATTTTCAGGATCGAAATCCAAATTTGAGTTCATCTTGATGGTCAAAATTATCTTTTCAAATTCTACTTTCTTCTAAGCAGTTAGTTGACCTTTTGAGGTCTAATCTCTAAATCATCACTAGGACATCTTCATGTCTTCATCATTTCCATACTTCATATCTACTTCAATTCACCATTTTATGTCTAAAATCACCTTTCTACTCATTTTGACCTAATTTTTATGCTATATCCTTCAAGGTCAACTCTAGTCAAACTAGGGCATTTTATTAGTTTCTTATAGTCATTCTTGGGTTCTAATCATCTATCTATCAACTTGGACATTGCTATATTCTTATTTTCTCATATCTAGCTTGTTTCTACATCCCCTTACCTCATTTCAATTTCGATCTCGAGGAGGCAGAAATACTCTATCACTGATTGCTAGAGGTATCTATTTCTTAGGAGCATTTGTTTGATCTTCTCACTTGTTCTCAATCTATCTACTTTGCTAAGTGTTAGCATTCTTCTTGAATTTTGACATCATCTTTTCCTAGTGTTCAGTACTACCACTATCAAGCTGTACATTCAGGACTTGCTATCTTTTTCTACATTTTGTTCTTCAAAATCAGATATCTATATCTATCACCACCTACTTGGCTTTCTATTTTCTTTGACATAATGTGTTCCCAGATCAATCATACATTAGTCAAAGAGGGGCAAATGTAATCACCTAAAAATGGTCATCTAGACTATTAGCCCCCTTCTCAACATTTTGGCTAAATTAATTTGATCATTTACTTAGACCAAATTACTAATAATCAATTTATTTGATTATAACCTATAGTTTGACTATGCTATCCTAAGTTCATTATTTGATTAAAAGAACATGTCCCCTTTTAATTAAATAAAAGAACCCATTCTTCTAACCCACTTAAAGTGCCCACATAAAGTCTTTTTTCTATTTTGCAATTAAAAGAAAAGGATTTATGACTTTTGTCTTATATGACAAGTCAAATTATATTCTATTGGTTAATTTGTGTGTGCACATGGATCACTCCTATTTTTAAATTCCACTGTTGATCTTTCACCATCTTCATCTTGATCTCCATCGTCCATATGACTTTAAAAGGGAGAGAGATTTCCCCCTCAAAGCATCCATCTTTTGAATATTGTTATGCTACAAGTTTTCTAACAGGTTTCTTGGAGCTTTTGGAGAACTTCTCATTCTTTCATCCACTTCATATTAGTCTTAAGATCATATTGCATGTTAGTGTAGTTTCTTTGCAAATAGTTAGATCACATAACTTAGTAATTGGATTTGTAACATTCCCATCTCATTTTAGCATAGCTTTCATTGCACATCTCATCCTAATATAGTTTCATTTTTGCATTGCATGATCCAAGAGTTCTTTGACACTAGCACTCTTTCTCTTGTCTAAAGAATCTCCCATTTTGTGGTTCAGTAGCAAGGGTTGCATTTCTAAGGCTCAACTAAGAGCTCTTATATGCTCATTTGTATGTCCCTTGCACTCCATGACTAGGGAGCTCTAAGTCAGCATTCGAGTTTTCCAATATATGGAGAACCTCGGATAGAATGGTTTAGAGAAGTGCACCTTTTCTAGTGTACACTATGAAGATAGGTTAGTTTAACAGCCATATTGTAAATCCTTTAATAGGGTGACATTTCAAGTGAATGCTTGTAAATCCTTTAGAGAGGTCACTTTTAACAGGGTGTTAGAGCCTTTTATAGGGCAGACCATTGATGATGGTCAAACTTTGTAACCTTGACAAGTTACATATTGTTATAGTGATAAGTTGTGGGTGTCATCCCCACCCCAATTTTACCTTCTCATTTTGGAGGGTTTCTGGGTGATCAAATATTGTGTTGACTATTTTCATGCATGCCTTTACTTTCATGTTAATTAGATATGTTTCATGCATGTATTAATTTCAATTAAAAAATTTATAGCTTAAAAGTTTGGTACTTTTGATTCAACCCCACCTCTCAAAAGTATTCTTCCCACTTGTAAATTCCAACAATTGGTATCATAGCCAAGTTCTTACAAGGAGAATTCTTATAGCTTGAAGAAAAAATATAGAAATGGAGGTCTACAAGCTTGGGAAGATTATAGAAAACCAAGAGATTGAGGTACATCCCATTCTACATTCTCTGGAAGAAGCTAGGGAAGAATTGAGGAAATCCCTAAAGAGAAGAAAAGAAATTGCCATAGCTGAAAATGATAAATAGTATAAGGAGATTGACACCTCAAAATTGTTTGCCAATGGAGATTCTAAGGAGTTTGATACAGCAATTGTAGATCTGATGGAGAAAAATACAGCTCAAGCAGAAGAGATCAAAACTCTCAAGATTGAGCAAGAATCACAAGCCATGATGCTTTGTGAAGTGACTAGACAAAAGAAGAGAGCTATTCAAGAAAAAGCTATTATAGAAGATGATAAGAGAAACCTAGCCAACAGATTGGAGGAAAAGTCAATTGAGCTTGCAAGAATTTCTAACATGGAGCTAGACACCCTAAGCCAGATGATGAATGCCAATCATGAACTGAATGTCAAGGACATTGAGATCTCCACATTGAAGATGCAAAATGACCAACTACAAAATGACTTGAGAAGAGAGAAGGAAATTGCAAAGAGATTCAAAAAAACTAATGAAGCTATTAAGTACTTTAAATAGCTATTGAAATCACCAAGATCCAACAATGACACTTCAAGACTAGGATACATTAACACTAAAAAAGGAGAGTCATCTAAGACTGCAGAAGAAAGAAATAAAAAAGGTAAGAACACTAAACCCACTTGTCAGTTTTGTGGTAAAAAGGGACATACCTCTAATGTGTGTAGAAGCAATAATTCCAACCTACATAACAAACCTAAAAACATGGGCCACTGTCACAAGTGCAACAAGTAGGGACATTAGGCACATGACTACAAGACTAGAACCACCAAAACACCAATCACTACTACAATTGCAAGAAGTATGGACATAGATCTTTTGAATGCATATCTAAGCCTATGTGGACACCAAACCAGCCAGCAAAGTCAAATAGTCATGGACGTCACTACAATTGGGACTACAACACTAATGTCAAGAGTATGGACACATCCCTGAAAATTGCATAAGAATACATTTTAGTAGAAGCTATAGTAGGTGGTTGAGCCAAAGTACATGTTTCAGTTGTTTGAAGACTAGACACATCAGTAGAAATGTCCCAACAAGGTCAAAGACACCCAACTCAAAGTTCAACAAAGGAAAAGAGAAAGTTGATGTTGAGCCTATCAGAGGAGAAATGAATAGAACATGGAAAAGAAAAGATGGATGCAACACATTAAATAGAGTGATCACTTCACCTAAAGGGTCAAGTGGTCACACTTCATCCAACTAAGAAAAAGAAGCCATGTGGGACTGATATTTGAATGATTTATCATACATTAGTTCCAAGACTAAATTAGTACTAAAAAGGATAGATCAGCATGAATAAAGATGCAAAGATTAAATTTAAAATTAAAAAAATTTGTTGTCGAGTGAGGAAAGTTGCCTTCAATTGTCGAGTTGTCTGCAAAAGTTAGTAGAAGCTGACTTAGTAGTGGATGTCGAGTGAAGGGAAATTCTAGTTGAAGCCGAGTAAGGGAAACTCTAGTGTATGCCAAGTATTTGAAAATTGATGGAAGTTGAGTGAAATAGAATTGCATGAGTTGAGTGGACAGTTGTATATGCACTAAGCATTAAATGCTATGAAATAAAGGGTATAAGGTCAATTTTTCAATCATTTTTCATCATCACGAACACAGAGCAAGAGCAAGAAGAGTGCAAAAATAGTTTCCAAGTAGAGATTGAAGCTTTTGCAAAGATTTCAAGCCAAGATTCAACATCTTTTCATCGATTCAAGGTATTTACACTAGTGCCAAGCTACATCGTCAAGCCATTTTTATGTTTTGAAACCCTAGTTTGAAGAAATTGCATCTAGCTCTAGGAAACCCCAAGAAAAGGAGTCATTTGAGGTTCGATTGGTTAGTAATGAAGTCAAACAGCCAGATTTTAGACCAATCCCTGAAGTTGCTTATAAGAACAATCCTGTTGGAGCTTTATCCATGATTCCACCCAAAGTTGTAATGGTGTAAGATGTTAGGAGACATTATAACTGCAAGATAGGTGTTATTGGTGATATGGAGATTAGGGAAGCATACAAAAAACTGTGTGAAAATGGGGTATTGAAAGAAGAATTTCAAATTGTTGACAGGAAGGGCTTAACTTGTGCCCTAGAGTTCCATACTATCTTTAAGACTGAATGGGTAAGAATTGTACTGAGTAGAATCCATGATGGATGTCTATGGTTAGAAGATGGACCCATTAAACTATCCAAAAGAATTATACATAGAGTAACGGAGTACCCAACCCTAGAATGGCCAAAAACCCTAAGGAGTGATTCCAAAGAGGCCATAAAGAAGAACACTAGTGCAAAGTGGAACGAGAGTGGGATGACAATTGACACCATCAAGGATCCTCTTGTAATTTGTTGTTAGGGTCATATCTCATAAATTCTACCAGTCTAACTGACTCAATAGTGTACCTTGTATAGCAGTTGATGTGGGATACAAAATTGTCAAGAAAGATCATACTTATGATCTAGCTGAACTGTAATTAAAACAAATTATGGAGAATTTGGGAGCCATAAGAAGGTCCAAGGTCTTTTGGAAAAGTAAGCTAGAAAACAAACAGATCAATAATAGTATAGGTGAATGAATACATAGAATAGATGGGGGCAAATTTTGAAACTATTATGACCAACTACTTTGAAGACTTCAAGAAGTCAATAAAACAAAGACTAAGGATACTTGTCTCTCTTGTTGAAAAATAAATTAATGATATATGTTTCTTAGTGGACATTGATTTCACATACATCCAAGAAGCAATACCAAGGGTGAGATGGTTGAGGCCACTTGGATATGAAATCAATATTGATGAGGCATCTACAATAATCACAACATTGCTAGCAGAAAACATTGACAAAAGTGCTCAACCTTTTGGCACTTTTGATGTTGTAAGATCCAAGGTGGATATGGAATTGAAAATTGCTTCAACCTTGAAGAAAAAGCACAAATTGGTGAAGAAGCCTAAGGCAAGATTTGGTGAAGGCACTTTAGAAGGTAAGGAGGATGATGAAGAGGAAGGCGAAGATGAAGAAGAGCAGGATCAAGGGCCACTTGCATTGACCAAGGCATGGGAGAAGATGTAGAAGAGAAAGAAGGTGCCAAGGAGGAAGAGGAAACCAAGGAAGCACAGCTAGAGGCAAAGAAAAGAAAATCCACTTCCAAACCAGCTTCCAAGGCCAAGAAAGTTGCTAAGCCTAGCCCAGAAAGGCCTACCACAAGGGCCAATACAAGAGCCACATCAAAGAAGGCAAAGGAGTAGGAAAAGAAGAAGGCCACTGAATAGGAAGGACCAACCTAGAAGAAGCATAGAAGAAAATATGTGGCACCTCTTGAATCAAACAAAGAAAGAATAGAGTCTGATGATAATGGACAATTCAGAGTGGTAAGTCACACCCCTAAGTCTGATTTGGAAAACATATGTGACAACATTAGGGATAATGCAGACTTGTCTATTTTAAAAAGCATTGATTTTAATAAGTTGAATAGAGAACAAAAGAACATGGTTGAAGAGTTAGTCTACACCATGATGGCAAAGTTCAAGAACACTCCACTTGAACTTGACAATACAATGCCTAAGGAGTTATATTCCATTATAGAAAATAAATGGCATTATTGCCTCAATATGGAAAAAGAAATAAGGGAGTCAACACTGGCTTGAGTAATGCTTGAACTTACTAAAGGGAAAATAAGAAAAGAAAATAAGAAGCATGGGAGAAAATTTGCACCCAAGTATAGAGCCTTTAGTATACTGTAGAATAAAATTGAGGATGTTGTTAAAAGTCCACACAAATGTGGAAATTGATTTATGGGCTAACAATTGTGAAAGAAGGAGAAGTAGACCCCTTTGAGGAAAGAAATAATGATGAAGAAGAAAAGGAAAATGATAAGGAAGAAGAAGGAGAAAAAGAAAAGGAAAATGTTAATGTGGAGAAGGAAACACAAAAGGTTGATATGGTAACTATTGAGGAGCAGCAAAAAGAATAAGGTGTGCAAGACACAAAAATGCCACCACTAAGTCCTCCACATGTAACTCCCACACCTACAAATACAATAACTATTCAAGATGTTCTTGACAATTTTGGTTAGGACATAATCCACTAACTAAGAGGATCTTAAAAAAATTCATCACCAAGCTACCCTGCAAGCACAATTGTGTACTAATCCAATCTTGGTGAGTGTGGAAGAATTGCAAAAGGCTATAGCTAATATCACAAGGGATAAGGTGAATCCACAAGAATCACCTTCTCATATCCCAACAGCTACAAGTGGACAACCCCAAGAGCAAGATACAATAAACACATTTGCAAAGGTTGATTCCATAGTTCAAGTCTTGATGATTGAACAAAAGATACAAGAGACAAAGGAGACAGAGCCTACAATGGAGCCAACAAGATAGATAGATACATCTATCCCTATAGCACAAGTACAAGGTGTAGTTCCAAAGATCATAGTGATTGATCAAGGAAGAACAAAGGAGGAGACCCCAAAGGAGAAGGAGCAAGAGGCAATACAAACATTAGTCAATTTGCCTACAATAGGGACTCAAACAATGCCTCAGAAGCCAGGCACTATTGCCATGCCACTGCAAATATCTACACCAGGCTCGAGCTCTACAAGAGTCACAAGGGTACTTCACTATGGAGACCCTACACTAGATGAGGACATAGTCATTCCTAAATATGACTATGAAAATATGAATATTGATTAGATAAATGAAGTGCAACAGGCACTTGAGAGGAAGAAAAAGCAAGAGATACTCAAAAATGAGTATAAACAAAGGCAAGCTTTGATTAAAATAAAGGACATCTTTCTAGATGCCTTCAACTTGCAGGTACCTAATGAAACCAAGCCTATTATGGAACAACTATCTAGTATAGAAGACCAGGTATAGAATGAAGACCTTGATACTAATGCAAAATTGTTAAAATCATCTAAAAAGAAGTTTCAAATGAAGGTGAATGAAAGAATATCAAGTGAGATAGCACTTTCACAAGTTGAGCTAGCAAAGAAGATTGAAAAGGTAAAGGCAGTACTTGAGAATATATTTTCACTGTACTCAAAATTGTGTGATCGATCCATTTTCACACAAGAGACCAACCAGTGAATAATGAACTTGGAGAGGAACCTTAAGATATCCAGCATGCAACTACCCAAGGATCTAGCTCAAAGTGAGAAGCATTTTCAAACTACGCTTCATACTCAGAAGAAACTAGCTATACTAATAGCAAATGAGGCAAATACAAAGGCCAAGCTAATACAGATTCAATCTGCCATCACCCCACGCATGGAAATTTTGCAGAAAGAATTGGCCTATGATGAAAATGTAATTAAGAAAGACCCCAATCTTTCTACATATGAAAGCCTAGTTCACCTTGTAGCAGAGACAGCCATCCAGCTCAAATCACTAGAAATTGCACTAAACAATTGGGATGTTGCTCAAAGGATAGTTATGGAGGTAAATAAATCCTTTTTGGCTAAGTATTTAGTTAATGTATAGAACCCTTTGACATAAGTATCAAAAAAGGGAGAGATAAAGTTATAATAAAAAGGGGGAGATAAGAAGTTAAATTTTGATAAGCCAAAAGGAAATTATAACTACAAGGGAAGAAGTGTGAAAGGGGGAGAAAAACTAGGGCAAGGCAAATATAATAGTGCAGATAGATTAGAATTAACATGAGACAAATCTAGCATGAGAAATTTTGGTTGCAGTAAAGGCACATCAACTGAGGGGGAGTTACAATTTTGAGTTATGTTCACAAAATTTTGAACAATTTTTGAAAGTTTTGTATATATGCTAAATAGAATGTATATTATACTTGAAGAGATTAGATTCATCATGTATAGTTAAGTGTTTTTGACACTCATGTCAAAGGGGAAGATTGTTGGTCTCAGATTGGTTTTGACAATTGAGTGTCAACACTCATAAGAAATTTTCTTAGTTGATGCCGAGTATAGTATAGATGCCAAGCTACAGTATGTGTCGAGCTAGAAATTCATCAAGTGCTGAGTTATAATAGATGTTGAGCAAATAGACAGTGCCAAGTCATTCAGAAGCTGAGTGACTAATTGATGTTGAGCCAATATAGATGTCGAGTGAACTATAGGTGTCAAGCAAGATAGAATTTCTATAGGTGCCAAGCAAAATAGAATTCCTATGTGTGTCAAGCATCGGTAATCAATAAGTGCCAAGTAACACATAATCAGCATAAGAGTTTGTGCCCTCACAAACTCAAATGTAAATTGTTTTAGAGCCAACAAAAGATGAATCTCGAAGGATCTAAAAGATAAGATCAAATCTTTTTAATTCCCTATGAAATCAACATGCAACCAATCAGAAAAATGGAAAGATTTGAGTGGGAAAGATGGATGAATCTTAGTCATAGATTCATACCTAACCCTAAGTATTGAAAATTTTTTTAAGGAGATTGAAACCCCATAATTCATTATTGTATGGAATGCATGAGAGAATGCTAGGGAATTTTAAAGGGAAGTGAAAGGGGTGAAAAGACTTAGAAAATTGCAGCTTTAGTTAACAAGAACAAAGTATCAACACTTTGAATAGAGTCATATCAGATCAAGAAGGATCAGATTAGATTGGATAGAATAAGAATTTGAAATCATCAATTGAAGATTGTAAGTTATCAAGTCAACACATTCTACTATACTTTCTAGCCATTGTATTAGGAGAATGAAAATCCTATGAAGATAGGTTGGTTTAACAACCATATTGTAAATCCTTTAACAGGGTGACATTTCAAGTGAATGTTTGTTAATCCTTTAGATAGTTCAATTTTAATAGAGTGTTAGAGCCTTTAATAGGGTAGGCCTTTCACAAGGAAAAACATTGATGATGGTCAAACTTTGTAACCTTGACAAGTTACATATTGATGTAGTGATAAGTTGTGGGTGTCATCCCCACCCCAATTTTACCTTCTCATTTTGGAGGGTTTCTAGGTGATCAAATATTGTGCTATTTATTTTCATGCATGCATTTACTTTCATGTTAATTAGATATGTTCATGCATGTATTAATTTTAGTTAAAAGTTGTATAGCTTAAAAGTTTGGTACTTCTAATTCACCCCCCCCCCCCCCCCCCCCCCTCTCAGAAGTATTCTTCCCACTTGTAAATTCCAATAAAGAATGGCCTGATATAGGACCACCATCCATTCTTCTAACTATTTTGGATAGTTAAAATACCTTTTTTGACAAAGTTTCTCAAAATGCAAGAAAAGTTGTCAAAATGTTGACAATGACAACATTGACAACTTTGAGCAATTTTTGTAATTTTGAGCATCTGACCCTCAAACTTGGTCTAAATGATGTCAAACCATTCCAAAGGCCTTAAATGGTTACAAAACACCTAATAAGGTCCTTCAAACACTTATTTGACCTTTTTAGCCTCCAAAACACAAAAATTCTCTATATAGCCATATTGAGCAACATTGAGCAACTAAGAGCAATCTAGCCTAAACAACCTCACTTAAGGACTAAACTAACTCTATTATTCACTTAGTGGCATGGCTAGCACCACTACAAGATAAAAAAATATAAGGTAACCCTAGGTCTTCCTTAGCCCACCTAGATGCCCCTGTACCATACTCCCCCAGAGAGAAAAATCATGTCACTCTTATGCATAGTATGTCTTCACTGATGCTTAGTTTCTTGAAGTCTTCCTCAAAAATTCATGCAGCTTCTAATTTTGGTCTAGTCTTCCACTTGAGAAGGTGCTCCATGTATACTCTATTTCTATTAGTTTTCTTCACTCTAGAGTCTAGCACCTTATAAACTTCTAACTTGGTAGTGGAAGGAACCACTACAGGATCCAGGTCATTCTCAACTCCTTGACTACTAGTAGCATCAGTAGGCAATGCTCCTTTAAACTGCATCAAATCTTACACATTAAATATTGAAGATATGCCCAAATCTAATGGCAAATCAACTTTGTATGCATTTTCCCCATATTTTGCAATGATCTTGCAAGGTCTTACTCTCTTCGTCTACAACTTAGTAGGGATACCCTTCTGCAACTTGGCCTTGTTTAAATGCACCATTACATAATCCCCAATAGAGAACTGAACATCCTTTCTCCTTTCATCTATCTTGGCTTTAAGTTTTTGTGTATTGTCTTGTATAATACTTTTGACTTAGTCTTGTATCTCTTTCATGGTGTGGGAAAAATCTTTAGCATGGCCATTTCTATGTTCCATTCCTCTAAGATCCCTCAACTCCCACACACCTCTAGGATGTATGCCATGGAAAATTTTAAAGGGGCTTTTACATCATGTTCTATTCCTACTATCATTATAGGCATATTCTACTTGAGGAATGATGACATCCCAAGTTTTCTCATATTCCTTAGTTAGGCATCTTAAGAGATTACCTAGCACTCTATTGACCACCTCAGTCTGACCATCAGTTTGACAATGGTATGCTGATCCAAATGACAAATTTGTACCAAGTCTGCCCCATAAAGTCTTTCAAAATTGACTCGTGAATTTCACATCTTTGTCTGACACTATGCTTAATGGAAGGCCATGAATCCTTACCACTTCTTTGAAGAACACATGGGCAATGTGGCTTGCATCATTGATTGTTTTAAATGCAATGAAATGCCCCATTTTGTTGAACATGTCAACAACCACATAGATACTATCATAATATTTTTTTTTTTTTTGGGCAATCCTACTACAAAATCCATGCTCACACATTCCCATGGCCTATTAGGGTTTGGTAAGGGCTAATAAAGACCTACATTACTCATCCCTCCTTTAGCTTTCATACACACCATGCACTATTTCACATACTTAATCACATCTCTGACTAGTGTAGGCCAATAATAAAACCTTTGGACTAGTTCTAATGTCTTGTTGACTCCAAAATGTCCACTTAGACTTTCATTTTGTTTCTCTTGTATAAGGTTCTCTCTTATGGATCCCCTTGGTACACATAACTAGTTACCTTTAAAAATAAATCCATTCTAGAAGGTAAACTCTACAAATATGCTATGAAAGTAGTTCTCAAAATTTGAACATACCTTTTATGCTTCTCCAAAGTCTTCATCTTCCTTGTAGAGAATCTTAAAACTCTCTATTCCAATGATGTGCAATTGTACCTCTTGTATTGTCAACACCCTCCTTCCTAATGCATCCACCACTTTTTTCATTTGTCCTTTCTTATGATTGACTATGAAAGTGAATGTCTACAAGTACTCCATCCACATACACACTTTTCTTAAGTGTTGACGTAGCTTAAGGCATGATTATCAGTGAACATAACAAATTCTTGAAGCAACAAGTAATGTCTCCACTTCTTAAAGGATTGAACTAAGGCATAGAGTTCAAGGTCATAAGAAGAATATTTCTTTTTGGCATCATTAAGTTTTTCACTAAAGAAAGCTATTGGCCTACCTCTTGGCTCAACACTCTCCCTACTACTAGGCCACTAGCATCACATTCTAGGGTGAAGAGTTTCTTTAAGCTAGGTGGTTGCAAAATAGGTTGAGTAGCTACTTGCTTCTTAAGAATTTCAAATGATTTTTTGGCTTCCAAAGTCCACCTAAACTTGGACTTGACCCCACCCTTTATGGTCTCTAACAAAGGTGCACCTATGTCACTAAAGTTTCTAATAAACTTCTTATAGAATTGAGCAAGACCATGAGAAGTCCTTACCTCAGTTGAAGCAGTAGGTGGTGGTCAGTTGAGGATTGCAACAACCTTCTCTTTATCCATCATCAATGTTCCTTGGGACACCACAAAGCCTAGGTACACAAGTTCTTTCTTAAAGAAGTCACACTTCTCAAGATTGATTGCAAGCTTCCCTTCATGCAACCTCTACAATACTACCTCCACATGCTTGATGTGTTCCTCTTTAGTCTTGTTGAAGATGAGTATATCATCTAGATACACAACTATAAACCTTCCTGTGAAGTCTTTAAGCACTTCATTCATGAGCCTCATTATACCGAATGGCATCACTAGCCACTCATATAGTCCATCTATACTCTTAAATTCTTTCTTCCATTCATCTCCCTCTTTAATCCTGATTTGTGGGTATCTACTCTTCAAATCCAACCTAGTGAAGTACTTAGCTCCTCCAAGACAATCCATGAGATTCTCAATCCTAGATATAGGAAACTTATACCTCATTGTGATCCTATTTATGGCTCTTGAGTCTGTACACAATCTCCATTTTCCCTTTCTTAGATGTCAACACAATAGGGACTACACATGGGCTTATGCTCTTTTGTATCAGACCTTGGTCCATTCATTCTTATACTTTCCTTGCCACTTCCAAGTTCTGATCTAGAGTGATTTTCTATGTTGCTTTGTTAGGTAGGGATGCACCTGGAACAAAGTCAATTTGGTGACTTATAACCCTTCTAGGAGGTAGTGTAGCAAGAGCCCCATCACTCACTATGTCTTTTTATTTCTCAAGCAAC
This sequence comes from Cupressus sempervirens, assembly GCA_028749045.1. Taxonomy (NCBI): domain Eukaryota; kingdom Viridiplantae; phylum Streptophyta; class Pinopsida; order Cupressales; family Cupressaceae; genus Cupressus; species Cupressus sempervirens. The sequence continues at coordinate 31,709,777 of CM053790.1, forward strand.
TCATGTACTTCTTTAGGTAGTGATTCTTTGACTACATCTTCTTCTCCTTTAGACTTCAGCACTACAACATAACTATAACTCTCCTCATCTTTGATATCTTTAACAAACTCTTTACCAATACATAACAATACACTAGGTACCTTGGTTTTTGGTTCTTCCCCCTCCAATAAAGATTGGATTGAATTTTTTGCCTCCATTCTTAAATGAGATGAAGTTTGTCTTCCCATCATACACTACTTCCCTATCATATTGCTAAGGTCTGCCTAACAATAGATGGCAAGCATCCATGGGTAGGATATCACACAAAAACCTATCCTTATACCCTGATATAGAAAAATCCACCCATGTATGCTCATTCACTAGTATGCTCTAACCCTTATTGAGCCAAGTCACTTTATAAGGATTGACATGAGGTATCTTAGTCAACTTGAGCTTATTGACTACCTTCTCTGGTATGAAATTTGTAGTAGATCTAGAAACCACCACTACTTTGTCTACTTTCCCTAGGATCTTACACTTGATCCTAAATATAGCTCTTATATGCTTAGGCTCATCAAGAGCAGGCTATTTTATCAACATTCTCCTAAACATTAGATTCTCTCCCTTTTCTAATTGATGAATATGATCCACTCCAGAATCCTTGCTATAGCTGTCCTCTTGAACATATGTTATCCTCTTGTCAAGATTAGAAGAAGACTTATCAAGGCATCTATATTTTGGATGGCCTAATTGTCCATAGTTATAGCATTTAATAGTGGCAAAATAGGAACTACTCTTTCCTGATCCCCTTCATCTACTTGAGCCTCCTTGGTTACTCCTAACTCTACCATAACCTTCTCTAGAAGTTCCTTCATTGGTCTTCTTAGTAAGTTTGTTCTGACCTTGACTCTTCTATTCATTTCCTCTACCTTGGTAACCTCTTCTTTGTCCTCTTTGATTTATTCCCTTACCTCTATCTTTGAAGTTGGAATCCCCTCTATTCTTGTTCTTTTCCTCCACCTTTAGAGCTAGTTGATGGCATCTCTAAATAGTGGTAGGTGCCCATAAACTGTGCTCTTTTTGGATATTCTACTTCAAGCCTCCTAAGTACCTAGCCACCTTTATTGGCTCATCTTCTTATTTCTTGGATCTGAGACACAATCTCTAAAACTCCTCTATGTAAGAGGCCATGTCTAGGTCCTTTTGATTCAGCCCTTGTCTCCTTCTATGGAGCTGAATCTTATAGTCTTCTGGTAAGAAATTCTCCCTAAACTTAGTAACCATGGCATTCTAATTGGCTATATCCTTCTTGCCCATGATGGTCCTCTCATCTTGGACATATTTTCACCATTTCAATGATGATCATCTAAGCCTTGACTTAGCCACTTTGACCTTTTGTGCCTCTGACACCCCTTTACACTCAAAATGGTTCTCCATTCCATCTATCCAATCTATCGTTGCATCAATATCCAATTATCTACTGAATAGTGGAAAATCTTCCAAATATTTCCCTCGTAGGGAATTGTTAGCTTTCAAAAAGGGCTCTTCATTTAAGATAGGGTTAGGTTTAGGTACCAAATCCTCTTCAGCTACCTCTTTACCCTTCTCATTATCTTCTTCTTCTTTCCTTTTAGATGCATTAGCAACTTCCTCTAATTTTGTCTTCACCTCTTCCAAGGATACTTCAAGGAGCTTGTTCTTCTCCTTCTACTCATCAACTTCATTGGCTAACTTTGTATTAGTCACCATGTTGGACTCACCCACTGACTCACCAGTAGCTACAAACATACACCACTTTCTCTCAAATCTTTAACTTGCTCTAATACCACTCTGATGTGACAACCAATCTTGATTCATTTCCAAGCTCTCCTAGGGTCTCCTTAGGTCTTTCACTTGACCAAATAAAGCTTCTATTCACCCTATACTCCTTAGGACTCTATACAATAGATCCTAACCATTCAATTGGCACACATCAATAAGGTAGAACAACTTGCTTGCTAATCGTCATCAACACAAATAACCCCAAGTGCTCATTTGAATTCCAAATGGATGGATGATCACCTTGGAAAATATATGGACTCCCCTCTAGATTCCAAATCAAATCCAATGTTGAAACCCTAATCAAGTTCTAATCCACAAGTTAAAATGCACTCAAAAGCTTATAAAAAGGCTACTAGAGTTAGCCCTCCAAATGCCCTAAAACCAAAATATCTTAGAAAACTCCTTTAAAAAGGGTTAAAAAAACCACCATTATAGATACCATTTTTAGAGACCTTAAGGATACTAGAGGTCTAGGGTTTCCAAATTTTTTGTATTGTATGGGCATAATTTTAGCCAATGATCAAGGGTTTCAAGGGTTTGTATGATGTCTAATGGAAAAACTTGATTTTCACACATTAAGGCATCCATCAAAAATACACATTTGGATTGGGGCCACACCACTCCTTCCTTAAACACATTCCATGCCTAGGTTGAAGTATCCATACATTCAACCACACCTATCTGCTTTGCAACAACCTGTGATGCCTAACCAAGTTGCTAGGACTTGCCTAGGGCATCACTGCAATAGTAGCTCTTTAGCCTTCCAAGGCCCCATCTCCACTTTAAAAAATGTATGTGGATTCATGTTCTAAATCCAAAAAAACCATACTATACCTATGGTGGGAAATGGCCTTACAACTCCATTTGTGCAAATAGTCTGTCTCAGGACAACAAATTGGTGAAAACCAAAATATTTAAGTTAAGCACACAAAACCATACAAGTAAAAAACCAGCTACGTATAGAATATCAAAAAAATATAAGCTAACACTTCCAACACTAAAAATCCTAGGTCTAATCTGTGTACATGCCAAGAGAACTCAAAAATACAAAATTGTTGTTCATATCTTGTTGTTCAGGTCATATAATGCAAAAACACACTTCTTCAACCACTTGAATAGGTTGAGAATGGCCTTATATATGCTTACCACCCATGCTCCTAACTATTTTAGATAGTTAAAATACCTTCTTGAAAAAATTTCTTGAAATGCAAGAAATGTTGTCAAAATGTTGTCAATGACAACATTGACAACTTTGAGCAATTTTTGAAATTTTGAGCATTTGGCCCTCAAACTTGGTCTAAATGATGTCAAACCATTCCAAAAACCTTAAATGGTTAAAAAACACCTAATAAGGTCCTTCAAACACTTATTTGACCATTTTAGCCTCCAAAACCCAAAAATTCTCTATATAGCCATATTGAGCAAGTTGAGCAACTATGAGTAACCTAGCCTAAACAAGCTCACTTAAGGACTAGACTGACTCTACTATTAACCTAGTGGTGTGGCTAGAACCACTACAAGAAAAAAACTCTAAGGTAACCCTAGGTCTTCCTTAGCCCACCTAGGTGCCCCTACACCAGATATTTTGGAATTGGTTCATATTGACCTTTGTGGGCCTATTGGAGTGCAAAGTTATTGTTGGGACAAATATTTTATTATATTTATTAATGACTATTCTAGAATGATGACTATGATGTTTCCTAAAGAAAAATTTGATGCTTTTCAGTTGTTTACATGGTATTTGACCATAGCTGAAAAGGAAAAATGTAAGAGTCTAAAGTGCTTGAGATCTTATAGAGGTGGACAATTCATCTCTAATGAATTTAATATATTTAGCTATGATAGAGGAATCAAAAGGAAGATGTTATCACCCAGGATCCCTCCCCAAAATGGAATAGTTGAAAGGATAAATAGATCAGTCATGGATTGTGCTAGAAAATTTATGATGTAGAAGAATGTATCATAGAAATATTGGAGAGAAGCTAAAGTATTGGAAACTACAATTGGAACAACTATTGTGTTTTCATTGATGTCAAATCTATTAATGAGATAGTTTGCTATTTGATCTAAATATCATATCTATTTGATTGATCAAGAGGGTTTGAGAAGTTTTTCATATCAAAAGCATCTAGAGGAAAGGTTGAGTTATGAAGAGGAAACTACAAATGGACATTTGATTACTTAGACTTTGACAAGACAAACTAATTGTTTAAATCATGTTGATAGAGGAGAAGATAGTAATGTTCAACTCTTGATAGTATAAGCATAGATAGATCATTTATGTAGTCTTGGCCCAATAATAGAGAAAAAGACCAAGGAATTTTGATGTATATGTTGAGTGATGCTAGTGTCAATCGAGCCATAGTATGAGTCAAAAAAATTTAGTGTTGACCAACCATCAGTATCAACCAAGTGACAATGTTGATGCCAAGAAAGAAGTTCTATAGCAACTGAGAAACTCAATGATGACCGAGTGTCAAAACTCAATGTTGTCCAATGAAAAACATTTTAATTGTTTGAGAGAAATCATAATTTCCATCTGACTAAGTTGATTTCTTGGTATATAAAAATGTGTTGAAGATAAGAATCGATGAGTTGGATAATTTAAATTCTGAGAGAGAATTAGGTAAACAACCTAAGAGATAAATTCAAGGAGAAGTTTCTAGAAAAGAAGAAGTGAAACATAATGCAAATTAGATATATTATATCTGATGGATTGAATCATGAACCCTAAGATCTACAATGTTGATTAAGTAGAAAAATATCAAAACTACCTATTTAAAGAGGTACAGAGGAAAACTTGAAGCCATGTAGAGTGAAGCATGTTGTGTTGTATGTGCATGTGAAGGAGTTCTAGAGAGTTGGAGCTATTGTTGATGTTTTTGATTAGAGATTTTGAGAAGAAGGCTTAATTGAGAAGAAGTGAAGGATAATTTCTTGAAGGGTTTCCAAGTGAATTTGAGATTGAAGATGACAATGGAGGTCATGTAGTGAATTAGTATTGAGAACTAAATAGATATCTAAACATGAAAAGTGAGTTGTACTAAACATATCAAACCTATTGTTACTTTCTAACCATTATGAACAATATTTGAGATCCTTTAATCAAGGTTGACCTAACAGTCATAAGGACCTAATAGTCTATGTAAATTCTTTATCTACATGACATTCTAATGGAATGTTCTAAAGTCCTCTAACAAGGCCACTCTTAACAAGGTGATTAAATCCTTTAAAAAGTTCACATTTAATACTGTGTATTGTAACCTTTAACCAGGTTGGCTCCTAATAGGGCTCACTTCAAAAGAGCGAAAATTGGTGACATGTTGTTGGTGTTTTTTCAAAAATTGGGTTCCACATAAAATCCTAGTGTCAAACTTGTGTGAATGTTAATGTGATGCTTTATTAATTTAAGTTTACATTCTACAAGTATGTTATTTATAGAACAATGGACAAATAGTTAATGATACTAATAGTTTACAGTAGAGGTCAAGCAATGGAAAGATAAGATATGAAATTGTTTAAGTGTTTATATGTTCACTTGGTACATTTGGACCTTGGATAACTGATTTGACCCCCTGCCCCTTGATTATTCTAAATATTCTAACAATTGGTATGAGAGCATTGGTGCTTGTAAAGAGGAGTTTGAAAGTACTCAAAGCTAAAGATCATGGTGCACAAGAGAGAGGTACTAAAGTTAAACAAAGACAACTTTACTGCATGGCAGAAGTTGATGAGGTTACATATCGCTAGTATTGGAGATGTTGCATTGGAGTTTCTGGACAATACACATATGGACATCACTACAGTCCCTTTGACCGCTCAACAACTAGAAGAAAAGAAAGAACATAATCAGTCAATGTTAGAGATTGCTTCATCCCTAAGTTATGTTGAGTTTGATGACCTAAAGGAATGCAAGAACTCAAAGAAAATGTGGGATAAACTAAAGATAATCTATGGAGGTCATGATAATGTCTTGAGAGCCAAATTAGAGAGTCTGAGAGGTAAGTTTTATGAAATGAAAATGAGAGAAGATGAGAACATAGTACATTAGTGTACAAGAATCAAAGAAGTTATCAATGCTATTACAGGAGCTAATGGAAATATTGAAGATGAAACAATAATCAATTAGATAGTGAGAACTCTACTTCCTATTAATGTTATTAGAGTTTCTACTATATAAGAAATTCCTATAATATGTCTATCATGCAACAAAGTTGGTCATATTGTTGCAAGGTCTCCTAACAAAGAAGACAAGGATGGAAGGAAAGAAAGAAAGTACAAAGGAAGGGGAGATGACCAAGACTTCAAGAAGAAAAAGGACAACATAGACATAGGTAAGAAATCCTATTATATTGCTGAAGAAGAAATTAATACTGAATCTAAAAGTAATGACAAAGAGAGAGTTTATGTTGCTATGAAAGAAGATTATGATGAAGATGAGAAAATAACTTTAATCTCTTACGTGAAAAAAATTTATAGCTAGATAATTGATAATGGTTTCTCAAATCACATGACTAGAGAGAGAAGTAAATTTGAGGACATTGGTGTAAGGAAACTTAGGTGCGGAAACAACTTCCTACACTAATCTCTTAAGGAAAGTATTGTGCAAATTCTTTTGAAATCCTTACAACTACAGATTCAATATTATGTAAACAACAATATTGCAGCCAATCATGAATACAAAAAATACATATAGAAAGAAAATGCAAACATAGAGATATGCCAGTGAGGAATTTTTTTTTTTTGTAAAACAACCCCACCCCTCCAAAACCTGCACAATGTATTATCTTCAACACAAAGGTTACAACACACTAGTAGTACAAGCTCTTTCAAGACATGGAAGACTTATCCAATAGCTTCCAACAATACACTACTTACACACTCTCTTACTATCTATAGCCCTCAAAGTGTTTATATAATGTGCTTTCCATTTTTAGGGCATCTTCCAAAGATAGTTCTTACGTGTCATAGGAATCTGTCATAACCATTTCAGTCATGATTTCCTTACACACAATTAAATATTCCAAAGATAGTTCTTACACATCATAGGAATCTGTCATAACCATTTTTAGTCATGATCTCCTTACACACAATTAAATATTCCAAAGATAGCTCTTACACGTCATAGGAATCCATCATAGTTCAAGATGATGACAAGTGCAAGTGGAGTGACACATTAACATGCCAACTAGACATGTACACTCACACTTAATTACATTATTTGCAAAAAATGCATTTAAAAAACAAATAATAAGAATAGGAATTATCCAAGGTTGAGACACCTTATTCCTAACATTCTCCCAATTGTCGAACACCTTGTAAGAGCAATAGGAACATAACAAGAACTAACCGCTATAAGCCAAAAGGTCCATAGACTCTAAACACCACCTGTACTTCTTTGTGCCCACTAGTTTCATCAATGCATCTACAAAATTCTTAATAGTATATGCCTTCTCCAAATTTTCCTTTCCATCTTCCACCATATCTCTCACAAAGTGAAATTGCACATCAATGTGCTTCATTCTGGCATGGAAAGTTGGATTCTTTGCAAGGCAAATAGCACTCTAACTATCGCAACAAATAGTAATCTATCCTACATCAACACCAATATCAAAACACAATCTCCTAAGCCAAATGGCTTCCTTACAAGAATGAGTAGCAGCCATGTACTCAGCTTCTATAGTGTACAAAGCAACCTCGGGTTGTCTCTTACTCATCCAACTAATGGCACCACCAAACATAGTGAACACATAAGCACTGGTGGATCAATCTGAATCCACAAATAAAAACTGAATGTGGATCTCCAGAAGAGTTATCATGATAACAAATGGAGTAATCTGATGTACCCCTCAAATATCTAAATACTCACTTAACTGCATCCCAATGTACCCATCCAAGATTAGCCATAAACTAGCTCAAAACTCCCATTGCTTGGGTAATGTCTAATCTAGTACAAACCATAGCATACATAAGACTACCAACTACACTAGCATAAGGTACTCTACTCATGTCCTCCACCTCACTTGGAGATTTTGGACAATCATCTACAAATAACTTTATTCCCATAGAAATAGGAACGCACAATGGTCTACAATTTGCCATGCTAAACCTATCCAACACAGACTTCACATACTTACTCTGACTCAACCAAAGTTTTCTGCTAGACCTATCTCTACTGATTTCCATACCCAAGATGTACCTTTATGCCCCAAGATCTTTCATCTCAAACTGTGCTAACAACTAAGATTTAAAATCAGAAATCATACACTTACCCTTCCCAAATAGCAACATATCATTAACATATAATGCAACAATAAGAAGGAAATCATTTTCAACTCTGAAGTAAACACAATGATCTAATTTCGATCTTACAAATCCAATTGACAACACAAAGGCATCAAACTTAAGGTGTCATATCCTAGGAGATTGTTTCAAACCACATAGAGACTTCTTTAATCTACAAACCAAAGATTCTTTACCTTTAACAATGTAGTGCTCAGGCTGTGACATATAAATCTCTTCCTCCAAATCACCATGAAGGAAAGTTGTCTTCACATCCATCTGTTCTATCTCTAAATCATATGATGTAGCAAGAGATAATAGAAATCTAATAGATGTCAACTCTATAACAGGAGAGAATATTTCACCATAATCTATTCCCTCTACCTAACAACTAGAATCAAAAGTTGATCAAGCTCTGATACCACTTGTAAGGAAACTTAGGTACAAAAACAAATTCCTGCACTAATCTCTTAAGGAAAGTATTGTGCAAATTCTTTTAAAATCCTCAAAATTGTAGATTCAATATTATTTAAACAACAATATTACAAAAAATCATGAATACAAAAAAAAATAGAGAAAGAAAACACAAACATAGAGATATGCCAGTGGGGAAAAACCTTTCGGTAAAACAACCCCACCCCTCCAAAACCTGCACAGTGTATTATCTTCAACACAAAGGTTGTAGTGTAAGCTCTTTTAGGACACATAAGACTTATCCAATAGCTTCCAACAATACACTACTCACACACTCTCTTACTATCTATAGCCCTCAAAGTGCTTATATAATACGCTTTCCATTTTTAGGACATCTTCCAAAGATAGTTCTTACGCATCATAGGAATCAGTCATAACCATTTCAGTCATGATTTCCTTACACACAATTAAATCTTCCAAAGATAGTTCTTACACGCCATAGGAATCTATCATAACCATTTTTAGTTATGATCTCCTTACAAACAATTAAATATTCCAAAGATAGCTCTTACACGTCATAAGAATCCATCATAGTTCAAGATGCTAACACATGCAAGTGGAGTGACACATCAACATGCCAACTAGACATGTAACTCACACTTAATTACAGTATTTGCAAAAAATACATTTACAAAACAAATAATAAGAATATGAATTATCCAAGGTTGAGACACCTTATTCCTAACAATTGAACCATACAAGGGTGGCTATGTTAAATTTGGTAATGATGTTCCATGTCTTGTGAAAGGGAAAGGGACAATTCAACTAATTGATAAAATTAAATGTGACAATGTTTATGTTGAGATTATGGGTGTTGCACACATTGCATAATATTGTGATATTTTATTATTTTATTTTATTCTATAAGGTTGCACCTAGGAGCACCTAGATGGATGTGCAACATGGAGAGATTCTCATGAAATATTCTTGATGAGTTGTATTGTAACATTGTGATAATATTTGATTTAATTATTTAATATTGGAGACAAGAATTAAATGTCCAATATTAAATGGGGTGAACGGGTTAGGTAGCACATGATTTTAGGACATGGTTTATGTAATACCACTTGGTGGTTTTGTGGGACTTGCTACTATATAAGAACCCACAAGGATAGTTGTAAAGACAAGAGACAAAAAGAAAAAATGCAAGAGTTGAGCAAGACAAGGCTTGAAAGGTTAGCCAAGGGGGCATTTGTGAAGGTTGGAAGGATGACATGGGATGTGTGGATTCATGCTTGTTCACATGGATTGCTTGGTTGTGGCTATGGCTTTGAAGGTTTCCATGGTTGTATTGCAATGGTGTTTTGTTGAATAATACATGGAAATGGATGCTTTTGGAGGTTGGGTTTTTCCCTCAATGAGGGTTTCTCAAGGTATATCTTGTGTCACAATTTTGTGGGTATGTTGTCCATTCTCTTGCATGTGGATTTCAATTGCATATTTATATTTCAGATATATTATGGGCTATATAGAAATAATTATATATTTTATTGCAAGTAAACTTACAGTTTATTGGGTGGAAAGACTTAACTATAATTTTTGAGTGTTTCACAATTAAACAAATCAAGTTACAGAGTTGAATTCCATCATAGAAAGGCCAAAATATTTGATGTTGATTAGAAGTGGTGATTAAAAAAAGAGGTAACTTGTTCTACTTAGATTTATCTAATGAGACATGCTTCTTTTCATAATATGAAGATACTTGGTTATGACACAAAAGGTTATGTCATTTAAACTTGGACAATTTGGTTAACATTAGTAAAATGAGAAAGTTTAGTTTCAAGAGCAAAAAATATTCATCTAATGAATATTTGGAATTGGTTCATACTAAATTATGTGGACCTATTGGATTTTAAATCTACTGTGGTGACAAATATTTCATTATATTTGTTGATAACTACCCTAGAATGATGATTGTGATGTTTCTTAAAGAAAAATGTGATGCTTTTTGGTTGTTTAAGTGGTACTTGGTTAGAGTTGAAAAGGAGACATGGAAGAGTCTAAAGCGTTTGAGATCTAATAGAGGTGGTGAATTCTTTTCCAATGAGTTCAAAATATTCTGCAATGATAGAGGAATCAAAAAGTAGAGGTATGCACCTAGGACCCCTTCTCATAATGGAATAGCTAAAAAAAGAAATAGATCACTTATGTATTGTGCAAGAACAATGATGGTGGAGAAGAATGTGTCACAAAAATACTAGAGAGAAGCTGTAAGTATAATTGTTTATACTCTAAATAGAGTGCAAGTCAAGAAAGGTACAAATACTACACCTTTTGAATTATGGTATGGTTATGCACCTAATATAAAATATTTC